>CM076577.1:519571278-520171278 GCA_034641835.2 Pinus albicaulis | reverse complement strand
CACATGAGTTCTAACTGAAGTATCCATGCAATAGCTCCACTTAACCCTCGGGAATAGCGTAATTCCTTCTGTCAGCTCCTGTGCCACTTCTGTGCACTTAACTCAAGTGCTCCAAGAGAATAAGATAATGTTTATAGTCCAAATATTATTAAGAGCTAATAATATTCGACATATCTATTTTTAGACTGGAAATCTAAAAATAGATTACGCCCAGTATGTCTAAAAATAGAAGTCCATCTATTTTTTCCAACTTGACCAACCATCCACAAATAGCATCCTGCAACTCATAGAATATGATCCATATGTCTAAAAATAAACATAGTCTAAAAATAGACTTTGCGCCAAAAATAGCCTGCGGGCCCACTTAGTGAAGGCGACTCCTTTCCACTAAGCTCATCATCTTGTTGCAATCTCAACAAGCCTCCTCCTTTGAGCTCGTCGGAGTATAGTTCCTCTTCTTGTGTCAAGCTCCTAAAACAATGAAACAAGCTGCTACGAGGACAGTTCTTAAATGTGTGAACCTCGTTAAAATAATGAAACACGATCCCGTTCAATTCGAGCTTTGTTATGTTTCGATCAAATCTCTTGTGTTTTGAACCTTCACTCCATTTCCTATGGACTGAAGCTTGGGGGCATGTACCTCGAATTGAGACACCATGATGGGGGCATGCCCCTTTTTCCTTATCATTTCAAGCATAGTTTACATTTGTGTTTTAAGCTTGCATAAAAAATAAAACTCATTTCCAAGCATAGTTTGCATGTGTGCTTTTAAGCTTGCGTAAAATATTTAGTGTGGTGCATTTTATGAACTTTTAAATTTTCCATTGGGTCATGTGTTATGCAGCTAATACATTAGATAACATTGTATTAGACATTTGCATAACATATTAAAAAACATCATCATATGTGAAAAAGATTCATGCAGAAATAGATATGTGTGTGTGTGTGTGTGTGTGTGTGTGTGTTGAATGCTTGCAGTGTGTGTGCATCACATAAAATCCAAAAATATACATGTATGTTTTAATAATATCCGGAGACAACATGTCTCTCAAAAATATGCATATAAAAAGCCTAGGCGACTAATCAGCATGGTGCTCATGGTAGCATGTTATTGCCCGCACCAATCGCCTCAGTAAACGATGAAGGTAACTAGGAACCCCTACGGTGTGCCTCTGATAAGCCATAGGGACATCTACTAGACGAGCATAATCAGGAATCCCACGAGCGATTCCCTCTAAGTTCTGAACCAGCTCATTCCCCTCACCCCCCTCACCTTGAGGGTCATAGGCGAGAGGGGTCCTCCGCGCGATCGGCGACATCCCGGCGGGCCTCTCTGGGCCAACATCTGCATACATATAGGATTGATTGTTAGAACATGCATGTATACCAAAAAAATCATAAAATTCATAAGATAAAAAAGAGTCTTACCCAGCTCCTCATCCCAGTCCTCTCCTTCCGGGAGTGGAAGGTCTGGGTCTCCTGTGAAATCAGTACCGACATAGGGCCAGTCCTCTACGACGATCAACTGTCGCCAAAGCCATCTGAAGAACTCGGGCCGCCATGAAATTTGCTAGCCCCCTCCTGCTTTGGGCATCATTGCTGCCCATCGAGCCATCTATGGCTCTCTCAAAGGTGGATCTGCGACTATCGCCCCCTGGCCCTAGAAGATAGGTAATAATTCTAGGATGAACAATACCAAGATAGACCTGTACCCAAACTGCTTCAGTTTGGTCTTTTTACATTTTTTCAATTGTTGTTTGATATTCATGGTTACGGATGTAGCCCAATCAAATAATGTCAAGTTCATACATTCTGATGCCAAGAGGAGTTGTGTTTTGGTAGCCTCATGCGGCGCCTGCGACCCCGCGGCCCGCGTAATGGTATGGAGCACCACTCTGAGTGCTAGATCGGGAATAGTGTGAATGTAAACTTTCCCACTAGCTGATCCTGTTTGTGCCCCTGGGCACACTCTGTCCATAACTATTGACATCTTTTCACCAGAAGGCCTAGTACCTGTCATAATTGGAACTAAACCTCTGCGAGACAATCCAGTGATGAAGTAAACATCGGACACTTCGAGTTCCAGCACTTGATCTCAAAGCCTAAAATTCTCCTCATTCTCATCCCAGATACTGATCAAGTATTGTAACAATTCAGGTTGTGCCCTGAGACATGGTGTCAAGAAGAATTTCTTTAAACCGCAATTCCGGAGAGCATTCATACATTGCTCATTCCCCATTGCCATTTTTTCCTCTTCACTGTGCTCCCTTTCTTTCCATTCGATCACCATTATGGCTTTATACCTACATCAAAATGGTCATAAGCACGTCATAACATCCCTTGGGCATTCAAAAATCCAATTGATTGGTTCAATTTTTGTCAAATTTGAGCGGAAAATGAGGTTGTGTGGTTGGCGCAACTGTTTTGCTGACAGTCGCGCTAGCTGGCGCGACCCCTTTGCAAAAAGAGCTCGATTGGCGCGGGTTGGCGCCTCATACCCGCGCCAACCATGGAAGCCCTAAATTTTCAAATCCTCCCCTCAAGGATCCCAAATCACGATGGAAAACTATGAAATGTGGATTAAAACATAGCTAATGGAAGCGCCTCTTACCTGGAAAAGACGGGATTTAGAATGATGCACCAGATCGTCCACAATCGTCACCGCAAGATCGCAAGGAAAATAATTCACTTTTTCTCTCCACAAGAGGTAAAAAGTAAAAACTAAATATTTTTTTACTATTTTGCTCATATTTATAACTTTTCAAAATCAAATTAGGTTTTGGAGCTGATTTTTCTGATATTTTATCGAATAATGGGTTTTACGCTTGCTTTTTGTTCCGCAACAGGTTTTCACGCGACTGGGATGACGGTACGAGTTGTATTTTATACTTTTTCGGAGTCGGTAAAAACATGAAAAAGTCACTACTGGAGTCATCTTTCAGCTCTTTTCTGACTCTCTAAAAATGAAAAGATTGTCGAGTCGCTTGTCGTTTTGATCTCGTTAAATTGGTTGTGAAACGACATCTACCCAGTATACGTTTACCCCTTTTTCAGGTTGGGATAGATTATTTATGAAAAAGGAATAACCTAGCCGATTGCAACTAGGAGGTTTTCTCAGACACAGTTTTCTACCTTTTCGGATCTGAGGAACTATCTACGAAAAGGGACTGTTGGAGTTTAATTTTCTACTGTCTTTTCAAACTCTCTAAACATGAAAAGGCGTCAAGTTCTTCCTTTGTCAGACTTTTTAAAACCTGATGACATTGGACTTCGTCGTAATGACGATACTCGAGTTCCTCCTTCCTAGGGCTCGTTAATTGTACTAGGTTGGATTTGTCCAAAGGACAAACTTATATCGCAAGCATATGTTATCCCCTTCAAGCTTGTTTCCAAAAATAATTGGGGTACTCGCTAGAAATGGTGGGGGGGAAATGGAACCAGTATCATCGTCGTGTCGGCAGTATGTCGCTCTTGAACATGGCACTTGTCTGCATTCGTGTCGGGTTGGGGACATCTCATCTCGTTTTATGCTTGCCTCCATGGGTTTGGGTAATCCTTTTTGACCACTCATCTGCTCTTTGCCACGTCATCATGACCTCATATCCTTTTGATGTCAAATACTACCAAATCCAGTGTCATGCCACCGATATGTTCAAGAGAAGTTGGCCTCTGCAGTTTTCAACCTCCCTCTGATTCTCCACTGATCTTGATTCAAAAACATCATGTTCCTCTGTCTCGCGTCGATGATGTGGGAAACACTATGGCCCACCTTCGATCAAGGTCACTTCCTGTCGACTTCAGCTCATTATCCAGGAAGCTGATCTAGAGACTCCCTTCTGGTACCTTGGAGCCTGCATGCCTCAATGGCAGGTTCTTCGCATTCAACGCAATGTTTTCATCATTGGCCTTCGATCGAGTGATTCTGTGGGTGTTCGACACCATCTCACTATTCACATTCCGTGGATTGTACCTATAGTACCTTGAGGGCCATCCTCATTATTGGTGGTACCTCTCGCGTCTGTTAATGGCTTTCTTCATTGGCTGGTAATCAGATGATGTTCTTGCATGTTCGACTTCAGCTCACTTATTCACATGCTAGGACTTGTACTTTTTTCGGGTCGAGATGGAGAGCAAGACCCTGGATTTTGTCTGATAAAATCCAGGCTGCGAATTCTCTCTGGATTATCATGATTGGTTACATGACTCATTTGATTGGATGGTTGCGGCCATACCTGAGTCTACTTGTTGATCCCTCCCAGATGCCTACGTCCATACCTCAGATCCTGGTTATTGTACACTCTATTATGGATGGCTGCACCCATACCACATATCATGTATCAGAGATATCAGTTGTACTTGTATGCAGGTCTTCCGACAGTAGTGTTTTCAGTTGGGCGTGTTCTCATAAAGAATTTCACCCCTCCCTCTCTCTCGGGCCTCATGCTTTAGGGGGCATCTAATACACAGTATTTTGTCATTGTCCCCGCAATCCCCCGTCCCGCACATTGGACGGTTTTCCCGTGACCTGTGAGCAGTGACATGACCTGAAACCACTTTCATGGCATCCCCTTGCATAAGGAAAAAATTCCTTTGAAGAAATTTTCCTCTGAAAAACCCTAAAAATAGATATTTTATCCTTAGCGTCACTAGCCAGTTCAGCCCTCGCGCCAATGGGGAAAATCCACCATAGAGGGCGCGCCAACTAGCGCTCTACCCCTATGTTTCACTCGCGCCAAGATTAATAAGGGATGGTTTTTAAAAATAAATGGCGGAAGTTTGATTCCAACAAACTCCTGAACGAGTCATCAAAAGGAGTTGGGTGGTTTGGCTCCGGATCTCCATGTATAGGAAGTGGTTTTCCACCTATCATGGCATATTTCTTAGAGATAGGGCCTATCCCATAATTATAGGGATCCCAACTCCCCTTCCTCCATCTATAAAAGCTTGCCTTCTCCCTTAAGCAAGCTATTTGAACTTGTAGGAAGGAAACTATAGCCAGACAGCTGTTGAGAGCCAAGCGGAAGAGAGAGAGCTTTGTCCAGATTCCCGATAGGCTTTGTTGAGATGTGCTCCGCTGTCAGCCCCGCCAAAGGAAGATCAAGCATCAGAGCTTTGGGTTGTAATATTTCCTTTGTTATTTTAATATAAAAGACTTTGATTATGGTTCCATTCATGTGTTTATTTATTTACGCAATGAATTATATCCTCTCTGACTGATGTATGGTTACACACTTTAGATTTTACGTTGTATGTCGTTGTTTCCTTACATGTGTGCAGGCGTTCGAACGTGTCAAGCGGAAGGATCGTGATCTGCCAAGCAAGGGACGGGAAGCGTCATCTTTTCTTCAACGACCACTACGTGGGATTTGAGGTAGGCAACTCATTATGATTCTTGTCATTTTGTAACTAGGAACCTGCGTCACTGCATGACTTGTTTGTTGCTAGACCCGATCTGGGCTAGTAGGGATCGCCTCTATCCACAGAGGGCATTTACCCCCTCAACAGACCTGTTCAGTGGGAGGCTAGGATCAGACCTACAACACTGCTCAGACCTATGGGAAATTATACCAATGGTGGCTTGGACTGTTAGTTGAACAGTGAACAGTCACCTCACCTCAGATTGCAGCTCGAACAATATCTACAGAAGGTTGTTACTTATACCTAAAGAAATAACAGTGAAGAATCTTGTTGATGACAGTCAAGCAAGCACATCACGCATTTTTCTATTAAAAAGAAGACTGAGGGATTGGTGTCCTTGGGGTAGGTGCCCCTAAACACAAGGTTGGTGCCTTGAGAAGATAGGGTCGAAGCCCTAGAGGTAGGAGCCTCATCAAAGTCCAAGTTGGTGCTTGGCAAACAGGTTGGTGCCTGTTTCATTAAAAGGGTTGGTGCCCTTCTCTCATCTATTGTATGTTATTATTAAAAAGGGATTGAAGTTATCTTTAATTATTAATATCATTATTATATATATCTCTCTGTCTTTAATTGTGAAGAATCTAATTGGAAATAATTAACAATTGAAAAGAAATACTGATTCACCCCCTTCTCAGTATTTCCAACAATGTTAATGGCTAAAGATATAACTCGAGTCCAAAAAAAACCACTAAGAAATTAGAATACAGAAAGTGTTGGCATTAATTCAAGGAGCTGGTAAGAGCATTCTCCTTGTTCGAGTGATGTGAATCTAGAGGACAGTCACGATTGAGCAAATCAACATGATCACTCTAGAATAATTTTTGCAGTAATTCCATTTGTCCAACAGCCTTGAATAGATTTGTCAGTCTTCGAGAACTAGTACCCCAAATGGCAAGTCAACCTGCAACAACATTATCTTGGCATACCTACAAATTTCCTGTATATTATTGAAGATTCCATAAACTCATCTATTTCCTTTAATATGGGTTCTCCCTTTCCAATTAAATCATTTGGGCTGGCGAGAATGTTAAATAGTGTTTGCAACAATTTGATAATCCCCCTCAAGAATTAGTTGTTGTATTTACTGTGAATGCAAACCTTAGTCGTAAGTTGACTGCTAAAGCTTCAGCCATATTATTCAGAGTCTCCAATAATCATAGAATATATAAAGATGGGTTCACCATGATGATTCCTGATAACTCCTTTCATTTTTACTACAACCTAGGCATTGCTAATTTTATTTTTCAAATTAATGGTTCTATTCTTTCAGGCTTTTCTTTTAGATATTTCTTGTTAAATACTTTCTATTACATACAAGTTGGCAAGCATCCAGTTACTTTAGAACTGTAAATGATGTTCAAGATCTGTTGATCTCGAATGGATGAATTTTGTTGATTTTCTGTGATGTTGAAGGCTAAGAAATTATCTGATTATTTCACTTAAGGTCAACTGTCAAAGCATGAATATTTTTAAAATTTATATTTTTTGCAGGTGTGTATGAAATGGAAATTATGATGAGCCTCTTGACTTAGAAGCTTTTGTCTTGAAGTTAGCAACCATGCATTCGAAGTATGTTCAAATATACTTTAGGAAAATTTCTCTTTTATTTAGAAGGAAATACATGTTCAAAATGGAAAATTAAAGGAGGATTATTCTTTTTTTTAAATGTAGTTTTCTTTTTTTTAAATGTTGTTTTCAACAGATCCGCATAAAAAAAACAGCTTCAGCTACACACGTGTGAGTGGAAAAATTCCTCCAAAGGCTATCGAACCAATCAGATCACAATGAGAGAATGTGTGATGAATTGATGAGCAAATGACCTCCAAGTCTCTCCAATTTATATCCATCAGTGAGGGTGTGTGACACATCTATTAGGCATGTAAGCCTACATTACAAATCTGGCCGACCTTGTACATGTGGAACATAAATTCAAAATATATGTTCTGCTCATCCAATCAAGATGATCTTTAGATCAATATTTCACCTCTTCGAAGAGGAATCCAACAAAAATATGACCATCGTCATATGAGCAGTGCAACATGGAGTTTGGACCTAGTTGCCCAAAATTAACACTCCCTCTCAACTAGGGAGAACTGCATCTTTCCACAAGTTCCATCCATTAGTACCATCAAGTACTTTCACTAAACATCATGCGTCATCTTGCCGTAACTTGCTTTGCTGGCTCTTGATCTCAGATAGAACAAAAGGTGAGTCACAAAGACATCACACTCAGCTGACCCAAAGTCATCTTAGAGGTTAAAACCTCTCTTGGACTCAAAAAGAGTCTCATACTAACCCAAAGTTAGTTTAGAGGATAAAACCTCAATAGACTCAAAATATTCACATACTAAGTCGAAGTCAGTTTGGAGGATGAGACCTCAATAGACTCAAAAGAGTCACATACTAACCCGAAGTTAGTTTATTGACCCGAATTCAGCTTTAGAGGTAAGAGCCTCATCATACTTGATCCCAGATCAAGGTTTTGGACACGTGCCATCCTAGACATAAAGAGTACGGCAATCTTCGATGCGTCCTCCGGTCTTGCTATTGGTCTTTATCCACATTTCCCACCTCATTGACCAAATAAGAGGTACTTCTCATGAGCCTGAAACTCCATGGGTAGGATGCATGTGGGGCATAGATAAAAGAGAAGGTGAACCAACTCAAACATCATACCGGTGGGGTAGAAGCAAAACAAGGTTCGACAAGCCTTGCCTCGTGTGTGCTTATAGCTCCAAGAAGCTATCCCCAAGCCTCCCTGGAGCTCCCAGAGCTCATAGTCCAACTCAAGCAGGATCCTCAGAATAGGGTCTTTCCACGATTCCAAGCTTCTCACGGAAGGTGAGGAACTTGACCTTCCCCAGAGGCTTTGTGAGAATATCTACGACCTACTCATCATTTCTGATATGACCGAGCCTTACAGCATCTCGTTGTACCATATCCCTGATAAAGTGGTACCTGATATCAATATGTTTGGATCGATCGTGGAACACAGGATTCTCAGAAAGACGAATCACACTCTGGTTATCACAAAGGATAACGGTGGTATCTATCACATGCCTAAACAACTCCTAAAGAGCTTTCACAACCAAATAGCTTCACAACAGGCCATACTCGCTGCAATGTATTCGGCCTCAGCGGTGCTCAAAGCCACCGACTTCTGCTTCTTGCTCATCCCAGATATTGAAGCAGAACACAATGTGAAGCAACATCCAGATGTGCTCTTCCGATCCACCACACTGCCAACCCAATCAACATCAGTATTTTAATGGAGTCTCAAACTCCCGGAAGTGTATCTCAACCCATGCTTGATTGTGCCCCGAAGATATCTCAATAGATTCTTGGCACCAATCCAGTGAATGCGATGAGGATCAACCATATGTTGACTCAAAGTGTTCACTGCAAAACAAATATCCGGACGGGAGTTCACTAGGAACATCAGGGCCCCCACGAGTTGTCGATACTTGGTGGGATTTTTCAGCACGGGGCCAGCAGCGTTTCCGTACAACTTCTTAAAGTTGAGTTCCATCGGTGTCAACACAAACTTACAGCCCTCCATACCAAATCTCTCCAACAACTTCACGACATATTTTCCTTGAGAAAGGAAAATCTCGCCTGGCCTCTGCCGGACCTCCAAGCCTAGGAAGTAGTGCATCAGTCCTAGGTCTTTCATCTCAAACTCGGAAGCGAGCTCCCTCTTACACTGATGAATGAGAGGGTCAACACTTTTCAAGAAGAGATCATCCACATAGAGAACCAGAATGAGAGGTCTTTCTCTATCAACCTTAAAGTAAAGGTTTGGATCAACATTACTTCGAGTGAAGCCCAACTTCATCAAGTAGTTATCTATCCTCTCATACCAAGCCGTGGGGGATTGCTTCAACCCATAGAGGTATTTCTTCAACCTGCATACATCGGTATCTCTATCTCGGACTTCGAACCCTAGAGGTTGCTCCACATACACCTCTTCCTTTATAGAACCATGCATAAAAGTGGTCTTCACATCCATCTGATGTAGACTCCATCCTTGCGTTGCAACAAGGGCAATAATAGATCGAATGGTGGTATAGTGGGCCACAGGTGCAAATATATTATCATAATCTATGCCTTCTTTTTGAGAGAAGCCTCAGGCAACAAATTTTGCATTGTACTTTTCAACACTACAATGAGATCCATGCTTGATCTTATAGAGCCATTTCGAGGTGACAACAGATTTGTCCTCCGATCTTGGGACCACATCCCAGACATCATTTTTCATAATGGACTCATATTTTTCGTACATAGCATCCTTCCAAACTTGATGCTTTACGACTTCTTCGAATGATCCAGTCTCATATTGTACTATCGTACTCATGGTTTCTAGATACCCTTGGTATCTCTTCAATTTCTTGCTTTCATGGAATGTCCCCCTTGGGGAAATATGTCTCTCGACATCTGCGAGAGTATCCTTGAGCCATGATGGTCTTCTCTTATTTGAAGGAGGTGGATCAATAAGATCCATAGGTCCTTCAACATCGGGCATCAGGTCATCCTTCGGCTCTTCGGGTCGAGGCGATACCTACATATAATGTTGATGGTGAAATTGTGGCTCAATTCCTATTGAATCATGTTATTGCTCAATTTGGTGTTCCTCAAGCCATAGTCACCCACCATGGCTGTCATTTCCGAAATTATATGATGAAACAACTTACTGCTAAGTTGGGGCTACGTCACAATAGATTGACTCCTTATTATCCACAGGCCAATGGCCAAGTTGAAGTAGTCAACAAAGTTTTAGTTACTATGCTTCAACTAACTATTGGAATGCACAAAAGAAACTGAAATCTTATGCTCTTTTCAATTGGTGCATGGTGTGGAAGCCACTCTCCCAATCGAGTTTTAAATTCCTTCATTAACACTAGTTGTCGAATTACTCCCTGGTACTTCACTTGAGGAGGAACGGTTGCTTTATCTGGAAGGTCTTGATGAGACTCGTCAAATTGTTGCTTTGGTCATTGAGACTCAGAAAAGATGAGCTAAAGCACAATATGAAAAAACTGTTACCCCTCGTGTATATGTTGAAGGTGACTTCGTCCTTTTATATGATCAAACTCATGATAAATTAGGAGCTAAGAAATTTGAACTTATGTGGCATGTACCTGATATTGTTAAACGAGTATTACAAAAGGGTCCCTATGAGTTAATGGAATATTAAGGGAATCATTTGGCTAACCGTCGCAACGAGATCTACCTTAAAAAGTATTATTCTTGATTTCACATGAATACTTTGTACATTAGTGTGTAGTTTTTGGCGTGATTTGTTTGCCCTTTTTGCAACAAAAAAAAATTCCCCTGCTTACGATGTTCGACTTGGTTTGCAGATGTCGATGAACCCTCTTCCTCATGTCAGTTTCGCTGATGGTCCTTGTAGTAGTACACAGAATCTCTCTTCTGTTGCATGGGCACTTTATGCTCCCAATGGTGAGTTAGTGAGTTTACATGGCATATTTCTAGGTCGAACAACTAATAATATTATCGAATATAGTGCGGTTATTGAACTATTATCGGAAGATGTTTCCCTTGGTATTAGGGCATTAGTTGTCAAACTCGATTCACAACTCATTATATTACAGTAAAATAGGCATTATTTAGTTATAAATCCTCAAATTTTGAGGATGTATCTACGTGTTCGTCTCTTAGAAAGAAAACTCAATTACATCACTTATCACCATATTCCAAGAAATCTAAGTACAATAACAGATACACTGGAAAATTATATCTTAGATAGACATTTGTGTAACAAGTAAAAGGAAACCACGACATAAATGAACATTAAATTTTATATATATATATATATATATATATATATATATATATATATATATAGTTTGAAAAATGTGTGGTACATCAAAAACCCAAACAAAAAAAACATGACTATCCTCTGACATGGTGCTCGTGGTAACTTGTAACAGGCCTGAAAACCGTTCCCAACAACCGACGTTGTCTGGCTGGATGGTGTGTCTTAGATATCACAAGGGTACATCATCAATAGAAGCATAATCTGGTATGACTCTAGTCAGAGCTGCTAGGTTGCGCTCTACCTCAATCGCAGGGTCAACCTCCTCATCATAAGAAGCATCCTCCAACTGAAGATCTACCCTTTGTGATATCGGAGGTACCCCTAGAGGTCTTTCTGGTCCGAAATCTACAAATAATCATAAGTCCAAATCTCAATACACATAAAAAAATACAAAACTTAAAAAACAATAAAAAATAATTCTTACCTAAGTCGTTCCTTCGTCCTCCCGGTGGAAGAGTTAGATTTGGGTCCCTTCTAAATTCAACCCCTACGTATGCCCAGTGTTCGACTATGATCAACTGTTGATGTATCCATGTGAAGAGGATAGGTAGAAAGGACATGTGTTGCCCACCCCCATGGCGATACATCAGCTCACTCCATCTCAACAGTCATGGATATCTCAGATCAGGAAGATCCACCTCTAACCGTTGGCATCAGAATAATGGAACCCTCTCTAAGAACAATGTCACCAATATCGACCCATAACCGAATTGCTTCAGTTTCCCGATCTTTCACTTTGTGAGTTGGTCCTTCATGTTGACAAGTAACCCCTCACACCAGTTGAAAATTGTTGGACTCATACAGACCACCAGATACTAAAAGCGGGATTTTCTTAACTCATGTAAGGCTTGAACTCCCTCCACTCATGTAATGGTGAAAAAGGACAATTTTCAAAGTAGTATCAATGACAGTCTTAATTTCAATCTTTCCACTCCTGTTTTTTTTAGAACCATGGCTGCAGTGTCTCGCAATGAGCATATAAGTGCTCCCAGCACCTGGTCTAGAACTCGATAGCTGAATCGATTGTCCTCTCTTGGACAAAGTAATGATAAGATATATATCATACACCTCAATGTCCAGCTCCTAATCACCAATCACAACTATCTGGCGGTCAATGTTCGACCACATCACAAGGTATTGTAGTAAATCAACTTGGGATCGAATCCCAGGTGTCCGAAAAAACTTAAGCAAGCCGCAATTTTGAAGTGGCCTTATGCAATTGGGATTTTGGGTGGCTTCTTGATCCTCTGCTTCATGGCCTATTTCCTTCCACTCTATGGCCATATTTCACCTGAAAATCAACAATAATTAACTTTCATGGAAAGAAATTTGCACAAGAATGGTTGAAATTTGAGCATTTGGTGAAAAAATTTAACCCTCGGCACCAGTGCGGTTGTTACATAATTTATACGTGTTAGTTCTTTAGGGCCCAAGGCAAACAACGTGGACCCGAGGGGTAAATCCCGCACTGGTCTCCCACGAGACCTAATTTTTCAAGGGCCTCCTTAGCACCTAAAAAATAGATGAAATTGCCCAAAAATACTATCAAAATGCAAGGAAAGGAGAGAACGCTTACTTGTGACAAATGGCTCTGTAAATGGTGTCCCGGATCGATCGTATGGTGTGCTTAAAGATAAAGAAAAAATAGGGTAAAATGCTCTTCAAGGTTTTACAATGCTAAAAGAAATTTTTTTTACTTTTTAAAAATTATAAAAAGTCTTTTGAAATAATATTTTTTATTTAAAATGATTTTTTATCATTTTGTAAAGTATTTTTACCTATGATTATTTATCTTCTCGATCAAAATGAGGTTTGTTCACGTGTGTAGCAGCAAGTAAACATGAATCAACTATGGCATTGGTGAACGACGAGTTACGTTTTATTGCTTTTTCGAACTCGTGAAAACAAATGAAAAAGGAACCCCTCTGGAGTCAACTTTAAGCTCTTTTCTGAATCTCGAAATATGAAAAGATTGTCCATAAATTGTCCTTTCGAGCTTGTTAAAATAAATGAATTAACGTCGTATCAGTATATGTTTACCCATTTTTGGGCTAAGGCTGACTAATTACGAAAAAGGAATACCTTAGTCAAACATGACTAGGTCCCTTGAATATTGTTTTCTACCTTGCAGATTCGAGGGACTATCTACGAAAAGGGACCTTTTGGAGTTTTCGTTTCTGTCTCTTTTTCAAACTCCATAAACATGAAAAATACACCGAGTTACCCCACTATCGGACTCGTAAAAATTAAACGATGAAGGACTTGTCACCATGATGAGACCGAGCTAGTCCTTCCTAGGGCTCATTAAAATTACTAGGATGGATTCATCCGAAGGGTGAAATTATACGCTAAGCATACGATATCCTCTTTAAGCTTGCTATCAAAATTAAAGAGGTACTCGCTAGAAATAGTGGGGAAAATGGAAGTAAACATGTCTTGTATTATTTATTAAAAGCAGCATGTCGCTCTTGAACATGACACTCGTTTGTGTTTCGTGTCAAGTTTGGGATATCCTCTCTTTGTCACTTGCCTTCCTGGGTTTGGGAAATCCATTTTCCTCTCATTTGATCACCTCCTGTTGTCATCACAACTTCCGATTCCATTTTGATTCAAATGTTGCCAAACTCTGGAGTTGTGTCACCGATATGTTCAAGAGAAGTCATATTTGCAAAATTCAAACCTCTTATACTTATCTTACCCTCTCTGCAAAAATCTTGAATCACTCCTATCTACCTTGAGAAATCCTATGTTTCGTGTCGATGACGTGGGAAACATTATGGCCCTCCTTCAACAAATCACTTCATATCGACATCAGCTCAATATCCAGGAAGTTGATCTAGAAACTCCCTTTCAGTACCTTAGAGCTTGCGTGCCTCAATGGCAAGTTATTCGCGTTCGATGACATGTTCACATCATTGGCCTTCAATCGAATGATTCTACAAGTGTTCAACTTTATCTCTCTTATTCACACTTGTAGATTTTGGTGCCATACATTGAGAGCCATTTTCATTATTCATGGTTTCTCTTGTGCCTGTTAACGGTTTACATCATTGACTAGTAATCAGGTAGTTTCTGCCATGTTAAACTTCAACACATCTATTCACCTGGTTAGATTCGTACTTTAGACGGGTCGGGATAGAGATGAAGACCCTGGATTTCATCTAATAAATCCAGGTTGCGTGGAGTATTCATGATTTTACACATCATCCTTTCTATACAGATGGTTGTGCCCATATCATGGATCCGCACTTATGATCCTTTTTAATCGGATGGTTGCGTCCATGACATGGGTTCATGTATTGTTCAATGCCTACTCATAGATGTATTATGGACATATTTACATCAAAGATGTCATATATATATTGTACTGTGTTTGATTTGCAGGTCTCCTGAAGGTGGTTTTCCAAAGTCCTTGCCTTGACTGATAAAGCACTTCAACCATCACTTCTCGTTATGCTTTCATGCTTTAGGGGGCATCTGCTACAAAATATTTTGTCACACTCTCCATGTTGTACCTGAAGTGTCGTCCTTTGTGTCTCTCATGCCACAAATGTCGCAAAGCGACAAAAGATGTGAAAACATGTTAAGCATGAATAATATGCTCAAAACATCCCTAAATAATGGAGAATCGATGTATTAAAGCAATTATGGAGAAAGCTTGTGAAAACCATAATTTACAACCTCGACGTGGTTCTCTCCTCCATGTCCTAGTGCTTGTCACCATTTGTGTAACCTGTGTACAACGTTGACAGCGTAGGAATTAAAGTAAAAAGCCGCTATAGTCCTCTTCAAGCAGGTTCTCCAAAAATGAAGCAGAAGCTTCGCCTACTAGAAGCCTCGAGAACAAAAGTATGGTATCAATTGGTTGAGGTTTGGGTCAAGTTCTCCCATGTTGAGTCCTTTATCCTACCTTTAAGGATTTTCCCCTTAAGATGTGGACCTTCCTCCCTCTTTTATGGATCCTTAACCTCTTTAGCTTCCCTATAAATGAATGTCATGCTTTTCCTAAATGGTTGGTCATTGTTGGTTGCCTTTCTAGTACTCAAATATGCCTAAATGATGTTGAAACTCTAAGGAGAAGGAGTGCTTGAATTATTTGGCTTGGATTTGGAAACCCGCCCCAAAGGAGGCTTCCAACATCGAGGCACTGGCTGTATGCTTCCCTCTTTGATTTATCTATAATATAAATCATGTTTTATTCCATAAGATTGTCGATGATTACTTGCTTAGTATGATGTTCCTTGATCTGTCATATGGTTTACATTAGAATGAAATATACTATGCTTTATTTGTTTGTCGTTGTTTGATCTCTCTTGCAGGTATTCGTGCGCAAGGAATAACAAGGAGCCAGCTTGGAAGTGAGGAGATCGAGATTTACATTGAAAAGCGATTGCATATGAGTGAGGTAGGCCATCTTCCTTTCTCATGTCATTCTTATTTAGGCTAGGAGATTTTGCTTCCTTTTGTCTCGTTTGTTATTAGACCTACTCATTGGTTTAGAGGGATCACTTCTATCCATAGAAGGGATTGCCTAGATAACATAAATAAGCTACTTTATGTAAATATGTTAGCAATAAATGTATATTCAACATTCATATTTATTTATGTTGGTTCAATTGTAATTGTATTTTTGTAACTGATGTTTGTCGTGTACATACATGCAGGATTTAAAATGAGAGAATGGGTACATTGGAAGCATGATTATACCTAGTCATGTTTCCTTTAATTTAGTTAGTATTAGCAATAGATTAATTTAAATTTAGATCATTTTCCTATTTGTAGATTTTTAAAAAGCATGTAATGAGCCTATTATGCTTCCTTGCTCCATTCTCCAACAAAGAGTATTCGAAAAATATTATTGCTCAAATTATGCTTATGCTACGCTTGCTTATTCTTCTTGGTGAAGCTTCATCACATTGTTGAAATTTGTAAATAAAATCATGAAGGATGAAGAATATTTTACAATCAAGCGCTCCTGAGAAATTCAATTTTCAATTCATAAGAATTTTTATATGTGACTTTTCCCACTCTTGTCCCTTATGAAGCAAATGCAAATTGAAAGCTCATTACTTAGCATTTTAATTTAGATCGAATAAATAGATGATTTTGAACATACGCAAATTTTGAGAAATGCATGGGAGAACTTGAAGATTTATGAGGTAAAATTGCAGTCAATATTCTTTTAGGTATGCATTGACATATTCATATCCATTTATTGTTAGATTTATCTTTTCATTAGTTTATTTCTTATTTCTACTTTTCTTCTTTTGCAAGTCTTCATTGGCTTGATTTTGGAGACTTGAAATAAGCAACCAACCAACTCTTTTCTAACTCGTAACATGTTCAGGGAAGTATTTTCTTTCTCAAATTTTTTGTATTCTATGTTTGTGCTTCTCTTAATTTTTATTTTTGCTTTACAAATTGCGAGATGAGTCAATAATCATATTCTGCCTCTCATTGATGCAGCTAAAATGAAATGCTTAGACTCTTTCTTGCTCATATTTTGTACAAGCAAAGAAAATCACAAAATCTTGCAGCAAATGGTTTTATCCATGATTTTATCTTTGCTTATTCCGAATATTACATTTTCTAGATTCAGTTGAACCTTGCACTGGACTCATCCACTCTAGTCATGTCCCTTTCTTCTATAAAAACTCAGATCCTCTAATCGGTAAATTTTGGAATTTCAATCTTCTACTTTTCATTCTTCTGAGATTATTCCCTTCGAAATTTTGAACCTTCTACCTTATGAGATTCTTGGGTCTGCATTATATCGGAAGCATTTTAAAACAAATTCCTAGATTTACCTCTCTGAGATCCGCATGGCCTTTTCCTCCACTATCATGTCCATTACACAATAGTGAAGGAAATCACCCCTATTTCATTGTCTTCACTGAGATCTTGTGGTCTCAAAGTCTTGTAAGTTGATTTGAGTTTCATAATGGTTTTCGAGATCTATGATACCTGATATTATTCTCATATTCATCAAATATTGAACTCCTTTCCTTCGAAGCTTATTTTACAAACAAATGTAAGTGATCTTGCAATATTTTTTTACAAAACTTTAGGTTATCTCATTATAGGAATGAAAGTCATCAGAACTACTTTATAAACTCTTACGAAATTGTTTACCTCTGATATGTGAATGTTAGATATACTGAAAAGGAAATGTTTTCACATTATACATTTAAAAAACATTTGTTTCATTATCGGGCATGATTAATATCGTAAGTTTTACTCACAAAATAATTTTGTTCCGAGATATTGCTCCCCTTTAATATTCAAGATTTTCATATTGAGACTTCTTATATTGGAAATGAAATCCTATTAAACTTGCGAAAACAAATTTCGTCGAAAATGTTATGAAACAAGGTCTTTGTTTATCAGAGTTTTTTTCATCAAATGTTTTTTCTTGAAAACCTTGTTTAATAGAGCACTTACCTTTGATACATCATTTATTGACATCTTTCATGATTTGGACCTATTTTAAAATTATTACAAGATGTTACTTTGCCAAAATTTAGTTTTTCGATAGAACTTTTGTTTTACATTTAAATATTTCTATCGAAACATATTTATATTAGAGCCTTTGTAACTCGTAGTATCTAGATCGTGCCTCTCCATTTTGGTGCATTGGGATATTGAAGCTTTATTTCAAATTCATTCCTGATATTTCCACTTTGAAATCCAACGTGGAAATTCTCACATGTTCCGACACATTTTCACTAAAAGTGATATAAAAGAGATTTGGAACACGTGAAGGTATTGGATCATGATCAATTTATGTTCGAATTTTTTATACATCACTCTACACTTATAATGCAAAATTTCAAGACCTCTTTATCTACACATATGCATTACATTATTTGGGTCTTGATTTTGATTCTTGTGATTTTTGGAGTAAATTTGAAATTTGAAATATAAAGAGAACAATTGTTGTTATTACTAATAAAAAAGCATATTTTCATTCTATTTCTAATGGATTTGGTTTAATTTTGATTCCTTGAACGCAAGACATCGTTTTTAGTTTACTGTTTTCTTTAGTTTAGATTTAATAAATGATGATTTTGGGTCAATAATATTTCAAAATGTTCAACTTCTTCATGATTTTACTTCCAATTAAAATAAGAGGTTATTTTTATTGGAGATAATGTATCTCTCACGTAAAATTAAATAAATTTATCCAATGGTAAGATTCATACGCCCACTGTCATCTTTTTCCACTTCTTTATATATTGTTTTTAGTTTAGTTTTTAATTTTGCTGATATAAAAATTTATTTTGCAGGTCTTTATGAGTTATTTTCACACCCCTGCCAGCTTAGATTAGGAACTCATTCTCTTTATTGTGTGTTTTTGAATTTTTGGAAGAGCAGTAGTGATGTTCAAGTCGGCAAAACTGGGGAGTTATTGAACCTTTAGTTTGTTTCTTAAGCATTGAATTTTTCAGAAAATGGTTAAGATGCTTTTATGCAGGTTTTTCTTTGAAACAATCAAATTTTCAACAGGCAAAGACTTCTCATTTAGGATTAATTTTATCTCATAACTGCTAATCACCTTTTAATTTCATAGTATAATCACCTATAACTCAACAAGAGAAAATTTACTAAATTCTCAACATGAAATGAACACTCACATGATTATCTTCTTTCACTTTTTGTTGAGACATTTTATAATTAAGTTTTGTTGAGATTTGCCTTTTAATTTGGGTTTTTCTTTATGTTTTTTCTTTCTAATTTGAAATTTTGGAGCTTGTTGATTTCATTCACTTCGGTTTGGATTTCTTTTCCCTTTTATATCGGTTTTGGTTTGATTTTGGTGACTCCACCAATATTTCTGTAAAATGCCTTTTCCTCACCCAATAGTGGTTAACATACATGGGAAATATTTACTCTGTCTATTTTATGAGTTTCATTTATCCTTAAGGGTATATCTTTATGGAATCATAAATCTCTCTTGCTTTAAAATATTTTTCATGGAGGAACATGTGTCCTTTCTGAGTGATATAGTTCACCTTTTCAAGGAAAGCACTGACCTAAGTTTAACTCAATGGATCTCTCACACCCCTCCACTTTATAAAAGCCTCTAATTGATAGTTGCAAGGAAATATTTTGGAGTCAACATAATGAAAGTATTATATCCATTAACATAAATATCTATTACCATCCCACCTCTTTCACTCAGGTACATCATAAATTAAAAGTTTGCAAATGCACTTATCAAGAGGGTGATTAAAAGAGGAAGGATGAGAAATACAAGTAAACTCGTCGGAGCTATGGACGCTCACTAGCAGTGGGGCCATGCATGTATGGCATTAAAGACAACTTCGTCGAGGTACTGTTTAGGCTCGCTGGGAGCGAAGTGATGTCAGATACCATTCATAACGGTGGATATATGCTTTATAAAAAACTCCTATTTGTACCTTCTTCTGTTTTTTCATCCGATGTAATCTTTAAATAAATTTTTCCAAATGATTGGATTCATGATTTTACTCAGTTTGTTTTGAGTACTTATCTTTTCGAACGTATATTGTTTAATATATTAACGTGGGACCCATAGAATTATTTTATTCTTTGATGGTATAATGGAATTCCTCACTTTTAACCTTTAGGTAAACTGAATTTCATTATCCTTTTAACGAGAGATAATTGGTTCTTCCCCGTGTGTGGCCAATTGTTGAGGTGAAAACACAACACCCCTATTTTTGACGTATTTATTTCAAATAATGGAGACCCTTTCAGTAAATTTTTGGCTAAATCACCTTTTAATATTTTTCAATTAGTTAAGTGTTCTATAATTTTGCCAAATTCTCATTTCCATCGGATTTCTATTTTTATTGCTTCGTTGAGTTCGACTTTTCACTAGCTTTACATCGGTACTTGTTTCATCTCAATTGGTTACACAGTTTACAAATGATGCTCATCCGAAGTTTGATAATTTTTACTGCTTCGATTAAAAAATGTACAAAATGTATATTATTTTGATTTTTGTAAATAAATTAGTAATTCATTGTAAATATTGATTCCTAGTTGTTTTTTATTAATTAATTCATTTTTCACTAACAATCTTACAAAATTATCGCAACCAAATTGTAAAACAATTAAAATTGTGTGTTTTCAAAATCTCGATAATTTATTCTAATTCTCAATTTTAAAAAAAATTACAAGACCGGAAATCTCAAATTTACAAAATAATTATGATTCATTTTTGTGAATTTTTTATCAAATCATGAACTCCACTTCACCTCACTTCCTCTTTTACACTTTCACACCTAGGAAAATAATCTTACATGAAATAAGTTTAAATCAAAACCTCGAGAATTAAGTTTATCGTAACTTCTATTCCATAACACATTCAACGATATCTCCAATGGTGGTTACGGAATATTTTATATTATAATTTATGACGTTGGATGGTTCATATCGGACCTCGAGGACCTTTAGTATCATAGCATCGTTTCAAAAACTTACGAAGTATTTTAGTTCCGATATCCCATATTTTTATGCATTAATGTTTTCGTTCATACTTTAATATACTCCTCTTCTTTTATAATATGCTCCTCTCCATTTTAATAATAAAGCCACTCCTCATTCAATATGCCTTATACTTTGAGCCCAAATACCACTTTGGGTCCATAAGTCATGGACCAATAGCCATTTGCCATGTCTCTCCCCACATCTTTAATATTAATTCTTAATTAATTAGTTTAATTATAATTTGTAATAATAATTAAAAAATTAATTTAGTAGTTTATTTTTTATAATTAAATCAATTTGTAATTTATTCAAACTTTTTAATTAATTTGTACATAAATAATTAATATAATAATTGTAATTAATTATAATTTAATTAAATTTGATTATTGTAATTAATTTTAATTGTAGATTTAGAATTTTTAATTAATTTTTTTTTAGTTTATTTAACAAATTTTTCATAATTCTAGCAATTTTGACATTTCGAATTTGGAGATTCATAAGTTGAGTTTTACTTGGCTAAATGAGGCCCATGACGACTCGTTAGATAGATAAAATTATGGAGAATATTTCTGAAGTGTTTTCATGACCGTATTTGGTTATTAAATGAGTCTAAAATTTAGTAGAAAATTAAGCTCCGAATTTACAACCAAAACTAACTTTCTGAGTTTAGTTGTTGCAATTTCATTGGCCCAAAGCCTCTGTTGATTACAGATCCATTTGACTATGTTCTCTTTGACCAATAAGATATTTACAAGTACCAATGGAAAGCACATATTTCTTTTTATTTGTTTACTTAATCAAAGTTTGATTGGAGATGTTTGTTTTCCAGATTTGGCATTTATGATTTTGATTTGCATTTTAATTTAATTTTGATTGGTTTTTGGCAGGAGAATAGTGGGAGATATGAGGAAGAGAATATTTGAATCAACGGAGTTTCTCCAGCAAGAGAAGAAAAGGAATTTTCACTAATGAAAATTGTTGGAGCAAATTTCTTCTTCTTTTTTTTTGTGTAAATCAGCTGATATATTAGATCACAAAATTATACATATGGTTACAAAATGGGCTGCCATTACCAGAGGGCAAGAAAAAGGGCATGCCCTCTAAGCAAAAACCCACAGACAAAATCCCTAAAGCCAAGAGATTATCAGACATACAGCAGACCAGGTGATAGCCAGCCCTGACAAGATTGGAGTTCAGTAGAAAATTACAATTTAAACCGGCCAACCACTCAGGGATGCCAGGCCGAGAGGGAACAGTAACTATCCTAGAAGACAAAATAAAAGCCTTCTTAAAATTACATAAAACTGACATATAAATAGCTAGGAACCAGAGAAATACAGGGACCAGCAGCAAGAGACTACCCAGCAGGAGGCAAAAAGAACCCTTTTAGGCCGTGCCAGGGTCTTCCACCGCGCTTGGACCAGCTCCATCTCCTCCTTTTGGCACATAACGCGACCGGTGGCGCCTGATGATAGTAGTTTTGGACCCATCATCCGGGATCTCTATCGAGACATTTAACACATAATGCCAATACAGCTCAAAGAGCCGAATAAACCCTTCCAGGCGCTTAGTAAGCATTTTCATTTCCTCCGTGAGAGAATTAATGGAGATTTCCAATTTATCCAACCGAGTAGAGTTCTTAGCTGAGGTGAGAGAGTTAGCCTGATATGCTTCCTTCTAGGTCACCCCTTTCCCACTGAAAGCTTTGGCTAACATAGCTTTCATTTGCCAAGCCATCGATTGAGTTCTCAGAAATTGGATGGCTCAGGTGGTCGGAGTGCCCGGGTCTGTGATCCAGTCCACCTCCTCCGTAATATCTTTGTTGTTTAACCCTCTCCTGGCCTTGCCAACCTCCTCCTGGAGCTCGATGATGATCTTCTTTCCTTTGTTAGAGACAGAATTCTCGTAGTTTTCCCGAGCCCTTTTGAGATCTTTCGCAGCCTTGGAGCTACGAAGAGTGCGCTCCGCCATGGTAGGATTCCCAAAACCAACAACTGCATTCCTGACCTTGATACTCGAAACCGTGAACCTTGGGTTGAACTCTTCAGGATAACGAGAACAATGGTGATAATTCCTGTTAGGCTTGGTATTAATAGCGCAAGGTGCAGTGCTCGGTGAAGCGATTTGGGTTGGGATATTTGTTCTGTCCCGTCTCCTGGCCGCCTGGGTTCCCATTAGGTGAGCATCGCCCTATTTATTATTACTGCTAATGGCTTTCAAATTTCCATGCTTATTTCTCACGAGCCGAGGCCACGCGTCCTTTCTACCATCGAGCATGACTTGACCTCTAACCTTTTCGTAGTTCTTCCACCTTTTCCAATGCCATCCATAGGACATTCACCAAGGATGCCTCCACTAGGCATTTAAGATCATGGGATAGACGATTAGGATGATCCACATGAATCATTGATGATCTGTACCCTGAAGGCCGTCCTCCTCCCCTGACACTCCAGTTAGTTCTTGCCTTGAGATTTGCATGCAATCATCCTGGAGGCTGGCACAAGTGACGTCCTGCCAACAGGTGTCAATGATGTCACATGGGTGGTCAACCGCATGGTTAGCTAGGGTGTTCGCCAAAGCATTGGCATTACGCTTGATGGCCTAAAGAACGACTCCTTTGAGAGAAGTTAGATGTTTAGCAATGAGCCCTGTAACCATGGCTAGGCGCTAGTGCTTGGAGACTTTCTCAGGTCGCGTCCCATTTTGCAGTTTTCTTGCTACACTGATGGCAAGGAGCGAGTCCCCTTCCACAATCGTTGAGCCACTACCCAGGTGGATGAGGATCTGCAAGCTCTGCTCCAAAGCAGCAAATTCAGCCTCATTGTTAGTGGCCTCCCCCAAGGAATTGCTGAAGATGTGGAGAATTTCCCCTCTGTCGTTTCGTAGGACTCCTCCAAAGCCGGGCGAGCCAGGGTTGCCCCGGGAGGCACCATCAAAATTTAGCTTAAGGAGCCCCAGAGTTGGAGGTTGCCAGGGCCGCCGAGAAGGAGGAGGCTAAGGTTGCTGCAAAGGATAATTTAGGTTCATGACTTCACCCAAGCCAAACAGCAGCAAGATACACCTATCACTATTGGAATGCTTGTTAGCCTGATCGGCTTTGTTGTGGGTAAGAGCAGTCTCTCTCATGTTTTTCAATATGGTTAATTTGATATCATCTTCCTGTCTGAATTCCTTCTGAAATTTTCTCCTATTTATTTCTTTCCACGTGGACCAAACTATGAAACGGGGGCTTAGTTTCCACAGGATATTTACTTTGATCCAAATTTATGCAGGAACGCAACAGAATACAGAAATAACCATAAACATAGAGATGTAGTGGAAATAAGGCTTCATTTCATTAATATCAAATAACAGAAATATGCTTACAAACATAATGGAAATAAAATAGCTAGGGTGCTGGTAGCGAATCTCTGAGAAGAGATGTGGCGGCTACAGACCTCTGAACTATGTTACCATGAGGCTCGAGGGCCTATTTATTATGGAGAAACAATGGAGAACTCTAAACGTCCAAAAACCTAACCCTAGGAGATGAAGCACCAAAACTTTGGGCCCCATTTGGGTAAATTGGTGTCTCAACTTCCCGGGGACGTAACTTCAGCATACTATCTCCGTTTGACGCACATGATAAATCATTAGAAAGATCTATCTGGGGACTAAAAATGTCACCACGAATATGGATTTCAAAGGAATAGAATCGATATTCACTAGAGAAACGATGCCCAAAAAACGTCGTTTAGGGCCTCAAAACGGCTCCGGAAGTTCAGGACCCGAAAAACTGCTAAAAATAGTAAGTTGTGCCGAAACTGAAAAAACTGAAAGAGACAATGGTGGGGTCCCAAGTGGAATAGGCAGGTGACCACCAATATCCGCCTAGATCATTCCTCCCCCCTTAGGAAGCAATGGTCCCCATTGCGTTGAGATCCTCCATGAGATGAGGAAACTTCTGCTGAACTTGGTCCCTGGTGAACCACTTTCCTTGGTGCAGGAGTTGGCCAACTTTGACAACCCGATACATTTGGATCTTTTGTTGGCGAGTGTTCTTGATTTGCATGTCCATGATACAATCTGTGGTGGCTTGTTCCATGCAGTCTGGGTTTAACTCTGTTGGTGTGAGTTGTTCTACAATGTCAGAGGTGTCTAGTAGAGGTGGGAAGTAAGGACGAAAGCGGTCCACATTGAATACTGGGTGCAAACCAAGGAATGGTGGAATATTAAGCTCAAAGGCATTGTTCCCTATAGCCTTGGTGATGGTGTACAGCCCGTATCAGAGCGGGCGAAGCTTGCGATGGGGTCCAGTGAAGCACTCCTTCTGCAAATGTAGCCACACTTTGTCACCCACATGGAAGCTATGTGGCACCCGATGTTGATCATGGTGTTGCTTGTACTTAGCATTGGCTCTGTCCAATATGTCATGAACCTGTTGGTGGATGTGTTGAATGCACTCGATGAAGCTATTTTCTTTGTCAACTTCCGACTGGACATGAGCCGAATCGGCCTGATTAGCCGCAAATGGCATGGCTATGTCAATGGGACATAGTGGCTGGAATCCTAAGCCCACCTGAAAGGGGCTGTGACTGATTAAGCTGTGGAGAGCCCGGTTATAACTATGTTGTACATAAGGGAGGCTCTCGTCCCATATGTGTGGATGCTTTGAATTGTAGATGCGCAGAATGTGTACAATCATTATGTTTACGACCTTTGTCTGGCTATCTGTTTGGGGATGGAAAGTTGTGGACTTGGTGAGCTTGGTGTCTAGCATACACCAGAGGCTGGACCAAAATGTGTTGAGGAACCTGCTATCCCGATATGATATGATAGACTGTGGGATCCCAAAGTGCACCCACACTCATTCAAAGAAGAGTTTAGCAGTGGCTTCTGCTGTGATATTCTTCTTGCATGCCGCCATAATGGCCATCTTTGAGAATTTGTCGATGACCATGAAAACACAGTCATTTCCATGCTTAGAAGGCAGGCCCAACATGTAATCCATGGATATGGATTCCCAAGGTCGACTAGGGGTAGGTAGCGGAGTATATAGGCCTTGCTTCTTGATGGTCGGTTTGGCAATGGCACAAGAAGTGCAGGATCTGATGTGCTTCCCAACATCCTTTCGAAGGTTCGGCCAATAGAAATACTTCTACAGTACTGCTATTGTTTTCTCGACTGAGAAATTCCCAACGACTCGACTGTAGTGTGCTTCCCATATCATCTTGGCACGCTTGCTTGAAGGAAAACAAAGGTGTCCCAGGTGACATAAAAATGCATCTTGGAGGTGAAATTTTGGAACTTGCGTACCCCCCAAGAGTGCCTTGTATGTGTGGCTAAAGTTCTGGTCGCTCTCATAGAGAAGCAGCCAATCAGAAGTCTCATGCCCACAAGAATTGAGAATGGTGGTGTGCGCCATGATCGATGGTCGGCTAAGACAGTTTGAAACATTATTGGTGCTACCCTTCCTGTACTTGATGTTCAAATGAAACTGTTGCAGATATGTGGACCACTTTTGATGGCGATCATTCTGCAACTTCCCTTGTGTCTGTATGAACTGCAGGGGCCGGTGGTCTGTGTGGATGATTGTTTCCTTCCCAAAAATGTAATGCTTCCATTGTCGACAGGCTTGCACAATGGAATACATTTCTTTGTCATAGGTGGGATACTTGCGAACTGTCTCAGACAATGTCTCACTGTGATATGCCACTGGATGTCCCTGTTGAGTAAGAACTGCCCCAATATCATAGTCAGAGGCATCTGTCTCGATCTCAAATGGCTGCTGCAAGTCTGGTAAGGTGAGCACTGGGGCAGAACAGAGGCGATTTTTCAATTCTTTGAACGCCTTCTGTTGAGGTTCCGACCAAAAGAATTTTGCTCTCGCTCCTCCTTTGGTGACTTGACTCAAGGGCCAAGTGATATGAGAGAATCCCAGCACGAACCTACGGTAGAAATTAGCAAGACCCAGAAAGCTGCGAAGCTCTGTTATAGTAGTCGGGGCTGGCCAATCCCGAATGACTTGGATCTTGGCTGGATCCACATGCACCCCCCTTTCATCAATAATGTATCCCAGATATTGAACCTGGGTCATGCCAAACGTGCACTTCTCCAAATTGGCACACAACTTGTGTTGCTGCAATGTTTGGAGGACTTGTCGGATGTGATGAAGGTGCTCTTCCCAAGTCTTGCTGAAGATCAGAATGTCATCCAAGTACACCACTACGAATGAGTTGGTGAATGGCCGCAAGATGTCGTCCATCATCCTCATGAAGGTTGCGGAAGCATTCGTCAACCCGAAAGGCATGACCAGCCATTCAAAAAGGCCTTCCTTAGCTTTGAAGGCAGTCTTCCACACATCAGAGGGTTCAATTGGTACCTGGTGATACCCAGACTTCAGGTCGATCTTACTGAAATATTTTGCACCTTGGATTTGGTCCAAAAGGTCATCAATCCGTGGGATTGGGTACCTATTCCGGACAGTGATCTTGTTCAGCGCCCGATAGTCAATACAGAGTCTCCACGTCCCATCCTTCTTCTGTACCAACACGATCGGGCTCCCAAAGGGCGATGAACTTGGTCTGATGTGACCTTTCTGCAACAGCTCCTGAATCTGCCTCTTGATTTCATCATTTTCCAGAACAGAGCGTCGATAGATCGGTCCATTGGGTAGTGGCGCACCTGGGGTCAGATCAATCGGGTGCTTGACCTGGCAGTGCAGAGGAACCCTTGTGGGTGAGGTGAAGATGTCCCCATACTCCTCCACGACCTTATCCATTTGTTGTTGTCGTGCGGAGGGGCCCTGTCTGGAGGTCGTGGCCACAGTCTTCTTCTTGCCCTGGGGGCGGATCATCAGGAAAACGAATTTCCTGGTTTGGGAAATGAGCTTACTACATTGTTTTGCGGTAACCAAAGAGATAGTCGTAGGAGGTGGTACCTCTGGTATCCTGTACAACTTATTTCCCAAAGTAATAATAACAGCACGAGGTCGAGACTCATACATAGCATGACGCTTCCACAAGTATGGTTGTCCTAATAATACATCAGAAACATCAATAGGAGCAACATCACATAATACCTCATCCGTGAAGGGCTTGATGCTATATGGAAGGCGACACTGCTGGCTGACGCGGAGATCTCGTCCTTGGTGAAGCCACCCGATGGTGTATGGATGTGGGTGAGCTGTGGTCGGCAAGCCCAACCGCTTCACGGCGTCTGCTGAAATGAGGTTCTTTTGGCTCCCATTATCGACAATGAACTGTACAGGGGAGCCCTTTACCCACATCTGGGAGTGGAAGAGACGTTCCTCCTCCTCTGGATCTTCTGGTTCCTCCTTCTGGACCTTTGTAGTGGCAACAGTGGCGTTGAGCTCCGCATCAATAATCTGTTTCCCTTTTTCATTCCCCTTTTCAGGTTCTGATTCGGAGTCGGAGCATGCATCTGACTCAGAAGCCCTCATCTCGGCCACTAGCGACTGCTTGGCCCGACACTCACTTGTGTTGTGAGTGGAGCTCTTATGGAACTCACACCACTTTCCCGTGTCCTTCTTTAGCTTTGCGGTGTTGTTCTTTTCTTGTGGCTTCGATGAGTTGTCTTTAGCCGCCATGCCTTGGCTCTGTCCTTTGTTCTGCAGTTTGGAAGCACCTTTCCCTTGCTTTTGATTCGCAGATCCAAAGTCTCGCTTCTTCTGCTTGAATTTCTGCTCAATCTTGGCAGCATATCGGTATGTCGTACCAAGCGAGGAGATGTCGAGGAACTCCATTTCCTCCTGAATGTATCTGTGCAGACAGCTGCGATACTTTAGCACCAGATGTTTCTCTGAATCTTTGATACCCAACTTTGTGTGCAAGGTATGGAACAGATTCGTCAGCTCATGCACATCTTGATCCCTTTGTTGTCGCAGCGTGGTCCATTGTATGTACTTGTCCTCATAGCTCCCCACATGATAGTACTGTTCCTTGACGGCGTCTCGGAAAGAATTCCAAGTTGGTACGGCCGAGAACAGAGAGGGTTCTGTCTGGTCCTTGTTCTCACAGTAGGTTTCCCACCAGTCCTTAACATGGGGGGTAGCTTTGAGGAGTGCAAAAATAATCTTCTCCCGGTCTGAAAAGTCATGAAAAGAGAAATATCCTTCTAATAGATTCAACCATCTATCTACGGCATCTGCGTCTATTTGACCCTCAAATATGGGAATGTCAAAATTTACTTGTACCTTAAAGGGAGTCGCACCTCCAGAGTGGCTACTGGATGCAGATGCGCCGCCGGTGGGCAGTCGTTGAAGGATCTGAGCAAAGCTATCCATCATCGCGTTCCTTTGTTTTTCGAGGGCCTCCTCGAGCAATATTTTGATAGGATCTCCTGCTCCCTCATCTTTATTTTCGTCCCCCATGGGCGTCCGTCGAGGTTTACGAGGCTGATCTTGCAAAGGTTCCACCAGATCAAGCCCTAGCTCCTTATACCCCGACCTCGTTGGGGACATGCAAAGAAGGATCGAGAAAAAGGAGACCGCTCTGATACCACTGATCCGGATTTATGCAGGAACGCAACAGAATAAACACATAACCATAAATACAGAGATGCAGCGGAAATAACACTTCATTTCATTAATATCGAATAACAGAAAGATGCTTACAGACATAATGGAAATAAAATAGCTAGGGTGCTGGTAGCGAATCTCTGAGAAGAGATGTGGTGGCTACAGACCTCTGAACTCCGTTACAATGAGGCTCGAGGCCCTATTTATTATTGAGAAACAATGGAGAACCCTAAAAATCCAAAAACCTAACCCTAGGAGATGAAGCGCCAAAACTATGGGCCCCGTTTGGGTAAATTGGTGTTTCAACTTCCCAGGGATGTAACTTTAGCATACTATCTCCGTTTGACGCACATGATACATAATTAGAAAGATCTATCCGAGGACTACAACTTTCAACATGAATATCATTCTGAAATGGAATGATATTCACTTGATATTTGCTGGAGGCGCGATGCCCAAAAAACGTCGTTTAGGGCCTCAAAACGGCTCCGGAAGTTCAGGACCCGAAAAACTGCTAAAAATAGTAAGTTATGCCAAAACTGAAAAACTGAAAGAGACAATGGTGGGGTCCCAAGTGGAATAGGCGGGTGGCCACCAATATCCACACAGATCATCTTGTGTCACAGTTTGAAAATTTGGTTCGCCAATTCGCTATAGTGTCTTAAACGAAATCCTTGTTCCTGTCTGTTTGCCTAAAGATGCCTTCCATCCTTCCCCATAGCTTCTCAGTCCATTCGCAGGTGTTGAGGAGATGGTTCATGGACTCCACCTCTCTCTCACAGAGGGGGCAGCAGGAGGGACCTAAGAAACCTTTTTTGCATAGGTTCTCCCAAGTTAGAATTTTACGGTGCATTAGGAGCCATAAAAAGGTTTTTTATTTTCGGCCAAAATATTGTGTCTCAGACATTGTGATGTCCCGGCATTTTTTCTTCCAAATCCCTCTGATCTATGTACAGTTTGGATTCCCTTAGGTTATAGGTGCCTCCATCCAGTTTTCCCCACCTAAGTTGATCATCCTCTAGGGAGTAACGGATCCTTATTTTGTCTAGACTCGAGCGCAGGGAGAGCTGGAGGTCATTCATTTCATATGACTGGGTGGGCATGTTGAGGTGCCATTGTCTCTAGTGTTGGTCCTCACTACTGTCCGACCAGTACTGGTTTACCTTGAGATTACCCTGATCCTGGTACCTTCGTTGCAAGGGAAGATAGTTAGGGCTTTCCAACTTAGGCATTTGCTGCCAAGCGTCTTCCCAGAAAAGAGTTGTTTTACCATTACGGATCTCCCAGAAGCAGTGATTTGAGATAATATGTATGTTTGCTTGAGCTAGGTTCTAGATGGGAGATCCGGATTGAACTTTCGTCATTCTGATGAGATCTTGATGGTTCCAATTATCTGCATACTTAGCTTTCCACATTCTAGCCCAGGGAATTTTTGGATTTTTGATCCATCTCCACTATAGCTTGGCACCACTTGCTTTGTTCACGATTTCCGGGTCATTGAGCCCCAGACCCCCTAGGATTTTGGGTTTACAGAGTTTCTCCCACGCTACTAGAGCCCATTTCTGTTTGTCCGCTTTCCCAAACAAGAGGAAGGTTCTTTGTATGTTTCTGATTTTTTGGAATACACCTTTGGGAGCAGGAAGGATGAAAATCATATACTGAGGAATGGCTTGGAGAACAGGCTTCGTCATAATTAACCGTCCAACGAAGTTAAGGACCCTGCTAGCCCAATTTTTACTTCGAGCTTCGAGATTGGAGAGCAATTTCTCCCTGTGGAGTTTTTTCCAAGGTTTAACAGTGAGAGGGATCCCGAGGTACTTAGAGGGGAGACACCTCCTTCTGAAGCCAAGGATAGTTGTAAGATGCTTTTGGAATGCAAGGTGAGTGTTGAAGAAGAAGATAGAAGATTTATCCAAGTTCAGGTCTATGCTTGTTGCTAGACTGAAGAGATTCAGGATAGCTTTGAATCCTTGTGCTTCCTTGATTGAAGGCGAACCATGAAGCATGGTATCGTCCATAAACTGTTGATGAGTGGTGGCTGGGCAGTTTTGCAAGGGTTTGAGGCCCTTGATGGAGTTTCTTTCCTTAGCAAATTTGATGATGCGACTCAAGCCTTCCATCACAATGACAAAAAGAAAAGGGGAGATGGGATCTCCTTGGCGAATGCCTCGAGAGGGGAAAAAGGGGGTGGTACGAGCACCATTGACCAGAATGGAGTAGCTAGGGGGATTTGACCAAAGATAGAATCCATTTGATCTAGCTATGCTCGAACCCAAAGGCTTCCAGAATGGCCTCAATATAATCCCAACTGACTTTATCATAGGATTTCAAGAGATCAAGCTGAATTATCATACCTGATTTTTTCTAGGCCTGAAGAGTGTGAACCATATCCTCTGAAAGCAAGATATTATCCATGATTTGTCTACCTTCCACATAACCCGATTGCTCCTCTGAGATGATTAAGGTGAGTATGGGCTTGAGTCTGCTGGCCATGACTTTAGAGATAATCTTATAGAGAATGTTGCATAGAGAAATAGGTCTGAACTTCGAAGGGGTACAGGCTGCCTCCTCTTTCGGGTTAAGGGCAATGAAGGTGGAGTTTAGGGATTTGAGGATGGAGGCTGATTTGCAGGAATATTCTACTACCCCCCAAACATCCAGTTGAACAATTTCCCAGCAAGCTTTGAAAAAATCAATAGTGAAGTCATTCGGCCCCGGTGCCTTACCATTAGGCATATCCTTCACTACTTCTTCAACTTCCTCCATGGTAAATAGGTGGTCTAAGAGCTTAGGGATGGACTTCATTACTTCCCTAATAGCCTTTGCCTTATCAATTCTTGGTTCCATTGTTATGTGGCTAAAATGGTCAATGAGGATGGAGGCAACATCCTTATGAGAGAAAAAGGGGTTGCCTTGAGCATCCATCAATCTGGTTATTTTGTTGGCGCATCTGTAGTCAACAGCCGATCGATGGAAAAATTGAGTGTTTTTTCCCCCTCCCTGAGCCACTGGATGCGGGACTTTTGCATCCATAAAATTTCCTCCTGCTGACATCTATCATTCCACTTCTGCATGAGGATCCTCTCCGTGCTGACAGAATCCCGGTTGATGTTCCCATTGAGCCAGTCAGTGTGGATCTGAGTCATCTGTTCCTCTAAGGCCTGCTTGTCCTTGAAGATATTGCCAAAGACCTCTTGGTTCCAAACTCTGAGACAATATTTGATATGCTTTAACCTTGCTTGCAGCCGGTACATTTTGGTGCCTCGGGTTTCCAGCGGTTCTTGCCACCAATTATTGATATTAGTTAAGAACTCTGGATGGCCCACTCAAAAAATTTCAAACTTGAAAGGTTTGTTTTTTGGGGTTCCGAGGATGGCGGCGTCCAGGGTGATAGGCCAATGATTTGAGCCACCACACCGGATGATATCAGATTCCAAAGTGACCCCCTTAAGCAAGATGGCTTCTGCTATTAGAAAGCGGTTGATTCTGGAGGCGATCTGCCTATCACCTCCTCTTTTGTTATTCCAGGTGTAAAGACCATTCTTGGGGAGGATATCACTAGTTTGGCTTCTTTAATGAAGTTTTTGAAAGCTTTTTCATCCTTGTTCAGAGTTCTTATTCCACCTTTATTTTCTGCTAACGAGGTAATCATGTTGAAATCCCCTCCATAGATGGCTTTAGCAGTTGAATGTCGTAGTTGCAACCCTGATAGGCAATCTAGCATTAGCAGTTTGTCCTCTAATTTTTGGGGGTTGTAGATGTTCGTGCACAGATAAGTGTTGGCTTCCCCTATAATCTGCACTTCCAGGGAGATGTGTGATCTGGTAGCCTCGGTGCTGATTAGATGGATGGAGTGGGGGTTCCAGAAGGTGGCCAAACCTCCTTCCAAGCCATTCCCTTCCACTTCCATGTAATTCATTCTTTTTCCTATGTTTCTGCTAATACCTTTCATTTTCAGACTAGAGCACTTGGTTTCTTGTAAAAAATTCATGTCAGGATTTTCATTTTTGACTTTCTTCCTCAGGAGTCTCTGTTTTCTTTGGTTGTGTAGCCCTCTTGCATTCCATGAGAGGATCTTCATAATTAACAAAATTTAAGAGGAGAATGTGAAAGCCTCAAGGGTTTTCATCTTACCCGAGTTGAGGAGTAGCTGGCCTAGCTCAAATAGTGCTTCATTATTTGTTCTTTGGCCTCTCTTTTTTCTATATTTAACATTGTTGTTTGTTTGGTGAAGACCTTGGGCTATAACTCCTAGACCCTTTGTGGCCCCATGTCCTCTCTTCTACACTTTCATCTCTGCATCCTGCCGTGATAAAAATAAAAAGTTTACTCTGTCTATTTCCTCCTCTGGGATGTGTTCCACTCTTTTCTGCTTCCATTGTTCCACTATGGAATTAAGATCCATGCCCTCCCTTTCAAGGATGTCATTGAGTTCCATGTCCTCTGTACCAATTTCGCTGGCTATCATTTCCGCATCTCCTTCGAGGTCCTTTGCTATGTCAGAAATTTGTAACGTTTTCCTTGTCAACTCAATATTGGGAACTTTGACTTCCTGTGTGGGAACTTCCAGGGCTTCCTGTGGTAGGTCTGGTTCTTGAGGAGTTTCAGTTAATACAGAACCTTCTCCAAGAGCCTCAAAGGAATTAATTGTGCCTTTGAAGGAGGTTCCTGCTCTTTGTTGGGTTCTTCTATCTACCCTTTGTCTTCCATTCGGATGGGTAAAACCTTCTTGATTCTTAGTTGTGTTTTCCTTGGCTTTCTCAGGTGCCTTATTCAAAGGGCATTCCTATACAGGTGACCATGTTCATGGCACTTCCGACATCGGAAGGGGATTTGTTCATAACCTATGGCTTGAAAGAAAAGTTCATCTCTAAATTCAAACCATAACCCATCATGGAAATCACCTGAGACATCTATTTCTACACAGATTCTGGCACAAGAGGTGTACCTTTTTTGAAGGGTGGCTTTTGAGGCTTGGATGAAGGTGCCTAATTTATTGCCTATTTGCTCCAATGCTGCAGGTATCCAATAATCGATTGGGAGAGAGAAAATGTGAATCCAAACAGGTACATGCGTGAAAGTTTCCTGTTCGGGAGCAATTTTAGGTTTCCAAGGTCTCATATAGAGGCCAGCTGAGGCATAGAAATAAGGTCCGCCATCAAAGATGTGATCCCTGTCCTCCAGATTTGCGAAGACAACAGTGAAAAAAACTTTGGCCCCCAGGTGAAGCCTAACATCTTCCTTAGGCTTCCATTGTTGTTTAATCCAGATACAGAGAGCTCTTTCTGTGGGCTAAAATCCCATAAACTTACATATCACCGCATGGATAGACATACGGTCATGGTAATCTTGCATTTCAGGGTGGGTGATGACAACCTTTAGGCTCTCCGTAGTTTTGGGCTTACAGCGTCCCAGGTCTTCCTGTTTCTTATTAGTCGTTACAAATCCCTCCGTCTCCGGGATTTGTTGGGGCTATGCCTCGGTTACCTTAGTTTCTTTGTCCTTTCTTTCTGCTTCATGTGACTTCTGCTTGGGATTAGGGTCCCCTTTTTCTTTATCGTCCAGGATCTTGATACCATTTGTCTGTTTCTGATAGTGGGTTTCATTGGTTTGCCCACCTACCTTTTTTTTCTACTTGACTCATCATTTCCTGCAGTGACAGATCCATAGATCTGCACCCCTTCCAGTGGGGCTTTTCCTTTATCCATCATGACTTGTTTGTAAGATGGGGCCCCATGGACCCCCGCTCGCCTCATCCGTTGGGCCAGAGCAAACCCCCGCCGCCGAAGATCTGCAGACCGGGCACTGCCCTCCGCCAGATTTTGTGACAGTCTGCCACTTGCAGAGCCAAACCCTAGCTTCGTTCACACGGTCAATCTCTCGTCAATCCTCCACAGAATATTTGTTCTTCAACACCTCTCCTATTTGGAATTCATTTTTGTAATTATAAATAGTAGTTTGTAGAAGGGATAAAAGGTTCCTCTACTTTGCAACTAGAGGCTCTGATAGCATTATTGTTAAAGAGATTATGGTTGTAGGTAGGAGGAAAATTTCAGATCTTAGGTTAGGGGAAAACTTTGTGATTTACGCTTGTTGTGCATGTGCACTACTCTAATGTATTGTGAGGTGAATTATGGAGAGAAAGAGCATTTTTGGTTCCGAAAGAGAAGTTTTTTGACATCATTGTTGGAAAATTCTATAAGGAGCTGAAGTTTCTCAAGGACTGCAGACTTGTAATGAGATTTTGGTATAAAGTTTAATAAAAATATATTTCAGTAACTGCCATTTACCATGAATTGTGAGTTAATCTTCTATTTCTAGAATTTCCCTAATTGGTAATCTATTTACTTCGTTCTAAATAGTGTATGACTTAGATATGTTATACAACCAACTCACAAAATAGAAGACAACATAGATCAATGACTTAAAAATTATCCACTTCGAGGGGGAAACCTCCTTTACATTACATAAATGAACAATTCTTGGATGGTTCAAATGAAAAAACTTCCTTTCCATATATAGGAATCTAAGGGGTCACAATATAATCAGAGTCGACATAACAATAATAATGTACCAATAACAATAGTGGGCTTATGTGGGGCACAATAATAACAATATGGGGGTTACAAGGGTACAATAATAACAATAAGGGGGTTACACTAACAACAATAAGGGACTATACTAGTAATATAGGGACCTAACATGCCCCTCTCCTTCAAAAAAGTGTTGTCCTCGATGCTTGAGTAGCTCTGGGTGCTTCTGTATAAAATTCTCATCCTCCCATGTAGAATCTTCAGTGGGTAAGTTCTTCCACTTGATGAGATACTCTGAAATTGATCGATTCCGTAGTTGTCGAGTTCTTTTTTCCATGACTGCTTCAGGTTTCAATATGATTTTCCCTTCCCCATCAAGTTCTGGAAATACTGTTTGAACTGGAAGATTTTCACCTATAACCTTCTTTAAGCATGAAACATGGAAAACTGGATGTACTCGCGAAGAAGCAGGAAGCTCCAATTTGTATGCCATAGTACCAATTTTTTGCAACACCTTGTAAGGACCATAGTACTTTGGCGATAATTTATTATCCTTCTTAGCTTGCTTGAGGGACATTTGTTTGTATGGTTGTAGCCGTAAAAATACCCAGTCTCCTACATCAAAACTTCTCTCACTGCGATGTTGATCTTCCTGTTGTTTCATTTGATTGTGTGCCAAATTCAGGTTATCCTTTAAGAGTTGGAGAACTTCTTGTTGATGCTTGATGTGATCTTCCACTGCTTGAACCTTCGAATTTTCTCTTAAAGATGATGTGATGGATGATGGATGATATCCATAAAGTGCCATAAATGGGGTCATTTTTGCTGCAGTATGGAAGGAAGTGTTATACCACCATTCAGCGAGAGGTAACCACTTGACCCAATGTGTTTGTTTATTAGATACAAAACAACAAAGATATCCTTCCAAACATTTATTTACTATCTCAATTTGACCATTAGATTGAGGATGATAAGATGAGCTATGAGCTAATTGAGTACCCAAACAAGAAAATAACTCCGTCCAAAAATTTCCAGTAAAAATGGGATCTCTGTCGCTCACAATAACCCTTGGTTTTCCATGTAGCTTTTGAATTGTGTCCATAAATGTAGTAGCAACTGTACTTGCTTTAAATGGATGAGATAATGCACAAAAGTGTGCATACTTGGTAAGTCTATCAACTACCACCATGATGACATTCTTTCCTTCAGACTTAGGTAAACCTGTGATAAAATCCACTGAAATCTCCTCCCAACGCTGACTTGGAATGGATAAAGGTTGTAGAAGTCCCGGGGTCTTAATTGTCTCCACTTTATTCTGCTGGCAAACCAAACATTCCGCCACAAACTTTTGAATATCGGATTTAAGGCCATCCCAAAAAAATTCTTTCTTCACCCTGTGGTAAGTTTTTAAAAATCTTGAGTGTCCTCCTAAAGGAGAAGTGTGCAATTCCAGAAGAATATTTTGTTTAAGTTGGGAATTCTTACAAAGATATAAGCGATCTTTGTACCATAAGGAATCATTTTTCCAACTAAATGTATCAGATGTACTAGGATCTTGCTGCAACTTTTGAATGAGTGTCCATACATCTTTGTCCTTCTTCCATTCATCTCTTGCTTCTGTTATCCAATTTGGTTGGATAATAGAAATGGCACAAAGCAATGCTTCCACATCCTCATCCTTTATTGAGAGCGCATCTGCAACAACATTTTGCTTCCCTTTTTTGTAGATTATTTCAAAGTCATAACCCATCATATTTTTGATCCATTTTTTCTACTCCTCTAAAGATAATATTTGTTCTAAAAATTATTTAAGACTATTGTTGTTGTGGATTTGTCACACGGGTGTACGAAATCGCACAAGCTTAGAGAGTGTGGTCTACTCTCTAAAGTATTAGTAACAGACAGAAAGTGGGGGGAGCTCGAAAGCATAAAATTTAATGGAAATAGTATGCTGAAGTATGCTCTAATTAAACTAAAACTAAAAACACAAATATATAGAAGCTATATAGAGAGTTCCAAACGATAATAATGCAAACGATGGCTCGATGGCCTCTTCTTATTAAATGTTTGAAATGGAGAAGAAATTTTACCCACTTGCCAAAGGGCACCTAGGCAATGGCTCTAAGTCCCGATGCAAGGATGTTGCCTTCCAAGCTCTGCCTTTGATGCAGTCTCACTCTCTCTTCCTGTTATGGTGGACTAAGATGTTGGATGGCCAACTATCGAGTCCTCTTTAGCTCTAGCTCGAGGTCACACACAATGTTGGTGTTGCTTGGGGCAACTTTGGCTGGCATAACCCTGTGATCACCATTTGTTCATCTCTTGGTGGGTTTATATAGGTGGGCTTCAAATCCTCCTTCCCTCCCTTGGTACATGATGGATGGTGAACCAAGGGAGAGCTGTGATTCCATTGTGTGCTCACATAATATCTAAGGAGGCGTTGGTGGCTGTCCTTAGGCGGCTTTCACATAAGGAGTAACTATCCTTTGCTTTTTCTGGTCCCGAAAAGTGACTTTTTTCCATTTCCAGGAATGTGCGTTTATCGGGCAAAAAGGTGCGCAAAAGGCGCTCTGCTCGAAGGATAAAGCGCACATTTGAGCATTTATGACTAGTTTAAATCTGATTTTCTCAAAACCTTAGAGATTTTAAATACTTATTGATTCCATAATGTATTCCTGTCCTATAAATCCTTGGGCTCGTCATTAATTGATGTCATCTTCTGTTGTACGATTTTCCAGTGTTAACAGTTGCCCCCTAATGTGTGAGGTCTAGGAAGAACTGTATAGCCGAAATACATTATAGTTTCCTTTTTGTATCGTACGCAGAGAGAGAGAGAGAGAGAGAGAGAGAGAGAGAGAGAGGTCTGCATGTATTTTGGAATTGACAACACCTTGCACCGTTTCCGAGATAACCATGGCCTAAGGGACCCCCTGCAAGCAGACAAAATATACAACATATTTACAAAATTTCAACGAGGCGAGCATGTCCCATGCTCGTGTGGATATGGCTAGTTAAACAAAATTGACAGATACATGTGTTGGTTGTGCCACTACTGTGGTAGTGATGCTGGTGGTTGTTGACGACGATTGCTGACGCCCTTAGGGGTGTTTTTCCTTTGACGATAGGTGGAATGTGGTACCCATATGTGTAATCCTGGCATGGCATATCATTGTGCCATGTACGCATATGTATTGGATGGGACCTCCCCGTGTAAGCATTATTGTCATAGATGCTTATGGAGGTACGGGTCTTCGACAGATCTGATCAAAGTGAAATGGTTTTAAGGTATGATACCATCGTGACATGAAAGATTTTGTTGTAGTCGAATGTTAAGAGGATCGATGACATCTGTGGATAATGATGTCTCCCACAGTGCCACTCGAGGATACGCCTTTGCATGGGGAGGGGTCATCCAAGGTACCGCTTCCTTTTTGGAAACGAGGTGTTGAGGTTGACAAAAAGGAAGCCTTAACCGAACCATGAGTCACCGACCTGAGGGGTCGAGGATCGGGATATGATAGGTTTAACATAGGCATGTTGGTGAGCGGTGGCTGAAAACGAATGATGGGGATTTAGTGGCCCGAGGTCGAAGTATACTTGAGCAGCTTGGCGGCATTCATAGGTATTTCTGAAGGAAAAATCCCTGGAGTCAGTAGGACTTCCAGGGCGGGTGTGAACCGGCTATGATTGTTGTAATGGTGCGTGCATGGGGGGTGAAATACTTCGACCAAGGGAGATGGGGGACTGCTGCCATGGGAGAAAAAGTGAAATACGAGGTTGAAGTGGTGAAGGGCATCATTTGCGGTCTTTGTACACTTACCAAAAGAATAAAATAATGGGGTTTGGTTTGTACAAAACACAGAGACGGGTACCCAAAAACATGAAAGAGGGTGACTCACTGAAGGTGTGAGGATGGTGTTTTACTGGGGGTAGGGGTTTCATTGGTTGGTCTCATGTGTGGGGTTGATGAGGCGGAAGATGTCGCAGATGGGATTACGCTGATGGAGGTATGGCGGGCCAAATGCGGTGCGCGGAGGTGCTCTCTCAATCTTCTTGTACAACCTGATCGTCCGGGAAGGGGGTTGAGTTTGAATGGTGAACTTGACCTTATGCATGATATGTGGATGGGCATGAGGTGCTTCCCGGACTAACATGGTATGGCCATGGCGTCACTTGTGGGGTGATGCATGGTCTACTTTGGATGACAATCGCCATGGAGGGGAGGCTCTACCGACCATCGTGGGCGTTTATCATATGCAGGGTGAGGTGGTGATAAATGTGGTCGGGTATGAGGACCCTGTGGTTTATTTCTCATGGAGAAATGATGTCAAGATATGAAAAGTTCTCTGGGACTCTATCATGTTGAGGGTAGAATGATACCTGCTCTGGAACTTTCAATGGATGGTGTTGTGAATGGTTTGCGGGTTCTTCCTACAAAAAACAACAACCTCAAGTGAAAGCATCCTCTTTTCATCCAATATTATTGAAAAACATGAATTTTGGAAAGGAAGATGGGAGGGTGCATCTCTGCTAATGCTTGAAAAAATATTTTTCCAGAAAGTGAATGTGGGGCATCGTTTTCGTTCGTCATGGTGTACTGATGACGGTGCAACTTATGGTTTGCAGAACAGACCTTCTGATCTCCTGTTATGGACCTCCGAAATTCTAGAAAAGGATGATAAATATGGGATTATGGCCCTAATCCTATTCATTTGTACTTGTTGAGTTTTGGGAGATCAGAGGTGATTGCAGAGCCTTTCTTGCCATTGCGGTCAACCTGTGTACCAGGGATTAGCAATATTATGCCGAGGTAACTTCCTTGACGTCCTGCAATTCAATTTTTTCAGTTCGGTGATGCCGGGCGCTGTACAAATTAGGTTTGTACGACCTCAATGGGGCTTTTTGTCCTAGATTGCGTGGGTGATATAGGAAAAGGAGCGCCCCCCTTGTGCTTATTTTCGAGGGACAACCACACGAAGGCGCGATGTTCCCTCCTTTTTGCGCGCAAGGGCGCGCCTGTGAACAAAACAGGCATGCAAGGGTAGGTTTTTTATAAAAACTTGGGTTTTTGTTGTCCCTTTTGATGTTTTTCCTCTATACTGATGGGTGCTTGTTGCTTGGAAAGTTGGTGTGAAGAGAGCGAAATTGGCTCGAGATCCAGACCGCTCTGGCTGTTGATGCTAGGGCGTGCTGTCAGTTGGCCACATGGGGCCTTCTGAAATTTGCTGAGAATGAGTTCCTTCGGTCACAGGACCGATTGCTACATTATATCATACAACATTGGCGCAAGAGGCGCAATATGTTCGTCCTGAGGGGGACGAACTTGATTATCCGTCCAGAGACGGATATATACTTTGTGACCGGATTACTACCTTAGGGCGAGGCGCTGAGGTATCCACTCCCTGCTGGGCGAGTGAACATGGATAGGTTCCGGAGGAGGCATTGCGGTGGTGTGCCTCTTACTAAGGGGTGCATCAATATTGCATCAGTGATAGATGTGGCCAAGCGGTGTGCTCTGGCCATTATTGTGTGACTGGCGGGGTCGTTTGCTCCACATCGGGCATCGGGCCCACAGGTGAGAGTTTTACGCCGCTTGAGGAATGGGCATTTTTTCGATTTTTCCCGCTTCTGCTTTGATGGTATGGTGTCACAACTAAACAGGGTCCAACGTGGATCCAAATCATTTGCGTACGCTAACATCTTGTGCAGCATTATGTACAAGAGGGTCGTGTTGATGAGGCTCATTGTGGCAGTGCCTATTGGGGGGCCGAGGGAGCCACGCATGAGGAGGTGGGCTCCGGTGATGCCACATGGTGGTGGTGGCATGGTGGTTCGTTATTGGAACGACACAACGGAGGCCTGGTTCGAGGCCAATCCGCAGATTTCTTTGCCATACCCGTACGCAGGGATGGACTTTCAGGGTGATCCCGATATCAGTCTCCCTTTCGATTATGTTTGGGGTCCTGCAGGTATGTGCTATATTTCTGCATTTGTTTGATTTTTTTATGTACTTGAGTGTTTTTTATTAACACTGACATTATTTTGGTTACTCATGCAAATGTTGGCAAGGTGGGACGCCCAGTGGCCCGACTGGTGGGTCATGATCCTCTGCCACGACCGCCGGGTGGTCAGGGAGGAGGTGTTGCAGGTGGACCGGGTGGTACCGATGGACCTGGCGGGGATGGTGCTGGCCCTTCTAGTGAGGGAAGCAGCTCGGCTGCAGCTGAGGTAGTGGCCAAGAGAGCTAGTGCGGATGCGGCTGAGGTGTGTATCGCAGTACTTACGGCTCAGGTGGTCGCTCTAGAGGACTTTTGGGGTTGAGTGGACCATTTGACCCACAGGGTGCCTGCCCGAGGTTTTATGGATGATCTCGAGGAGGTTTGGCTAGAGACAGTGATGGCCCATGAGAGGGATTATCAGCCCACTCTACGACAGGTAGCTATCGCAGTGGCGACAGTAGCTCTGGTGGTGGCACCAGGAGCAGTGGTGGGCCCAGGTGCTCCTCTTGAGGGGGCACCCCCCTAGAGTAGTTTTGTACCTAGAGAAAGCACCCGTTATGAGGATTCTTCCCTTATTTTTGATGAACCTTGAATCTTTAGGCTGGCCAATGGGCCAATGATACTATTTTTGTACTCAGATACACATATTTTTTGATATATATATGAGAGATCTTTTTGCGGCTCTACATGGTGTGCTATCTATTTCGGTTTATGCATTTTGTGTTATGCTGATGGATATCTATGTTTTTGGTTTTTTATGTATGGTGGTTTATTCATGATGCATTCCAATCTAGAATATTATTAGGTATATGATCAGCTGCTTGGTTTTGATTCCTTGATACATGTGAGAATGTAATGTAATCAAATTGTCTGCTTAATCTTTTGGCATGCAAATATTTTCTAAACAGGTTTGCGTCTCTGGTTTCAAATGTTTGGTTTAACTGTGATACCACTAACTAGGAATATAGGTAGACATGCATATGGCGGATGCCCTGATGGAGGGCCTCGCACATAAGTCCGATAACGGCGTCATAATCTGCCTGATTGTTGGTTGCTGATATGATGCACATGCCGTTTGAACACAGTGGTGATCGGTCAGGGTGGTAGATGACCCAGGCGGCCGCAGCTAAGTTTTGAGACCATCGCGATGCCCCATTAGCAAATCCGAAATAGGGTTCAAGTTGGTGATCCATGGTGGCACTTTGACCGCGTTTAGGTTTTTGGGTCAAAAATATTTTGGTATTGGGATTTTTGTGTATTCTAACTCTAAGGGATAAGGGCTACTGGGGCCCTTATGGGTAGAACTTCTTGAGGTAAAGGCCGTTGACAGGGTTAGTAAGGTAGGTCCTGTCCGATTCTGTCAAGATGTATGCCCCCTGCCAGAGACAATGTTTGATGATATAGGGCCCTTTCCACAAGGTTTCGAACTTTCTTGGCCCTAAGGCCTCTTTTGTGACATCATAACGAAGGACTAACTCTCCCTTAGTAAATGAGCAAGGGGTGATGTGGCGGTCGAATGATGCTTTTACCCTTTTCTTATGGGCCTCCTTGTGTTGCAACAATTGTCGCCTGCTTTCTTCAACTAGCTCTAGTTGTACTAGGCATTGTTTTAGAGGCTGGGTGTCATCAAGGAGTTCGATGGCAGTATGCAAGTTTGGGATCTTGAAAAAATCTATGCAAAAGCGTAAGGTGCCTTGGTCTTTTGCGACAGGAATAAAGCGGAATTCTTGTGACGAGGAGGTGGTTGAAATCCTGTCTTGGGCGTGTGATGACACAAGTCGTATGTGGTGAATTGTGTCATTGGCATGAGGCTGGGGAAAGATCTACGGAGTCTTGTGTGAGCCTAAGGTCGGATTTCCCGCTAGTATAGTCAATTTCCGGTAGGTGACAGTTTTTTTATCACAAAGGTGCCTAAACGCTTTTAGCAGTGGGCATACCTCTGGCGCGTGATCATGACCGGTGCAAATGGTGCATGGTATCACAGCGCTGACAGAGTAGATAGTTGTGAGATTCTACACTACTCGATGTTCCTGATGTGGACGCTTGGAAAGGGTCGGTTGTGGACCAGGTCATCTTCTGCTTCCATTTTTGCGTCGTAGGTTGAGACTTTCCTCCCTTTTTGGTGGGTGGTTGACTTAATGATGCTCTAGCTACTCTTAGCTTGGGGAGATGTGTACACTTAAACGTATGATGAAAGTGTGAGCAAATTCAGAAATATGTGCATGTGATCTTCTCTTGATTAGAGAGAAGTTTTTGAGGGAGAGGCGAGATTATGCAGAGACTGTTTGCGAGATCATTTAGATCGCGGTGATCCTAGGCTTGGCCTGGGGTATACGTTGTTGGTGTGTGGTCTTATCAGGCTTGACACACCACTGTGGTGGTGGGGATGTTGGGTCGACAATGTATCTTTTATGCCATTCTTAGAGCTCGCTTGTCCTCTTTTCTACGTCATTAATCATGTCGATAGTGGGATAGATCCGTGAGACATAAATACAATGTCGGTCGTAATTATTACCCTAACATATCGGGCAAAATATCCGTGATATGGGGGTCCCATTGTGCTTGGTTTAAGGCCAGGCAGGGTACCAACGTCGCAATGCTGCTAAGTTAGGGCAGTGGACGACTATATGGTCTGTCTGCTTGAATAACGTGCATGCGGGTGGGTTTCGTGAAGTGCCTTTAGGGGTAACTAGGGGTTCCCCGCTCGGCTATTCTTCGGCTGACAAGAACATGATAGACCCGCTCATCTCCTCTGCTTGGGTCATGGAGCTGTCGATGGATTCGGCATCCATATCGTCTTCTTAGGAAAGACGAACTATGGTTGAGTGGAGGCTAGCAAGGGCTAGCCGAAAGTGAGGTATGTAGTGACAATCCTCCAATAGGTGATTATCGGCGCATAACGGGCATGTGAATTGTGTTTCCCGTAGCCCCATGTAGTAAACCCTTTCGATCGGATACCATATGTGAATGAGTTCCAATGCAGCACACTCTTCGAGGTAGTGGCCACGTTCATTGCATAGTGTGAAACGTATAATGGACATTATTGGGGGGCGCTCTATGAATTGATGCTCCTCTTGTAAGTATAGGATGGTATGCGGCTCATCATTGATAGACTGGATGGAGGGATCCTCTTGATAGGATCACTCAACTGCATGTAAGGCATCCCTATACCGTGGTATTTCTGGACAATGGTGGGTATAATGCCCATAGGTGTCACAGAGAGTGCATGCGTGATTGGTACACAGCGGTTTGCCTGTACTGTTGGTGGCAAGTTCCTTTTTATGGGAACGTCATTTTGAGGTGCTTGCCTCACAGCCGAGGAGTGGTTTTAACTTGTCCAACTCTATGCATATGTGAGTAGGGTGTCATGTGACATCACATATAGTGCAGGCTGATGACTCCCTCTGCATGGTGGGTGTCACCACTTTATTTCCTTTGGCGATTTTCTTGGTCGTGGTCACTGGTTTCGCAATGGGAATTTCCCTTGCAAGGGCGGTTTTGGACTGCTGCTTGGGTAGGCTGGGGCTCCTCATGACCGGGTGGCTTTAACCCAAATGCAGTAACGTTGGTAGCTATTGTTCCTGGAGGGGGAACGAGATACCACACTGGGAATTCCAATGATATATTGGGTAATACCAGTGTTGCCAAGACCTACTAGGAGGTGAAGCCAGGAGGTGGGTAGAGGAAAGGAGTTTGGGAGGCGGCATAGACTAGGGAGGCTGCAGTAGCTGATGCCTCGATGTCGTTACTGCTTGAGTCTGTGTCCTTAATAACCTCGGTGCTTGATGTGGACATCATGCATACCGGGGCCCCTGTGGCATCGGGCGATACCTCAGGGATGATGGGAGGATTTCCTACGAATGACCCTAGGACGAACAATGGTTTGAATTGGCGAGGTCCATATTATTGATACCGTGAAAGACCATCTGCAGCTATATCTACATAGGGTAGAATTAAATCCATGTTGGTCAAGGGACGCTTTTCACTGTGCGTCAGCTGGTCTACTGTGATGATTTGATCCTCGTGGGGGAACATCATGATGTGGAAGACGGAGGATGCTATGGCAGACATGGCGTACATGTAACTCTGCCCAAGAAGTATATTGTAATCCAAGTGAGCGTCCAAGACTTTGATGTCTATGTGGACTGTCTTGCCGGCTAAACAGACCGGTGCATTTTGGAAGAGACCGACGGGGGTTGAGGGACAACCATCGTATGCTCTGAGTGTGATGACGAAAGGTTTGAGTTCGGTGGCTCCTAAATTCTACCATACATTTTTTCACATGATGCATGTGGATGCACCCTCTTCAAAGACACATCGGTGAATAGTGATATTCTATACCGATATTGGTATCTAGAAGGTGACCATGGAGGGAAGCCTAGGGGTGGCTTTGCCTAAGTCAAAAGCCATCATGCGCGTGTCGGCAAGGTCGACAGCGCCTAGTGCAGAAATTAGGGCTTTCCGTTGCTTTGGGGATGACTGCAGTACTTCCAATGTGGACATAGCAGCAGGTGATTGAGCTAAGTTGTCTACAATGTTTTAATTGTGGGCCGCTTTGGAGTAGTTACCTGCTCGCCTATTAGGCCCTTTTACCATTTTTGGCAACGGTTCCAAAGAAATATTTGGAATGGTTAAAGGTGCAGTCGACGTGCTCATACTATCCCCTGACGAACTAGTGTCTGGTGGGGTGTCGTAGCTGTGATTCTGAGTTTGGAAAAAAAATTCTTCCCTAGCCATGTAAATTTCATGGTTTTTCCCGGAATCGTCGGGGTTTTTCTGCTGAGTGTTGACCGTTCCTTGATGGGGGAAGGGTTCTTGCATAACTGAAATTTTCTGGGAAGATCCTCCCTGTCCTTAGTTACTCTGAAGCTTTTTAAGCTCAGGGAGTTCGGGACAATGGTGAGTATAGTGCCTGTACTCACCACATATTGAACAAGAATGGTTTGTTCGTAGAGGTGGCCTTTTGCCTTGCCTTTGGGCATTGCCTGGCTCCTGGTTCTGATTCCGATTGGAGTTACCTCCAGCCTGGGATCACGGTGGGTGCTATTGGTTGCTGCCCCCCTATCCAGGGTTCCCTTCGGGATTTTTTTTTGCCTTTCTCTTAACCACGTTATGAGGATAATTCTCCTAATCATACTGGTGTGGTTGATTTTGGGACGGCTACACAAAGTTCACCTGTGCATTGTTTTGCTTGGGTGGGTTATGTGCTTGGGACTGAGCATATTAATGTCCCATGTTTGCACCTAGCCATTGGGGGGGAGTTCTTCCATCAGTTTTTCTTCCTACATATTGGGTCCCCTCAGCCAGAGGATAAGGTCCTCCTTGGTGATACACTTGCACCCTATCAGTCAAATTTTGTTGTTGCATGTGATGACTTTGAAATCCGGGCTGAGACATGTTCTGGGTAGACCCATGTGTGTAACCGAGATCCTGAATGCTGCTGCCTAGGTACCCATGGGTCATTGACCCAATAAGTCCATTTGCAGAGTTAGACGCGACTGGAAATTCTTGATAAGATTGCAGGCACGGGGCGTTAGGCAGGATATTGTATATGTATCCTGATTGCGTGTAGATCAGTTCAAGATGTTGGGCTTTATTGATTGCGTCCTCTTCAGATGTGAGGTTACGTTGCACCACATCCTTTGAAATCTCCACCATTAGAGTTTTCAAGAATAAATCTAAAAGGACTCGGTCGTCGAGTTGTGCTTTGCATAAACTTCGATGTCGCCTCCACTCATGGAGATGTTCTGAAATATGGGTAGAGGGGGATTGTCTAAAATGAGTTTGTAACTCCATTCCTGAATCGTGGTGAATGGGCAACTGAAAGTATGTGAGGAATGCGGTAGATAGGGCGCTAAAGGTTCCATGTGAAGTAGGAGGTTGCTCCATGTACCATTTCGCAACCACTCTCGTAAGAGTGCATTGAAATAGCCTCAACTGAATAGTATCATCGATGATGTTATTCGATGAGCACCATAGGTGAAAGGTCATTATATGATTTCCTCGCTCTTCCGCTTGCTTGCCTTCAAAATTTGGTATGTCCAAAGGGAGCTTCGTGGGCATGGGAGGCCAATTGGGGTCATGTGCGATGGGGTATTTGGTGAGCTTGGTCAAATCCGGTAGATTCAGCGCCACTAAGAAGGGTGATTGGGAGGTTGACGCCATGGAAATGTGTGAAGACACGAATTTCTGGTTAGAATGAGGGTTAGTCTGTGACGTACCCTATTGTGAATTTAGCTGGCTTCCCGTATGGGATACGCTCCTCTGCCCCCCAGGGGACGAGGGGGGAGTGGTGTGCGGTGTGGTGTTGGGAGACCGATTAGGGTTCCCAACTAAGGTTTCTCCAAGAAAGGAGGAACCAACTATTGTGGCAATGTTCCGTCTTTGACGCCTAAACATCGAAAGACCTGGAACCCCTCCTGGTAATGGGGGAATGTCCAAAAGGCGCATGGACCGACGAGGTTCCGTTGGAACCGTTTGAGTGTCAACCAGGTTAGTTTTTGGAAAAATTTTGAGGGGATTGAGTCTGTGATCACGATAAATTTATGGCCACATACATAAAACAAAGCGAAAATGAAATGAATTTTCCCTTTAACTTAATCTATGTGATCAATCAAGCAAAAAATGGTTTTGTTTGTTTGCGCGTGATACTCAAAATCCTAGAAGACCTAGTACGTCCTCACACACTCAAAAGTAACTGGGCCTTGAGAGGATTTCTTGCGAGTGCTGGCACAACGTCCCATAAAAGCTGGCGACGCCCCCATTCAGTCGAAGAGAATCAACCAAGGTAAGGGTAGAGGGTCTAGTGCTTGCCTGCACCGTCACCTATAGGGTAAAGGATGCCCTAGTTTTGGCCACTAAGAACCACCGTCCCACATGAGCGTTCGAGTCTTGGGCTTCTTGGTAGTTAGCTAACAGTACTGAGTATCAGCCGAGTCAGGTAGCCCCAACTGATACTGCACGCACTGCGCCTAAGCCTAACCCCCTCTGAATCGGGTCTCTGCCGTGCTCGGGTTTTCTTTTCCGTGGGATGATAGGTGGATTTTAAAGCTCCCTAAATACACAACTTCTATGTTTCAATGTGAAGTGTGATCAAGGCAGCTTATTGGATTCCTACCCCCTTGATCCTAACTTAATCTATAAAATCTCTTATGGCCCCTGTGGGGAGAATTTAGCGAGTTGTTTTAAGTTATTTTTAGGTGGCTTCTTTTTTTAGTGGGTGAATGTGTGTGAGAGTATGGTGAACAATCTCATAATTTGAACATATGGATATCGGTGATCCTTTACAAAATTCCCCTAGTTAAACTATGTGACGTTGTTCCTTGCTCAAATGTAAAGCATTTGCGGATAATAGGCCACTTCTAAATCTTCCTAGTTAGTCTATGTGAGTGACTAAAGGGAGGTGGCGAATCACAAATGTAGAGCGCTCATATGTTTGTCTAGGGTCACCAAATGGTGCAAAGACAGTAGAGATTACTTGCTCTAATTGGTGATTCAATCCTAGTTTGCAATTTCCTAAATGCAAAAATTGAATTTAAACTAAACAATTTCTACACTAGCTTATGCATGTGTGGTCATGAGCCACTTACTTGGACTAGTTAAGCTAAGTGTGCATACCAGAATGTGCAAAAAAAAAACATAAATTGTTCAGAAAGCAATGGTTAATTAGCCCCCTACTTAAACTATGTGAACATGTTTTGCAAAACCAACTTAAATGAAAACTAACTAAATGCCTACAGAAAGTAGCAAAAAAATGAGTTCTTAGAAGTTGTGGGGTATCAACACAGGTGTTGGCATATACATTAGGGGTTTCCCAACACACTTACAAGTAGAAAAAATGCAGAAAATAGGGAGAAAAAATTATGTCTGCAATTTGCACGCAAAAGCCCTTGACAGGTGCGCCTTCCTGCGTGCAGGTCAGTCCTGAACGCGCGCAATGCGCCTCTGTGAGGAAAAACTGAGCGCAAAAATCCTACAAGTAAAAAGATTAGGAGCTTACTTCTTCAGTCTGTCACCTTAGTGATTCTAGGGGCTGCAAGATGGGTCAAAGGACTGTCAGCTCCACTCCAACATAGACAAAGGGTCTCCTGCAAAAGATGGCACAACCACATAAACTTGAAACACGTCAGTGGAGTCGCCAATCCTGTTGTTGTGGATTAGTCACACGGGTGTATGAAATCGCACAAGCTTAGAGAGTTTGGTCTACTCTCTAAACTATTGGTAACAGGCATAAAGTGGGGGGAGCTCAAAAGCATAAAACTTAATGGAAATAGTATGCTGAAGTATGCTCTGATTAAACTAAAACTAAAAACACAAATATATAGAAGCTATATAGAGAGTTCCAAATGATAATAATGCAAACAATGGCTCGATGGCCTCTTCTTATTAAACGTTCGAAATGGAAAAGAAATTTTATCCACTTGCCAAACGGCACCTAGGCAATGGCTCTAGGTCCCAATGCAAGGATGTTGCCTTCCAAGCTCTGCCCCTGATGCAGTCTCACTCTCTCTCCCTGCTGTGGTGGACTAAGATGTTGGATGGCCAACTATCGAGTCCTCTTTAGCTCCAGCTCTGGGTCACACACAATGCTGGTGTTTCTTGGGGCAACTTTGGCCAGCATAACCTTGTGATCACCATTTGTTCATCTCTTGGTGGGTTTATATAGGTGAGCTTCAAATCCTCCTTCCCTCCCTTGGTACATGATGGATGGTGACCCAAGGGAGAGGTGTGATTCCATTGTGTGCTCAAATATTCTTTTGTGTGCTCACATAATGTCTAAGGAGGCACTGGTGGCTTTCACATAAGGAGTAACTATCCTTTGCTTATTGTGGTCCCGGAAAGTGACTTTTTTCCATTTCCAGGAATGTGTGCTTATCGGGCAAAAAGGCGCGCAGAAGGCACTCTTCTCGAAGGATAAAGCGCGCATTTCAGCATTTATGACTAGTTCAAATCTGATTTTCTCAAAACCTTAGAGATTTTAAATACTTCTTGATTCCATAATGTATTCCTGTCCTGTAAATCCTTGGGCTCGACATTAATTGATGTCGTCTTTTGTTGTACGATTTTCCAGTGTTAACAACTATCATGATCCATTTTTACCTTGAGGTGTCTTCCCATCTAGTAAGGTCTCCATTTCTTAAGTGCATGTAGTATTGCCAACATATCCTTCTGATAAATAGGTTTTTGTAAATACTTTCCTTTAATTGGATGACTTTAAAAAAAATGGGCTTTCCTTCTTGCATTAAAACAACACCAATTCCATTTCTTGAGGCATCACATTCCACAATAAAGGTTTTTGTGAAGTCTGACGTAGCTAAGACCGATGCTTGGCACATTGCCTCTTTAAGATGTTCAAAGGCCTTAGTTTCTTCTGGAATCCAAGAAAATGCATCATTCTTCATTAATGTTGTTAGAGGTGTTGTTATTCTCCCATAATTCTTAACAAACTTGCGATAATACCCTGTCAATCCAAGAAATCCTCGCATTTTCCATTCCTTAATACCTTTAATTTTGTTAGGGTCTACCTTAACACCCTCATGAGATACAATATGACCCAGATATTCCACCTCCTATACTCCAAAGAAACATTTGGAGGTTTTTTCATATAATTATTTCTCCTCCAAAAGTTTGAGCACCATGTCAACATGTTGAACATGATCCTTCCAAGACTTGTTGTAGATTAGTATATCATCAAAAAATACTAACACAAATTTTCTAAGGAAGGGTTTGAAAATGGAATTCATCAAAACTTGAAATGTAGAAGGTGCATTGGTAAGCCCAAAAGGCATGACCAAAAATTCATAATGACCGTCATGAGTTCTAAATGTTGTTTTCAGAATGTCTTCAGTCTTCATTCTTATTTGATGATATCATGAACGAAGATCCAACTTGATGAAGTTAATTTCTCCCTGTAATTCATCCAATAATTCGTCAATGATAGGAATGAGAAATTTATCTTTAATAGTGAGCTTGTTGAGCTTCCTATAATCCAGACACATGCACCATGATCCATCCTTCTTGTGCACCAATACTATTGGAGCATGGAAAGAACTTTGACTAGGTTGAATTATATCGACCTCTAGCATTTCTGCAACCATATGTTCAATCTCACTCTTTTGAGCATAAGGATATCTGTAAGGCTTGATGTTTGGAGGAACAATTCCTGGAATCAAATGAATAACATGATTATGATCACGAATAGGTGGGAGGACTTTGGGAGTCTCAAAAAAATTGGAATTATTGTCCAAGTATTTTTGGATATCTCGAGAAATATATGATTTCGATGTTTGAACCTGTAGTGAGCATATTTGTGTAACTACGCCTAGTTGTTCTTTCTTTAGAATCTTTGTCATGACATTAGATTTGATTATATTTCTTGGTTTCCCTGCGATACCCCGTAATTCAACTTCCTTTCCTTCCCAAAAAAAATTCAAGAAAATTTCTTGAAAATTAAAAGCTATAGTCCCCAAATATTGTAACCATTGGACTTCTAGTACAACATCAACACCACCCATTAGAATAGAAATCATTGTACTATTTAATACATATTCCCCCATGGCTAGCTTGATATTATGGCACTTTCTTGAGCTATTTATAATTCCTCCATTTTCAACCATCACTTGACACTCTAGTGTTGGATATAGGAAGCAATTCAATTCCTTAGCTATCTTACAATGAATAAAATTATGGGTACTACCTGAATCAATCAACACTATTACCTTTTTTTTCTTGATATATCCTTCTATCTTGAGAGTTTGAGGAGTGGTAATTCCTACCAATGCATTACAAAATATGGTTGGATTCATTTCTTCCTTCTCTAGGGGTTTGTTCCTGGTGTATATCCTCCTCTTTTGATGTTTCTTGTTCCTTTTCTTCCTCCTCTTCACAATCTCTGTAAAATAATTTCTTCTCGACACACTTATGAACTTTAGTGTATTTGTTATCACAACTATAACAAAGCTCTTTTGCTCTTTTTTCCTCCAATTTTTGTGTTGTCAACCTTGTAGGTTGTGGAAGGCTAATCTGATATGGGTGGCTGATTTGTTTTGCTATGCAAGCACCTCCCACTCAATTAAAACAAATTAAGGATCTTGCTTATACATGCATGTGCAGAATTGAATTCTTGATTCAAGTGTATGTGTTTTAACTGGTTTAAGGCTTTGTGTGTGAGCAATTAAACATTTGTTTAAGTTGATTAAAAGTATGTATAGCAACCATAAATTGCAGCAAATTAACCAACAACACATAACAACAAACATAATAAAGGAGTTCACCCTCAACATTTGGGATACGTCTCCTTGTGCCTCCGTTAATGGACTTGGCTCTTTGGGATTAAGATGGTAAATTTATTTTACAAGTTGTTGCTCAACTCCAATGGTTGTTTGGATTGTACCAATGGGTTTACAATACCAAAATACCCCTGGATTGACTGCTCAATATCTGGAAATCGACCTAGGCTCCCTTGGGCTTGACCTCTTCTGTCGGTGTCCTTGAGATTCCCTGAGCTTCTCTGTGGCACAAACTCTCCTATAAGTCCTCTTCTACTTCTGAAACCTATTCTATTGTCTCCAGCACATCTCAATCATCCAAAATAGGTTGTTCATTCACTCATAATGAACTCAGGCTCCCCGTTACGTGCCTCCAAGACCTGGTGGTACTAGGGTCCATGAAAACTTCCATGTAGCATCTTGGCCTTCAGAAGTCTCCAAATGATTCTTCAAACCCCATAATTGGATTCATAAGGTTCAAGATAGTCAGAAATGACTATTGGTTTCCTGAGAATGGTCTCTAGGTGCCCTGGCTAGGCCTCATTCTCTTGGTGGCTCCTGGTGGCCCTAGTGGCCCTTGGAACTTCTCTGAAGCAAAATCACACTCAAAAGTCATCAGATGGATCTGAAAACCTCACCAATGGCTCTAGAATGCTCCAATTACTCAAGAATGACTCTTCATTCCCTCATAATGGTAAAAAAATTGAACTTTCTACACTTTTTTCCCAATATCTCCTGGGAAAACTCCACTAAATGTGGAGAACTCCAGTTAACTAGAGTTAAATTAGGGCTAACCGCCAAATTTGGCGCGCCCTTATCTGCTCCGCCAATAAATCCATGCATTAAAATCTATGGTTAGGGTGGTGGCCACATGCACACCCCCAACCGTTAAGTGGCTTATACTTTAGTGGAAACAACAAAATACAATATCGGAGTTTCATGAAACATACTTGCGTTCACGATCAACATCGGATCCCTTTTACGGGACTTCGCAATATCAAACAAATTCGCAACCGTAATACAAGGTACATCGCAGATCAAGAGACATACAATCTTGCAAATCACATGTCGCGGAATATAACAGATACCCTTAACGTTTAAACAATATAAGTGCCGACGCAAAGTTACGATCGCATCCAACCTCGACCGAAATACCTTTTCGCAGATCGCAGGGTTTAAGATTTCGAATATCGGAAATCCTAACCCATCGCTCTTTAGCTTATCGCACATATAGCTTGGCGCACTTCACAACTTTAACTTTTACCATTAAACCTTATTCCTTGCGAACTGCGAAGTCGCTTCCCAAGTGCTACGATCTCCACCGTTGATTTGGTCCTTGATCCGACGATCCTCGTTATCTCTCCGCCTTCTCACTTTGCATCACAGGTTAAACAATTTAACTTGCAAAAATCTTTAATGGTAAACTATGTTATGTGCGATATGTGATGTTTCTCAACTACGATGATATCTCTCCCATTGATCTCCCAGTGCTGCTTCTGCGATCTAATCACCACTGTTCAGCCCTTGTTGTTGACTGGATCATGGCCATCCGTTCCACCTGCAACATTTCTGCGGCTGTGCAATCCCAGATTTTATATGCATAGCTCAAGACTCCATGACAGCCACCAATTCGTATCCCACTTTGTTGGTCGATCTGGTTCTGAACCTGTTTTGGAAAGCGAACAACAGGCCATAACTTAATCATACGAACTTAGAATTTGATGAAACGAGTTGCATTGGAATCTTGGTGACAAGCTCTATGCTCTCGTCTTGGTTTGAAGCATTTTTTAGCACTTTGAAATTTTAGCTAATCCTTAGGCCCTGATCCAAATCTGATCAAAGGCTAGGAGCAACAACATTTCCTTATTTATAGTTGTGATTGGTATACTTCCTTGCTGCCATAATTTTTCTTTCAAATTTTCTTGCCACCCTGAATGCCTTCTCCAATGAATCAGGTTCGCAAAGGCGAACCTCATGTTGGATGTTATCCTTTAAATTCCCTATGAAGACATCAATCCTATGATCCTATCGAATATATTCTACCCTTATATTCAATTTTTGGAAGTCCTCAATGTGTTATGCCAATGAACCCTTTTGTTTGAGATTTATCATTTGGCTAAATAAGGTGTTGCTCTTTGTATCCTCATATTGTGCTATCATTTCCTCCGTAAAAATTGACCAAGTGATATGTGGTTTACGAGAACAAATCCATTGATACCATACAAACTAATTGGGTTATAAATATAAAGTTGTAATGCGTACCTTTTGTGAGTATTGCACATCATGGAGATCAAAATATTTCTCCATTTGTAGTATCCATGTTGCCAAATCCTTGCCATAATTCCTCGTATCTATCTTTGGAATGTAGTGGTTATTAAACCCAAAATTGGAGTTTCTAAAATCATAGTTCATATTCCTTTTTTCTTCATCATTATTTTTATGGATTACCTTGTCACCACCGGGAAGCCTTTCCTGCAACAACTTTGTCAAAACTTCCTTCAAACCTTCCATGCCTGCTTTCAAAGCATCCATCTTACATTCCATGTCATCCATCTTATATTCCATGCCATCCATCTTAGCTTCCGTGTCCGATTTTAAACCATCCGTGCTCACTTTTAATCCATCCTTAAAATCTTTCATTTATTCTTCTATTTCATTTTTTGTTAGTCTTTACGGGAGCGAAATTTGTTGCACTTGGTCTCGTAATTTTGATATATCATGTTGCAAGTCTTCCTCTTAATTTGTCATAATAGAGATTTTTGAGGGCTTAATAAGCGTGGAATTATTTTTGGGAGGAATTTCAAAACCCAAAACTGATATCTATGCTTCAATATTCCCTTGGAATCACTTCCAACATATTTTTCAAACAAAATTTATGCAATTAAAAAAAAATACACATTTTTTTATTGCTTTTGAGGAGCTCGATATTGAACCTGATGTATCTCTATGATTTCGGATCCCCAAGATTTGAACTTCAGTCCTGAAATAGCCCTCGGAGTCTTCTTTCCAATTCCATATGTTATACTTAATTTGGATTCTTCAAGATAAATTTATGCCCAATATCCCACAATGACCTGATTATAGACTAGTTGAGTAGAACGAACTTGTACAGAGTGCCATGTGTCACAGTTTCGACCTTTACCCCTGAAATTTCTACACACAAAACTACAGTCTGTTCACTTTCTGCCACTTTTTACAGAATTCAAAGCCAATTTCGAAACAAACATTATGATGATTTTCCCTAGGTCACCTGTTTGAGACTGAATTTTGGATCCCCTAACTTCCCCAGATCATATCTCCGAAAATAGCGAACCAAGATCTAAAATTTTGGCATGAAGTTCACTAAGATTTCAACTCCATGTGGTTTCAATTTCAGCATTTGAAGCTTTGTATAAAAAAAATTATAGTGAAAATTCCAAGATGGCCTATTTTAAGAAGCGAAACCCTAGAATCCAAAGCTCTGATACCAATTGTTATGCAACCAACTCACAAAATAGAAGAAAAGATATATCAATGACTTAAAAATTATCCACTTCAAGGGGGAAACCTCCTTTACATTACATAAATGAACAATTCTTGGATAATACAAATGACAAAACCTCTTTTCTATATACAAGAGTCGAAGGGGTCACAATATAATCAGAGCCAACATAACAATAATAATGTAAGGGAACAACAATACAAGTGGTGGGCTTCTATGGGACACAATAATAACACTATGGGTACTACTTGGGCACAACAATAACAATAATGGGGATACACTAACAATAGCAATAAGGGGATACACTAGTCTTAGAGGGACCTAACATATTGAGCACTATTGTCATGTCATTAGTTTATGCTATTGAAGTTCCATAGGAGCTATCTCTGAGGGAAAAAAATAGAGTTTAGAATTAATCTGAATTCATTAAGATAGGAGTGTGTTGGGTAGTAACTACTTATTGGTTAATTGCATTCATGTTTTGATTTATTTTCATTAATTGAATGAACTACTTCTGTAGTTAATGAAAATTATATAATGGATTCAATCATATAAACAATCTATTTTTCCCCTTTAATTAGCTCATCTGCTCTTGAATGGAGAGAGGGTTATCCTTTTCCAAATTTGAGATAATATTAGTTTACTTGCATCTTGTAATAAACTAGCATTTAGATTTAACTCTACATTTCTATAAGTCCTCTTATTAAAGAGACAAATTTTAGTTGTGGCTTGGTTGAGCCCTAGATCAGCTTAAGGATCACTCTCTTGCCCAAATTCAGCAAGAGGGTTGAGCTGATGTATCTTTTATATTGGTAAGAAAAGGACACACTTTAAGCTAACATAAATATATAGAAGGTAACTAGACCTAGTTTAACCAGTTGGAACCACCATTCCAAATGGAAAAGGAGTTGCTTTAAGTTCCCTACCAGGTGGTCTCCCTTATAATGTTGAATGGTAATTTTGAGCCATCAACACGGTCACAGTGAAATCCCTTTTCAAATTGGACTAACCAGATTCACTCCTTTCCAAGGTGGGACAGTCAGAGGAGGATAAGCTATGTTGGGCTTCAAAACCAACCATGTTTTTTTCCCTAATACAACCCAAGTTCTTGGAGTACCCTTGTGAAGGGGTCAAACTTCTAGTTGCATCCTATCACAGTAATATCATGAGGCTAACTCCACCTATAACGCCCTACAATGATGAAATTATGAGGGGATTTTTCACACTGATAGTAGAGACCTTTTAATTTTTGGATAACACTGTGGGTCCTACCTTTGGGAAAAAGCTCCAGATTTTGGAAAATATAGCCAAACTCTGAACCTATGACACCATGTTTGATCTAGAGTGTAATGATCTGATTTTTCAAATGTTTCAATAATTTTTTAGCAATAAGAAACATCATGTAGACATGGTCAAAGCACACATGTAGTCCATCTTGTCTTCAGTTATGGGAGACCGTGATGCATCTGCAAGAAGTTACAATCTAAGTTATTGGCCATTGGGAGAAAGGAACAAATGGTCTTGCCTGCTTCTTATAAGCTATCTGAAATGTTGGTTGAGAAAAATATTAGGTTGTTATAGAGACAACTGAACAGGGAGGTGTTGCTCAGGATTGGTGGACCATGTAGAAAGAATGAGTTAAGGAGAAAGGGTCTTTGCTTCACCTGCAAGGAACCTTTGGGACCTGACCACTCACGAAGGATTGAAATGAAGGAGACGCCAGAGGTAGATCAAGAGGAGGCTCCTTCAAACTTTCTAGTTGAGGATTATTATCTTTAGTTGAGTCCATGGGTTCTCATGGGGATGCGTATGAGGAGCACAAGCAGTGATATGGAGTTGATGACAGTAGCCCAGATATGCATCCATGTGTGGTAGAGGAGTATGATGAGAAATCAATTGTTCCCATGATGGAAGGAGATTAGTGAGAAGATGAGCGACTGATGTTTCAACATAGAGAGACCATAGAGGAGCATGAGTCAGATGATACACAAGTGTGTGGGATGGGCCATTTTTGAAGAGTCAACTAGTGGCTCATGTTGAGCCCATGATGGAGGATGATCATACGCCCTTAGGGCCAACCATTGAAGAGGAGCATGCAACCATTAGGGAGGTAGTATTTGCAGATATTGGTCATCAAGAGGTGTTGAGACCTGACATGACAATTTTGCAGGTGATGAGTGGACCAATGGAGCATGGAATTCTGTTCAGATGAGGGAGGAGGTATTGGATATGGTGGTGCATCCATCTTTGGGCCTACCCATTGATGAGGTGCAGATAGGTGCAGTGGCAACCAATAGAGCTGCAGTATTTCTAGGTTGCATCCCTCTCCAGGAGTACATAGACAGGGCTTGTAGCACATCTTAACCACTTCTGCCTATTATAGAGAGAGGGAAAAGTTTCCTTATACATATATTATTGATTGACCATGAATAACATCTTGAGTTGAACAGGGACCCATATCAACCTAATAGACTTATTCTGTACACAAGTGTCCATGAATTGGATTGGCGAGAGATCATGCGTTGGTATCCTATTGATGGTGTGATATTCTTAGTCAAGGGCATAGTACAGCGGGGACCCCTAGACATGTTAGCTACTATATGCCCCAGTTGGCAATGGGATACAGGTTGAGAACTCTTCAGCGTTCCATCTTGACATTGGAAGAGTGGGATTAGCATTGGGATGAGTTAGGGCTTGGACTGGAGAGAGGTAATGAGTTGGTAAGCAATTGATGAGGCAACATTCACAACCAGAGCTACATCACAACATGAGGCAGGGAGTATTGATGCTTGTTCTTGGTGGCATTGGGATCGAAGAGGATTTTTTGATGATAGCCAAAGGGTGGTCTGAGATCCGAGCATTAAGGGGCCCGCTCATGGTGGGTTGACACAGAGGCATAACATCACCCAGTGGTTCCTATGGTATTCAGGCATTGGGTCCCAGTTATATTGGGCCACCAGATTCATCCACAAATTTGGATTGCTTGAGGGAAAGAAATATTGGGGTGGGAGGATTTGTGATGTTCCTTTTTCGTGTATTCCTCGTGGCATGATTAGGGTGGACTTTCAGGGTTGGAGGCAGACAGGTCACATGTGCAGGTTTACTTCATTAGCAGGCCCAAGGAATTTGGGAGATGTTTCATGGGGTTTTGAGGAGTTTCTATGGGATCCAATGACATTCGCTTGGCGTATTCCATCATCTGCACAACTTTCCTTTATTTCTGTCACAATCCGACAACTTTCAGAAAATAGGGTTATTATTGGGCATAACTCAGTTAATTACGCTTAAAGTGGCATTATGAGATGAATGCGTGATATAAAACCTTAGTGTAATAGCTCGTTGGAACTGGAACGAGAAGATATATATGATGGAATGGTCAAAAGTGATCTTCAGTGACCTGAGGAGGCATGGTGGCCAATTTACCCTTTTCCCACATTAAAAATGTTATTTTAAGTGAAATAAAAAGAGGGAAAAGTGCTCAATTATTAAAATAATAACAAAATGGGACTCCTAGAGGGGTCCATCAGATCTATAAAAAGAGGAGGAGGAGGTCATTAGAGGACATCTTGGATTTGGTCTTTTTTCTTGCATGAGAGGTTTAAGAACCTAGTTCTCTACTTCATTGTAGCCCCAGGACGGAAACCCTTGGTGATTTAGTGAGATCGGGCGAGTGCCCATCTCCACTGAGTGATTTCATCCAGAATTCACACAATGGCTTATCAATGTCAGTTCAATTTTATTTTGATGGAGGGCTCGTGCAACACTGGGGAACATCTTTGAGGCTAGTTTTATCTCAACTATATAAGCTATTTTGTTATTTCAACATGTAAAACCCTAGTTTATGTATTATAATAAAATCTAAGATTATTTTCCAGTTTATTGCAGTTTTTTTGCCACATGTTGATTGCTTTATTTTATATGACAATGTTTTGTTAAATCTATGAGAATTTGGTTGTGAAAATTTTGTTCAAGAGGCATTTCAAGAAAATACCCGTAATTTCCCATTCGAGATATTACAAACAACTAGAGCATGGAGAGATATAATCCATGCTAATGAACAATTACTTGCATTGACTTGTTGGTATGTTTGATCACTACATCAATAACTAGAACCTATTAACAATAAGAAATGTGAATTCCTATGTAGAAATGCTCTTGAACGTTTTCCTTCTAAAATGGTTTATTCTTGAAATTATCCTGAGGTTGTTGAATGGTCTATATGTGATCCAGATTGGATCATTATACTGTTTTTCATCCATCTCGATGCATTCAAAGTGGAAAAAGTGGAGGAATCAGCTCATAGGATTGTTTTTACCCGCGGGACTCAGTTTGGCGAAATGAGGTCTGAAACCTACCAGGAGCGTTTTGAGGCATAAAATGTCGTTTTTTGGGGGCAAAATTTTATCGCTTTGTCCCAACAACTTTTCATGTTGTTCTACACATAAATATAATTCTAAGGATGCAAGAAGCGCATCAATTGGAGTTCGTATGCAAAATTTATGCCACTCAGAAGTTGACCTTCCTGTTTTCACTCCTATAGTTCAGGAGGATGCCTCATTAGCCCCCATTATTCATGGAAAAGCGTCTAGCCACGTGATTGTGACGTAAGAGAACCTAGAAGTGTTTATATTTTAACTCTAGTTAAGAGTTTATGTAGTCAAGCTTAACCACTAGTAGGCTATCAGGTTGTGTTATAATCGAGCGAGTAGGAGGAAGATGCATTCCATTCTTTTGAGAGCATTTGTTCCATAATTGAGCAAATATAGGCAGGAGGGATAGGATTTAGAGCACACAGGGAAGATTTGTGCACTGTAGCAGCCCATGGGCCATAGGCCTTACTTCTTTGTACCTGTAGCCATATTTTCAGACAGAGAAAGAGAGTGAAGCGACCTCACATTCCAGTTGTGTTTTCTCCTGAAAGGGTTTCCCAGAGCATATTTTGTGTCTTATGTGCGTGTGTGAGCTTATTTTGTTGTTCTCTATTTTTTTGCATAATTTCAATTCACGTGCATGTATTAATTAGAGTTAAGTATACATATCTTAGAGTTTAATAAAACTGTAATAGTGTAGAATCTCATATTTATAATATAATATTATTAGATCTGTTGTGACGAACTGTCTAGTGGAATATCCACGACAATTTACAGATCAATATGAATTGTGTGTGAAGAGGTAGATAACCTCTGTTAATTAGTTGAGGGAGTTTAAAGAAAAAGTGAGGCCATTAAGCCTTGGTTTGTAAATTGTAAGCTTAGAATAACATGGGAGGCCTGCATGCACCATTGTGTGTTTAAGGAGCATGTGTTGGAGATCTGGGGCGAAGGCCCTCATACAAATTTTCATAGTTATTAAACGCGAGGTTGTGATACTTCACGTCCACGGGGACTTTGGTGAAATGGTTTAAACCCCCTTTGAACCTGTGACCGGGCGTGGTGATCAAGTGTTTAACGAAGAAGAAATATGAACCGTTGATGGTTATGCTGTGTTTCCCTACCCGTGGACGACCCATGGACCCTTACCCTAGAGGATTCAAGGGAACGTCGCAGGCAAACATTCCGAGATTAAATCCATGGTAAAGCGTGGCAAAGTGGGTTCGTGCGAAAGGCAAACTTCCCTTTTGATCATGATCATTGGTGGAAGCAATGGTTTCTCATTGTTAGGTGGACTCCGGAGGTTTGGTACCTTGGAAGGTTTCGGTGGGAGGTTGGGTAAGCTCATCAGGCTCAAAAGGTAAAGGCAACATGGCATGGTGGGCCTCTACATAAGCACGTGTGTTAATAAGGTGGGAAAACACTCCATTTCACATATAATAGGAAAGCCATTATAGCTAGAGTTTGGAGATTGCGGGGAACCCAATCTATGTGGAAGGCATGATGTAGGATGACCTCACCCCCATACCTTGTTCCTTGGAGATGGTGGATAGAGTACATGATAGGATGCTCAAGATTTAATTCCTAGGGTGACTTGGGGCGTAGGCACATTTAAGTGGGTATGAGTGCTGCGTGGTGAGAATGTGTTCAATTACAGGGTGGAAAAGACTAAGTCCCATAGGGAGATATGCATTATCACATAGCCCCGAGGAAACGTCCTTGACATTTTCGATGGGAGTAATATGAGAACATTTTGGGGTTTTATGTAGTGAGTGACGTGGTCAGGGAGGGGCCTATAACCACCCAACTTTCCTGGTCCATGTAAGAGTATTCATTTGTTGGATGGGTATGGCGTATGAGATGGTCGACAGTTGCCACCTGACATGACGTGGTATGCGAGTTGAAAACCCTTGGATGCCACATGGGGACCACATGGGAGTCATGTGGTAGGCTTGATGACACACCACTATTTAATTGATTGAGATTTCAATTGGCCATATATTTTGATCCATGAGCTGGATTGGGACAAAATTTATATCACTAGGATTGTCTCGATAAGGCGAACAAGATGAATTTTTTTGTATTGAGTTTTGGAAGAGTAAAGAAAGTGAAAAATTTAGACCCCATTTCGATAACGTGACAATGGGAGTTAGATCATCATAGTAACTACCTCCTTCTATCTTTAGTCGAGGTTAGGGATAATAGGGGGTGCGTTATAACCTCCCTATTTCACATTCGATATACTTTGTCCACCGTTGATTTAGACATCTAGCCATGCACAATACCTTTCAGGTAACTTGCATTCTATTGGAGTTACAAAATCCCATGTCCTTGCTTACATATATAAACATACCCCTAACACCATACTCACCTTGCTTATGTATACGAACTTTCGCCCATCCAACCATCGATTTGTGCTGTAAAACTTCCGCCATTGATCCATGTCGTCAGAGCATTAACATAGATTGTAGTGTCCGCAACAAATCAATCGTAACAATCACAATAGCCAGTGTAAAAACCTCTACAACAACCAATCACGTAATTCCTTTTTTCCTATTTTAAAATTATTTTCCAATGTTTGAAAAATACCGAAATTAGATTTCCCTCCACCAGGGGAATTATGTCACATCAACGCTGGCTCAACCAATGGAAAATTAGAAAAAATATTTAAAATAATTAGAAATATATATTTTTAATTTACGAAAAATGGAAATAATCAACTTTTTTAGAAAAAAAATGATTAAAATTACAATTTTTTTGCAAACTAATACATAGTCAAGGGTCTTTTTGACTGCAAGACGAAAGCTATCGTCCCTAGCAGAGGTTGGGACTAATAACAAAATAAACACCTCTTCAAAAACATATCTTTATTTAATGAGACATTAAAGTATAATGTTTGATTTTTTTTTAAATGCTTCATTACCATAACTCACATCATTATGACCAACTCTCACACCATATTAATATTCACCAAATATCCTATGACAATTTTATAAATAAAAATAAAATTAAAAAATGTTGATATATATATATATATCCCAACCTACTATATGTCATTTATCATTAATACAAAGACAACAACCTTATAAAAAATATAACAAAGACAATTTATATAGTGATAAAAACTTATCTTTTAAAATAATTTTATTAGTCTGAAGAGACATGAGCGGGAGGGGTTATCTTTTGCCCTGATGAAGAAAGGGAGATTCAATTTGTGTAGGGTTTAGGGATTTATACAAATAACTAGACAAACTATCTAGCTTTGTGGCAAGGCATGTCTCTAGTTTACTTCAAGGGAATTTGTAAATTGATGGACATTCAATGTTTGTGATTTAGCAGGTGAAAAAAGTAAAAGAGACTACTGAGTAGATTTAAGCTCCTATTCTGCATCGAATTAAGTTAATATTGGATAAATTTGAATTGATTGAACTCTTCCATGTAAAGAGAAACCTCAACACACTGGCGGACTCTTTGGCCAACCAAGGAGCTCTATTAGAACAAGGTGTGTTAAATATTGATGAAGGTGTTTTTCTTGAAGTAGCAAATTCCATGAGGAATTTATTTGGATTTTTTTTTTGCCTTAGACATTCTTTGGAATTAAATTTGGGATAATGCGATGAGTCTTATCAAATATCCCGGTCAAGTATTATCTTAAAACAATATTAATTGTTATAATTCCCTTAGCACTGTGGTGCTCATTATCTGACATGAAGGGATGAGTTCGTGTGGCCACCTGGATGGTGTTCGTCACACTTCATTGGCTAAAGGACAAATGGATAGGCAAATTAGTGGTTAATAGCTTCATTAGAATGTGGGAGTCCTTTTTTCCTACATTCAAGATGCATATTGCATGTGTCAGAACCTTGCCCTTATTGAATTTTGCTTTAGACTGCAATATTTCCATTATGGCTTTTGATTTCCTTGATCTTTTGGTGCCTTTGGATTGAGGCGACATTAATGGTGGAGATAGAGGTTTCAAATCAAGGAGAGTTAACTCAATGGTATATATAGAATGTTGGGGCGACTTTGAAAGCATAGAGTTCATGGTTAGAGCCGTAATTTGCTAAGTTCTTTAGTAGGTTTGGTGCAGGCTCAAGTTCATGGAGCACGATTCTCGAGTTGGAGAGGAAGAGATTAACATTTCTTTAGTAAAAATGGTGGGTGCTATGGAATTCGTCATCGCTCTGGTCTCAAAGCACGCTGAGATGATTATGTCTGAATCACATGCCCATTTTGAGCTTTTAAACCAGAGAATGGGAACATTAGAGGTCAAGTTAGACATATTGCAACTTGTGATTGAAATGTTGAGTTTTTGTGTGGATAATTGGCTTAGGCTAAGGATGCCAATGCTAACGAGGCTCGTAATGGTGTTGTTGAAGATATCTTGCCACAATGATATGAGAATTTAGTGTAGCATGAGGATAGTGGTTTTGGCTTCGTTGTTGGCCAAGACTCCCCTCCTTCTCAACTCAAGGCATAAGCAAATGAAGTCCAGGTCACTTCTAAAATGGAGGATATGTAGTGGTTTAGTTATATGCTAGACTTTTTTTGTTATATTATGCAAATATATAGTGCTTGTAGGTGTGTTTTGAATATTGTATGAAGAAAATCAATTCTAAACACCGATTTATAATCGAGATGTAAATTATATCAAATTTTCTTTAAACTTTTAGACATTAACAAAATAAATTTTAATTCATGATGTAAAAAATAATTACCTTCAAACCAAAACATTTTGTTGCAATGAGATATATAACCATTTCGTTAAGTAAAAAATAATTTTATTAATTATTATTTTAAAAACACACATAAACATTGATATTATAATTTTATTAATTATTATTTTAAAAACACACATAAACATTGATATTATCATTGTAATAACAAATAAAATTTAATATCATTCCTACCCTAACAAATCATTTAATCAAAACAAGAATCCAAAAACTACATTCATGCACATTGTCATAGAGCTTCATATTACCAACCTTTTACAAAGAGTGCGGGCAATCGCTCCAAATCTGGTCCCGTACAAGATATCAAAATAATCAAATTTACTTTACAAATAAGATAAATTTAATACATATTTTATAATTTAAGAAGATTAAAGTTACTTCAAAATAAAATGATTCGTCATAACCAAAAATAAAAAAATAGATCTATCCCTTTATTATTATTACATGAGAATACGTTTATTCTTATATTAAACTTGATGTCAAATTCTTAAAGTTACTTCAAAATAAAATGATTCGTCATAACCAAAAATAAAAAAATAGATCTATCCCTTTATTATTATTACATGAGAATACGTTTATTCTTATATTAAACTTGATGTCAAATTTTCTTACTGCTTTCTGGTCTCTTTTACCTTATTTATTTATTTATTATTGCAAATAAATGCGACAATAATGGTCTTATTGGCGTCTTTCCAAATCTGAAGCAGAGCCTGGTTTGTGTCATCAAGATACCAAAGACAATCAATTCCAAGGAAGCTGGATCGAACCTTGCGAACTGATTTCTCATTGCCGAACTAAAGCTTCAAAAGAATCAAGTACCTTCACGCAGTGCTAGAATCAGGGAAATTCTGAAACGATCAACGAAGTATCTTTAACGCGGTGATTTGTCAAGCCCCTTTTTGGAAGGTCAAAATTCAATAATTCTTCAAATTTAACATTTGTTTGCAATTGTTTGCAAAGTAATGGCGTCATTGGTTTCAAATCCTCAACCAGCCATGGCCCCTGGATTTGTCCCCTTGGCAAATGTAGCACAACAGCCTTATGTATCGGAGCTCCTCTCATTTACTCTGGATCGACTGCACAAGGTTCAAAGTTTTGCTTATATGTTTAGCTTCAGTATTATTACTCTCTATACTTATATTGCTGGTCGATGTGGTTATTTTCTAGGGTTTGAGTCTATATTTTTTTTGTAAATATATTTACAGGAACCAGAGCTGCTTAGAGTAGATGCAGAGCGCTTGAGAAGGCAAATGCAAGAGGTCGCTGTTGGTAATTATAGAGCATTCATTACTGCAGCTGACGCATTGCAGTCAGTTAGGGAAGAAGTGAGTTCAATTGACAAACATTTGGAGTCATTGGTGAGTTATTTCGTTTTTTCTCCCATGACTTATGTCATTTGAGATAAAGCTTTGGTCGAGTAGGCTATATTTCTAAATTTTACATATTGTACCAAATTAACTGTTTCAATACTGGTGGAAATTTTTCCGGTGACCTGTCTCCGTTACATGCCCATGCAAGTTGATTTTCATAGACATGATCGCTTTTGTTTGATCTGCGTACAGCTTTGAACCCCAACCTTTACATTTAACATGGTTGGGGGAAGACTCCATGAGATTTGGTATTTGAACCTTTACTTTCAGAGATGAATACCAACAATCCATGGGGTAATCCTCTACCTGTTGGTTGACATTGAACAGATTGCTTTTTTCTTTTTGGTTTGATATTTGCACAAGGCTTTGGGTTTTCTTCTGTGAACGAGCCAGCATATAAATCAAGACTCATACAGTAAACTCTCATCATCATTACATGTATCGTTGTTTTTCTATCTCTACTGAAATTATAGGTGTGACATTTCAGCCCTCTACATTCTTATGCAGTCACTTTTATCATGTAAACAGTATAAACATTCACTGAATTTTTGTTACTTATTGTCTGACTGTGGTTGCACTTCCCCAAGATTCTTGTCATTTAGCCAGGGATGCGATAACGGTAGGTGTTATCACTCGAAATGGTTCCCTGGGGAAATTAGACACAAGGTGGCCAAATGATAATTTTGGAGAAGTGCCTCTGTGTATGCACAATCTCTCTCTCTTTGGAATTTAGTCCATGCTCCAGTGGTGCATCCCTATAAAAATTTGTATCTTCAAATACTGATTTCTTGCAAAGTGACTGGTGCCAAATCCAATGGGAGATGAAAGAAGTTGTAAGAGAAGAAAATCAGCAACGTAGTAAGAGATAAAATTTTGCTAATTAAAATTCTTAGAAGCTGATTTCATAAAGCAGAAGAAGTCACGAACGAATTCTCACATTAGGACAACTTCATAAATCAAGCAAACATGGTTTCATCAATCAGAGACGCAATTGCACAATTCTGGAATAAATTAAGACTGAGTTTGTCCCAACGAATGGGAGGGAATATAGAACAATAATCACTGTTTATGACACTATTGATCTACAAAGACATCAACCAGAGCTTTCAGACAGACAATAAGACTAGAGTACTGAAGACAAGAGGAATAGAAACTGAACAAGAATGAAGGATTTTGAATGGCACTGATATGCTCCAAATCTGAACTCTTGTTCCAAAATTAGCTTGCTTTTCTCTCATGGGAGTAGTATGCTTGGTTGCCAAAAATACCTCAGATGATTTGAACACAAGGACCTGGAAGCTTCTTTTGAAGGGCACTGCAGGCAAAATAGATCCGTACTACTTGAAAAGGATGACCTTAATTTCCAAATGCAGTGCTATTTTACTCCAAACAATGAGAACTTTCATGCTATCTTAACTTCTGCATTTTTATTTTTGGATCACTTGAAAGGCCTCCAAAAGAAGCACTATCTACAAACTGTCTGTATTATATCCATAATCGCTTTGGTCCTAAATAAATGTGCTGAAGGGCCAATAAGAAAAGATTCTACTAATTTCAAGCTTCTGCTTTTCCTAAGATGGAAGCAGTGACTACAGGGAAGACCATTCTCCTTATGCCTTGTTTCTAGGCCCTTCTTTTTCCTAAAACAGCACAGTCAACAAGACCTAAAGTGTTAGATATCATTGAAACTTTGCAACTACTTAGATGAATTACTGAAAACTAGGCAACTGAACTGAAACCAAACTTACTTTCACCAAGATACAGAGTTTCTTAACAATTTATAAGCAGTGGAAAATAATCGAGAGATAAAAACACATTCACACAAATTGACATGCTTGTTTACCCAGAAAACCCAAAATGGAAAACCTGCTCTCTTTATTGTGGTATTTTATTGATTGTTCTTGAGCAATTGGATCTATTACAAACCAATCTGTCTCTGAGAAAACGTTCTGCTTCTTCTGACTAATCTCAGCTGATACAGTTGTTCTTGGCCTGCCTTGATCACTGCTTGATCTTGGCCCTCTAGCACGCAACTGTTCCCCTACTAAATAGCCTTGACTTGCCGTGCAAATCCCCTGATCCTGCTCCTAATCTCTTGTGCACTGGAGCCCCTATTTCCTTGTGCAAATCCTTCTATTTCCTGGTGCACAAGGGAGCTCCTATTATTTAGCACAAATCCCTATTTCCTTGTGCACTTGTGATGTCTTATTTTTTAGTACACAAGCTCTCAATTCTGCACACAGTTTCCCAAATCCTTGTGCACAATTAATGCTCATTTATGCGCTCTCCACAATCAAAGATGATCTCACAAACTTGTGTAAATTATGTATCTTCGTCCTCCTCTTTATATAGACCCAATTTGAGCATACGAGGAAGGCCCAGTTCAATTTTAGAAGTCAAGTTCTGATAGTGAGTTAACTAAGAGTGATACTCTTTCTCTTTACGATCAACACTTGGAGTCTTAAATCGTTCTTCCTTCAATCAAGACTGAAGACTATCTTGCTCTAACTAAACTTGTACCTGCCACCTCGTTTTGTGATAGCGAGGCCCACCCTTGGCCCCGGTTTACCTCCACAGTCCAGGTTTAGCTCATGTGGCTCTTAATCTTCTTTTTGATTTATTTATCAATTTCAAAGAAATTGACAAATAAATATTTTCACAAATTTCGAACGTCAATTCTATCTCCTGGCTTATATATATTATCTCCGAACTTAGGACTAAAGTTATAACCCTTTGCACTTTTTATTAATACTCCACGCTTTTTAAGTAAATGGCTTATAACAAACCTTTGGCTCTGGACACCACCTCTACGGTCAATAGACCAATGACGTCATTGCGGAGGCTCCTGGAGTACGGCGGCAAACCTTGGCTCGTCCCTCCCACAATGAATCTACACCGTTGGTCCCACCTATGTATCAATGAATCCACACCGTTGATCTTGTCTATATGATCTGAGCTCTTTTATTAAACTTCGGGCAAGTCCAGCGTGCGATCACCGTTCGATGGCCCCTTCCCAAATCAACGACTCATCACAATATCGCTCGGCGTCTTGGTACGAACTATAACGTGCGATGTCGCACTTTAAACGGTGGTTTTCCTATACCGCTCAGCGACATGCGTCACCAATCCTATGGAATTGCTGCCCAACCAGGAATTACCGCTTATTCGCCTAAAGCGGTGCGATGAAACCTGGAAACCGCTTTTACTGTGCACTCCCGCAAGGTTCCATCTCCTTCGACGCGCTCGGTTCCGCTCTTCTCCTTTATACCCAGGTTCCGCCCGTTATACATAAAAGGGTTCTTTTATACTCTGACGCGGAGTTCCGCCATACGTAACCCTGGCGCTTGAACTCGATGCTCTGTTCCTGAAAGCATCGATTCCTTTCGAATCGATGCTTTGCTTATATATCAGTTCTCTTCACGGTACTTGAGATACCCCTCAGATGTTCAACCAAATAGTTCCACGACTGCAAATATCTAATTAAGCCGGTTATTCATTACAAGAAGGTCTCAACCTGGAATTCGAATCCCACCACCGTGATTCCTCAACAGGTTTTCATTTTTAACTTCATGCACAGAGATTCACACTATACATAATTACAGAGAAAAATCAACAACCGCACAAACACACAAGGTATTCCCACACAGAGTTAAACAACAAATGCACAGTGACGCTGAGATAGTTTCCTCATATAATTCGACCAAGAGGACATAAAATCACCCACGGGATTTATAAACAATTCTTCATAAACAGGTATATACATATACATACATATACAGGTGATAAACCTCAAAACAAATTCTTACAATTTCATGACAGGCCAAATATTCAATTCGGTGGCCATTATTCTCCTATTCTGTTGCTGAAGAGGTTCTCTACCTCTCTCCAGCTCTCTCTCTCGGGGCCCCCATCTAACCTCTTCAGGGTTACATTTATACAAACAGTTCAGCAACTCTTAGTATTCCAATTCCTGATTCTAGACTCAATAACTGAATTAATCCTAAACTGACTCTTCGTATTCCTATCTCCACCAACTTCTCATGTTCTCAAAATGACTTGAGGATAATTACAATTTCCTACCAAAACATTCAAAATATAAATATTTACAAGAATATTTAAGAACATGGGACCCCCTATGTCTACTTTATGTACAAGTAACTTTTGAGCCTAATGCCCCTGCATCATTTTGTAGTCAAACTGAAGAAGACTCCACGTAACTGAAGCTCCAACTCTACGCATGCCATCTTGATGATTATTCCAGTAAACTGGAAATAAACTCATCCTAACTGAAGTCTAACTCATGAGCTCGCACTCATGCTAGAGAAGGACAAATCGAGGTCTTCACTGGCTAAGGCACAAGCCAGAAGACCTTCACTCGCTACATTTTCAACACTCCCCCTTAGCAAGGAAGGGATTCTGATCAATAAGAAGAAATTTTACTAATTTCAAGCTTCTGCTTTTCCTAAGATGGAAGCAGTGACTAGAGGGAAGACCATTCTCCTTATGCCTTGTTTCTAGGCCTTTCTTTTTCCTAAAACAACAAAGTCAACAAGACCTAAAGTGTTAAATTTCCTTGAAACCCAGCAACTACTTAGATGAATTACTGAAAACTAGGCAACTGAAAACTGAAACCAAACTTACTTTCACCAAGATACAAAGTTTCTTAACAATTTATAAGCAACGGAAAATAATCGAGAGATAAAAACACATTCACACAAATTGACATGCTTGTTTACTCAGGAAACCTATAAGGGAAAACATGCTTCCTTTTTTGTGGTATTTTATTGATTGTTCTTGAGCAATTAGATCTATTACAAAGCAATCTGTCTTTGAGAAAGCATTCTGCTTCTTCTCACTAATCTCAGCTACTACAATTGGTCTCGACCTACCTTGATCATTGCTTGATCTTGGCCCTCTAACACTCAATTGTTCCCCTAGTAAATAGTCTTGACTTGCCCTACAAATCCCCTGAGCCAACTCCTATTCTCTTGCGCACTGGAGCCCCCATTTCCTTGTGCACAAGGGATCTCCTATTCTTTAGCGCAAATCCCTATTTCCTTGTGCACTCGTGATCTCCTATTTCTTAAGACACAAGCTCTCGATTCTGTGCACAATCTCCTAAATCCTTGCCCACAATTGATGCTCAAGTTTGCGCTCTCCACAATCAAAGATGATCTCACAAACTTGTGTAAATTATGTGCCTTCGTCCTCCTCTTTATAAGCCCAATTCAAGCATGCAAGGAAAGCTTAGTTCAATTTTAGAAGTCATTTTCTGATTGCGAGTTAACTGAGGGTGATACTGTTTCTCTCTCTAGTCAACACTTGGAGTCTTAACTCGTTCTTCGTTCAATCAAGACTGAAGACTAATTCGCTCTAACTAAACTTGTAACTGCCACCTCGTTTTGTAGTCAAACTGAAGAAGACTCCATGTAACCGAAGCTCCAACTCTACTCATGCCATCTTGATGATTATTCAAGTAAACTGGAAACAAACTCATCCTAACTGAAGTCTAACTCGTGAGCTCACACTCATGCTAGAGAAGGACAAATCGAGGTCTTCACTGGCTAAGGAACAAATCAAAAGACCTTCATTCGCTACATTTTCAACACTCCCTCTTAGCGAGGAAGGGATTTTGTACAACTCCCAACTCATCTCTGAAATAGTTGAAACTACTTTCCAATGCCTTGGTCAAGATATCTGCTGTCTAATCCTCTGTTGGAATGTATGATAGCTTCACTATCCCTTTTTGTACACAGTCATCTACTCGTTTTGCTATACTAACATCTACCTTCCTCTAGTTTGTGACCAGAGGTGTGGTCATGGGCTTGCAATCCTACATATGAAACTTCCTGAGGATCTCTGTAGTGTACTTTCCTTGTCCGAAGAAGATTTCCCCTTCACCCTGCCATACCTCCAGCTCAAAGAGATAATGCAAAAGCCCTATATCCTTCATATCAAACTCCCGTGCAAGGTTTGCCTTGCAATTCTGGATCAATCTTTCTACTCTAGTCAATTTAAGATTTGTCAACATAGAGCACTAGAATGAGCGGAAGCCCTACAACCATGATGTAGTATAGGTTGGCATCTGCCTCACTCGTAGTGAAGCCCATTCCTTGAATGTAATTATCAATGCAAGTGTACCATTCTCTTGGAGCTTGCTTGAGCCCATAAAGAGCTCTCTTCAACAAACAAACATGAGTGTCTTTGCCGAAGGTCTCAAACCCCTTTCGCTGCTCCATATAAATCTCCTCCTCAAACACCCCATCGAGGAATGTTGTCTTCACATCCATGTGGTGGATCTTCTACCCCAACTGTGCTGCAAGTGCCATAATCGTCATGATGGATGAATAACAAGCCACTGGGGCAAACGTCTCATCATAGTCAATGACCTCAACTTGTGAGAAGCCCTTGGTCACAAACTTGGCCTTGTACTTCTCCACACTCCCACCTACTCCATGCTTTACCTTGTACACCCCTCGCGAGCCTACTACTAATTTGCCCTATGGGCGTAGCACAATATCCCAGACATTGCTCTTCATGATGGAGGAATATTCCTCCACCATGGCATCCCGCCAACCCTGCTGAGAGGCTGCCTCCTCAAAATAAGAAGGCTCTAAGTCTGTCAACTCAATCATCAGTGCCATGTACCCAATGTACCTCTGTGGTTACTTGCTCTGCCTGAACATAGAGCTAGGAGTCTCAACTCGCTCCTGGGCCTCCTGATCGACCCACTTGGCTCTCCACCTCCCTGTGCTAGGAGTCATTGATTGAGTGGTTGACTCCACTCCTCTCAGCCTCATCTCTTGATCCTGTGCTGACTCCAGGTCATTCTGCTTTGCGGCCCTCTTGTCACCTGGCTGAGACTCAATCTGTAATACTGGTTGAGGCTCCTACTTGGGAGCGAGTAGTTCCTCCTCAGGTACTTTAACTTGCTCTTGCTCTAAGGACTACCTCAGAGCTCTGCTCTCCTCAAACCTCACGTCTCTACTCTGCGCACTTCCTACCTTGTTGCTCAAGGCTACGTTTGTCTCAACCCGCAGTAGGTACAAATTCTTCATCCTCACACCTATCTGCTTCATACATCCCAAAGCTAAGTGCTTGAGCTAAGTCTTACCTTTGCTGAAGATGACATCGTAACCCTTATCCTTTAGGGTAGGAATAGAAACAAGATTCGTCTTCAGGCCTGGAACATAGAGGACATCTATGAGATGGAGAGAGCTACCAGACTCCCTATCAAAACTGACAGTAACAACTCCCATAGTCACGTACTTGATATCATCTCCTAGCTCAATATGAAACTGCATGTCCTTCTCCTTTATGTGGCTGAAGTATTCCTTGTTCCCAGTCATATGGGAGGATGCTCCAGAATCAATATACCATGTGCTTGCCATGTAAGCTATCAATGAGAAATCTTTCTCGAACTGAGAAGAAAACACATCTACCTTAGTTGATGCAGCCACATGATCCTTATTGGACTCCTTCTTGCGATTAGGACACTTAGTAGCATAGTGCTCGAACTCATGGCAATGGAAGCACTTAATCTTGTTCAAATCCTTCTTCTTCTTCTTGCCCTTCTGACTGGACTTGACCTCCCCTTGGCCCTTCTTGCCCTTGGCTTTGCTACTTTTGCCTTCTAAGGCAAAGTTCTCCTTGTCTTTTGTCTTAGCCAATCTCCCATGTAATATTCCAAATTGGCAATTAGCTAATTGGAATATTAATTTTGATTAATTTTGGCATTTCCTAATGTTGGGTGGAAATAAAGTGGGTAGGGGACCCACAAATAATAATTAAGCCAAATAAAGTCTTTTCCTAAAGTCCCTAAGGGAAAATTGCGGCTTTAGTGGTGGGGTCGAATTGGCCTTAGGTGGCAGTGTAGAAGTGGCACGAAAAGGACAACATGGGATTGGCTGGAGAAAGGCAGCACGTGATTGGCCCAAGGAGAGGCAACGCAGACCAAGGTGGGACCCAAGGAATACGTTGGGCCTCAATGGACAAAAGGAAGAAGGGAAGGCTGATTTGGTATGCATTCATCTTATTTTCTTTGTCATTTTGACTAAGCACGCTTGAGTCGGAGAGCCAAGTCTGCAGTGCTGTTTAGCACACGAGATCTTGAAGCGGAGATCTCAACCTCTACCTCAGGGGACTTCGAGTGCTCACTCAAGAGAGGAGTCCTGCATTTTGGTGAGAGAATTACACAAGAGCAACAACAACAAGAGCGTAGCCCCTTCAGGACTGCGTAGAGGTAGACAGACTACGCAGTGATTGCACAATCCAACTTGGTGTGGGTGTTGGGAGTGTGGAGAGCCGAGGAGTTTCAGCAAGAGATTTGGAGGGGAGGCTAGCCACCTCCCACTAGGGATTTTGGTAGCATTCCAGAGGCATTTCTCAGCAGATTCATTCAGAGGTTCGATTTCCCCAGCAGAGCAGCGTGCCAAGCCCAAAGGGGCCAATTTCCAGGTTCGAGCTTTTAGTAAACCCTTCGTGGGTTTTTGTGGGTTTATTGAGGAGAGTCCGTTGTTCAATTCCCTGGAATTTTCTGAACACGGGAGGCAGCCTAACCAACAGTTCGAAGTCAGCCATCAACAACATTTTATGGGCTAGGCAGCGCAGTAATTGAGCCACACAGAGCTATTTACAACAAGAGTTTTGCTTGGATTTGAGTTGCCCTTCAGCTTGCCTTGAGCAGACCCAGTGAAATCTTTTCAGCACCTCACTTGTACTCTTTTTCGACATATTAATAAAATGGCTTGACATTGATTTTTGGCTCCAAATTTTGTGTTTAATGGTGTATTTCTTTTTGCTGTAGTTTTTAGTCTATTTTGCTTTATATTACTGTTAAATCCCAATTTGGGATATTACATCCCAACTCTCGTCCCTCTTCAGATTTCTTCTTGAACGCACTCTGACCACAACCTTTCCCAACTGGGAATATTCTCTCTGCCGCTGACTACATCTTGGAAATTCTCCCAAGACTTATAAGTCTTAGAAGTGCAAGACTCACAAGGTCACTGTTTGCTAAGTATCGCCCTCTCCAAACAGCTCATCCCGAACCCGAATGAACGTGGAAAGATATGTAATGATGGGCTCTCCTTTGCTCATCCAGATACTTCTTAGCTTCTCCTTCAAGGCAGGCTTCCTGACATCACTGGAACCCTGATACAGATCTAAGATTTCTTTCCACATCTCATATGCTGTCTTCTTCCAATGGAGATGAGGGATAATATGATCTTTGACCTCCTCAAGAATGATCCTCCTGGCCTTGGTGTCATTCTTGTTATGGTGGATCAACTGTTGGGCATCTTGAGGTGGCACTATTTGATTCTTCATAAATTCTAGCACCCTATTATCTTCCAACACCACTGAGATCCGCTCCTTCCATGAGCAGAAGTTTGAGGCTCCCTCTAAATAGTAATCTGCCCTTAGTCCTTAGAACACCATACTGCTATCCAGAGAATTGCTCTTCAAACTCTAGCACAAGCCTTCTTCCTGATCTGTGCTCTTCATTGATTGGTCAATTTGGTGCTGCTCTTTATGCTAATCTCTAATTTGATACCATGTTAAATTTCCTTGAAACTCTGCAACTACTTAGATGAATTACTGAAATCTAGGCAACTGAAAATTGAAACCAAACTTACTTTCACAAAGATACAAAGTTTCTTAACAATTTATAAGCAACGGAAAAAAATCGAGAGATAAAAACACATTCACACAAATTGACACGCTTGTTTACCTTGGAAACCCAAAAGGGAAAACCTGCTTTCTTTGTTGTGGTATTTTATTGATTGTTCTTGAGAAATTGGATCTATTACAAAGCAATCTATCTTTGAGAAAGTGTTCTGCTTCTTCTTACTAATCTGAGCTGTTACAATTGGTCTCAGCCTGCCTTGGTCATTGCTTGATCTTGACGCTCTAGCATGTAATTGTTCCCCTGCTAAATAACCTTGACTTGCCCTACAAATCCCCTGATCCCGCTCCTATTCTCTTATGCATTGGAGCCCATATTTCCTTGCGCAAATCCTCCTATTTCCTTGTGCACAAGGGAGCTCCTATTCTTTAGTGCAAATTCCTATTTCCTTGGCACTTGTGATCTTCTATTTCTTATGACACAAGCTATCAATTCTGCGCACAATTACCTAAATCCTTGCACACAATTGATGCTCAAGTTTGCGCCCTCCACAATCAAAGATGATCTCACAAACTTATGTAAATTTTGTTCCTTTGTCCTCCTCTTTATAGACCCAATTCGAGCATGCAAGGAAGGCCCAGTTCAATATTAGAAGTCGAGGTTTTGACAACGAGTTAATTGAGAGTGATATTCTTTCTCTCTCCAGTCAACACTTGGAGTCTTAACTCGTTCTTCCTTTAATCAAGACTAAATTCTAACTCGCTCTAACCAAACTTGTAACTGCCACCTCGTTTTGTAGTCAAACTGAAGAAGACTCAACGTAACTGAAGCTCCAACTCCACGCATGTCATCTTGATGATTATTCCAGTAAACTGGAAATAAACTCGTCCTAACTGAAGTTTAACTGTTGAGATCGCACTTATGTTAGAGAAGGACAAAATCGAGGTCTTCACTGGCTAAGGCCGAAGCCAGAAGACCTTCACTTGCTACATTTTCAACATAAAGGTAATACCATTTTATTATCTTACCTACTAATTTTATCTGATCTAAAATTTACCATTAACCCAGAGCTATCATGCTTGGTCTGGTAGAGAACCAAACTGATAAAAATTAGGGCTGAATATGGGGTAAAGATGGACAAATACTCACTGATGTATCATGTACTATAGCACTTGCATCCATTGATTAGATATGCATGAAAATGCTAATGGAAACATTGCTATCGTTCAAGTTCTCGTGCTGATTATTCCTCCACATCAGCGCTGATCTGTTATCCTTCCAATAAATTACTGTGATTTGCCTCTAATTATCATTCTCCATGTTAAAATTTGCTGATAATAGACACATTGTTTGGACTGAAGAAAGGCGCCTCCTGCATTCTGAGAATATATCAGGTAAGGCACTTGTTCTAGTGGTGTTAACTCTTAAAAAATGGTGTCCTCTTTGTTGAAATATGTAACTAGGTTCTGTCATCATAATGACATATGTAATCATGATTTTATCAGTGTTCCACAGGGACGTGTCCCCCAGGGTCGGGTGCACGCACCCGTCACACCACGCGCACCCGGGACGGGGGGATGTCTGGTGGTGTGTTTCCCCACGCACCCCTTTTGGGGAGTCGTGGGGAGACGCAGGGGGGCGCGTTTCCCTAATGTGGGGGACACGACTCCCCAAAAGGGGTGCTTTTGGGCATCCCCCCTCAAAATGGGTGCTTATGAGCGTCCCCTTTGGACGCGACTCCCCAAAAGGGGTGCTTTTCGGTGCCCCCCTCTCAAAGGGGGTGCTTCTGGGCACCCCCCCCTCTAAGAGGGTGCTTCTTGGCGTCCCCCCTCGAATTTGTCTAATAACACTTAATGTAGAGGATCAATCATTGAGATTGACTCCTTGATGTTGATTTTATTTTCAGTCCTCATTGCCCATTTTTACTTTTCAATTTTAACTTTGTGTGACACTAGATATTGATGACCTCAGACCGATTATTGACTCCTTACTCTTGACTCTTTTTGAGTTTGAGACTTTGAATTATATCAATTTTTAATTTAGTAATTTACTATTTTAGTGTTCAAACTTCAGTATCTAGTATATAGAAATATACTACTCTGTTTTGCTTTTAAATTTTAATTTAGATTCTAGAATGATGAATGATGAATTTAATTTTTAAATCAATGTAGATTATAGAATGATGAATGATATGGATCAATGTATTTGAATATTTCATTATTGAATTTATTGAATCTCATGGTACGGATGAATGATGAGTATGTCATATGAATGATGTATGTATCAAAATGAATGATGAGGATGGATCAATGTATTTCATTATTAATTCAATTATGAATTTAAATTTTATGTGTGGATCAATGTATTTACTATTACTATTAGTCTATTTATACTTTCATTATTGAATATGAACTTGAATTATATATATATACCCCGACGCCCCCCCGCACCCCCGAAATTTGCTTAAAATTTAAGGGTACTCCCACATGTTCCCCCTGTGCGTCTCCCTGCACTGGAGTCTTGGTGGAACATAGGATCTTATGTATTTAATGAAAGAGAAAATAAATTTATTATTGTTATTCTTGAGGCATGGGTTTCATGCTCAAGGGAAATTTATTTTTAGGTGTCAAGCACCATTGAGTGCTTCTAAGTTTGTCATAAAGTCAATTTAGTCATTGTCATGTATTGAAGACCCATTTGGGCATGTTACATATTGTAAAGAAAATTTATTTGAATCAAAATAGAGTCAAAAGACCCTCCAAGACCTCGTCATGGCACAAAGTTCAAGTCAGCGTACATGAAGGGGCAATCGACCTAAAGAGAGCAATTCGTACCCCTCACAAGCCTATTAACAAGAAGGAACTCGACCTCATTTGTACTTTCACTCAAGGAAGTTCGATCTCCTCAAGATAGAAGCTGGAAAAGGATGAAGAAGGAGAAGAAGGAGAAGAAGAAAAAGTTCGAAGTTTTGGGCCTCTCTCTCTCTCTCTTTTGTTAGGGTTTCTGCAGTTACTGGGCAAGACAAGATTCTGAAGTTGCATTGAAGTTACGAAGCTACATCAAAGCTGTGTATCGAAGTTGTGAAGCTGTAAGGTCGAAGTTGTGAAGTTGCAAGGTTAAAGATGTGAAGTTGCAAGGTCGAAGCTCTGAAGCTGCTAGGTCGAAGTTGCTGAAGCTGCATCAATGTCAAAGTTGCAGAAATTGTTGTTGGGGTCGAAGTTATTGGAGAAGTTGCTGGAAGGTTGAAGTTTGTTGCTGGAAGCCGTTCAAGAAGCAAAAGAGATGACTTGGTTAAGGGTCATAGGTCTTGGAATTCGTCAATTGAAGTTCTATAAGAGAAGAATTTTGATGGGTTTTCCTCTTAGATGGAGAGGTTTTGGCCTTGGTTGATCGCCAACATCTCGTGTCCTATTGTCTCACTTTTCTTTATGATTTGGTAGTTGTTTGATGGTAGAGAACACTAATAACAATAATGGAAAGAAGAAGTTAATTAAGTAAAATAAAAATACATCACAAGCGGTTATCAAAGTAAGAGAAATCACCTAATTTAGCTGCCTAGATTTCTCAACATGGTATAAGAGCTAAGGTGACTACATCAAGGAAGGGCAACACAAAGAAGGAAGGGTCAAAGTATGAAGAAATTATCTTGGAAATATCAAGAGCATCAATCATCAAGAAGAGTTCGATCAAGGAAGAGAAAGGAACCTAATACCCATCGAAGGAAGAATAAAGAAGAGCGAAAGATTTTCTGATATGTTCTCCTCCACACGTGCAAGGTTAGGGCATCATTTGCAGTGGTGACAGCCGAAAATTGCTGTCACTCAAAGGAGCCAAAGTTTCGGTCAAAGAAGGACTATTAGCAAGCCGAATTGTCAAGAGGAGTCAAGGTCAAGCGAAGTCAAAAGGAGGAAAATCTATCCATATTCCGACCACACGTGTGATCTAGGGTTTCTGCAAAAAAGGCCCAAATTGCAAAAATTCTGAAGAAGGGCCGAAATTTGAGGTTGTGAAACAAGTTTAACTAGCGTTGTCTTGAAGGAAAAAAAGCAGGAAAAAGCGTTGTCATCATCATCAAGGAATCAATGTGATCTCCCTTTGAGCCAAGGATTACTTTTAAAGAAAGACATCTTCACTAAGAAGACATCCTCTATTATCTACATCATCATCAAAATCAAGAAGGCCTCAAGTTGAAGATTTCATCATCTAGGAGTATCTTCACTTGACAAGTAAGTATTTTTTATATCTATATTTGAATATGTCAAAATGACTTCATATTGCAAGGAGAGCAACAAATTGGTTGGGTCGTCAAACTTTCTTGCATGGAAGAAGAGGATAGATTTGATCCTCATAGAAAATGAAGTCGTTGGTCATGTTAAGGGTTAATTTTCGAACCACTGAAAGAAGAAGCTCAAGCTCTACAAGATGAAGATATCAAAAGAAGAAGGAATAGCCTCATACTTTATGAGGGTGTCTGAAATAAGGGATAAACTACAAGAGTTGGGAGAAATAATGTTTGGCATAGTGCTCAATACATTATCGAAGGAATGGGGCAACTTCACATCAAGCATCTATGGGAAGAAGGAAGCTACTCCATTCAATGAACTATGGTCACTATGCAAGATAGAAGGAACCAGATTGAAGGCAAAAAACTGATTAGGATCAAGCAAGCAAGCTCAAGTTTTTCTGCCATTGCTTAGAAAAAGAAGAACATGTCGAAGGTTCAATGCTATGGCTGTCATGAATATGGGCACTACAAGCAGAGATGGAATTTGACGGGAAATTTGCCCGTCACAGGGTGATTTGCTGGTTAAATATGGTTAAAAAATTTGTTAAACCATCAAGATTCTTTTTTGAAATTTTGAAGACGGGTTGGAAAGGTGTGAAAACTGTCAAATTTGATGGGTAGATCTGTTTTGAAATTCCAACCCAGACTACAAGAGAGATTGTCCAAAGTTCAAGAATGACAACAACAAAAGAGAAAGGGAAGAAGCCCATACCACTGAAGAAGTGAAAGAAGCTGAAAAGAAGAAATCCAAGAAGGAGGAAGTAAAAGATATCTACTATGATTGAGATAGTCTTCCTCACCTAGTTCTTTTCAAATTTCTGTTGTAAAGTATAACTATCATGGTAGGAATCATTAGAAACATGATAGGATGCATCATATAAAGAGATGGCATCATAGAAGCATGCGATTGAAAGCAAGAGCTCATAACATCATCATAAAGAAGGATGCAAGATAGCTGAAATAAAAGTCTATGGTTGTCACCTATAGAGGGATGTAGCTCTTGGTAACCTCATTAGAAGCATAAGTAGTACTTATGGGAGAAAGTGATCTAGTATAGAGCTCATCATACATCATTCAAAAGGGAGCATTTGCAGGATGAGGATGATCAAGATCCTCTGTTGGAATCTTCATTGGAAGGTTCACCTACTGGAAGAAGCAAGTGTCTCGCCAAGAATTCCACCTTGTATGGGATTCATGGAAGGATGGTATGATGTCAAAAGAAGTGAAGTAGGTCAAGGTGATTTAAGTTCTTTTAATCAAGGAAGCTGCTGAAGGAAGTCTAGATGACGAAAAGGAAGAGATGAGGCATGTGTGCTTGTATTTGATAAAATTGAGTCATGTCATATAGTTGCAGATAACATGGATAAATGCTCCACCTCATGAGCATGATCAAAAGGAAGGGATCTCCTCCTTTGGAAGGATGTATAAAGGCATGGTTCAAATATTGACTAAATGAAATCAACATAATAAGTCGTCATATGGAATATGAGGTGGTTGATAAAAATGAATGAACTACGATTGGAAGTTCTTAGGAAGCAATGTGTGAATAAAGAAAGGAAGAGATCATGAAAGATGTAACTATGAAGAAGGCAATCAACATCCAATGACTAAAATATTTGACTATGATATCTCCATGGGGAAGATATGAAGACCTTGATGAAGTCTGGAAAAGGAGACTCTTGACATTGTATTTCTTGGAGATGTGTCAAATATATGTGCAGGATGTTAATATTGCAAGCAAACATATGTCATGATGAAGGGCCATCACAAAAGGTAATTTTGATTTGATGTTCATTTTTGGTTTTTGAATAACATCCAGAGGGTTAATGCAGGGCTACTAGAAAAAGAGTTGTGGATGTTGTCTACAACTAGCACTCATGTGGCGGGATGGAAGATCCTAAAGGAAACGTGATGTAGAAGAGTTAGTTGTATGAAGGAAAGCCATATGTGGACTAGAAAATTACTTTTCGATAAAGGGAAGGATGACATGAATGACTTGAGGAAAGTTATGGATGGCCGATGCCCTACAAAGATGAAGGCTCCATAATATTAAAGATAAAATTCATGACATCGAATGGAGGAGCGCTACAAGCAGCTGAATGTCCCATGATCTCCAGTGTCCACCAATGAATAAAAAGTTGCTGCTGGAAACAGGTCCCTAGTTAAGAGGGAGCCTGGAAACAAGTTTCTAACTTGGAATCAAGTCCCTGGGAGTCTGGACAAGTCCTTGGCTAAGAGGGAGCTTGGAAGCAAGTCCCTGGGAGCCTGGACAAGTCCCTGGATAAGAGGGAGCTCGAGAACTTTCCTTTATAGGAATGGGTATATCCTCCCTAGTTGAGAGGGAGAGTTAGACACATCATTATTGTCTTCACTTGGGGAGAAAGAATGGAGGATTGGGTAAGCATTTGACATCCAATCTCTTTGAGGATGTGGTAGGGCATCCAAGATAAGAGGAGTCGTGAAGGATTGATATTCTTTGAGGACTGGGAATCCAAGATAAGAATAGTTTTGGAAGGACACATCATGTGAACACCCGGGCGGGGTATGCTCCTGGAGAGACAATGATGAAGGTGTCTATAAATCATTGGTCTCGCCAACATGGTGCTTTGATCTTGTGGAGAGATAGAGTTGTTAGTCAAGGCCTTGTTATGTGACAATGCTGGATGATATGATGCTAAACAAATGGGTAAAAATGTTGAAATTCGAAAAATAACAATTCACACATGCAAATTCATCATTGTGCTATGTAAATAGTGAATAGTAAAATACTTAATGTTTCCCCAATTTTTTGAGATGCAGGAGTTGGGAAACACACATTGGGGATGTGTGGAATCTGCAGACACCCCCCAAATTTTAGCGAAATTCATGGTGGATAAGGGGGAAGTTGGGTCAAGGCTGTTGGGAGCAAGGAGTGAGAAGTGCAATTTTCAGAAAGTTTTTGGGATTGAAGCATTTTCAGAGTGTTTTTATGTAGTACATATTTTAATATATTTTGATGCACATATATATATATATATATATATAAAATCATGTAGATTGTTGAATCAACTGTAGAAAACATGAAAACATAGATTTAACTACTGGATTAGTGATGATCATTAAAGCATCAACTATTTGGTATACATTAAACATCAATCATCTAGTAGTTGTAGTTATAACATTGTCATCAAATGATCAGTTATTAACCACAACATCAACCTTCAAGTTTCAACATATAAAATTTGTCATCAACAAATTGTAATAGACAACATCAACCATTAAATGAAATAGAGGATCATGTTGACATTTTGATGTTCTATGCTGTTTCAATCACTTAAATCCAGAACTTCTTTATTATGTAAAATAAGTTAAGTAATTGTAGATAGAACATAAACCATATAAACCATATGCACAATGGAAGACAACTAAGAACTCAATGAAACAAAGAAGTTATGTCCATGACCAGTACAAAACCCACGAGGGGAAAACCCAACCAGATCTTCTTCTATTAGAAATTAATTGTTCAACAGAGATACACAATACAATAAGAGAATGAAGAAGTTCACCCAAATCTGAAGAAGATCTTTGATAACAGTAGCTGATGCAAACACTGAATCACTTTGGCTCTCCAAGATCCGCTCTTGCTCTTCAAGACTCCTTCTCTCTCTCTCAATCTTCCTCTAGACTCTCCAACTCTCTCTTTCTCATCCTCCTCTCACATGCACAAGCAAGTGTGTCAAGTGAGGATGAGAGGCACAAATATATAGGAAGAGCAAGGAGGTCAAATTCATGAGGAAGTAACTCCTATGCCTTGAGGAGGAGTTACATATGCCAAAATAGGAGCGTAACTTATGCCATAAAGGAGAGGAGTATAACTTATGCATTTAGGAGAGAAATGTAACTTATGCATTAAAGAGGTGTAAGAGGAATCTTTTTATGACGAGTCATTAAAGTGTGTAAGAGAGTGTAAGAGGTGCATAAGAGCATTAAAGATAGAGAGGAATGAATCCATTAAGAGAGAGAGTAACATATGCATTAATTGAAGGGAGTTACATATGACATGATTGAGAGACTTGAATTTATTTTTAATAATAATATAATAATATCATAAAGAGAATAATAATAATATTGATGATTAAATTAAAAATTAAACAATTGAGATTGATTAAAGACAAGTTAAGTGAATTTCCATCATGTATATATGATTACGAATTGATGGAAGGTGATTTACTATCTTTGGAAAGTCATGGTTGCAAATATAGACATGACTCTATTTTTAGAAAGTCACTTTAGAAAGGTCAGAAATTCTATTCTATTCAAGGAATTCATCCCATGGCTATCAATTTTCAACACTCCCTTTCAGCTAGGGAGGAATTTCTTTCTGATACAAGGATCTCTGCTATCTTTGCTTTGGAACAATGATGTTACAATCTAATGAAGAATCATCATAGGGGAGATACATCCATGTTAGATCCCTAGATTACTAGTTTAGTCCCTTATTGTTATTAGTGTAGCCCCCCTATTGTTATTGTTGTATCCTTGGAACCCAAATATTGTTATTATTGTGCCCTTACATTATTATTGTTAGGTCGGCTAGGATTATATTGTGGCCCCATGGACTCCTATATATAGAAGGAGGTTTTGGTAATTTGTATCATCCAAGAATTGTTCATTTATGTAATGTATTAGAGGTTGCCCCCTCGAAGTGGCTGATTTCGAAGCGTTGATCTCTCTTTTCTTCTATTTTTGGAGCTGGTTTCATAACATTTGGTATTAGAGCTTTGGATTCTAGGGTTTCGCTGCTCCAAACAGGTCATCGTGGCATTTTCGCTTTAACTTTTTTTTCTGCGAAGGTTTAGGAGCTGCAATTTTTACAGAGCGAAGCTGAAATCTTGAGGAACGTCGTGGAAAAATTTCAGATCTTGGTTCGCAATATATTTGGAGATATGATTTGTGCAAGTTAAGGATTTTTGCAGGCTCCTGAATTTAACCTAAATAGGTCATCGTGGCATTTTCGCTATAACTTTTTCTACGAGGTTTCAGAGCAGAGCGAAGGCGCAATCCTGAGGAACGTCGTGGAAATATTTTAGAGCTTGATTCACAATATTTTCAGAGATAGGGTTTGTGGAAGTTAGGGATCTTTCAGGCTGCTGAATTTCATCTCAAAGAGGTGACTGTGGGAAAATCATCATAACTCTCTCTCTAAGCATTGGATTAGAATTCTGTAAAAAGCGGCTGCAAGTACACGGATTGTAGTTTTCTCTGTATCAATTTCAGAGCCGAAGGAGGAAACCATGACACGTGGCACGCCATACAAGGTCGCTCTACTGAACCAATCCATAATTAGGTCATTGTGGGAGATTGGGCATAACTTTGTCTTGAAGAATCCAAATAAGGTGAGACCTATGGCAATTTAAAGAAGCTTCAGAGGGCTGCTACAGGGTCAAATTTCAGATATTTAAGATCCGAAATAACAGAGATAATTCAGTTTCAATATCGAGCTCCTCAAAATCAATAAAAAGGTGTGTATTTTTTTTCGAATTGCACAAGTCTTGTGTGAAAAATCAGTTTGAATTGATTCCAAGGGCATATTGTAGAATAGATATCAGTATTCGGTTATAAAATGCCCCCTAAAAAGAATTCAACACCCATTAAGCCTTTAGAAGGCTCTACTATGACTCATGAAGACGAAGAATTGCAACATGACATATCAAAATGACAAGAGCAAGTGCACCAAATTTTGCTCTCGCAAAGAGCAACAAAAAATGAAATGGAAGTTTTGAAGAAAGGCGTGGAAGCTAAGATGGATGGCTTGAAGAAAGGCGTGGAAGCTAAGATGGATGGCATGGAAGCTGGCATGGAAGCTAAGATGGATGACATGAAAGAAAACATGGAAAACATGAAAGACAACATGGAAAACATGAAGAATGATCTAAATGCACACATGGAAGGTTTGACAAAGTTGATACAAGAAATGTTTCCTAATGCTGAAAAGATAGTAGAGGAAACTAATGATGAGAACAAAATAAATGTTAATCGTGATTTCATAAACCCTAATGTTGGATGGAAGAACCACCATATTCCAAAGATGGATACGAGGAAGTTTGATGGCAAGGATCCCGTAACATGGATACTATAGATGGAGCAATATTTTGATCTCAATAATGTGCAAAACACACAAAAGGTACGCATTGCAACTTTACATTTAGAACAAAATACATTTGTATGGTATCGATGGCTTTGCTCTCGTAAAAAAATTATCACTTGGTCAATTTTTACGGAGGAAATGATAGCACATTATGAGCATACAAAAAGCAACACCTTCTTTAGCGAATTGATAAATCTTAAACAAAAAGATTCAATGGTGGAGCACATTGAGGACTTCCAAAAATTGAATGTAAGGGTAACTGATATTCCAGAGGAACACATGATTGATGTCTTCATAGGGACATTAAAGGATAACATCCAACATGAAGTTCACGTTTGGGAACCTGATTCTTTGGAAAAGGCATTCAGGTTGAAAAGAAAAATTGAATGTAAAATTATGGCGACAAGGAAGCCTACCACTCACATATATAAAGATGGAAGTGTTGCTACTCCTAGACTTCCACAACTTACAAGGTTGACACCACAACAATTGGAAGAAAAAAGAGCAAAAGGGCTTTGCTACAGTTGTGATAGCAAATACACTAAAGGTCATAAGTGTGCTGAGAAGAAATTATTTTACATAGATTGTGAATAGGAAGAAGAAAATGAACAAGAATCTTCAAAAGAAGAGGATATACACCAGGAACCAACCCTAGAAGAGGAAGAAATGAGTTCGACCATATCGTGTACTGCATTGGCAGGAATTACCACTCCTCAAACTCTCAAGATAGAAGGACATATCAAGAAGAAAAAGGTAATAGTGTTGATTAATTCGGGTAGTACCCATAATTTTATTCATTGTAAGGTAACCAAGGAATTGAATTGTTTCCTATACCCAACACCAGAATGTCAAGTGATGGTTGCAAATGGAGGAACTATAAATTGCTTTGGAAAATGTCATAATATCAAGCTAACCATGGGGGAATATTTATTGAATAGTCCAATTCTTTCCATTCCAATGGGAGGTGCTGATATTGTACTAGGAGTACAATGGTTACAATCTTTGGGGACGGTAGCTTTTAATTTTCAAGAAATTTCATTGAAATTTTTTTCAGAAGGAAAGGAAGTTGAATTACGGGGTATTGCAGGGAAGCCGGGAAAGATAATAAGCTCTAATGTCATGACAAAGCTTCTGAAGAAAGAACAACGAGGCATAATTGCACAATTATGCTCATTGGAAGTTCCAACATCAAAATCATTTATTTCTGCAGATCTCCAAAAAGTCTTGGACAATCATTCCAAGGTGTTTGAAACTCCCAAAGGACTCCCACCTATTCGTGATCATGATCATGCTATTCATTTGATTCCGGGAAGTGTTCCTCCAAACATCAGGCCTTATAGATATCCTTACTTCCAAAAGAGCGAAATTGAACGTATGATTGCAGAAATGTTAGAGGCGGGTATAATTCAACCTAGTCAAAGTTCTTTCTCTGCTCCTGTAGCATTGGTACACAAGAAGGATGGATCATGGCGCATGTGTCCAGATTATAGGGAGCTCAATAAACTCACCATTAAAGATAAATTTCCCATTCCTGTGATTGATGAATTATTGGATGAATTACATGGAGCAATTTATTTTACCAAGTTGGATCTTTGTTCAGGATATCATCAACTTAGAATGAAGACTGAAGATATTCCGAAAACAACATTTCAAACTCTTGAGGGTCATTATGAATTGGTCATGCCTTTTGGCCTCACCGATGCACCTTCTACATTTCAAGGGTTGATGAATTCCATTTTCAAACCCTTCCTTGGAAAATTTGTGCTACTATTTTTTGATGATATACTAATCTACAACAGGTCTTGGAAGGATCATGTTCAACATGTTGACAGGGTGCTCAAACTATTGCAGGAGAAACAATTATATGCAAAAACATCCAAATGTTTCTTTTGAGTACAAGAGGTGGAATATCTGGGTCATATTGTATCTCACGAGGGTGTTAAAGTAGACCCTAACAAAATTAAAGCCATTAAGGAATGGAAAGTCCCCACAGCCATAAAGCAGTTGCGAGGATTTCTCGGGTTAACAGGGTATTATCGCAAGTTTGTTAAGAATTATGGGAGAATAGCAGCACCTCTAACAACATTATTGAAGAAAGATGCATTTTCATGGACTCCTGAAGCAACTAAGGCCTTTGAACATCTTAAAGAGGCAATATGCCTAGCATCGGTCTTAGCTATGCCAGACTTCACAAAAACTTTTATTGTGGAATGTGATGCCTCAGGAAATGGAATTGGTGTTGTTTTAATGCAAGAAGAAAGACCCATTGCTTTTGAAAGTCGTCCAATCAAAGGAAAGTATTTACATAAACCTATTTATGAGAAGGAAATGTTAGCAATACTGCATGCACTAAAGAAATGGAGAACTTACCTAATGGGAAGACACTTCAAGGTAAAAAATGATCATGATAATCTTAAACACTTTTTGGAACAAAGACTATCTTCAGAAGAGCAGCAAAAATGGGTCACAAAGATGTTGGGTTATGACTTTGAAATAATCTACGAAAAAGGAAAGCTTAATGTTGTTGCAGATGCACTCTCAAGAAAGAATGAAGAGGTGGAAGCATTGCTTTGTGCCATTTCTATTATCCAACTAGATTGGATAACCGAAGCAAGGGATGAATGGAAGAAGGACGAAGAAGTGTGGACACTCATTCAAAAGTTGCAGCAAGGTCCTCGTACATCTGATACATTTAGTTGGAAAAATGATTCCTTATGGTACAAAGATCGCTTATATCTTTGTAAGAATTCTCAACTAAAACAAAAGATTCTTTTGGAATTGCACACTTTTCCTTTAGGAGGACACTCATGTTGAGAATCTTATACTTCTGTTCCTTACACATATTATACTCCTGTATGTTCCGCAAATTATACTTCTGCTCCTTCCGTAGTTTATCCCTTTTAATCTGCATCAGACTTCCATCCTTAATCCACACATTATAACCTGCTATGATGCCTCAGATCCGCATTTAGTTACCCTTCTTTCCATGCTGTTCACCGCAGACTTCATCGTGATTATTCCTTGAGATATCCGCACTAACTCAGACAGATCCGCTATTTTCTTCATAGAGAAGTCCGCACTTCTGCTCTGCCTACTTTGTTGTCTGCAATTCACTTACAATGTCGACTGTGGCATCCGCAATGTCTTTATATATATATATATATATACTCTGTTTCAGACTTATCCGAAATCCATATTCAATTGGATGCTATCCACAAGGCTTATTCCTCCAACTGATCCGCAAACTGGACTTATATAGTGGTACCTATTTCTTCATTTAGGCCGACCACATAACATATATATTTTCCAGTGATTAATGATGGCAATTCCCTTCATATACATGACTCTAATTACATCGTCAAATATGAAGACCGACCTAGTTACACTTTTCAACACTCCCTCTTAACTAGGGAGGTATTCATACAGGTACATGGTTACTTTCAAACTGAAGAATATCATAAGAAAAATAAGATCAGTAATCACATCTGTATAGCATTATTTCAACCAGCATTGTACTAGTGCAAGGCCTTGACTAACATCCCCATCTCTTCAACGAGACAGTGGGCTTCAATGCTGGCGAGACACATGACTTATAGACACCTTCGTCATTGTCTCTCCAAGGTACATACCCCATCCGGGTGTTCCCAAAGTATGACCTTCCTAGACTATTCTTCTCTTGGGTAGCTAGCCCTCAAAGAATATCGGTCCCCGACTACTCTTATCTTGAATGCTCGATCACATTCTCAAAGAGTATCGAATGCTAGATGATTACCCAATCCTCCATTTCGTCTTCCAAGACCAGAATGATGTGTCTATCTCTCCCTCCCAGGGAGGACCTATTCCAGAAGGGAATGTACTCATTCTTATACAAATAATGTACCTAAGCTCATCCTTAGGAATTACCAAGTTTCTTCTAATTAAGAAACTTAACATCAGGCTCCCTCTTAACTAGGGACCTCCAGCAGCAATGGTGAGACACCCAACTGCTCATGAAGAATTCCTGTCCTTGATGTCATGGATTTCGGTATTGAGGAATCTCCATCTTTTAGCTTCATAGGGCACAGATCATCCATCACTTCCGTCTTGAGTCTTGTCAGCTATTAGAGTGATTTACTAGACTTCCTTATCTGGTCCACTATTGTGACATGCTGCTTTCCTTCGAATCATCTCCCAGGATCATACATCCTTTCTCATGATTAGCAGCCCTGCACAAATTCATCCAGATAAACATTTACATATGAACCTTTTAAAACAAAAGTTACCTCAGTGATGATCTTTCACACCATGACATCTTCCTGTAAGCATCAACATCCTTCATACAGATTAACACATCTCCTAATGATATGTTTTTCTAAGGATCTTCTTCTTTACCAGACTTCCGTTAGAGTCTACATATCATTCCAGGAGATCTCCTAGTCACATCTTCTTGGCCTCTAGATGATAACTGCCTCTTGACATGGTTGCACTTCATGATCTCTTCCTCTCTGCACATTCTTGATTCCCAGGAACGTACAACTTTCCTAGTTTCTCATTCATATACAACCACCTCATATTCCATGAGGACATATTATGTTGATTTCATCTATCCGTGCATTGAGAGATACTTCTCCATAGATCATACTTCTAAGTACATAAGTCCATTACCTGCAACCACATGACATGACTTCAAAGCATCCAATGTCAGCATATAAATATATACATACCTCATAGTCTTTTCGTCATCCTGTAGCAATTTCTCAAGAATGAAGAGCTTCATTCTCTTGGCCTTCTTCATCAATATGTCATCACATCCCAAAACTATGTTTCCATGATGACCCTTGCTCTTTGATGACTACTTTCTTAAAGTTTGTCAAAGAGGTTTTCCCGGAGCTGATTCACCAGGAGTTCCTGCCATGCTTAGATCAGGATACTACATTGCTTTCTATCATATATCCAACATAAATCAATTCCTTATTCATAAGTTTGCGTGATTTTCCTTCAACTTCTTTTCTTCAGCTTCCTCCTTTCTTACTCCTATTTCCTCAGCAAATGTTTGAGTCTTTTATCCTACAACATTTTTGCCCTAGATTTGTCTTTTTCCATCTTATTTATTGCATAGAATAGTTCTTTTAGCTTATCATATATTCTCTTCATGTCTCCAATCCTTCATAGACTTTTCATGATTTTGCTTTCTTCGAGAACTATGACTATCCTCCTCATGCAAGGGTTCCAGCTTATAGATTTCCCTGCAAAAACAAAGTCATTTAACCACATTTTATTATAGAATGAAAGATAATTACATGATCAATGAAGATAAAGTCTTCAACTTGACTTCTTTGATGCTTGTTGAGAGAAGATGTGTTAGTGCTTTTCTTCTTTTGGATGATATGCTTTCAAATGAAAAGGATTTTCTTTAATGTAGATCATTACTCCATCATAGAGACCATTAAGTTGACACCAAGGCACAACACCTAGATCTTTGCGCCTACATTTTTGACTGTGATAGCACCGAGAAGGCACAACGCCGTTTCATGACATTGTACCATCCCACTGCCACCGAGATCATGACTGTGGTTTCAACAGAAGAGGTCACATGTTGTGATTGGCCCAAGACTGTGACAATGTTAGTCATCCGAGATATTCGAAATTATGACAATGTTAGTCATCATGTAATGCCTTCCGAAGACTCGGAGAATCCTGATCTCTATTGTGCGATCGAAAATCACAGAGGTGTGTTACCGAAAATCTCAGAGAAGGATTTTCCAAATATTGTCTTCCGTACTTTTGCCATACGCTGTCTTTACAAATAAATTTTATTTTCACTGTAGGGCGATGTTTGATTAAAATGCTTTTAAAATCTGCTGGCGTTATTATCTTCCGCACTTTGCTGTAGGTTCCATACTGTCTCGTATCTTTATACGCTGTCTTTGCAAATATATATGCACTGCTCTCCCGATATATATACGCTGTCTTGACCTATATACATTGTCTTCAATAACATTGTCTCAATACACGCTGTCTCGTATTTATATATATATGCACTGTCTCGATATGCATACGCACTGTCTCGGTCGACGCTGTCCTGGTTAACGTTGTCTTGATATTATTCGATTAGTCTTCATACATGTAAATATCCATATATGCACTTAGATTCATAACATTGACTTCAATTAATACTTTTTGCGATGATGGTTTACTCCGTGATCTGTATGCGATGAATGATATTTTGAAGCTGTCCACGTGAACTTTCCCTTAATTAAAACTTCTTGCCAGTAAGGTGATCTTCTTTAACCATAGCTCTGATACCATGTTGAGAATCTTATACTTTTGTTCCTTACGCATATTATACTCCTTTATGTTCAGAAATTATACTTCTGCTCCTTCCATAGTTTATCCCTTTTAATCTGCATCAGACTTCCATCCTTATTCCGCACATTATACCCTGCTATGATGCCTCATATCCGCATTTAGTTACCCTCTTTCCATGCTGTTCACCGCAGACTTCATCGTGATTATTCCTTGAGATATCCGCACTAACTCAGATAGATCCGCTATTTTCTTCATAGAGAAGTCTGCACTTCTGCTGTGCCTACTTTATTGTCCGCAATTCACTTACAGTGTCGACTGTGGCATCCGCAATGTCTTTATATATATATATATATATATACTCTGTCTCAAACTTATCCGGAATCCGTATTCAATTGTATGCTATCCACATGGCTTATTCCTCCAACTGATCCGCAAACTGGACTTATATATAGTGGTACCTATTTCTTCTTTTAGGCCGACCACATAACATATATATTTTCTAGTGATTAATGATGGCAATTCCCTTCATATACATGACTCTAATTACATCGTCAAATATGAAGATCGACCTAGTTACACTTTTCAACAACTTCGGATTTTTAAAAACTTACTACAGGGTGAAGAAATAATTTTTTTGGGATGGCCTTAAATTTGATATTCAAAAGTTTGTGGTGGAATGTTTGGTTTGCCAGCAAAATAAAGTTGAGACAATTAAGACCCTGGGTCTTCTACAACCTTTGTCCATTCCAAGTCAACGTTGGGAGGAGATTTCAATGGAATTTATTACAGGGTTACCTAAGTCCGAAGGAAGGAGTGTCATCATGGTGGTAGTTGATAGACTTACCAAGTATGCACACTTTTGTGCATTATCTCATCCATTTAAAGCAAGTACAGTTGCTACTACATTTATGGACACAATTCAAAAGCTACGTGGAAACCCAAAGATTATTGTGAGCGACAGAGATCCCATTTTTACTGGAAATTTTTGGACGGAGTTATTTTCTTGTTTGGGTACTCAATTAGCTCATAGCTCATCTAATCATCATCAATCTGATGGTCAAACTGAGATAGTAAATAAATGTTTGGAAGGATATCTTCGTTGTTTTGTATCTGATAAACAAACACAATGGGTCAAGTGGTTACCTCTTGGTGAATGGTGGTATAACACTTCCTTCCATACTGCAGCAAAAATGACCCCATTTATGGCACTTTATGGATATCATCCACCATCCATCACATCATCTTTAAGAGAAAATTCGAAGGTTCAAGCAGTGGAAGATCACATCGAGCATCAACAAGTTCTCCAACTCTTAAAGGATAACCTGAATTTGGCACAAAATCGAATGAAACAACAGGCAGATCAACATCGCAGCGAGAGAAGTTTTGATGTAGGAGACTGGGTATTTTTACGGCTACAACCATACAAACAAATGTCCCTCAAGCAAGCTAAGAAGGATAATAAATTATCGCCAAAGTACTATGGTCCTTACAAGGTGTTACAAAAGATTGGTACTATGGCATACAAATTGGAGCTTCCTGCTTCTTCACGAGTGCATCCAATTTTCCATGTTTCATGCTTAAAGAAGGTTATAGGTGAAAATCTTCCAGTTCAAACAATATTGCCAAAACTTGATGAGGAAGGAAAAATCATATTGGAACCTGAAGCGGTCATGGAAACAAGAACTCAACAGCTACGGAATCGATCAATTTCAGAGTATCTCATCAAGTGGAAGAACTTACCCACTAAAGATTCTACATGGGAGGATGAGAATTTTATACAGAAGCACCCAGAGCTACTCAAGCGTTGAGGACAACACTTTTTTGAAGGAGAGGGGCATGTTAAGTCCGTATATTACTAGTTTAGTCCCTTATTGTTATTAGTGTAGCCCCCTTATTGTTATTGTTGTACCCTTGTAACCCAAATATTGTTATTATTGTGCCCTTACATTATTATTGTTAGGTCGGTTAGGATTATATTGTGGCCCCATGGACTCTTATATATAGAAGGAGGTTTTGGTCATTTGTATCATCGAAGAATTGTTCATTTATGTAATGTATTGGAGGTTGCCCCCTCGAAGTGGCTGATTTCTAAGGTGTTGATCTCTCTTTTCTTCTATTTTTGGAGCTGGTTTCATAACAATCCATCACCCTATACACACTTGGGAGGATCCACTTGTCAATACATGACAAGAATCTTGCACATCCAAGGCTCATCACTTCTTGGGGGGATCCACTTGTCAACACATGGCAAGGATCTCGCTCATCCAAGGCTCATCATTGCTTGGGGGGATCCACTTGTCAACATATGGCAAGGATCTTGCTCATCCAAGGCTCATCACTGCTTGGGGGGATCCACTTGTCAACACATGGCAAGGATCTCGCTCATCCAAGGCTCATCACTGCTTGGGGGGATCCACTTGTCAACACATGACCAGGAAGGGTCACAACTGTTAGTCCAAGCTGCTCTCTGAAAACCAATAACTTTCCTTTCGGCAAAGGCTTGGTAAGAATGTCGGCGATCTGGTCATCAGTCGCTATAGGATGAAGTCTTACTACTCCTTTTTGCACCATATCCCGAATATAGTGATATTTGATGTTAATGTGTTTGGGTTTGTCATGGAACACATGATTTTCAGCAAGTCGAATGCCACCCTTATTATCACAGTAAATAATTGTAGTATCCAATACTTGCTCAAACAACTCTCCAAAGAGCTTCCTTAGCCATACTGCCTCACAGCTAGCCATGCTAGTAGCAATGTATTTCGCTTTAGCCGTGCTAAGGGCAACAAACTTTTGCTTTATGCTCATCCAAGATATCATGGCAAATCCTAAGTTGGAGCAACACCCTGATGTGCTCTTTCTGTTAAAATTTGGGTACCAGAGGACAAGTGGTTCCCTAAGGCTTTGATCTTTGGCCTAGGGAAAAATTTCCAAATGTATTTAACTTTTTCTCCTAAAGTGACTTTATAAGTGGTAAAGTCAAATCTAATTTAAAAGTGACTTTATAAGTGATAAAGTTACGAAGTCTAATTTTAAAGTGACTTTATTAAAGTCAATGTGAAATTAGAAAGTGAAAAAGTGACTATAGGAATAAAAGGCTAGTGGGTCTTTATTTAAGTGGGGTGAATTGAAAAATAGAAAGTGAGAATTAAATGCACATTTAATCTCAGCCCTAGATCTAAAGCTATCTCAGCCATTGGATTTAGGGATTCCCCAAAATTCACTTAGGGTTAGGTTAAAGGAGGAAAAGAAGAGAAAATGTCATTCAGTCTTTCAAGAGCAGATTGAGAGAAGAGGAGAGGAGAGCAAGAAGAAATTTATAAGCAGAGAAGAGAGAAGGAGCAAGCAGCACCTTGGCACATTTACCAAGGCAACACTATTTTAGCAAGTCCATACAGCAAAGCAAGAGCACAATTTTCGAGGAAGTGGCACGAAAATCGAGGAAAGGAGAACATCATTTATTGCAGCAGTCTGGCATAGATTTTGAGGTCCGTACAACAGTTTAGGAGGCACGGAATTCGAGGTCCATACAGCAGCAAAAACAACACTGTTTTTGAGGTCCGTACAGTAGCTCAGCAGCACATAAATCGAGGTCTGTACAACAGCCATACAACACAGTTTTCGAGGCAGCCGTACAACACAAATTTTGAGACAACTATACAACATGTTTTTCGAGGAGGGTTGTACAGCTGTGTTGGCACATTTTTCTATGTTGTCCGTACAACATTTAAGGCTATAACCTTCGCTGTAATTTTCTGTTTTGCATTTGGCACGAAAATCGAGGTGGAGTACAAGCACAGTTTTCCAGATAAGTAAAAATTATGGTTGCTGGAATTTTTACTGTACATTTCATTTCTCCGTAAAAGCAATATTCAGAAATAAAGAAGAGCTTTCGAACTGGCTTTTCCCAAGAGTTGTAGGGGGTTTTTCCAGGGTCATATTGACCAAAAATCAGTGTGTCTTTTTTTGTGTTTTATTTCTGCATTTTCCAGCACTGAAATTTCTAGAATTTGTGTTTTCAGAAATATTTATTATTTCCAACTTGTTAGTTGGTATGAAAACGTCGACCAAATCCTAATAATGCGATTAATCCGAAAAGACATTTATCTATTGTTAAATGTATGTTTATGGGAATGGGCATTTAACTATATGGGAGTGATAAGGAGAAACTGATAACCAAGGTTGGGCTCAAAATTTCTACATGGTATCAGAGCTTGTGTGGCTGAAAAGTGCAGTTTGGGACAGCAAGTGAAAAATTACAACAAGCTTATTTTTCACATAGAAATCTGAACCTTAACCACAACATTGAAATTTTCAGTTTGTTAGGACAACAAGCATGTCTTTGGGCTTGAGGGTTGAGGATAGGTTGGATGGGCAGAGCAACTATAGTGCATGGAGGGAGAGAATCCAGAGCATCTTTGAGGAGGCAGAAGTCTGGGGAATCATGGTTCACACCGCACAACACCCAATAGCAGTGCCTGCTAACCCTGTTCAGTTGGCAGATTTTAACAAGAAGAATGCCAAGGGAAAGAGACTGATTCTGGATGGTGTTAAAGACCATGTCATTCCTCATGTGAGAGGAAAGACATATGCACATGAGATGTGAACAGTCTTGACCAATCTTTACCAGAGAACCAATGAAAACAAAAAAATGGTCCTAAGGGAGAAGTTGAAGGCCATTAAAATGGCTAACACTGATGGTGTTACAACATACCTCACAAAGATCACTACTGTGAGAGATGAGTTGGTTGCTATTGGAGAGACCATTCCACCCACTGAGTTGGTGCAGATTATATTGAATGATCTTCCCAAAACAAGGGAGAGTTTTGTGGATGGGATTGTTGCACGGGAGAACCTTCCCACTTGGGAGAGGTTGTGGGATGATTGCATTCAGAATGAAAATCAGAAAGAACCATCTTGGGGCAGCCAAACCGGTTGAGGAGGATGACAATGTAGCATTGTTAGCAAGGGGCAAGAAGGCTAAGGGAAATAAGCAAGCTTCCACAAGTGCAGGTGGGGGCAAAGGAAAAGGTAAAGGTAAGCAACATGTGAACAAGGAGAAGGACTTTTCCAAAGTCAAGTGTTGGAATTGTCAGAAGTTGGGACACTATGCAGTTGTGTGTTCGAAGAAGAAGAAGAAGGGAAAGGACAAGACCATGGCAGCATCAACAGAGATAGAGGGCTTCTCGGAAAGCTTTGATCGGGAGTTTGGGTTCATTGCTTTTGAGTCCACTACTGCAGGATCATCTGCCACACAGGTTGAGAGGGAGTGTGCACTTCCCTCCACTAGCGGAGCATCTTTAGGTATTTGATATGTCGATAGTGGGGCTTCCTGTCACATGACAGGAGTCTATGAGTACTTCTTAGAGCTTTCAGAGAGTGGCATTGATATAGAGGTAGTACTCAGATACGACATCATTGTTAGAGCAGTCGGTGTGGGGACATTGACATTTGACAGGGAACCCAAACCTCCCTTGAAAGTGTTGAATGTTCTATATGTGCCAGGGATGAAGAAGAACCTTATATCCGTTTCAGCATTGGAGGACAAAGGGTATGAGGTATTGTTCAGGAGAGGACATGTGCTTATGTATCCCAGGGGCGCTCCAGCTGATTCAGCTAGAGTGATTGGTGTACGCCATGCCAAGGTGTACAAGTTTTCATTTCAGCCCCTTATGTCATTGAGCAGTAGTATCGACATCAGAGCTAGCAGTTCAGAGCTGTGCGAGATTTGGCATCGCAGGATGGGGCACATGTATCATGGGGCCTTGAGAACATTGCTGGTGATCACCATAGGTGTGCCAGATTTCAGTTCTGATCACATTGATACATGAAGAGGATGTGCTATAGGGAAGTTTGCCAAATCCCCTTTTCCCAGCAGTGACAGCAGATCGATCGGGATTCTTGATTTGATTCATACTGATGTGAGCGGTCGGATGTCTCATGTTTCCTTGAGTGGGTATGAGTACTATGTTTAATTCATTGATGATCACTCCAGGAAGACCTGGATTTATTTCTTGAAGACCAAGAGTGAGGTCTTCAATGATATCAGGAGTTCGGAGCTCTTGTGGAGACTCAGATAGGTTGGAAAATCAAGTCCCTCAGGTAGGATAAGGGGGGGGGGGGGGGGAGTACACCCTTGGTGAGTTTGTTGATTATTATGCAGAGGCAGGCATCAGGAGGGAGTTCACAGTTCCTTACAACCCCCAACAGAACGAGGTTGCGGAGAGGAAGAACAGATCCATCGTTGGGGCTGCCAAAGCCATGCTACATGATTAGGGGTTGCCATTGTTTTTGTGGGCAGAGGCCTGGAACACTGATGTGTATTTGCAGAAAAGGAGTCCACATCGTGCCTTGGGGCATGTGACTCCGGAGGAGGCTTTTTCTGGGAAGAAGCCTGATGGTGGTCACTTCCGTATTTTTGGGTGCATTATACACTCCTATATTCCCAAGGAGAAGAGGACCAAGCTAGAGCCCACTGCAGAGAAGGGCATCTTTGTGGGCTACAGTGAGACCTCGAAAGCCTTTCGGATTTATATTCCTGCACGGAGGAGAGTTGTTGTCAGGCTAGATGTGAAGTTCGAGGAGGACATGGCTTTTAGGAGGTCACAGTAGTTAAGAGTATCTGGATTCACCAGACCCTCAGGAGCAGCTGAGTCAGTCAGAGGGATCCAGTGGACAGGGATCAGGAGGTACATCGATTACGGTGTCAGGTCCATTTGTGGCTTGATGGATTTAAAGCGAGTTAGAGGGGTGGTTGTTAAATTTGGACAACTAGGTCCAAACTCCATGTTATGATGCTCAGATTAAGAGGCTAATATTTTTGTTGGATTCCTCTTTGTGAGAGGTGTAAAATCCATATAAAATATGTCTTAATCCGATGAGCAGAACTTATATTTTGAATTTATTATTCTTAATAAATTATATGTGCAAGGTCGGTCAGTTTTGTAATGTAGGCTCACATGCCCAACAGATGTGTCACACACCCTCATTGACGGATATATATACAGGAAAAGTTGGAGAGATTTTCATGATCATCACAACTCACATCTTCCTCTCTCATCAAAGAGTACGAGCTACCAAGAAGGACGAGTTTAATCCACACGTGTGAAGGACGAAGAGGACAGACCGTACAGCTGAGCTGCAGTACGATTTTCTGCTGCTAGGGTTTCGCTGTAAGTTTGACCAGCGTTGACTTTGGTCAACGCATGGTCCAAACAAGTTGAAATTTGGTGGAAGGTTCGATTTATGAAGGCCGTACTACCTGGCACAAAAATCGAGGTCAAAGGGTTGACCGTTTTGCTGTTGCGTTGACTTTTAGCTTGCTGCCCCTGCGTTGACTTTTCAGGACAGCGTTGACTTTTGCAGAGTTGACTTGGGTTGACTCATCTACAGATTGGAGGGTTGTTGTGACACATGCTGGGCTGGCTGACCAAAGGAGTCTTTGCTGGTTGAAGCATCCTGTTGACCGCCGAAACGAACACACACATTTTTTTTGTTTCCGATTTGTCTTCTGTAAGATCTGCTTATATGTTCTATCTGCATTTTGCTTAACTACTTGTATGATTGCTGTGAGAAAAGTGAAATTGCTCTTAGCATAGAACATCTACAAAACCTTACATGGTATCAGAGCTGAGGTGAAGACAAACTCTATCTATAGCAATCATCATCGAAGGAAATGGGTTCCACTAGTCTTGAATTCAGGGAGAATGACAAGCTGACTGGAAGTGATGACTTCCATGCCTGGAAGATGATATTAGATCTCAAATTGGAAGATCATGATCTCCTGGATCATGTGACAGGGAAGATTCAAGAACCTCCATCAAATGCCTCTGCTGCTGTTAGAAACAAGTATAAGAAGGGTGAGATCAGAGCAAAGCTGCTGATCAGGGAATCCATAAATAAGAGTCTGGTTGCCTACATATCTGAACTAGGCACATCCAAGGGGATGTATGACAAACTGATACTTATGTTCCAAGTAAACAATGCGAACCAAGTGCTATTCCTCAAAAACAAGTTGAAGAATATGAAGAAGGGCCGAGACGAGTCTATTCAAACTTTCTTTATGAAGTTGACCGAAACCAGGAACAATCTGCTAGCTATTGGGGAGACAATAGCTGATCGTGAGATGGTTCTCACCGCACTTGGAGGACTTCCATATGAATGGCAAGTATTCACAATTACCATTCTCAACAATAATACCATTCCTAACTTTGATGAGCTTCTGTCTAGATGTATGCAAGAAGAAACAAGGATGAAGGAATTTGATAATGAAAGAAATGCTGCCTATGGTGCTCATTTCCGAAAGAAGAACTCTGGTGGTTCTAAGGACAAAAGAAGGACTAAGACTCTAGAGAAGAAGGGTAAATGTTTCACCTGCCACAGGACTGGACACTATGCTAGAGAATGCCCATTCAAGAAGGATTCTCCCGATAGTGACGACAACAACAACAACCGAAGGAATGGGAATTGAAGAAATGACAAATCCAAAGGAAAGAGGAAGGCTCACTTTGGAGGAAACAATCAACCTTCTAAAAGGACCAGAAATACCAGGTATGAGGAGTCTAATGTTGTTGATAAAAGAAATGAGTATATTCTAGTATCTGCTCTTTCAGCCGCCTCTCCGCCCGACACTATGGATGTCTGGCTAATCGATAGTGGTGCCTCAAGACACATCACCAGATTCAAGGAAGCACTTTCTGACATAGTTGAAAGGGATACTAATCTAGAAATTATCCTTGGGGATAATGCCACTTATCCCGTGAAAGGGACCGGGACTGTGACCCTCCACTTGTCTCAAGGACAAGTCCTCCGTCTACAAGATGTACTCTATGTACCCAAATTGAAGAACCTTGTGTCTGTATCTGCCATGGAAGACAAAGGATTCAATGTAACTTTCTCTGATGGAAAGGTACTCATGTGGAAGAAGAGCTTCAAGGAAGCTATCTCAATTGGTTTTAGGGTTGGCACACTCTACCAGGTTGGAGGGAGTCCATTGGGAGCTATGACTTGTGATACAATCCGTCAAAACCGAACTATGGCACCGAAGATTTGGACACCTTCATTATAAGGCTCTTCCCGAAGCAAGGAAGGTGGTGACAGGGATGCCTGATTTTGGAAATAACCATGAAGGTGTATGTAAGGGCTGTGCTGAAGGAAAACATACAAGGGGACCTTTCCCCTCAAGTGTCACAAAGACATCTGAGATATTGCAACTGGTCCATTCTGATCTTTCCGGTATGTTACCTGTAACATCCCTGGGGGGATGTTCTTACTATATGACATTTACTGATGACTTCTCTCGCAAAACCTGGATATACTTCTTGAAGAAGAAGGATGAGGCTTTCATGTGGTTCCGTACCTTCAAAGCCTTGGTGGAAAATATGACCGGAAAGAAGATCAAGATTTTGAGGACTGACAATGGCATTGAATATGAGTCAAATGACTTCAAAGACTTTTGCAGAGAAGCTGGCATTAAGAGGGAGACTACCACTGCATATACTCCTGAGCAGAATGGTGTTGCTGAACGCAAGAATAGGACTATTGTGGAAGCTGCCCGTGCCATGCTATGTGACCAGGGTCTACCAAAGTTTATGTGGGGAGAAGCTGCAAATACTGCTGTGTACATTCAAAACCGATGCCCTCATTCCGCTTTGGACTCCAAAACTCCCGAAGAGGTTTTCTCTGGTAAGAAACTTGATGTCTCACATTTTAGAATTTTTGGATGTCTTGTCTATTTTCATGTGCCGAAAGAAAAGAGAAGTAAGCTAGATGCTTCTGGGAAGAAAGGAATGTTTGTGGGCTACAGTGAGACTTCTAAGGCCTATAGAGTCTATGTACCTGGTCAAAGGGAAGTAGAGATATGCCATGATGTCACTTTTGACGAAGATGCTTCCCTGAAGAAAGTAGTATATCTTCCAAGATCTGAAGAAAATCATGAAGAAAGGCCTGGAAATCAAGAAGAACCGCAGGATGAGACAATGCCTGATATTGAAGGACCAATGGACCCTATTGATCCATCTCCTTCACTGGGAAAGAGACCATCATGGCTCGGGGACACCCTCGAAGATGCTGAGGGTCATGCTGCCCCAAGGGGGACATTCCGAGAAAGCAAGAAGCCGTGTAGATACCAAGGGTATCTAGCTGCCATGAGTACTATTGTACAATCTGAACCTGGATCTTTTGAGGAAGCCATCAAGCATCAAGTATGGAAGGATGCTATGCATGAAGAATATGAGTCTATTATGAAGAATGATGTCTGGGATGTGGTCCCGAGACCGAAGGACAAATCTGTTGTCACCGCTAAATGGCTCTACAAGATTAAACATGGATCTGATGGGAGTGCTGAAAAGTTTAAGGCAAGATTTGTTGCCCGTGGCTTCTCTCAAAAGGAAGGAATTGACTATGACGATATATTTGCACCTGTGGCACGATATACCACCATCCGATCAATCATAGCCCTTGCTGCTACGCAAGGATGGAGTCTTCATCAGATGGATGTCAAGACCGCTTTTCTGCATGGTGCAATAAGGAAGAGGTGTATGTAGAACAACCTCTGGGATTTGAAGTTCAGGATCGAGACACTCATGTCTGCAGGTTGAAGAAAGCCCTCTATGGGTTAAAGCAAGCACCCAGAGCTTGGTATGAGAGGATGGATAGTTACTTGATGAAGCTGGGCTTCACTCGAAGCAATGCTGATCCAAACCTTTACTTCAAGGTTGTGGAAGGAAAGCCTCTCATTCTAGTGTTGTATGTAGACGACCTCTTCCTGACCGGTGATGACCCTCTCATTCATCAATGTAAGAGGGAGCTTGCTGCTGAGTTCGAGATGAAAGACCTAGGACTGATGCACTATTTCCTAGGCCTGGAGGTCTGGCAGAGACCTGGAGAGATTTTCCTTTCTCAAGGAAAATATATTGTGAAACTTCTGGAAAGATTTGGTATGGTGGATTGCAAGTCCGTGTCAACACCAATGGAACTCAACTTCAAGAAGTTGAGTGGCAGCGCTGCTGGGCCTGTATTGGCAAATCCTACTGAGTATCGTCAACTCGTAGGGGCCCTGATGTTCTTAGTGAACACCCGTTCAGACATATGTTTTGCGGTGAACACTTTGAGTCAACATATGGTTGAGCCTCATCACTTTCACTAGGTTGGTGCCGAGAATCTGTTGAGATATCTTCAGGGCACGATAAACCATGGTGAATACCTTGCGGGAGTGTGATACTCGTGGATATGCGTGCGGTGGGGTGGCGGTGTGGTGGATCGTAAGAGCACATGCGGATGCTGCTTCAATCTTTGGTCTTGCTTCGATCTCATGGATGAGCGGGAAGCGAGAAGTCGGTGGCTTTGAGCACGCGGGCCAGAGCTCACATTCTTCCCGCTAGTATGGCTGTTGTGAAGCGGTTTGGTTGAGAGCTCTTTGGTAAGTACATTTGGACATGTCTTCAAAATGCTGCTTGTGATATACGTGATAATCGAGTGGGATTCGTATGTTGATCCTGTGTTCCATGGCCGTCCAAGCATAATGATATCGGGTACCACTGTCGGGATATAGTGTGTGTCGTAAGGCTCGATCATATAAGGCCCGAGTAGGCGAGGTCGCGGATATTCTCACTAAGCCTGAGGGGAAGGTCAAGTTCCTAACCTTGGTGAGAGTCTTGGTGTTCGTGGAAAGACCCTATGATGTGGGTCTGTTGGACGATGAGCTACGGGAGCTGCAGGGGGCTTTGGGGATAGCTTCTCGGAGCTATAAGCACTCATAATGCTTACGCCCACCCTTGTGATTTGAGCTGGTTCGCCACTCATTTATCTGTGCCCCGTATGCATCCTACCCATTGAGTTCGGGGCTCATGGGAAGTACCTCTCATTTGGCCAATGAGGTGTGGAAAAGCTAGAGACTATTAGCAAAGACTGATGGACGCATCAGAGATTGCCGTACTCTCTATCTAGGATGGCATGGTCCAACCACTTGATCTGGGATCAAGATTTGTGAGGTCTGGGACCTCTGGACTGACTATGTCAGTCGGGGGATGATGTCTTTGTGACTGACCCACTTCTGTTCTGAAATAAAGAAGCCAGCAATGCAAGTTTCGGCGGGATGACGCACGATGTTGATTGCACTAATAGATGGAGTTCTCCCTAGTTGAGAGGGAGTGTTAAATTTGGACAACTAGGTCCAAACTCCATGTTCTGATGCTCAGATTAAGAGGCAAATATTTTTGTTGGATTCCTCTTTGGGAGAGGTGCAATATTGATCTAAAGATCATCTTGATCGGATGAGCAGAACATTTATTTTGAATTTATTTTCCACATGTGCAAGGTCAGCCAGAGTTGTAATGTAGGCTCACATGCCTAATAGATGTGTCACACACCTCATTCATGGATATATATACGGGAAAAGTTGGAGAGATTTTCATCATCCATCTGACTAACATCTTCCTCTCTCATCGAAAATAGTAAGCTACCAAGAAGGACGAGTTTCAGCCACACGTGTGAAGGACGAAGAGGACAGACCGTACAGCTGAGCTGCAGTACGATTTTCTGCTGCTAGGGTTTCACTGTAAGTTTGACCAGCGTTGACTTTGGTCAACGCATGGTCCAAACAAGCTGAAAACTTGTGGAAGGTTCGATTTTTGAAGGCCGTACTACCTGGCACAAAAATCGAGGTCAAAGGGTTGACCGTTTTGCTGCTGCGTTGACTTTTAGCTTGCTGCCCTGCGTTGACTTTTCAGGACAGCGTTGACTTTTGTGGAGTTGACTTGGGTTGACTCATTTGCTGATTGGAGGGCTGTTGTGACACATGCTGGGCTGGCTGACCAAAGGAGACTTTGCTGGTTGAAGCATCCTGTTGACCGCCAAAACGAACACACACATTTTTCCTGTTTCTGATTTGTCTTCTGTAAGATCTACTTATATGTTCTATCTGCATTTTGCTTAACTACTTGTATGATTGCTGTGAGAAAAGTGAAATTGCTCTTAGCATAGAACATCTACAAAACCTTGCAGTGGTGCTTGAGCTGACATGCCTCAGGTCCATGAAGCGATTCATGAGTAGTCCACGGATGGACAGTTCACACAGTACTTCAGCATCTACAGGCACAGGTTCAGGCAGGAGGTCAGTAGACAAACATTCAGGAGTTCAGGCTTCTGATGAGGATGAGGATTCTCCCTCTCCGGTGGGAGACTTGTGCTCAGGGAAGAGGAAGCCCAAGTGGCTTCAGGACACCTTGAGAGAGGCCACATCTGTTGTTGGGCCAAAGAGACAGGTTAGAGAGAGCAGACCACCTGAGCGGTTCTGTAGCTATATGGCATTGGTTGCTAGCATCGTTGACTCCGAGCCTTCTAGCTATGAGGAGGCAGCTAGCCAACAGGTCTAGAGAGAGGCCATGCAGGAGTAGTATTCTTCTATCATGAAGAATGATGTTTGGGAGGTGGTGTTGAGGCCTGAAGAGAAATTACTGGTTACTTCCAGATGGCTTTACAAGATAAAGCATGCTGCAGATGGTAGCATCGAGAAGTACAAGGCTAGATTTGTGGCTAGAGGGTTCTCCCAGGTAGAGGGAGTTGACTATGAGGAGACCCTCGCTCCTGTGGCTAGATATAATTCCATTCGCTCCATTATATCGATAGCAGCAGAGATGGGTTGGAAGATCCACTAGATGGATGTGAAGAATGCATTTCTCAATGGCTTCATACAGGAGGAGGTGTAAATTGAGCAGCTGCAGGGCTTTGAGGTGCATGGGAAGGAGTCCCATGTATGTAGACTGAAGAAGGCACTTTATGGCCTGAAGCAAGCTCCTAGAGCTTGGTACTCCAGGATTGACACGTACTTGCAGGAGTTGGGTTTCACAAAGAGTGATGCAGATTCGAACCTATACTTCATTGTGGTAGGTGAGGAGCCTCTCATTCTGGTGATGTATGTGGATGAGTTGGTCATTACAGGTGCAGAGAGACTCATAGAGGATTGTAAGAGATATCTTGCTTCGGAGTTCGAGATGGAGGACATTGGCTTGATGCATTACTTTTTGGGATTGGAGGTGTGGCAGGAGGAGGGGCATTTCTTCTTGGGATAGGGGAAATATATTGTGGACATTCTTAGCAGATTTCACATGGAGGATTGCAAACCCATGTCAACACTTATGATCACTAATTGGAAGAAGCTTCACGCTTCAGATTCTGAGTTGGTGGATCCTACTTTGTATAGACAGCTGATTGGTTCCTCGATGTATTTGGTCCAAACTAGACCAGATATATGTTTTGTAGTCAACACAATGAGCCAGTTTATGTGTGAGCCCAGGAGAGTGCACTGGGTTGCTGCAAAACACATTTTGCGTTACTTGCAGGGGACAATGGATTATGGTCTGGATTATGGACAGTGAGGTGGAGTGAGATTGGCGGGGTACATTGATTCTGATTGGGCAGGTTGTGCTTCTCATAGGAAGAACACTTCAGGGTGTTGTTTTGGGTTGGGTTCGGCAGTGGTGTCGTGGTTCAGCCGAAAGCAACAGTTAGTAGTATTGAGTTCAGCGGAAGCAGAGTACACGGTAGCCAGTCTAGCTAGTTGTGAGGCCATATGGCTTCGCAAGATGTTGTTTGGCTTATTTGGTCAAGCGTTGAGACCTTCAGTGATTTACTGTGATAATCAAAGTTGCATTAAACTCACGGAGAATCCAATATTTCATGACAGGTTAAAGCATATCGGGATCAAATATCATTTCATTCGAGACTATGTTCAGAAGGGAGTTGTGAAGCTTGAGTATATTCCCACAGATGAGCAGGTAGGTGACATATTCACCAAAGCCTTACCACGGGGCAAGCATGTCTACTTCAGAGACAAGATGGCTGTGGTGAGGAACACTTTCCTCGGTAAGAGGGAGTGTTAAAATTTGGGTACCAAAGGACAAGTGGTTCCCTAAGGCTTTGATCTTTGGCTTAGGGAAAAGTGTCCAAATGTATTTAACTTTTTCTCCTAAAGTGACTTTGGAAGTGGTAAAGTCAAATCTAATTTAAAAGTGACTTTATAAGTGATAAAGTTACCAAGTCTAATTTTAAAGTGACTTTATTAAAGTCAATGTGAAATTAGAAAGTGAAAAAGTGACTATAGGAATAAAAGGCTAAGTGGGTCTTTATTTAAGTGGGGTGAATTGAAAAATAGAAAGTGAGAATTAAATGCACATTTAATCTCAGTGCTAGATCTAAAGCTATCTCAGCCATTGGATATAGGGATTTCCCAAAAGTCACTTAGGGTTAGGTTAAAGGAGAAAAAGAAGAGAAAAGGTCATTCAGTCTTTCATGAGCAGATTAAGAGAAGAGGAGAATAGAGCAAGAAGAAATTTCTGAGCAGAGAAGAGAGAAGGAGCAAGCAACACCTTGGCACATTTACCAAGGCAACACTATTTCAGCAAGTCCGTACAGCAAAGTAGGAGCACGATTTTCGAGGCAAGTGGCACGAAAATTGAGGAAAGGAGAACATTATTTATTGCAGCAGTTTGGCATAGATTTTGAGGTCCGTACAATAGTTAAGGAGGCACAGAATTCGAGGCTCGTACAATAGCAAAAACAACACAGTTTTCGAGGTCTGTACAACAACTCAGCAACACAAAAATCGAGGTCTGTACAACAGCCGTACAACACAGTTTTCGAGGCAGCCATACAACACAGTTTTTGAGACAACTATACAACATGTTTTTCGAGGAGGGTCGTACAGCTGTGTTGGCACATTTTTCTATGCTGTCCGTACAACATTTAAGGCTGTACCCTTAGCTGTAATTTTCTATTTTGCATTTGGCACGAAAATCGAGGTGGAGTACAAGCATGGTTTTCGAGATAAGTAAAAATTATGGTTGCTGGAATTTTTACTGTACATTTCATTTCTCTGTAAAAGCAATATTCATTTTTCGAACTGGTTTTCCCCAAGAGTTGTAGGGGGTTTTTCCAGGGTCATATTGACCAAAAATCAGCGTGTCATTTTCTGTGTGTGTGGCAGAAATATTTTCTGAGTTTTATTTCTGCATTTTCCCGCACAGTGAAATTTTCAGAATTTGTGTTTTCAGAAATATTTATTATTTCCAGCTTGTTAAATGTATGTTTATGGGAATGGACATTTAACTATATGGGAGTGATAAAGAGAAACTGATAATTGGGGTTGGGCTCAAAATTTCTACACTTTCTACCAGTCGAGTTACCAACCCAATCAACATCGGAGTATCCATGTAGCCTTACATTTTCGGCAATATATCTCAATCCAAGATTGATGGTCCCATGTAGGTACCTCAACACATGCTTTGCAGAAACACAATGTGCATGATCAAGGCTTAATCATGTATTGACTTAGAGTATTGACTGCAAAGCATATATCTGGTCTAGTGTTCACTAAGAACATCAATGCCCCAATTAGTTGACGATACTCAGACGGATTAGCCAAATCAGGTCTTGCAACTTTACCACAAAGCTTCTTGAAATTCAATTCCATTGGAGTATTCATGGACTTGCACTCTGTCATGCCAAACCTTTCTAGTAGTTTGACAACATATTTTCCTTTAGAAAGGAAAATCTCACCAGATTTCTACCTTACCTCCAGACCTAGAAAATAGTGCATCAAACCAAGATCATTCATTTCAAATTCAGAAGCTAACTCCCTCTTACACTGGAGAATAAGAGGTTCACTACTGGTCAAAAATTAATCATCAACATACAATACGAAAATCAAAGGCATACCTTGGATTGTCATAAAGTAAATATTTGGATCTGCATTACTTCTGGTAAAACCAAGCTTCATCAAGAAGCTATCTATGCGCGCATACCAACCTCTTGGAGCTTTCTTCAAACCATAGAGGGCTTTCTTCAACCTACACACATGAGTTTTTGGATAATGTACTTCAAAGCCTTGTGGTTGCTCCACAAATACTTCTTCTTTAATGAAGCCATGCAGAAAAGTAGTCTTCACATCCATTTGGTGAAGAGACCATCCTTGGCTAGCAACTAGAGCTACAATAGCTCGGACGATGGTGTAACGGGCAACAAGTGCAATTTTTTTGTCATAGTCTATTCCCTCTTTCTGAGAGAAACCTCTATCCACAAATATAGCGTTATATGTTTCAATGCTGCCATTAAAACCATATTTAACTTTATACAACCATTTAGAAGATACAATAGATTTACCTTGGGGTCTTGGAACCACTTCCCATACATCATTATGAATGATGGATTCATATTCTTCAGCCATTGCATCTTTCCACACTTGGGCTTTTACAACTTCTTCAAAAGTGCACAGTTCAACTTGAATAATGTTGCTCATGGCTACAACATATCCTTGGAACCAACAAGGTTTCTTGTTTTCTCTGAAAGTTCCTCTCGAGGCAGCATGTTTATCAACATCTTGGAGAGTGTCACGAAGCCATAAAGGTCTCCTTTTGGAAGGAGGATCACATGGAGGAGGAGCCAAAGGCTCCATGGGCTCCATGGGTTCATCAGCAAGATCAGTTTTAGCTTTAGAATCTTCTTGTATTTCAAATACATCATCTTGACTATCAACATTAGCGGGAGGAAGAGGAGTGTCTCTTGCTTTTTGAAGAGTTGCATCTTCATCAAATGTTACATCCCTGCTAATTTCTATATTTCTTTGACCAGGTACATATATTATGTAAGCTTTAGAATTCTCAATCATCTTGACTATCAACATTAGCGGGAGGAAGAGGAGTGTCTCTTGCTTTTCGAAGAGTTGCATCTTCATCAAATGTTACATCCCTGCTAATTTCTATATTTCTTTGACCAGGTACATATATTATGTAAGCTTTAGAATTCTCATAATGACCAACAAACATACCTTTCTTACCTGAAGTTTCTAACTTGTTCATTTTCTCTTTTGGGACATGAAAGTAGAGAGGACAACCAAAGATCCTTAGGTGCTCAACTTTGGGCTTCTCGCCAGTGAAGACTTCTTCTAGAGTCTTGTTGTTTAGGGCACGTTGAGATCTATTTTGAACATAGATAGTTGTGTTCGCAGCTTCTCCCCATAGAAACTTTGGCAATTTCTGATCATGCAACATTGCTTCGACCGCTTCCATGATAGTTCTATTCTTTCTCTCGGCCACACCATTTTGTTATGGGTTATATGGTACAATGATCTCTTCTCCCCATAGAAACTTTGGCAATTTCTGATCATGCAACATTGCTTCGACCGCTTCCATGATAGTTCTATTCTTTCTCTCGGCCACACCATTTTGTTATGGGTTATATGGTACAATGATCTCTTTTCTAATTCCAGCTTCTTTGCAGAAGTCAATGAAATCACTGGAAATGAACTGTCCTCCATTGTCGGATTTGAAAATTTTAATCTACTTTCCAGTTTGTTTTTCTACTAGAACATGTTAAAAGCTTGACTTTTATTTTTCAGAAAATAAATCCATGTTTTGTGAGAAAAATCATCCACAAAGATAATATAATTCAAGTGACCACCAAGAGAATTTATAGGCATTGGTCCACATAAATCAGAATGTGCAAGATGCAATACCTGACTGGTTCTACTTTTGCTTGAAGGGAATGGCCCTTTCACTTGCTTTCTGTTTGCACATCCTTGGCAAACACCATAATGATCAGATCTGAGTTCCGACATTCTAGAAACCATCTTTCTCACATGAGGTAATGTTTTGTAGTGCAAGTGAGCGAACCTTCCAAAGTTCACTTTGATGATTGATGTCATGGATTAGTGCATGAATAGGTCTTCCATTGATTTTGTATAGACCTTCACATCTAGATCTTAGAGTGAAGGCTTCTCTCAGGTCGGATCTCGATGGCCAAGTGATAACTTTACCATTTATGAAAGCAACTTTCATTCCTTTATCTTCTAAAGTTGATATGGACACACGATTCTTCTTTAAACTAGGTACATATAAAACTTCTTGAAGAGTCAAAGTTTTACCTTGATCTAGATGGAAAGAAATGAAACCAAATCCCTTTATGGGATATGTAGAGTTATCTTCAAGAATGATCTTCAAATCTGTCTCTCTCAACTAGATTAGAGAGTACTTCTTTGTAACCAGTAAAGTGCCTTGAAGCACCACTATCAACCAACTAGCTATCGCAAGAATCTGCAGGAGATGAACTAGAAAGAGCAGCAACAACAAAGTACTCTGATTGAGTCTCAACTGCATTATTATCATACCTCTGGTTCCTTGAGGAACGATAGTTTCTTCTGCGAGCAGAAGGAGCTTCTCTTCTTCTTTTGTAATTCGATATGTTGGAGCGATTATTGAAGTTGGATTTTGATGCTCTTTTGCTTTTTGAACAGTCACGAGCATAGTGGCCATGCTTGCGACAATTGTAGCATTGGACTTTTGATAAGTCTCTGGTCCATTGAGAGGAGTTGTGGGGAGCATAATTTCTCAAATGGTGCATAACTCTTCTTCCTTTCTTCTTTTTTCCTTGTACAACAAAGGCAATAGGTTCTCCCTTCTCATGCTTTGGAATTCTCCCTTTGGAAATCATTCTAGCTTCTTCTTGACTGCACTTTCCCAGGAGCTCATAAAATGTAGGAAACTTGTCATTATTACTGATGGTAGTAATAAAAATTTCCCAAGAAGGAAGACCTCCAAGGGAAATCAATACTAGTTCTTTAACGGAAACAACTTCACTAGAAGTTGACAATTGATCTTTGATTTTTGATATCCTCATTAAGTATGTTTGAATGGTTTCTCCTCTGTTTATCTTAACATCCTTGAGTTGATTCTTCAGAGCAAGAATTTGACTCAAGTTGTTCACTTGATACATTTTAATCAACTTGTCATACATTTCTTTGGCTTTCTTCAAATTGGAGACATAAGTGATGAGGTGGTCTCCAAGAGAGTCAAAGATAATCTTTTTAGCCTTGCCTTCTCCTTTCTTGTATCTGGCCTTGGTAGCATCATTGGAGTTTTTAGCTGGTTCTGCTACCTCTCCTTCAACATACTCTAGAACATCATGTTCCTCAAGAGTAATATGCAATATGGCCTTCTAAGGGAAGAAGTTTGAAGCATTAACCAATTTCTCTTCATTCTTAAAGTAGGAGGAAGACATCTTGATCTACTCAAAGTTTCAGCAGCAAATAGAAAGGGACAACAAGAGATATTTCAGCTGTAAATGAGATATTTTAGCAACAAAAGGGAAGAGAAATTTTAGCAGAAAACGAACAACAAGTAGAAGGAACAACAAGAGATATTTCAGCAAAAAGAGAGCTGTAATGGAGTGAACAACAAGCTATATTTCAGCAAAAAGAGAACTGTAAATGGAGTGGACAACAAGCTATATTTCAGTAGAAAGAGAACTACAAACGGAGCGGACAACAAGCTATATTTCAGCAGAAAGAGAGCTGCAAACGGGGCGGACAACAAGCTATATTTCAGCAGAAAGAGAGCTGCAAATGGAGTAGACAACAAGAGATATTCCAGCAGAAAGAGAGTTGGAAATGGAGCGGCAGCAAGAGATATTCCAGCAGAAAGAGAGTTGGAAATGGAGCGGGCAACAAAGATATTCCAGCAGAAAGAGCGCTGGAAATGGAGCGGACAACAAGAGATATTCCAGCAAAAAGGGAGCTGGAAATGGAGTTGACAACAAGAGAGCTGGAAATGGAGCTTGTCTTTTTGAGCTCTTCTTCACCAAAGCTCTGATACCATGTTGAATTATGATGTTCTATGCTGTTACAGTCACTTAAATCCAAAACTTTTTTATGCTGCAAAATAAGTTAAGTAATTGTAGATAGAACATAAACCATATAAACCATATGCTCATTTGAAGACAACCGAGAACTCAATGAGACACTTAGAAGTTAGGTCAATGAATAGGGCAAAACCCACAAGTGGAAAGCCCAACCAGATTCTTCTTCTATTAGAAATCAATTGTTCAACTGAGATACAAAGTACAATAAGAGAATGAAGAAGTTTACCCAAATCTGAAGAAGATCTCTGATAGCAGTAGCTGATGCAAACACTAAATTGCTTTGGCTCTCCAAGATCTGCTCTTGCTCTTCAAGACTCTTTGTCTCTCTCTCAATCTTCCTCTAGACTCTCCAACTCTCTCTTTTTCAAGTTCGAATTCTCCTTTCACAAGCACAAGCGTGTTAAGTGAGGATGGGAGGCACAAATATATAGGAAGAGCAAGGAGGTTGAATTCATGAGGGAGTAACTCCTATGCCTTGAGGAGGAGTTACATATGCCAAAATAGGAGTGTAACTTATGCCATAAAGGAGAGGAATATAAATTATGCCATAAAGGAGAGGAGTGTAACTTATGCATTTAGGAGAGAAGTGTAACTCATGCATTAAAGAGGTGTAGGATGAATCTTTTTATGACGAGTCATTAAAGTGCGTTAGAGAGTATAAGAGGTGCGTATGGGTATTAAAGAGAGAGGGGAATGAATCAATTAAGAGAGAGAGAGTAACATATGCATTAACTGAGGGGAGTTACATATGACCTAATTGCATCTCATGATTGAGAGACTTGAATTTATTTTAAATAATAATATAATAATACCATAAAGAGGATTATAGTAATAATAATAATAATATTGATGATTAAGTTTAAAACTAAACAATTGAGATTGATTAAGGACAAGTTAAGTGAATTTCCATCATGTATATTTGATTACGAATTGATGGAAGGTGATTTACTATTTTTGGAATGTCATGGTTGCAAAGATAGACATGTCTCTCTATTTTTAGAAAGTCACTTTAGAACTAAATTGTATTGAAACAGATACGGATACGCGGTTTGAAATGGATACGACAAATTTTCAAAAAATCTGGATACGATACGGCAAGAAACGATACACACACACACACACACATATAACAAAATAAGAGTTTCATATTACCATTCATCTTTTAGAATCTAGATTCTATATCTAAAAGTATGTAATCAATTATCATCTATCATCATCATCAATTCAATGTAAACATTGTCATCATCATTAATGATTATTATAGCATTCATGATTCAACATATCATCAAGTTTCTGTTTCAAATTTCAATCATCAACATGACAAGTTACAACATCATCACCAAATTAATAATGCACACTACATAGTACAAAGTACAAAATGAAATATGACTGGAAGTCTACTATCATTATTCATAATTCATATGGTTTTTCAAAAGTTTAAAAGTTAAAACACCATCATAAATTATATTTACATATCATCAAATATGTCTTCATTCCTGTCACTAAGAAGTTCCACATCCTCTCCAGAAGTGGGAGCATTGCCGCGATGTTCCACTTGAAGATCTACCTAGTGGTGACTCCACATCAAATAAAGTCATATGAGACCTGGAATTCAACGTCATATCCAAGTCAGGCAACTTTGGTTCCACATCCAATAATTTGGCAGCTCCAAATTTCTATTCTTCTCTCTTGTGTGACATAAGGCGAAGGTTTGAATGAACATACACTAGTTCCTTAGTCTTCTTAGAGCCCAATCTGTTTCGCTTCATTGAATGGATGAAGCCATATGTACTCCATTTCCTTTCTGCTGAAGAGGAATTAACAACTTGTGACAAGATCCTGATGGCCAATTTTTGGATATGTGGAAGTTCCCCACATAGTAGTTCCATAAATCAATTAGACTCATTGCCCTCTTGTCCCGCATACAATCGATATCAGAACCCCAACCATCTGATCCCACAAAATGAACAAACTTTGCACAAATCCGAAACCCAATTTTAGGATCTACAAAAGGGTTTCTAAAAGTCTTTTTAAATCCTTGTGAGACTTCTGGGTCTTTGCATGGTACGGTTCTTTCGGGATCACTTAGCAACTCTGCAACATAATATTTTGGATACACTGCATAGGCCAAAAGGTGCAATGGGGTGGTCATCTTGTTCCACCTTTTGGTCAATATATCTTTTACTTCTCTGTAAAAGAATTCATATGGATCATTCTCCTTGGCATTTATAACCACCCTTAACTTCTCTATCATGGAATCAATGCCCTCATACACCTCTCCTAAATTATCTGTGTCAAATATACAGAGCAAATCCACAATTGGCTTAGTAAATGGCAAGAGGTACTCCACCCTATTTCACCATTCATCATCAACAACCAACTTTTTCTCTGCTTGTGCTTTATCAGATTGGGATTGCCTCCATTGATTCCAAAGAGAACTGCATACCATTGATTGTAATGCGTATTTTACCTGCATAAGCCTTGTTAAGATTATGATGTGAGAAGCAAAACGAGTCTCGACAACTTATAGGTGCCAAATTGCCAATGTTTCAATAAATTAAAAATCATAATTTGATTGAATTATTATTATGGTTCACGAATTATGACATTTGAAAATCCAATTTACATATTTGAATTTAGAGTTATAGAAATTAGAATTTATGAAATAAACTTTAAAGTTTAGGTACCTTAAGGAGCTCCAACTTTGCAAATTCCCTATAGATGCCTTGGGACGTGGTGGTTTGTGATGAAGGCCCGAATTTCTTTTGCCTTTTAAAAAAAAAACTCAAATCCACTCAATTTGCTTCCCCATCTTACTCAACATGAAGTTCAATGAATGTACAACACAAGTGGTCCTAAAGATGTGCTGATATTTGCCTTCAATAATTAGGCCTGCTGCTTTACACACTTTTGCATTGTCAGTTATTACTTGGACAACATTTTCCTGTCCCCACCAGTTCAATTGTTTCAATCAAGATGTCAACAATGAATTGAGAATCTTAAATCTGCCCCTCACAATCCACTGCCTTTAAAAACATTGTTCCCTTTGGGCTCTGAGCAATCACTTTGATTCCTTTTGATCTTTCCATCCATCAGAAATGATGTAGACCCCTGAAATGCACCACAGATTACGAATGGGGCTTAATTTAGCCTCCAAATCTAATTTTTCAGCACTCAACATTGTGGTGTGAACCTTCTCATATCTAGGGCTTTTGAACCTTTTGGGCTTCATTGACTGTTTTTATCATCTTTGCCCAGTAAGGAGATCGCACAAGGTTAAAGGGATGACGATTTGCATAAATGCATTGACCTATAGTTGCAATTGCCGTCTCTCAAGCATCATTATTAAAACTTCTTTCAAGCGGTCCCAAATTAGTTTGCTTTGAACCAACAATTCCATGAGAATGAAGTGGAGGCTTTGATGAAGATGCTCCCAACCTTGTTGGGTGTTTTAATTGAGAGGCAGAAATTGCCTCATTTGCTTTATCATCTGCCTCGTTTTATTCTTTATGATATTTTGCAAGATTTGCCTTGCTTAAATCATTTCCATCCGTCCCATTCTCTTTAGGTGGGCCACTGCATATTCAAATCCTATTGCCTTTTAACCCAAGTAAATGTGCTTTAACCCGAGTGTATGATCCCTTATACTCCTTTTTACACTCACTGCAAACCCATGCCAATGATCCCCCTCTTTGTATCTTCCCAACGATGGTTACATATTTCCAAAATGACGACTTTAGATCAACTTTAGAGACAGATTCAATTTCATGTTCCACTTCCTCTGCCTCACGAATGGTTGAACTCGAAGTTGTCATGATGATGATGTAAATGAAACTGCAAAATAAAATTGATGGGTCACAATGCAATCGAGATAGGTTTTATTCCTTAAAAATTGTATGAGATGCTCGAAAGGGGTAAAGAAACATGGCAAGCAGGATGGCAAAACAATCTGATCATTAGAAAGCATTTAAATTTATTTCATCTCTTGCTACTTCAAATTAAAATGATTCCAATCTCAAATTCTGCACATTGAGATAAGGGTAGTTTGTTAAACAGAACAAGGAAACTATAAGCTACTTACTTTTTATTGACCTCTAAAATGCTGTGCATTAGTTGGAGTGCTCCATTTATCAAATAGAATCCAAAAAAAAAAACCTACCTTTAAACAATAGAGATGGCAAAGCGGGTACTCAGTCTTAAATAGTGGCAATGATTTAATCTCTTAGGTGACTAATTTCTCAACTGCATGTCTTATATCTTACTCCCTGTTGCTTGAACAGTTTCTTCTTATTGTGATGTATCAAGTCTGGCCTTTAGGTGATTAGTTTCTTGACTGATTGGTAGTATTCTTTTTGCAGGTCTAGTACACTTTTGCTCTTTGTCACTTGAACAATCTCTTATTGTGTACCAAATGTGATCTCTATTATCACATTGTGGCAAATGTGCCTTTCTTCCAATATTTTAACATTTCCTTTTTTGTTTTGCTTTCTTTTAACAACCTCATCTTATATCAATGAGACATGAGTGCCCTTCTCTTGTTTGTGTGAGCTTAGTTGTCTTACAACATTCATATAGAGTCGTTTAGATAAGATGTTGAGGGTGGGGTTGGCTGAGACATTTCGGGTGGGAGTCGTTGAGATGTTGAGGGGTGGTTGAACAATGAACATGTATTGGCGGATTTGAACATTGGTGGGTGAATGTCACCACCTCCACTTAATGATTGAAACGAGGCCATGTTGATAAACTCTATTTAAATTGGATCCATTGATTGGTATGTGGAACATTTAGAAAATCAATATCCAAATTTGTCACAAGTCTTTTTTGGTTGTAGTTGTGCCCATCAGAACATGTAGAAAACCAGTATCCAGATCTGTCCCCACAATATTTTCTGGTCATAATTGTCCTCATTAAAACAATAACACGACCAGAGCAACAATAAATGTACTGTAAATATTATCTCCTTGCCCTCATCAAATATGTCACAGTAGTCTTTTCTGTCCATAGTTGTGCCCATCAAAATAGAAGCATTGGATCCATTAATTTTTGTTATGCTTTCTTTTAAGTTTTAACAATCCCGTTTTATATCACTGAAGCAAGAGTTCTCTTCTCTTGTTCGTGTGAGTTTAGCTTTCTTACAACATTCATATAGTCTCTTTTAGATAAGATGTTGACAGTGGGTGTGGGGGTGGCCGAGACGCTTAGGGTGGGGAGTATTTTTGTGTTAAGTGGATCACTACTGCACATAGTCTAGCAGAGAGAATTTTTGTACATACTTAAATGGAACAACAAAGAGATGAGACAATCTCTACTTGAGAGGGCAAGTAAACAAGCTCCACTGAGTAAGCAAGTAAACCTGTCCAGACTGTGAGTCGTCGCTTGACTGTCCAGCGGGTTCCAAACTCTAGTCTAGTTGCTCGACTATCCAACAAACTCCAAGCCTCAGCTCTCCAGGCTCCAACTTTTTACACAATGGCTCTAATGGAAAATGAAAATGTTAAATTGACGGTTAGGTTTTATAACTTTTGTTTTGTCACGTTGAAACTTGAAAACATTAAAACGCTTTTTCCATCGGCGATTTGCTCGTTCCCGATGCCAAAACTACATACCGTTTCTGGCTTGAAGGAATTCAACAATTGATTCGTTTCCGAAAAATTGTGATATGAATACAGAATTTCAAAAACGTTTTAAAAAAATCAAAAAACGCCAAGGATCTGTCTCCAAAAAAAAAAAACCGCGTTTCCAAAAAACTGAAACGGGATTGATACAGATCCATGCCGTTTCCATGGCAGATCGTACAAGTTTCCAGATCTGAAATGGGGATCAGCGTTGTAGAGGGCTAGAGCCTGCGTTTCCGACAACTTAGCTTTAGAAAGGTCAGAAATGAAATTCTATTCAAGGAAATTCATCCATAGCTGTCAATTTTCAACAGATTATATTCTTGACTAAAAAGTTGTAAGATTCAGTAAATAGTACAAAGGCAGGTTCAAACTTCAAAGTTTAAGTCGAAACTGTCATATATCGTTCACAAATTAAGTCATAATAAAGACAAAGTACTAAGTTCTATAGACTACTTCTAAAATGAAAAAGAAGAGATTTACTGTCTACTAAGCTTTCCTCTTGCTACAAGAAACTTCGCACAAGAAATTTTTTTTTTCCCATGATCTATGAAGAAGAGGAGCAGGAGAAGGTGGAAGTGTTCATGGAACACGACCAATAGATGCATGGCCTCCCTGTATGTTGGACATTGTGAAGATAAAGGCAAAACCTTTGCATATGGAAACCTGCTAGTGGATGGGGGTGGCATGTCTGCTCAATGATTACGATCACTCAAAAGTTCAACTTCCAAATGCTTGGCTCCATCCTCCAGATTAACCTCCTTTGGATTGTTATCCCAAGTCACATACGTTCTATCATTCTCCGGTGTATCATAATAATGGGACAATAACCTCGATTTGTAGTGGACCTAAACCAAGCATATTGCTTGTTCTACATTCAAGCTGTTTCTCTCAACATTGTGGATGAAGCTTTAGGTGTTCCAACACCTCTCTGTAGAAGAAGTCTTAACAACCCATAAAAGCACCCTCATTGCTAATTTATGCAATTGTGTGATAGAGGAGCCATTCCACCATTCGATAGAACTCAACCTATCTTGATCTTGAGTTTCATGCTAGTTACCAAAGACTCCATGTTCTTTGTTATACTTGCTCAATTGGCTTTGTACTTTGAGTGCACTCCTCTTCGTTAAGGACTGACTTGTTTGATGCAAGCATATACCCATTTTGTACCTCTAGATTTGTGTGTGGTTTTATCCTAATCCCACTTCGAGGTGTAGGTTGGGCCAACCAAGATAGAGAATAATATTTTGGTGCAATGACATATGATAGGGCATGGAGTGGAACATTTAGATTACCCACCTTTTAACCATATGTTTATGCATATGATTGTACAAGATTACATCTTTTGGCTCCACAATGTCTTTAATTTGCTTAGCATGCTGTTCATTTTCTCATCCACCTTCCCAATCATTGGCTTACTTATATATGAAAATTGAATCATATAATGAATGGGCTTGGTGAATTGCAGAACATACCTAACTTGTTGCCAAAACTGACCATCAAGCACTGTATCTCCACCTCTTGAAATTCATGTTTATCAGATGCAGATGCAACCTTGTCTTTCAAACCTTGATATGAATCACTTGAGACCATACTGGTTAGTGCCTATCTTACCTTCCAAAGGCAATTAAAGGTGAGGTAATAGCTAGCAAATTTGTTCTTTGCAGTCTTAAGTAGCTCCAACTTAGAGTGATTGTGGAAAATGTAGTGGGCCATGCTATGACTGGTAATAAATGTTATCATTTTCTTCCCTCTCTTGTACAATGCACCAATCCATCTATAATCACGGTCCTTCATCTAAATAACATCATGCATCAAGAGGTTCAACGTGTGAACCTAACACCCTGACCAAAATATGTTAGGGTTTCTATCCTTAATAGTTGTTCTCGCTGCCTTGCAATTAGTGGCATTATTAGTGATGAATTTGAATGACATTGGATGGCCCAATCTCTTGAAGGGTTTTAACTAAGGCTTCTGCAATATCAATGCTAGCCTTAATTCGAGTAGTCATGACTCATGTGTTGAAAGGAAGACACACCACTAGTAGACACTCAAAGAATATTATCAATGGCTTGCCTTTAACATTTGTCCAACCATTAGATACAATGGATCCCCATAATGGTTCCAAGCTTTTTTAAAATTCCTAGAGCACCATGGATTTTGGCTCTTTCCTAAGGCTATAGGGTTATCATACCTAGGGCTGTTGTATCCTTTAGGCGCACCATTGATGGCTTGTAACATTTCATGCCAATAGGGTGAGCAAAGAACATTGGACCAAGGTTACTTGGGAGCGGGAGTGCCATTTTTAGAAGCTTCCGGTCCGAAGCGTTTCTGGGAGCGTTTTTATATATAAATATATATTTTTTTATATTTTTTATATTTTGATGCATATATGTCAACAAAAACATGTAGAATGATGAATTAGACATAAAAAACATAAAAACATACACTGAATCATATAACATCAATCATATAGAAGTTATAATCTTCATCAACCACGTGCACAAGTTGGAAGCATACAACATATTGACTCTTGAGTCTCGCGAATCATCAATCTGAAGGTTTCAAGCTTTCAAAATTCAATATATAACATTTATCATCATTGGTTTCAAATTTCAATATCTAACATTTATCATCATTGATTCATTGATTTCAAAATTCAATATACATTTATCATCATTGATTTCAAATTTCAATATCTAACATTTATCATCATTGATTCATTGATTTCAAAATTCAATATATAACATTTATCATCATTGATATTATATAACATTTATCATCATTGATTCATTGATCACCATATAACTTTCATGAAGCATCATATTCATAATTCATAATGACTTGTGAGGTAAACTTATTCTACAACTTCAAAGTTTCACCTTTCAAATTCAAACTTCAAACTTAAATTGTCATTAAATATATGAAATCAGAAAGAGTTAAGTTTCAACTATTCAACTGTCAACAACAAATAGAAAAGACTAGTAAACAACAAATCTATTTTATCTGGCTGGCCCCTTGCCACGCCCACGAGAAATGTCTAATTTTTGTGAGCCACGAGGAAATGTTGGTCTTCTAGTACTCTTAGGAGTACCACGACCATAAGGAGTACCGCGACCATGACTAGAAGGTGGAGAAATTTGGATCTTGCGAGAACACTAGTGTGATATCGAGCGCTTGGCACCCGCACCCGCACTATTACAGTGTAGATGTAGTGGTGCTTGTGTGTGCGAGTGCTGGCGTCTTCATCATCATCCCTAAAAAGTTAAAGCCAGTCTTAGATGGCCTATTGCGTCCTCCAATTATCATCCTCGGGTTGTTGTCCCAGATCTGCATTGATTGATCCTCATTGCCCGATCACGAGTAATGGCTCAACAACCTCAAGTTGTAATGCACCTCGGCAAAGCTTTAACGCTCGGTTTTCATTGCTTTGTTTCTTCTCACGTGTATTGTGAAGGCACAGCCAGAGTGCTCCAACACCTCTCTACAGAAGAAGTGTTCACAACCTGTGAGAGAACCTTTTTAGCCAACTTTGGCAAAAGTCCCATGCCGCCATATGCTTCCCACCATGTGAGAGCATCAAATCTGTCCCTGTCTTCCATTGCATGGAAAGAACCAAAGTTAGCAGTGCAACTGAAGTATTTGCCTAATTCAAGGCACAATCTAGCACACTACTCCTTGTCGGGTACCAACTTGTCTAATGCCTTCATGTAACCCTCTTGTACCTCTAGATCTGTGTGAGGTTTCATCCTAACCCCACCTCCAGGTGCAGGTTGGCCCAACCAAGATGGAGAGCAATATTTTGGCGTAAGGATATATGCCAAAGCATGTAGTGGAACATTGAGTTTATTCCACCATGCACACACACAGTCACGAATCATAGCATACAAGTTGGGATCATTATCCTTAACAATATCTTTTATTTGCCCCAACATGCTGTCCATCTGCTCATAAACCTCCCCAATCACTTGTTTATCAGTATCTGCAAACCGAATCATGTTATAAATGGGCTTGGTAAAATTCAAAATTTCCCTCACACGTGCCCAAAACAGAGGGTCAAGGGCGGTCTCCTCCACATGTTCGAAACCTTGCCTGTCAAATGTTGTTGTTGCCCTGTCCTTTAATAGCTGCCAGTGTGCGCTTGATACCATTGCAGCCAATGACTCTCTTACCTTCAAAAGGCGCCTGAAGGTGAGGTAATAGCTAGCAAATCTAGTCTTTGCTATTTTCAACAACTCCAATTTGGAGTGAGTACGGAAAAACCCATGGGTATTGCTATGATTTGTAATAAATTTTATCATTTTTTTACCTCTCTTGTACAAATCACCAAGCCATTTGAATTGAGGTTGTTTGTTTTTGATGATATCATGCATCAAAAGGTTCATTGTGTGAACCAAACACCCAAACCAAAAAATGTTGGGGTATTTATCCTCAATAATTTCTCCTGCTGCCTTACAGTTAGCGGCATTATCAGTGAAGACCTGTATGACATTGTATGGCCCAGTGTTTTCAATTATATCAAGTAATGGTTCTGCAATGTTAATGCCGGTTTTGAATTTGTCTGAATAATCATATGCTGCCAGGAAGATTGCACCACTAACTAACACAGCCAAAACACTTATCAATGGCTTTCCTTTTACATTGGTCCATCCATCAGAGACAATGGACAGCCCATGCTCATTCCACGAACTTGTCATTCTAGCCAAAGAATGGTTTATTTTAGCTTTTTCATGATCAAGACCCACGGTTCTGGCCTTGTCATACCCAGAGCTTTTGTATCCTTTGGGGGCATCATTAATGGCAGAAATCATTTCATGCCAATAAGGTGAGCAAAGAACATTGAATGGCACCCCACATGCATATAGAAACCGGTAAACTTTTGAATCCACATCATTCCTACACCCTTCGTCCATGAAATCGGATATGGTTCTACGCCTTAATCCAGGTGTGCCACTGCCTCCAAAATCACTGGCATGGGTGGAAGTTGAACCTGTTTGTCCATGACGTGTTGGGCCTGAATAAGAATCAATGAAACCCCTAGATATTTTAGATGATCTCTGTAGGGCAGCCTCCTCTTCCTTCCTATATTTCTCTCTCTGTGTTGCTGGCACATTAGTACAAATTTTGATTCCAATATTTTTATCTCCATCCCCTGGCATTTTCCCACAAAGGTGCCTTCTCGCACGGGTGTATGAACCATGGTATTGTTTATTGCAATGGGGGCAAATAAATTTAGTGGTTCCACCACCTTTCCCTCCTTGTTTCTGAACATATTTCCACAAAGGTGTCTGAGTTTGGTCTTGTCTAGTTGGGGAATCTGTGTCCTCATGTTCTCCACTCCCCACTTCCTCCTCAACATAATCCTCCTCCTCTTCAGGATTTTATTCAAATCCACCATAACCCTCCTCTTCATCCTCCTCTTCTTTGATTTGCCTCTTTCTTCTACTACTCTCCAACACCATTATCACAAAGAAAGGTTCCAACATGAGGAAAATCCCTAGCCATATAGCCATGATGGAAACAAGTTTCAAGTTTCAAGTTTCTAGCCTGCAAAACAAATGGAAAAATGCCAAATGGGAATAGGAAATGCAACATAGGAAAAAAAAATTCATTTTTTAAGTTTTAAACCCAATAAAAGGCAACATTCAAGAAAAAAATCAAGTTTTCATTTTTAAACAACCTACAAATTCATCCTAGAAAATACAAAATTGGATGAGAAGGCCTACGTCTTTCTTGCAATCTTCCTGTTGCCTTGTAGCTTGCTCCTTGCTCTCCTTGTCACTTCTGCAGCTCAGCTCTCCAGTTCTCTCCTCAAGCTCTTCTTGCTCTCTCTCACTCACTCAACAAACAATAAAAACAAAATGCCCCCCCCCCCCCTTTTATAAGCAAAAAAATTTTTCATTGAAAAAAATTTCCGCCTGGCGGGAAATTTTTTTTTTGTTTTTTTTTTTTCGGGGAGCGTTCGGGAGTGAACGCTCCCCGACCGCTTCCAGCGTTTAAAAAACGCTCCCGAAGCGTTTTTTAAACGCCAGAAGCGCTCAGGGAGCGTTCGCTCCCCAGTGCTTCCAGAAATGCTCCCGAAAAGGCAGGGAGCGTTTTAACAGGTTCGGAAACGCGCTCCTGAAAACGCTCCCCTCGGGAAGCATTTTCGAGAGCGCGTTTCTGAACGTTTCCAAAACGCTCCCGCACGGAGCGCATTTCGGAAACAGGAACGAGGGGGGGTGAAGCTTCCTCGCAACCCTGCATTGGACGATACACCACATGCAAATAGAAACTTGAATTTTTTTTGCATCCACGTCATCCCTACAACCTTGGTCAAGGAAATTTGCCATTGTTCTATGCTCTAAATGCACAGGCAAGAATCCACTAGCATGGGGTGATGGGGGTCGACCATTGAACATTCTTTATGAATTCTCATATTCAACCCTTGATTTTTTGGATTTGTTTTGTGTTGCCTCTTCCTTTTGGCATTTGTTTCTATCTTTGACTAACACATGTTGATAGGTTTTGTCTCCTATAGTCATATCTTCATTACATGACGTAGTCCCCACAGAGGTGCTTTTTCACATCTATAGGAACCTATGTAAGTTTTATGACAATGGCGACATCTAAGTATTGGGGTTCCACTCCCCTTTCCTCCCCCAACCCTTGTTGCATATTTCCACAAGGGTGTTGAAATCCCTTTGAGTTTTTGTCCTTCATCCTTCTCATTTTCATTATCATCATCCCCTTCCATTTATTGCTCCTCTCTATGGTATGTGGTGTCCATTTCTATTTCTTCTTTATTATCACTGGCATTTAGACATCTTTCCAACACCATCATCGTAATAAAAAGTGGAACCAAAAGGATATACCACATTGACATACCCATCGTGCTTGTTGAATCTTGAGAATAACTTGCTGACTACAATAGAAAGATGGAGGAGGAGAAATGGGAAAGACTAGGAGAAGTGAACATTCAGGTATTCAACTTATACTAGTTTACAACACACGAAAATTAAAAGAAAAATAAAAAGAAGAATGGGCTTTAGAGTATACATCTTTAGCTCTCTAGTGGTGGTTGAATGTAACTATGACAGTCTTCAATCTCCTTTCCAAGCTCTCACAAATGGCTGGTTTCAATTTGCCTTCCAAGTTCTCATAATTTTTTTCCTTAGGAACTAGCAAGAAGCCCACTCAAAACCATAGAAAAAGTGAGTGAAATGAGAAATAGAAACAGATGAAAATGGAGTGAGTGAGTGTTTTAATCCATCAAAAACCCTAGCCGTGCCTTTTGGAACCCTTTGGAGCTTTGACTTGGTTCCCAAATGATTTTTTTTTAGCAAGTTCATCTCATTGTATGGGAGCACTCAATGAGTGTTGAGGGGGCATTTTTTTTTTTTTGGCTCTTGGGACCATCTTGGGAGTCTTTTGGGATCGCTTTGGGAGAGATGCTCTTTGTGTGCCCCATGAACACTCCCTGAAAGGGTTGGGAGTGGAATTTTTTTAGGGGATGTGCTCCCAAAAAACACTCCCAGAAGGGAGCATTCAGGAATTATCCCTAGGGCGCTTCCCCTAGCATAGGGGGCCTCATCTCCAAAATTATAAAAAAATAAAAATCTCAACATTAACAATTCATCCCATGCAAATTCATCATTGTGCAATGTAAATAACATATTCAAGTTTGTAAATGATAGAATTGTGATTCATCAATCACCATTATTATTATCATAATTCACAATGACTGAATGATACATGGACATTAAAAGTTCAAATTTATGACCTAGAACAAAATGAAATACATTGATTCAAATTCTAAATAGTACTGAGTAAATACTAAGTAATAGACTGAAGTTTGAAATAGTAAATTAAAGTCAACCAAAATAGTAAAGAGTGACAAGTTACAACTGAAAATTAACAATGGACAATGAAAACAAAAAAATGCTAAAAGAATTCAGTGAAGTCTAAAAGTTGCTAAAGAAATCAACATCAAATGAGCATCAAGCAGTCAAATGCCATTGATTGGTCCTCTATGTTTAGCTGCGCTAGGAAGACATTAGGAGCAACAATGGTAGAGTCACTATCTGTACCAAAGTCACTTATATGAGTAACCAAGGCAAATTGTGGCTCACTTTCATCTCAAAGTCAAATGCTAAATGACCTGTAAATGCCAAATAAGGAATTAAATTTAATATTTTACTAAGTTTTTTTTGTAACATTTCTCTGTTTTTTTTTATAATTATTTTCTGTATTTTGGAAAAAAAATTGAGGGACACCCACAACCCCCCCTTTTTTCTGAAATGTTTCGCGAGTTTTCATTAATCAATTACGGAAGTTGGGGGCTCGAAGACGATCAAATACCGTCCTAGTCTCAACCATAAATGATGCCGACAATGGATCAGCGGATGTTGCTCTAAGGACTCTGCCAACACTTTCTGAGGGGGGCATGCCCTTGCCCTTGTGGGACCTGTCCCGTGAAACACTGGTTCTCTATGATGTTAAAGGTTAAAGAGAAATTAGTATGATCAGGTATTGGGAATATAACATAAAATTTTAAAAGGGAGAGTAATGATTGTTGAAATTTGGTTACCGGAGCACAGGTGGTTCCCTAAGGCTTTGATCTTTGGCCTAGGGAAAAGTGTCCAAAAGAATTTAATTTTTCTCCTAAAGTGACTTTATAAAGTTATAAAGTCAAATCTAATTTAAAAGTGACTTTAAGTGATAAAGTTACTAAAATCTAATTTTAAAGTGACTTTAATAAAGTCAATGTAAAATTAGAAAGGAAAAGTGACTTTGGAAATAAATGACTAAGTGGGTCTTTATTAAAGTGGGGTGAATTAAAAAATAGAAAGTGAGATTTAAATGAGCATTTAATCTCGGCCCTAGATCTCAATCTATTTCAACCATTGGATTTAGGGATTCCCCAAAAGTCACTTAGGGTTAGGTTAAAGGAGGGAAAGGAGGAAAAGGTCATTCATTCTTTCATGAGCAGATTGGGAGAAGGAGAGAAAGAGAGTTGGAGATTTTTCTGAGCAGTGAGAAGGAGGAGGGCAGCAGTGAAGAGATTTCAGCAAAGGTACAACAGCGTTTATTGGCACACATACCGAGGCAGAAAATCCGTACAGCAAGGGAGAGGTAGTGTTTCCAAGTGAGGAGGCACAGAAATCAAGGAAGAGGGTATAGCAGCAAGCACACACTTCAAGGCACAAAAATCAGGCACGTTTTCCAAGGAAGAGGGTGGCTGTCATTTTCAGCACAAAAACCGAGGAAGAGGACAACAACACAGCGTAGATTTTTGGCACGGATTTCGAGAGAGGTTGCTGTACAAAATCTGTACAGTTCGTACATCAAAGTATGGCTGTTTCGACACGCTTCCCGAGGTGGTCGTACAACATTTAATGTTGTCCTAAGGTGCTGTAAATTTTCTCTTTTCTGTTGTTGCTGATTTGACACAATTTCCGAGGCGGTGTGCAAGCACGGAAATCGAGATAAGTCTGTAAATTGGTTGCTGGAATTTTTTCTGAGTTTTTCCTGTTTCACTGTAAAAAGCAATATTCAGAAAATAAAAGAGAAGCTTTTGAACTGGTTTTCCCCAAGAGTTGTAGGGGGTTTTTCCAGGGTCATGTTGACCAAAAATCTCAGTGTTTAAATGTGTTGAATGACTGTTTTAAGCTTGCTGATTTTTATTTATGCATTTTCCAGCATTCTGTAAATTTTCCAGAATTTGTGTTTTCAGCAAAAAAATATTTTTCTGTTGTTGAATGTAAGGATATGGGAAAGAGCATTTAACTAAAAGGAGAAATAAGGTGAAACTGAAAACCGGGTGGGAAAACAAGAAATTTCTACAATGATTTAATAAATGAAGGGAATTGAGAAGGGGCTAAGAGATAAACAAAATATATAAGCAAAAGACTAAATCAATGGAGAAGAGGAAAGGTTCATAGATATGCTAGGGGTGAATATGGTGGTTAATAGGTTGCTAAGATGGCTAAGTTTAAAATTTATACTCATCTTTGTGATTAAAGTTAGGATGCTTTTCTATTTCTAGGGCTTCTGTAAGGCCAAGTCAGTTTTAGGACTGGCTCTATCTAATTGTGAATTACATCATCTTGATCTAGAAAACTCATCCAAAGAAGTATGGGATGAATTGGATAAATTATTTGTATTGAAAGCATTAAATGCCAAATTTTCTCTAAAATCACAACTTTTCAGCTTAAAATGATCAGTGGATCAAATTTATCAAGTCATACAAATGATCTAGGGTCATTAATAAAACAAGTGTAGTTGTGACAATTGAAGAAGAGAATGTAGAAGCTCTATTGTTAAGCAATTTACCTTTGAATTATAACAATGTTATATTCCCATTGAGTCAATTGGCTTCACAATCATTAGAGAATATGATGCCATCTCTAATGGTCGAAGAAAAACAAGTAGATGAAGTGGTTGGTAAAGAAATGGTCCTTTTTAATAAAACAACATAAAATTTACAGCAAAGGTGAAACGAACATAACCAAGAAAGGGAAAAGATGCTTCTATGTAATAATTCAGGTCATTGTCGTGTAGATGTACTATAAAACAAGATAAAATTGAAGGAAACTGTAAGTTTGTCAAAGGTGCATCGGGTGAATTTTGTGAAGATTTTAATAACGAAGAGGGTGATGATTACTTTGTTTTGATTGACAACATAGCAACTTCAACTACAGATAAAGGGTACTCAAGAAGGATGTTGAGTTAATGGATTTTCAACTGTATTCTATCTTAGTAATGAAAAGAGGGTTATGGCAATTTTAAGAGTGAGAGGTTGTCCATGGAAATTAATTGAAAGCCTACATTCAAAGAGAGGCTTATGCAAATCATATTAAGCACCTACAAAAGTCCTAGAATCGGAATAACATTGCATTTTCTAAGGCTGAACAAAAATGTTGTACAAATTTTGTAATAATGCTTCAATTGTTGAGTCAAGTTGTTAGCAGTTTAATATCTGCAAGGGAAATAAAAAGTAGTATTTCATGTTAAGGGAGGGTGTTAGTAAAATCAACACTGAACAATATATTAGGAATTCTAATATAATAAAAATAATGTGTGATAAAGGTCACAAGTGATCGATCACTTAGGATAAAATAAGTTTGTCAGTGTTTGTGGTTAGGGTTGATTAGGTAGGTCAACTACCTAAATCATAAATAAAATGATGTACTCATATTGTATCTTATGAGTCCATTGCTAATAATGCTTATTTTAACACGGATCTAATAATGTTTATATTCTGCGTTCCCTGTGGATTTGTTGTTGAAAAATGTGTAATTAGGTTCGATCTTCATAAATATCAAATGCACTTTTGATTCTTGTATATTGTAAAATGAAAGAAAAATTATTATTATTATTTTTGGAGGATGGGTTTCATGTTCAAGGTCCTTTATTTTATAGGTCAAGCACCCATTGAGTGCTTCTAGGGTTTGTCCTAGGTCAAGAAGTCAAAAGAGTCATTATCATAAGTTGAAGACCCCATCGGGCACATTGTAACTTGTAAAGAAAGTTAATTTTGTCCTTAGAAGTGTCAAAATACCCTTCAAGACCAAGTTGGCTTGGCAGCTAGCAAGTAGACCTAATTTGAGGAGCTACGTCCACCCTTGAGGAGCCTATATAAAGGAGGAAACTCGACCTCCTTGAAGCACATTAATCACTCACTCATCTAAGCGAAGGAAGGAGAAGAAGAAGGCAACGAAGAAGGAAGAGGAAAAAAGACTTGTTTTTGGGCCAATTTTCTCTCACATGTGCGGAGGAAGGCTAGGGTTTTTGCAGCAGATCTAGGGTTTTCTTCTACAAGTTCAATCTTGAAGAAGGGAAGGAAAGGTCAAGCGAAGGTCATAAGAAGCCATCCACAAGCTCCAAAAGGAAGAGAAGCCAACCGAAGGTCTGAGGAAGCCTTGGACGGCTAAACGAAGCTCACACGTGTGGCAGGAACAACTACAGGAGGGCCGAAAATTTTAGGTCTGCAGTGGAGGCAGAAATTCTGCAGCTCAGGGTCAAAGTTGTGCTACTGGAAGAGATTTGACTAGGTTTGACTTGTTGAGAAATCAATGCTAGTAGAATTAGTGTTTGATTCCTCTTTCTTGATAATTACTTGTGAATTATGTTGGCCTCTTTTACTTCTTTCTTAGATTATCTTTCATCAAGCAATTACCAAATTACACGTGTAAGAAGATCACAAGAACAAGAGACACAAGATATAGGCGCACAACCAGGGCAAAAACCCAATGAAGGGAAAACCCAATCAAACCTCTTCCTTCAGTAGTTTCACAAGACAAGACGAGATAATCTAAGACTGTTTGACCTAGACACAAACTTCCTCCAATCACCAAGTCAACCCTTCCTTCCTTTTCAGATGATAACCTTCCAGCAACAACTTCGATCTAGAACTTCGACCCTGCAACAATAGAATTTCGACCTCCTGCAATAGAACTTCGACTTGCAGTAAATCTCAGATTTTCGACCCCTGCAATTGCCTAGTAACTTCACATGTGTGAGAGATAGATGGCCCAAAATCTCGATCTTGACTTTCCCTGCAATTCTCCTCCTCTTGCAATTTCACACTTTTCTGCTTCTCCTTCTTGTGTATCAAACTTGAGTGAGTGATTCTCCAAATGAATCGAACTGCACTTTTATATATAGCCTCTTTTGTGGGTCAAATTGCTCTAATGTAGGCCGATTTCATCAGGTAAGGGCCGACTTGGTGTGGAGGTGACAAATGACTTATTTGACTCAATAATAATTCTGTTTACATGATACAAAAGCCCAAGAAGGGTCTAATAATATGGACTATGACTCTGATGGCTCCAGGTAAAACCTAGAAGTCCTCAATGGGGAATTTGACCTAGAAAATGATGACCCAAGCATGAAACCCATGCTTTAATAAGTCATTTTTAATAATAAAAAATTTCTTTTAACAATTATACATTTATGAAGACCGAACCTAGTTACATTCTTCAACACTCCCTCTTAGCTAGGGAGGTATTCATTGTCACATATATATACAAGTACATGGAAGATATCAAAACACATGAACTATGAAGAATTTAGGCACATAAAATGCCATGGACGAGATTCTTGACTAGGGCAATCTATCCTGGTTGGACTAAGATGGACTAAAACTTTCAGCACTATAGGTACCATCAGGCTTACTTACTAACCATTAACCTAGGGATCTCGGTGTGTGATGCAAGGTCAAAGCTCTATGACCAATGCCACCCTCCCTACTTCGGGATCTAGACATTAGACACATGTAGATGTCCTCCTAGGCATTTTGTATTACACAAGATGCCAGGCATTTTGTATTACACAAGATGCCTCAACACTCCCGATTATTCAAATCGGTAACATCAAATCTCTTCCAAGCATTAGAGACATGTAGATGCTTCAACACTTATCATCAACAAAATCAGTAATATCAACCAAATCAAGCATGCTTCTAAGATATTCAAACTTCTTATTAGGAAGAGACTTTGTTAACTCATCAACTACCTGTTTCTCAGTCGAGACATACTGTAGCTTCACGATCCTATCTTGTGCCCAACTTCTAATGTAGCGGTAGTTGTTGTTGATATGCTTCGTCCTTGCATGGAACACGAGATCTTCAGACATCTTGACGCTGCTTTGGCTATCAAAATTTGTTCACAGCAGGACTTAGAGGCTTTCCAAACAAATTTGACAAAAGTTTCCTCGACCATACAACTTCCTTTCCTACTTCACATGCAACAACATATTCTACTTTAGCACTACTTAATGCAACAGGATCTTGCTTTCTACTCATCCACGAAATCGTAGCAGATCCCAAACTAAAATATCCACCTGTAGTGCTCCTTCCATCAGTTTCACTACCACCCCAATCAAAATCTGTGAAACTTGTTAATTTGACTTGTTGTCGTACTTTAGGCAGTGATGCATAATACCACGTAGATATATTAATATATGCTTGGCAGCTATCCAATGATCATGACGAGGCTCCAACTGAAATTGACTGAGAATATTTACAACAAAACATATATCCGGTCTAGTATTTACCAAATACATTAGAGAACCCACTAACTTACGATAGGTAGTAGGATCTACGACACTGGAGTTAGAGCTTCTCAACTTCTTGAGATTGGTGATCATGGGAGTAGTCATGGGCTTGGAATCCATCATACCGAATTTCTGCAATAACTTGATTATGTATTTTCCTTGCCCCAGATATATCTCCCCAGGTTTTTGCCATACTTCCAAACCTAAGTAATAGTGCATAAGTCTTAGATCCTTAATCTCAAATTTGGCTGCCATAATCTTCTTGCATTCTTGTATTCCTCGCTCCACACCTGTAATAAATAGATCACCCACATATAGTAGAATAATGACTAGTTCATTATCCACCACTTTGATGTAGAGGTTTGGATTTGCAGTACTTTTGAAGAACCCAATTCTTAAGAGATATGCATCCATTCTTGCATACCATGCCCTCGTAGCTTGCTTCAAGCCATATAGGACTTTCTTGAGTCTGCAAAGATGAGTGTTCTTGCTATTTATTTCAAAGCCTTTAGGTTGCTCAATGTATACTTCTTCATCGACGATTCCATTCAGAAATGCTGTTTTTACGTCCATTTGATGGATATTCCATCCCATTGTTGCAGCCACTAAAACCAAAGATCTTATAGTAGTATATCTTGCAGTAGGTGCAAGTGTTTCTTCATAGTCTATGCCTTCCTTTTGAGAGAAGCCCCTTGCAACGAATCTAGCTTTGTATTTGTCTGTGCTTCCATCAACATCTTGTTTGATTTTGTAAATCCATTTTGAAGTGACAACCTATTTGTCACTTGGTCTAGGAACGATTTCCCAAACACCATTCTTCATGATGGATTGATATTCTTCCTGCATCGCCTTTTTCCGTTCTTCTTGATGAGCAACTTCTTCAAATGTAGTTGGTTAACTTCTATTAGTTTTGTCATATATGTTGCATATCCTGAATACCTTTTTGGTCTTTTGCTTTCTCTAAAAGTTCCTTTTGCAGCTCCATGCGCTTCAACATCTTCAAGAGTAGCTTTTAACCAATTTGGCCTTTTCCTTGTGTTGGGTATGATCACAGGTTGAATAGACTCACTTGGTCCTTCTTATTGGATTGTAGTAGTTTTGTCATGGTGCTCTTCTTCTTCAAATATCGGTACATCTTCGTCATCAGAATCAATAGGAATATCCTTGGATCTTTTGTAGGCATGATTTTCATCAAATATAACGTCCCAAATTACTTCGATTTGTCTTCCTTCCTTGATGTAGATTCTATATGCTTTTGAAGAAGGACTGTAGCCAATGAAGATCCCTTTAATGCTTGTGGAGTCTAACTTCTTTCGTTTGTATTTTGGAATGTGGATATATGCGAGACACCCAAAGATTCAGAGATGTTCCACACATGACTTTTCTTGTGAACGCTTCTTCAGGTGTCATATTTTCAAGAATTCTACGATGGCTTCTATTTTGTATATATACTGTTGCCATGCTTCTCCCCATAGCAATTTTGGTAAGTTTTGATAAAAAATCATTGTTCGTATATATTCTTCAATTGTCCTATTTTTCTTTTCTGCAACTCCATTCTGCTTGGGATAGTAGGGAACAATGAGCTCCCTATTAATTCCTGCTTCTTTGCAATATGCAATATTTTCTTTGGAAGTGTATTCCCCACCATTGTTGGATCTTAAAGTCTTTATTCTTCTTTTGGTTAGGGTCTCCACTTTAGATCCAAATTCTTTGAACTTTTCAAATACTTCGTCCTTTTTCTTGAGAAGGTAGAGCCATGCCTTTCTAGAGTGATCATCAATGAAGGTCACATAATAAAGATGACCTCCAAGAGATTTTTTAGACACGGGCCCACATACATCTTAATGAATGAGATCTAATATTTCTTTAGACCTTGTTTCATTGTTTGTAAAGGGTTTTCTTGTATTCTTTCCCAAAGCACATCCCTTTCATATTCCTTCACGATTTTCTCTGATATGGTGGATGCCATTTATGTAATATCCCCAAATGGGATATTTTAATAATTTTGCAGAAATCACACTAACCCAACATTTCATCATAAAATTACTGAATTAATAAACAAAAGATTGCCATGTAAAATAAAACACATAAGCACTGCAATCCATTAACACATCGAATAGGAAGAATCTCAGCATTTTTATTATAAATAATAACTGGGGTTACAAATACATCTGACCTAAAAGAGCTGAGATGGAGAACTGGCCATCAATATGAACTGTTGCATTGCGCTGGCCTCCAAAACTGAACTGCTGCACTCTCCCTCCGACAACAGCTACCACTGAATCCACTGAAGCACCCGATGAAGATCTGAAATATTCTCACTCCAATATTTCTGAAGCTCTACGAAACTTCAGAATGAAGTCTCCTCATGAGAGTTGGGTTTCCGTCCAACACTCACAAATCACACGAGGGTTTCCATCCTGGGGCTACCAATAGAGTAGAGAACCAAGTTCTCAATCCTCTCACACAAGAAAGTGATCTAATCCAAGATATCCCTCAATGGCCTCCTTTTCTTTTATAGATTTCCTGGATCCTTCTAGAGCCTTATTTTATTGTTATTTTATTCATTTAGCACATTTCCTTTAATTAAAATATTCTTTTTAATGTAGGAAAATGGTCAATTGTCCACCATGCCTCCTTAGGTCACTGAAATTCACTCCTAGCCATCCCATCTTGTAGATCTTCCCATCTCGGTTCGAACGAGTTGTTACACTAAGGTGTTCTGCTAAGAATTCCTTTTGAAATGCCACCTTAGGCATAATTAATTGAGTTAGGCCCAGTAATAACTCAATTTTCCGAAAGTTGTCGGAATGCACTGGAACAAAAGTCAAACTGCTCGAATGATGGAATATATCAAGCGAATTCCACCGGACCTCATAGAAACTCCTTAAAACTCCTCCAAAAGCCCCTAAGTCCGCTGATGACACCAAACTGTCCCTGTGACCTGTCTGCTCCGAACTCTGGAAGTCCAACCTAACCCTATCGTAGGTGACACCAAAAAATGGAATATTATAGACTTTTCGCCCTGTTGACCACTGGAGTGGCACTTGATGATAATGAGAAGACTCCATGCCCAAGGATGAACCAGAGGACACATGTACCATCAAATATCATCAAATATCATTAGTTCAATAGAGTTTTTAAACTTTACTTCTACTTCTTATCATTTTCTCTTGAACCCAGATTACACACCCTATGGGTAATTGTAATAAGTGATGCTAGTAATGATGAGTTTTGAGTCAGTATTGAGTTTGTAACAGGCTTAGGTAGCCTGGGACCTTGCCAACAAGTGAGTATTACTTTGGGAGGTTTTTTTTTACTTGGTTAATTATCATCTCCCTACCAGGAGTTAATAATTGAGTTTTTTCCTCCAATTTTACTCCAAAGCTGGAGTACAGCTTGATGGTGAGGCCTTGGGTGATTCTTAGTGTCTAGTATCAATTTATATTATCATACTAGATCACACAAAAAAAATCGTGGAATTTGGTTAGGTCTAGGTAGTGATTTTTTAATTTTTTAAATTTCCCGCAAGTCAAAAATTGCAATAAAAATTGTAATTGAATTGTAATAAGTGTTGCCTAAAGAAGTTGTATGGGGTATGATTAATTAAAATTACACCTCTCACGCTCAACTTTCTACTATGACACACTGTAAAGGGTTAAAAATGTGTTTTGAACTCTCAAAACCCACTTTTCCTAAGTTTAGTGGGAAATCTGACAATTAATTAAGCCAAAAATTAAATAAATGGAGAAAAATAAATATCCACACATGCTAGATGAGGTGGAAATGAGGTGGAAAATTATGGAGGAGTTAAAGTGAAGTCCTAAGGTGATGTGGACTCCTAAAATCAAGGAAAAGACGTGCTCAAATAAAATTGAATTTCCGGCATTAAATGAGCGTTGCTTACTTGGAAATTCGAATTTGTGAAGTTAGTTCATATTGGAGAGAATATTTGGTGGGTATTTTTGTGATAAATTGTCCCCACATGGGTTACCAACCATATACACATGTCATTCCATCATAAATTCGAATTTAGCACATAAGGGAAGAAGAAAATGATGTCCACTTGCCAGAATTCGAATTTTACACTTGGCATTAGAGCTCCACTTACCAAATTCAAATTTGCCTTGAGATATGCTCCCTTTCACTACTTGGCATATGGTTCTTCATTGGGATTTGCTCCCAATTTCCTATATAATGGAGCCATGGGCTCTCATATGGTATCATTGGATACGAGCTATTGTGCTTGCGGAAGTGCTGCTACTTTGTACACTTTTCAAGAATATCAATAAAAAGACTTTGGGGGTCCATTCATGGGTGTTCTTCCTTTGGAGCATGGTGCATTGGGAGTTATTGGTATAATCTTTTCTATGCTTTGAGTTATTTCATTTTCCATGTACTCTTGTGAATTTGCTAGTGCACAACTATCTTGTATTAGCATTTGATTTGAAAGTAGGCTCTAGAGATTGAAAGTTCTAGTTTATTTTCAAATAAATTTCGAGAAGTTTCAATTCATTGTTTGCTTATCTAAATCTACATGGATTAATGTTTGACTTGAGTATTGTAGAAGAATTCTTTTTGGATCAAGCATGAGGGGAAGTCTTTGGGAGACCAACCCACTCTTGAAGCACCTTCAAAGGAACTCTCATTTGTTATTTGGATTTTCATAGTTTATCTTACGAAAAAGTGTCTTGCAGGGATTCGTTTGGACATAGTTTGTATGCATGCAATCATCTAAAAATATTTTACTTTTCATTGTTCTTCATTGGATCATATTTTGCTATTTAAAGAGCTTAAGCATGGTTAGACAAAGAGGAGAGTTTACTCATCCTCTTTGGCGTAGCCCTTTGTAGATTATTGTGCAATATTTTGTGATTTTCTTTGTCTAACCCTTGGTTGGTTTTTTGTAGTTTTCTTTTTTCTAACTTGTTTTTTTGTAGCAACTTGTGGGATTTACCTTCAAAAAACTACTAACAAATTGTTGCAGGACCTTTGAACTCTAATGTCAAATGAGGACTCAGGAGGACTCTCTCTTTATCCTTTGGTCGTGGGTAGTTAGAGAGCTTCCTTGAGGAAGGCCGAGTTCCTTTTGTGGCTTCTTCTCTCTCTCTTGGCCGTGAGCATTGAGGAGGCTTAGCCTCTCTTCTTCACTTGTAAAAATCTTATTTCTATTGAGTCTTTATATTGCAGAAATTTCTCATCAAGGATAAGTCTAAGACCTCAAGTTTCATTTGTAAAGGTTTTTCTTGAGCTTGAAGGAGGCTTCATAGTCTCTTACCTCTAACAACCAATAAAATTTGTGATTTTGGGAGTGTGGATTTTACCCATTGGCGTCCCAATCTCTCCACTTTTGGAGAGGACTTGTGGCGTGATTTGTTGATCAATTTAAATTGCATGCATATTATTTAATTGGTCAATTAACACAACCATGCATTTCATTCATTTCACTAGCTATTTACTTTGATTTGCTTCAAGTTTTAAGAGCATTTACTTTCATAGCAAATTCAGATTTTTTTAATATGCAAGCATTTTTACTTGAGCTTATTTAGCTTGAAATCATACTTCAATTTTTCTTATGCTTCACCATTGAGGACACTCTACAATCTTAAGTTTGATGGATCAAGTAAAACTACATTTTATTTCATGACAAGCAAATATATTTCAAGTTGAAGTTGAATTTTCATTTTCATGTTAATTTACTTTTAGATCTTACATGCCCCAAGCATCACTAAAATTTACCTCCAACTTAAGTTGGTTGAATAGACATTTTAGGGACCCTCTACATCTATGGACTCCTCGTGAAATCCAAATATTTGGGCGAGGGTGAGGTCTGAGGATTAGAGTTCAATTGTAATTTTGCTTTAGAACTAATTAATAAAATAAACTAAGAGCACTATCTCATCACATTTACTTGCAAATTTTTTGCTATCTTGATGGTTTAAAGTTTCACATGCAAATATTATCTCAAAAAGCATTTTGGATGCAAACATTTTAATTCCTTAAATTTTGTGACAAGTTTAATTCTATGGTAGTTGGAAATTTGCTTACTTTTGCAACTTCATTGCATGTTGTCATTTTAACGGTCATTATGCTTATGGATGATTGATATATCTTGTTTCATTGGCAAATACCCTTATTTGGTGTTGCAAATTTAATTGCATGTTGTTATCTTGGTCTAACATTTGAGTTTTTCTATCATCTCATTTACGTTCTCCAAAGTAGAACACTAATTGTTTCCTTTTGAGCAAGATAGTTTTTCATGCTTTGATTCATAAATCTGTTTATCTTGAAAGCATTTACAATATCTTGTGCTAACATTTTCTTGTTTCACTTTTTAGGATTATTTTTGTTTTCCATTTGAAAGCATTTTACTTCATTTAGGCAAATACATTTTCATTTCAAAGAGCAATACTTTGAAGGCACTGGTTTTCATACGCTTTATGCTTATTTAAATTATGTATTGATGGTTATTGCTCATATCACTTTTTGCTTAAGGAGTAATCTATTTAACTCTAACAACTCCTCCTAGAAACTCACATCTTTTAACTTAGTTTTCCATTTAGGGACCCCCATAGCTAACCTAGGAGATAGTTTAAACAGAGAGAATCGAGATTAGTGTGACAGCCCCTTCTCTGAGTTCCTTGCCACCAACCACACCTTGTGGGGTTAAAGGCTTTTCCTGCTAACTATAGGTAGGTGTAGGCGGCAAGCGATAACATTTTTGGCGTCGTTGCCGGGGACAAGTCTTCTTGTGCCCGGGAAAACGACCAACTTTTAGTTTTGGCATATTTGAATTTTAGATTTAGATTCTTACTCAAGTGGCGACTCCACTCAATCCTAATTTTGCAAGAGTCTTTACCAGGAGAAATGCAAGTGGTCTAGTTAGCCCCTCTCTTGATCCTGAAAGGGTTTTTAGAGAGAGGTTAAATAGACTCTCATAGTAGAGCTCTTGCTAGTCTTGGGCAAGAGGCTATTTCTGACTTTCATTTGTTGTTTCAAGAACAAGTTGAGCCTAACATGATGAATGATATTTTTGCTCCTTGTAACTTTACTAACATTAATGGCTGTCCTCACAATATCCCTGACAAGGATATTGAAAGGTTGCCTTCTTTTCAAGGTAACAATGCCATTAGCGCTGCATCACATGTGAAGAACTTTAATGTTTGCATCTTGAAGTGGTGTAACGTTGCTAAATATGAGGATGTAAAGATGAGGCTTTTCGTTCTCTCTTTGGAAGAGGATGCTCTTGATTGGTTCACTGAGCAACCTGATAACTCGTATGATTCTTTACAAGTGATTGTTAATGCTTTCATGGGAAAGTATGGAGAGAGAAGAGAGAATAGTCATTTGATCAGTGCCATTAGCACCATGAAGAAAATGAGAATGAAACCATGGAGGAGTTTAACACGAGATTTAATGAATTGGTTAAAAGCATGCCTACTACTGTGAAATCTCTTGATGAATTTCTCTTATGTTCCTATCTGGATTCTTTTGGTGTTGACACTGCTTATGAGTTGAGAAGAAAGGAGCCTGCAACTTTGGGTGTAGCTCAAACTGAAGCCTTGAAAATGGAGAGGGCCAGAAAGCAATAAGGAAAATCTGAGATTCCTGGTTTCACTAAAGGGCCATCGAAATCGAATGATTCCAAAGGCAAAGCCAAGGAAGAGACTACCCATGATCCTATTAAGGAATTAACTCAACTCATCAAGAGCATGGAAGCAAACCACACTAAAGAAATGCAAGCCATGCAAAGTAGGTTGGTTTCCATGGAAAGATCGCAAGTGCAAAGATTCCAACCTAGACCAAATAATGGATGGCAAAAGAATAAAGGCCCTCAATAAGATTATAGGCCTCCAAATCCATTGGAATCCATCCTATGTTGCTCCGGCTGAATCGTCACAAGTGACTCATCACCCAGAGTATCTCTCGTAGAGTCCCTTGACTGTTCACCCTGCACATTGGAATACAGCTGCAGCTTACTGTCATCAAATCCGCATGACTGCTCTTGCTCCCCCGAAGCATCCTCATATGATCCCATGGACTCATCTGACGAAGAGTCCTCATCCGGGCATACAGAACGAATGTCCTTCTGTTCTGCCTCTGCCACATCATCTGCATCACTCAAGCATGAGTGATCGGGCCCCCAAGGTTCTTTGCAGATGAAGCAAAGTCCCTTCCTTAGCTCATTTTTGCTGCATGATCAACCAAACTGGAGCAACTCCTCCCTGGTCAACTGTCTCCTGAATAGCCCAATATTTTGCTCAACCAGCCCTTGGGCTAGCTCATAAGCAACAGGTGAGACCAACTACTCTCTCCTCCAAATGCTCAACACCCTAGTCTGCAACTCTCGGCAAAGGGCCTCACAGTCTCTCATACATGATGACATGATGGATTGCATGTGTGCTATGACTGTGTCAGCATGATGTCTCCTAATGCTGAAGAAGCATTGAAACATCTGTAGAATCAAGGCATCACATTCAAGATCAAACATGATGCAATATGTTCTGAATGTGGCCATACCTCTTAAAACCTCAAGCTTCTTCCGAAAGGTAGAGCCTGCGCTGTTGTCCAGTCCTGAAAAGTCCCCACCACTAGTTTGAAAACTTCCTTCATAACCTCGTCACTGAAAGGAGCTATAGGTGCGGTCAACCTCATAATGTTACTGAGGCATGATGCAACTGGAAGTCTGAACCCCTCACAAGGTTCTTCCAAGAATTTGGATTGTATAAGAGCAAGCATAGCAAGTTTTAGAGCCCAAATTAGTTTCTTCCCTTCTACTTGGCTTATTTTGGATAGGAGTTCATTAAACTGATCTAGTTTGGACATAACTCTCCATGTCATCTTCATGTGTTTCAAATTTGTCCCAAGTGCAAAAATTTTGTGACCAACCCCCAATTCTCCCTGCAAATCTTTTGGATGCTCCTTTTGAAGGATGGCATATATTCCTCTTGAAAAGGGTCTGCTGTTCAATTTTGTTTTCTGGTCTTCTGATGCATGGTGGTTCAAGGAACCAACTTCTGTTTTTGTTTTTCTCAATCTATTTAGGAATCCCTCCATGGTTCAACAATATATACAAGGTTAAATACCATAATAGATGTAGATTTCTACAAAATGATACCTTCCCCCTGTAATACAAGATCTGCTCAACAACAACCTCTCTTTTTGCTTACTAATCACCTCCAGACACTAGCAACACCGCACATACAAACAGTCTTGCTCATCCAATCAAGGCTATGACTTATACAAACAACATCAATGGCGTTAAAACAGACTCCGCCATACAATCTTTGCTCATGACAGCAACTTACATGTTTTCCTTGCTCAGACCCGCATCAGACAAGGACTAAAATTGCTTGTTGAATCGAAATCCTTGTCACTGTGCAACCCTAATAGCAGAACATCAACATAATAACAACTATAGTGGCATATGTGAAATTCCCCTTGTACAAATATCTTTGTTATGTCAATAATTTTGAGTGTGCTTGGGATTGTTTTTGGGAGAATTTGTCAAATGGTTAGGTGATGAACATGTTGTAGGTGACTTTCATAATTTTGCTTCTGGATCAGTTTATTAAGTGCTCAATAAGTACCCAATAGACTTCAAAAATGGACTTGCTCTAATTGATATCAGACCCAAAAATTAACATATTGTTGATATTTGACAATATGGAAATGACACTAACATAAACAATCCTTTCTCAACTTGAAACAGGAATATATGGTGAGTAGATGAGAGAGTGATTGAACCTGGTTTAGATGCCGACAATAAATTCATAAGCTTCAGTTCTGGGAGCAGTGATAGGCAGTGGTGAAACAGTGATGAACAACAAATAGTTCCGCTCTATTATAACAACAAACACACATTCCTTTGTGGAATATGTTGGCCACCACAAATTTCGATCCCATAAATGATAACCTTTGAAGACTTGATCCTTGGGAATAAGAATTTCGGCCTAGCTCTATCAATAAACCGCAAATAAATATTTAGCAGCGTGGCCCCTCCTTTGTTCTGCTCCTCGTATGGCGGCTTGATCCCAACATTACAGATGTGAATTTTTGGATAACGATCCAACACTAGCTGACAATGCTGCCTTCTTTGCTTAGGTCGATAGCATTAATCCATCAAATTCTGCGATTAAATATCACAAACTCCAGTGCTCTGTCAAAGTCATATATGCCCACAACACATCAGGCTCACGAATATTCCTCCTCCTATAGTCATGAAACTCTATTTTTGGAAATGGCAGATCGAGAATGCTTGAGCATATGTCCTTCGATCATACCATCCTGTTGCACTTCTCACCCTGGATCCAACCACACTCGCACATGCATGCCATGCGTGGTATCCAATTTGTTGCCATTTTGCACTCATGCGCTCACAGATCTTCACACTATGAATTGTGTAGAGGATTTATGTGCATTGATTTAACTCGACTCGATTGCTCGTTTATTAGTGCAAAAATATAATGTGGCTCCCCAAACTGGGCTTGGCAGCTTTACAAATTCGAACTTGGCTCCCCACAGATGCGACTTTCAATCGTTGTGATGATACGGTCCGACCCGCAGGATGACTTGGCACCCGAACCACGACGTAAACTCTGTGTCGTATTGTCGCCTGTTGAAACAACAGTTCGACCCCCTCGATCACGCGGCCCGTAGCATTTACGAATACCTCTTAATGTGACAACCGCGTTAGAGTTATCTGCACCACAAATTGTTCACCGTGGGCTCGTTGAATTCCCAAGATTGGATTCAGACGTGTTAGGTTTGTCGCTTGGTGTTTCTGAGTTTACGAATCCACCAATCAACCTCCTGTGCTAACTCCTCTACGTTGGGCATTTCGCTGTCAACCAGGGGTCACAGTATCCGGTCCTCAATAATCAATGAATGAATTTATTTACAATGAGCAGTGAAGCTCAATAAATAATACAACTGTAGAAACAACAACAACAAGTTTCTACTAATAAAGTAGAAACAACAAGTTTCTAACAAGAAATTGCTAATTACAAACTAAGAAAGTAGAAACAACAAGTTTCTACTAAGAATATAGAAACAACAAGTTTCTAACAAGACACTGCTAATTACAATCATAGATGAGCAGTAAACTCTAAAATAGCATTATTCTAATACCCTCCCTTAATGCTCATTCTATTTACAACACTGATAGACCCTCTGAATTTTACAAACTTATCAGGACCAAGAGGCTTGGTGAAGATGTCTGCTGGTTGCTCCTTTGTGGGAACATATAGTAACTGAATGGATCCATCTTCAACAAGCTGGCGAATGTAGTGACAATGAATTTCCACATGCTTTGTTCGTTTTTGGAAGACTGGATTCTTGGCGAGTTTGAGCACTCCCTGATTATCACAGAACAAGGGAGTAGGACCTGCCTGGGAAACATGCATATCCGCAAGCATACGTCGAAGCCAAACTGCCTCGCAAGATGCCTTAACTGCTCCTCGATATTCTGCTTCTGTCGAGGAGAGAGCCACTGCCTGCTGCTTCTTACTAGCCCATGTGATAACGTCGGATCCCAGACTAAACACATACCCAGCTGTAGATTTATGGTCATCAACCAAACCAGCCCAGTCTGAATCTCTGTAACCACTGAGTGTAGGATCTGAACTTCGAGTGTACAGAAGTCCATAATCAAGGGTTCCTCTTACATAACGCAGCACACGCTTTGCTGCTATCCAATGATCAGCTTTAAGAGCTGACATGAAGCGTGAAATGTAGCTCACTACAAAACTGATATCAGGTCGAGTGGCAGTAAGGTAGATGAGGCTGCCCACTAACTGCCTGGATAAAGTTTCATCCACAAGTGGTGAGGATGACTGAGCTGAAAGTTTGAGCCCTGGTTCCATAGGAGTCGTGGTAGGTTTGCAATCCTGCATTCTGAACCTTTCCACAAGATTTCTGGCATACTTGGACTGAGAGAGAAAGATGTTGTTCTCAGTCTGCTAGAATTCCACCCCTAAACAGTAATGAAGAAGCCCCAAATCTGTCATATCAAAAGTGTTGCACAAATCCTGTTTGATCCCATGGATCAAATGTGCTGAATTGCCAGTAATAATAAGATCATCCACATAGACAACCACAAACAGAATATCATCACCAATATGTTTGATATACAGGTTTGCATCAGATGGACTTCGCTGAAAACCATGATCTGTTAGGTACTTATCAATTTTCATGTACCAAGCCCGAGGGGCTTGTTTCAGACCATAGAGTGCTTTTACTAATCTACAAACTTTCTGTGATTGATTGGCAACCTTGAATCCTGGAGGCTGCGTCATGTAGACTTCTTCCTGTAAGTCACCATTCAGAAAAGCACTCTTTACACCATCTGATGGACTGTCCATTTGAACTGAGCTGCTAAGGCAAGGACAAGCCGTATGGTACTCATCTTGGCTGTAGGAGCTAAGGTCTCCTCATAGTCTATGCCTTCTTTCTGTGAGGATCCTCGAGCAACAAGATGAGCCTTATACTTGTCGAGGGTTTCGTCAGCTTTGTATTTCGCTTTATACACCCATTTGCAGCTAATGGGTGTTTTCCCTGCAGGAAGACCAGAAAGGGTCCAAGTGTGATTCTTCTGAAGACTCTGGAATTCAGCCTCCATAGCCTGTTCCCACTCAGGTATGCCCTTAGCCTTTGAATAGGTTTGAGGTTCAAAAACACTGTGTATGTTAGCCATAAGAGCAAAATTTACTGTAGGCTGTTGTTTGCTCTTATTTCTGGAAGTTCTACCTTCAAGGAGTTCATTATCCCAAAGATCACCAATAGTTTTAGCCCACCATTTAGGCCGGAGAGTAGAAGAACCAATATCTGGAGGAGGTGGAGGAGGCTCAGGAACAATAGCAGCAACAAGAGGAGGATTATTTTCCGGAGGAAGCTCAGGTAGTGCATCATCAAAGACTGATGCTGCTTCATCCCTCCCATCAGGTGGACCTTATGGAATAAAAACACTGTGACGCTGATCCTCAGAACACCGCTCAGAAGGAAGGGATTGAAAGAACCCTTTGTCTTCATCAAATACCACGTCCTGACTGAAGATAAGACGATCAGTGTCTATATCTATCAGCCTATAGGCCTTGTGGTGATCACTATACCCTGTCATCATGAGTTTCTGGCTTTTGGAATCCAACTTAGAGCGCGTAGCACCGGGAATCCAAACATACGCAACTGAGCCAAAAACTTTGAGATGGCTGATCTTAGGCTTTCGACCAGACGAAACCTCTTCTGGAGTCTTCCCTTTAATAGCCTGAGTAGGTGATCGATTAAGAAGATAGACTGCAGTAAACACTGCTTCCGCCCAAAATTTGTTTGGAACACTCCTATGTTGTAACATAGAACGACCCATTTCAACAACCGTACGGTTGCGACGTTCTACAACATTGTTCTGCTAAGGAGTGTAGGGTGTGGTTAATTGGCGTTTGATGCCATGGGTATCACAGAAGTTGGAGAAAGAAGAAGAACAAAATTCCCCCTCGTTATCTGTCCTAAGAGTTATGATATTATAGCCAGACTCTTTTTCAACTAAGGACTTAAACTTCTGAAAGATACTAAATACATCAGATTTATGTTTTAGAAAGTACACCCACATTTTTCTACTGAAATCATCTACAATGAGCAAAAAATATTAGCAACTCGTAACTGAAGATGTATTCATACGACCACAAATATCAGCATGAATTAACTGGAGTACCTTAGATGCGCGCCGAGATTCTCCATCCTTGAATGAAGACCGATGTTGCTTGCCAGCTTGACAGGCGCTACACACTCCCAAATGCTGTGTCTGAATATCAGGTAACCCTGACACAAGTCCCTCTCGAGATAGCTGAGAGAGATACTGAATATTTAAATGCCCATATCTCTGATGCCACAGAGTGCTGATGGGAGAAACACGAGCTGCTAGAGCCACTTCTGGGGAATCACCAGTGTCAAGAAGCCTATATAGACCATGATCCTCTAGGCCAACAACAACCGTAATCCGAGTGTCCCTGTCAATAATGGAGCACTTGTGCGCACTGAACACCACATCGAGCTGAGGAGAGTTTCTCATAATCTGGCTGACAGACAAAAGATTAATTTCCATACGAGCATAGTACACATTCAGGAAGATGAGTGTGTGCCCACCAGACTGGATCTGAACTGTACCTCTGCCAAACACCGTGTACTCCTCACCTCTGCCGAAGACCATGGAATCACTGAAAGATGAGAAGTCAATAAACCAGTCACGCTTGTGAGAGAATTGACGTGATGCACCAGAGTCAATGTACCAAGCAGAAGACGGGGCTGATCTGAGTACCTTTTAGCCATAAAGGCATAAAAGGCAGATTCCTTCTGCTCGGAATGTTCTGTGACATTCGCTTGCTGATGAGACCCTCCCTGCTTCCTCTGTTCAAAAGCAATCCTCTGTCGGCAATCTTTCTTCAAATGACCAAACTTGTGACAGTAATTACACTGCACATTTTTCTTCTTAGCAGGATCATAAGACTGAGAAGAACCTGTCTTCTGGAATGACTGAGAGGACTGATATTTGGCAGCAAAAGCATTTTCTGAGGAGGCTGATGAAGCATCACTGCTGCAGGAGTTTGGTGCATAGCTTTGGAAACTTCAGATCAACATTAGTGGAGGTAATGTTGAGAGTTTCTATAAAGTGTTCATAAGATTTTGGTAGACTTTTCAGGGTGATGACTACCATATCTTCTTCCTCCATGCTCCGGCCAATGGCTTCGAGCTGATCTCGAATGGCTTTAATCTTGTTAAGATGTTCCTGTAAAGATATATGTTCGTCCATCATGATGGAGAACAACTGATTGTTTAGAAAGAAAGCTTTGCTCTTGTTAGATGTCTCGTGCAATTCCTTTAAATGTTTCCAGATTTCGGTAGTTGTCTTGCCGGAAGGGATTTGTGGTAACTGATCATCAGTTATAGAGAGTTTGAGAAGCATAATAGCCTCTCGATTTCGATCATCAAACTTATCTTGATCTGCACCAAGTGTACCAAGACGAAGCTCTGTGCCCAAAACGAGCTGGTCAAGACGCCTACATTCAAAAATGGTCAACATTCTCTGTTTCTAGATGTTATAATTGTTGCCATTAAAGCGCTGATTGCCTTCCAACATCAGATTGGTTAGTGAGGCCATCTGCACGTTTCCCAAGACATGCAAAACGACCAAGGAGTTTGGCACGAATTTTAATGCAGATGGCGGCTGATCTGGACAAAAAACTACTGGAAATTTAGATGCTCATCCAGCCACAAAAAAATTGGTGCATACCTCGATTATGCCAAAATAGTAGTCTGGAATTCAATCTATTGTAGAAAAACAATACCCACCTCAGCCTTTAATAACTCGTCCCAGTCATATGTAAATTGCACCAGCAGCTTCCACGTTCAACCAGCAAGATGGACTGATATTGGACAGAAATTCAACACATTGGACCAACAACCAAACTCAGCAGCACGTACAGGATAGATATGACTGATAGGAGTCTTTATCCCACGAAATACTCAACAGAAAACGACCCACCAAAGAAAGAATCGCAGAGAAAAAAAAGGACGGCTCAGAAATTGTGACGCCAAAAAAAATTCAGACTTCTAGAGCGCTGTTTCGAAATGAAGCACAAAATTTTTCAAATATTGAAGAATTATTTCGAAAAAAATACCTGAGCTCTGATACCATAATCAATGAATGAATTAATTTACAATGAGCAGTGAAGCTCAATAAATAATACAACTGTAGAAACAACAATAGCAAGTTTCTACTAAGAAAGTAGAAACAACAAGTTTCTAACAAGAAACTTTTAATTACAAACAAAGAAAGTAGAAACAACAAGTTTCTACTGAGAATATAGAAACAACAAGTTTTTAACAAGAAAATGCTAATTACAATCATAGATGAGCAGTAAACTCTAAAATAGCATTATACTTGACATTTTCATATTACTTAAACCCTCGAGGTTGTTCCAAGTAGACTTCCTCCTTAAGCGAGCCATGAAAGAAAGAAGTTTTGGCATCCATTTGATGTAGGCTCCATCCTTGATTGACAATGAGAGCAATAATAGATCAGATAGTGGTATATCGGGCAACCAGTGCAAATATTTCGTCATAGTTCGCTCCTTCCTTTTGAGAGAAGCCATGAGCTACGAACCTAGCCTTATATTTTTCAGCACTTCCATTAGCTCCATGTTTAGTCTTCTTAGTGCTTTACGGCTTCTTCGAATGTGCAAGGTTCAACTTGAACAATAGTAGTCATGTCAGCAAAAGTACCCTTGATACATGTTCGGCTTCTTACTTTCGTGAAATGTCCCTCTTGGAGCAATATGTCTTTCAACATCTTCTAGAATATCTTTGAGCCACAGTGGTCGTTTCCTCGAGGTAGAGGGATCACCAGCTGGTGGATCAATAAGATCCATCAAGCCATCAACATCGAGCATAGGCTCATCCGTCGAAGGTCTATCTTGTTTTTCGATAGCATCATTATTGCCCTTCCTTGAGATGCGAAGATCTCTGGCTTTCCCTTGTCCTTGAGAGGTGACCATGAACTTGTCCTTGGGCCTAGGCACCACGTCCCAAACATCATTTTTCATGATCGATTCATATTCCCCATTCATTGCATCTTTCCATACATAGTGCTTTACGGCTTCTTCGAACGTGCCAGGTTCAACTTGAACAATAGTACTCATGTCAGCCAAGTACCCTTGATACATGTTCGGTTTCTTACTTTCGTGAAATGTCCCTCTTGGAGCAATATGCCTTTCAACATCTTCTAGGATATCTTTGAGCCACAGTTGTTCCAAGTAGACTTCCTCCCTGTAATTAAATCCCCGAGGTTGTTCCAAGTAGACTTCCTCCTTAAGCGGGCCATGAAAGAAAGAAGTTTTGGCGTCCATTTGATGTAGGCTCCATCCTTGATTGACAACGAGAGCAATAATAGATCAGATAGTGGTATATCGGGCAACCAGTGCAAATATTTCGTCATAGTCCACTCCTTCCTTTTGAGAGAAGCCATGAGCTATGAACCTAGCCTTATATTTTTCAGTACTTCCATCAGCTCCATGTTTAGTCTTCTTAGTGCTTTACGGCTTCTTCGAACGTGCAAGGTTCAACTTGAACAATAGTAGTCATGTCAGCCAAGTACCCTTGATACATGTTCGGCTTCTTACTTTCGTGAAATGTCCCTCTTGGAGCAATATGTCTTTCAACATCTTCTAGAATATCTTTGAGCCACAGTGGTCATTTCCTCGAGGTAGAGGGATCACTAGGTGGTGGATCAATAAGATCCATCGAGCCATCAACATCGGGCATAGGCTCATCCGTCGAAGGTTTATCTTGTTTTTCGATAGCATCATTATTGCCCTTCCTTGAGATGTGAAGATCTCTGGCTTTTCCAAGGGCAATGTCTTCATGAAAGGTGACATTACGGCTTACTTCCACATCCCTTTGATCAGGTAGATAGATTCTATATGCCTTTGAATTTTCATTGTAGCCAACGAATATACTTTTCTTCCTAGAAGCTTCCAACGTATTTCCTTTCTCTTTAGGCACATGAAAGTATATCGGACAACCAAAGATTCTAAAATGAGAAACATCAGGTTTCTTGCCAGTGAAGACTTCCTCAGGTGTCTTGAAATCCAAAGCTTGATGCAGGGTCCTCTTTTGGATATATACAATAGTGTTGGCAACTTCTTCCCCTAAGAATTTTGGTAGACATTAATCATAGATCATGGCACGGATGGCTTCCATAATTGTTTGATTCTTCCTTTTAGCAACACCATTCTGCTCAGGAGTGTATGGAACAGTTGTCTCCCTCTTAATGCCAGCGTCTCTGCAAAAGTCATTGAATTCATTTGATTCATATTTGGTTCCATTGTCGATCCTCAATGTCTGGATCTTCTTCCTTGTTTGATTTTCCACCAATGCCTTGAAAGAACGAAACCATTTAGACAATTCATCCTTCCTCTTCAAGAAATAGATCCATGTTTTGCGTGAGAAGTCATCCACAAACATTGCATAATAGATGTATCCTCCCCATGAGGTTATGGGCAGGTAACCAGATAGGTCAGAATGGACCAATTGAAGAATATCAGTTGTCTTGCTTTCATTAGAAGGGAATCGTCCCTTTGTATGTTTCCGAAGTGGACAACCCTGACAAACTCCTTCATGGTTCATATTAAAGTCGGCCATCCCTGTGACTATCTTCCTTACCTCAGGTGTTGGTGAGGTAAATCCCCTCTGCGGATAGAGGCGATCGCACTAGCCCTAGAGTGGGTCTAGCCACAAACAAGACAAGCTATAATATTGATTCCTAGTTAACGAATGGACGGAGATTCGATAGATGACTTACCGGAGATCCTATGCTGTTGTTGTCGTCGAAAAGAGTGGCTCGCTCCTCGCTCTTGGTTTGATAGATCACGATCCGCTTGCTTTCATGCTCGGACACCTGCGCACAAGAAAACAACGACAATATACAACATACTAATTCACATTCGCAACTATCAGTCAGTTGAAGAGGACTAAATCAATTGCATTACATAAACAACATAACACAACGATGGAACGAACACCATAGTCGAGTATATTAATAAATGGAAGGAAGAGTACAACCAAGCTTCGACGTTGTGATCTCCTCCAGTAGGGTTCAAGCGGAGCACGTCTCACAAAGGCTCGTCGGGAATTCGGATGGGACTCTCTCTACGGAATTCTCCTTGGTTCTACCTTCTCAATAACAATTACTCAGCTATAGTATTCTTCTCCAAGTTCAGCTCCTTGGCTATCTGTTCAACTAGCTTTCATAAAGGGAGAAGGCCTGTTTATATAGAGGGAGAAGGAGAGGGAGAGGTTAGGATCCCTATAATCATGGAAGGGAGACCTATCTTCAAGGAGTGTTCCATGGGAGGAGGAAACCACTACCTAAAGAGGGAGATCCGTGGCTGATCAACTTAACCACTTCTAGTGACTCATCCCTAAGGTGGTTAGAAGGAAACTTCCGCCTCTATTTGTTAAAAAACATTCCTAAAACAACTGGCACGGACACTACACTGAGATAGAGCGCCAGGGGGCGCGGGCTCTAGTGCAAATCTTCCACATCGGCGCGAGGGATGAACTGGCTATTCGCGCCAAGGCCAAAACATAGGTTTTGTGTGCTTTTTGAGAAAATGTCCAACAGGAGAAATGATGTCCTTATGTAGAAGGATGTAAAGAAGGTGTTTGTAGAGTATGACACTGTTCACAAGTCATGGGAATGATCTTCCAATATGCGGGACGAGGGATTGCAGGGACGGTGACAAAATGCTGTGTAGCAGATGCCCCCTAAAGCATGAGGTCCGAGAGAGAGGGAGGCATGAAATGCTTTATGAGAACGCGTTCGACCCAAACACTGCTGTTGGAAAACCTGCAAGTACAAATACAACTGATATCTATGATACATGATATGTGGCATGGGTGCAACCATCCATAATAGAGTACATAAAAAATGAGATCCGAGGTATGGACGCAGCCATCCAGTAATAAGGATCAACAAATAGACTCAGGTATGGTCGCAACCATCCAATCAGAAGAGTCATGTAATAAGTCATAATAATCCACAAAGAACCTGCAACCTGGATTTCATTAGACAAAACCTAGGGTCTTGTGCTCCATCCCGACCCGAACAAAGTACAAGTTCGAGCATGCGAATAGATGAGTTGAAGTCGGACATGCAGTGACATCATCTAATTACCAACCAATAATGAGAGCTGTTAACAGACGCGAGAGAAACCACCAGTAATGACAATGGTTCTCAAGGTACAAGAGGTACAATCCACGGAATGTGAACAATGATCTGGCGTCGAACACCCACAGAATCATCCGATCGAAGACCAATGATGTAAACCTTGCGACAGATGCAAAGAACCTGCCATTAAGGCATGCAGGCTCTAGGGTACCTGAAGGGAGTCTCTGGATCAACTTCCTGGAAAATGAGTTGAAGTTGACAGGAAGCGACCTGGTCGAAGGAGGGCCATGATGTTTCCCACATCATCGACACAAGACAGAGGAATATGATGATTTGCGAATCAAGTCCAACAGAGAATCAGAGGGAGGTTGAAAATTGCAGAGGAAAAACTTCTCTTGAACATATCGGTGGCACAACACTGGATTTGGCAGTATTTGACATCAAGGGATCTGAGGTCATGGTGACGTGGCAAAGAGCAGATGAGCGGTCAAAAGAGATTATCCAAACCCATGGAGGCAAACAAATGATGAAGTGAGATGTCCCCAACCCGACACGAATGCAGACAAGTGCTATGTTTAAGAGTGACACACTGCCGACTAAAGTCTGGTTCCATTTTCCCCCACCATTTCTGGCAAGTACCCCAATTATTTTTGTAAACAAGCTTGAAGGGGATAGCATATGCTTGCGATGTAAGTTTGTCCTTCAGACAAATCCAACCTAGTACATTTTACGAGCCCTAGGAAGGAGGAACTCGAGTAATGTCATAACGACGGAGTCAGATGTCATCAGTTTTTTATGAGTCTGAGAAAGGGAGAAGTCGACATCTTTTCATGTTTAGAGATTTTGAAAAGAAAGCGGAAAAGAAAACTCTAGCAAGGCCCTTTTCGTAAATAGTCTCTCAGATCCGAAAAGGTAGAAAACAATATCCGAGAGAACCTCTTAGTCGTGATAGGCTAAGGTATTCCTCTTATGTAAATAATCTATCCCAACCCAAAAAAGGGGTAAATGTATACTGGGCAGATATCGTTTCGCAGCCATTTAACGAGTTCAAAACGACAAGCATCTCGACAATCTTTTCAGTTTTAGAGAGTCAGAAAAGAGTTGAAAGGTGACTCCAGTAGTGACTTTTTCGTGTTTTTACTGAGTCCGAAAAAGTATAAAATACAACTCGTTTCTTCATCATAACCATGTGAAAATCTGTCGTTGCACAAAAAGACGTGTGTAAAACATATTCCTCGAAAACAATATGATAAAATAATCGACAAATATGTTTTAAAAGCTAATTTAAGATTTTAAAAACTCTGGTAAACTTGATAAATATATATTATTAATGATGAAAGATGAAAAGATGATTACAATGAGGGATCGCCTAGGCTTTAAATATAGCCTCAAGGTGTCTCTTGGCGAAGAGGCATGATCTTTGATCATGCCCTTTCACTAATAAAACCTAATATAACTATATCTAACTAACAATTAATAAAATTTACATAACATTGCCCCTCTCTTAAAGATGCTTTGTCCTCAAAGCATATGTAACGATGGACAATGTTGACGAACGCCTGGGTTTCTTGAGCGGCGAGCTCTTGCTTCCCACATTTTAAAAAGATCGTGGAGCATATTCTCGAGTTCAATCTTTTGTTGATCTGGATAGTGAAAATATCTGATATCGACAGGGTCGGATCCTGTCTTGACTTCTGGCGACTCTTCGTGGCTCCCTTTTGAAGGTAACATTTCTAACTGATGACATTGTACTGTAGATGGTGGCGCTCCTATTTGAATCATCTTCGTCATCAGAGAGGAAGATACGACTTGATTTTCTGGGGCTTGGAATCCATACAACTTGTATTTCTGCGCTTTCCACTTAAAATTTATAAACTGCTTCTGATGGTTGGCAGAATAAGTACCTAGAGTTCGTAGCCATTGAATTCCTAAGACCACATCTACTCCTCGTAATGGAACGGTGTAGAATGGAGATTCTAAATGAAAGTCTTTAATCTGCAATTTGACTTTATAGCATTTTCCTACTTGTTCAATCTTCTTACCATCGGCCACCATTACCTTCATATTATGCATGGGAAAAGTAAAGAGGTTGAGTCTTTTGGCCATGGTTGAATCTAGAAAATTGTGCATGCTGCCTGTGTCTATTAGAACCATTACATTGTTTTTCTTAATATGTCCTCTTAACCTTAGGGTTTGAGGTTGTAATATGCCTGTCATAGCTGATAATGACACTTGCGGAATAGTTTCGCCATCCACTTCTGGAGAGAACTCTAAGTTGCCTTCTAATCCTTCTATACATGAATCAGTACTGTTAGCATCATTAGTTGCTTCACAACTGTATAGATTCTTCGCTTTTTCATTAGCACATCTGTGCTTAGGGTCCCAGTTTTCACCGCAACGTTTGTACTTGCCCTCTCGCATTCTTTGTTTTTCCAAACTAGATTTTTCTTCTTCACGAAGATGGACAGGGACATATTTTGTGTCATCTACATTTTCAGATTGAGGAAACCGTCGTCTCGAATATACTTTTTCTGGTTTTGATAATCTTTCAAATTTCTTTTCAGCAGCTTTTGCTTTTTGCCTTGCTACTTCTACGGACGTAATTTCATGTAGTTCAAGCTCTTCTTGTATGTGGATTTTAAGTCCTGAGATGTAAGACTGGATTAGACGAGATTCCGACAATCCGGGTACTCGTGTTGCCAAGGTCTCCCATTCTCGAGTGTACTCATCCACATCTCCTTTTTGGCGTAATTTGATAAACGTTGAAAATAACTTTTCTTCTTTTATGCCTTGAAACCTTTTGAAGAATGCATCTTTAAATTTCCTCCAACTGATAGCGAGCGTCGTCTTTTTCCACCACATATACCAATTATATGCTTCCCCTTCCATTTTCATGGAAGCATGTTTAATTTTTTCGTCATCACTAGTAATGTCATAAATCTCAAAATATTCTTCTGCTTTATTAAGCCATGCAACGCTATTTTTTTCATTACCATCAAATTTGGGTAGGTCGATCTTGGCTTTGCGCTGATATGCTAATGGTGGAACAAGAAGGGGATATTGATTAGCGAATGCATTCCAGAGCTGTTTATTTTGAAAATTTGCATTACTATCTTCTTGATGATGTGGAGAATCAGTCTTTTCCTGATGCTCTTCTGAGTTCCCTGAATCTGCGGTATTGTTTTGTTGATTTTGTTCCCTGTTAGGAGATATTGGGGATTGTGTCTGACTCAACTTATCTATTTTATCATTTAGCTTGTTAAAGAGTTCTATCATATTGTTCATTGCTTCGTTCCGCTTTTCTGTGGCCTCGTGATGGTTTAGCCACATTTGTCTCTCTATTCGATTTGTCGTGTCATGGATTTTTTTGATGTCGTTGGAGTGCCCTGCAACTGTACCTTCAAGGTCGACTAATCTTTTTCCGAATTCTTCGGAATTATTAGTGATCTGTTTCTCGAGATCCACCAATTTTTTCTGGAATTCAGCCATTGACATCGATGAAGACATTGAACGTGTATGAGGTGGGGAATATTTTTCCGCCAGTTTCTCTTTTCCCCTCTTTTTTTTTTTTTTTTAAATTAATTAATTAATTAATATTTAATTAATTAATTTTTTTTTTTGAATTAATTAATAATAATTTTTTTTTAAACTATATAATTATTATATATATATATATATAATTTTTAATTAAAAATTATATAATATATAATTTTAATTATATAATTATTATATATATATAATTATTAAATGAGAATTATATAATATATAAATGAATTATATAATTATAATATATATATATATATATATATATATATATAATTATCAATTGAAGTATATATTATATATTTATATAATTAAAAAAAAATCGTTTTTTTTAAATGTGCCCGTTCCCTTTGAAAAGACACATCGTTTGTTATAATAAATCGATTTTTTTTTATAACTATGCTCAAAAGTCCACCTGTTTCACGATTTACCACACCTGTTTCACGATTTTACCAAACGTATTTTATTTGTTGGGCCACGACAGAGAACTGACCACGTAGGCCGGCACACTGTTTCGATTTATTTATTGGAATAATGTTTTATCTACGGCTGGGATAATAGCTGAGAATGGGGTGCAGGGACGGCAGGTTTAAGAGCCGAGCGGGTAATGGGTAGCGGGTTATATATATATCGTTTTTCCAATCGACAGGTGACCACAGCATTTGACAGCGTTTCAACCTTTATCAAATGTTTCTTTTATCGATTTCTGTTACGGACGGGTGGACCTTCTACAAGTTCTGATCCTTCACAGATTTGATCACAAATAACTGTAGGTTGAATCCTTATCCGAGCTTTTTCCACAGGATTGTTCAACGTTACATCCAAAAATCCGAACAAAAACAAATGTCACTGTTCAATTCGAGCTTCTAGGCAGTGTGAAAAAATACGATCCCAGGTTTCCGTCCTTTTTTTCTATTTGCCGGACTGCCTTTTTCCTACGGCTATCTTATTTTTTTTTATCTTCTGGTCAACGTCCTTTCTGCTACTCTTTTTTAATCGATCTTCCTTGCTACAACCTCCGACAACCAGCCAACAAGAAATTTACGTATGCTTTGAGGGAATTATGATTTGTGAGCAAGGGCAAAGTGGGAGTGAGAGAGCAGAAGGGGTTGGGTAAAAATCTGCAATTTTTTTGGAATTTCCTTTGATTCCTTAATTCTGGTGATCACACAGATCCCGAAGAGCGATGGCTCCGATACCAATGGAGTGTAAAAACTCTGGTAAACTTGATAAATACATATTATTAATGATGAAAGATGAAAAGATGATTACAATGAGGGATCGCCTAGGCTTTAAATATAGCCTCAAGGTGTCCCTTGGCGAAGAGGCATGATCAAAGATCATGCCCTTTCACTAATAAAACCTAATATAACTATATCTAACTAACAATTAATAAAATTTACATAACACCCAACCCAAAAAAGGGGTAAATGTATACTGGGCAGATATCGTTTCGCAACCATTTAACGAGTTCAAAACGACAAGCATCTCGACAATCTTTTCAGTTTTAGAGAGTCAGAAAAGAGTTGAAAGGTGACTCCAGTAGTGACTTTTTCGTGTTTTTACTGAGTCCGAAAAAGTATAAAATACAACTCGTTTCTTCATCATAACCATGTGAAAACCTGTCGTTGCACAAAAAGACGTGTGTAAAACATATTCCTCGAAAACAATATGATAAAATAATCGACAAATATGTTTTAAAAGCTAATTTAAGATTTTGAAAAGTTATAAAATGCCATTAGTGTTAAAAAATTATTTACTTTTCACTTTTACCTCTTTGTGGAGCAACAGTGACCCATTTGCCTTGCGATCTTGTGGCGACGATTGCGAGTGATCTAGTGAACCAATCTTGATTTCGTGAGTCTCAGGTAAGAGCCGACACCATTTGCCATCTTTTAAGCTATATTTCATTACCTGTATTTGTCATTTTGAACCCTTCAGGGGAGGATTTTCCAAAACTAGGGCATTGCCGTTGGCGCAGGTTTCGGGTCCACATTTTGAACCCTTTAGAGGAGGATTTGCCAAAACTAGGGCATCGCGGTTGGCGCGGGTTTCGGGCACGGACCCGCGCCAATCGCCCCTTTTTTACACAGAGGGCACGCCCATTGGCGCGACCGTTAGCGAAACAGTGGCGCCAACCGCGCAACCCAAAAATCTGCTTAAATTTGAGAAAAATGAAGTCAATTGCTTGCGAATTTTGATGCCTAAGTAGACTAACAATGCTCATATGAACAATGTGCAGGTACCAAGTAGGAAAAATGGTGCTTGATTGGAAAGAGAGAGAACACAATGAGGAAGATGAACTCGCCATGGAGAATGAGCGATGCATGAATGCCCTCAGAGATTGTGGGCTAAAGAAATTCTTCCTCACATCGTGCCTCCGGGCTCAGTCGGAATTGCTTCAATATTTGATAAGCATTTGGGACGAAGATCAAGAAAAGTTTGTTCTTCGAGATCAGGAACTTGAACTTGAAGTTTTTGATGTCTATTTTATCATAGGATTGTCGCAGAGGGGTGTAGTCCCTATGCTGACCGGTACTCGTCCCTCTGGGGAGAGTATGGAGATGGTGATCGACAGAGTGTGCCGAGGGGCACGCAAAGGAACAGGGAGCAGGAAGGTTGACATTCAAACCATCCCGGATTTGGCACTAAAAGTAGTGCTGCACACTATCACGCGGGCTGCAGGATCGCAAGCACCGCATCAGGCCACAAAGACACAACTGCTTCTTGCCTTAGACTGCCTGACCCCGAATTTCTACAACTGGGCAGAGGCCGTGACCATTAACATCAAGCAACAGCTAACCAAATGCAAGAAGACCAAATTGAAGCAGTTTGGGTATGGATCCATTTTGGTATCGTTCTTCTTGGAATGACCACTGATATTCTAGCGTCAGGAGGTCATTGTTTCGATGCCACCACCCAAAGAACCATGGATGGCCTGATGCGCTGCATTGATGCCTAGAGCAGGGGGTGGCCAACAGATGTCCTGAAGGCCAGAGTTTTTTGATTGGCTCCGTCGACAACTGATTGTCGTGGAGGATTGGCCTAACTTTGGTACAGACTTCACCGGTGATCCAGACCTCCTGCTCCCGGAGGGAGAGGATTGGGACGAAGAGCTAGGTGAGACTCATTTTTTATTTTCATGAGTTTATGATTTTTTGGTATATATGCATGTTCTAACAGCTAATCTTATATGTATGCAGATGTTGGCCCAGAGAGGCCTGCAGGTATGTCACTGATAGCAAGGCGAACTCCTCGCGATTTCGATCCTCATCGTGAGGGCGACAAAGAGGAGATAGTACAAAATCTGGAGGGGATCGCCCGTGGGATCTCGGACTATGCTCGCCTGGATGATGTTCCTCAGGCCTATCAGAGGCATACTGTAGGGTGCCGAGTCGTATCCACCGCTTGTTGAGGCGGTTGGTACGGGCAGTGACGTGCTATCATGAGCACCACGCTGATTAGGCACCTAGGCTTTTTATTTCTGCATATTTTTGAGAGACATGTTGTCTCGGGATGTAACTGAAACATACATATATATTTTTTGAGTTTTTATGATGTACACACTGCAAACAATCGATATATATATATATATATATATATATATATATATATATATATATACATCTGTTTTCTACATGGGTCTATTTACATATGATGATGTTTTATAAATTGCACAAATGTCTATCTAACACAATGTTAGCCACTGCATCAGTTAATGTATTCATTCGTCTCGGTATATGTTGATATGTGATGAAATCAAAATGTCTTTCAAGCAAATGAATACGTAAATACAATCTCAAAATATATGGGTTTCGAACCGAATAATGACCGTTAAGTTGAAGAAAAACAAGTTGTGAATCTAGATTTACAAGCAATGCGCGTATGCCGAGGTTAACTGCCTCGGTTAATAGTTCCACAACAGCACTATATTCAGCGACATTGTTTGTTATTTGTCCTAGACAAATACCTTGTAGGTTAATCAACTCACCAGCAGGATTATAAATTACCCAGGTTGCCGAAGACAAGCTCCTAGTACTGCGGGAAGCACCATCCGCGAAACCGACATAAGGGGTAATAGACAACTGCAGAACCAGCAAGACCCAATAAGCAGAAAAAAGCTTACAAAGCACATCAAACCTAAATATGCACAAAAATGAAAATAAATCACCTATGTACACATATCATGCATGGATGACTCAAGCATAATATTTTTTCAAATACAACCCATTTCTGGGCTGTGCTAAGGGATAACCTTCATAATCGATAATCTCATAAGCCCCATTCTGTAACACACGTTTGACGATGTAGGGCCCATGCCACATGGGTTGGAATTTACCTGCCCCCAGCTTATCATGAGGTTGGTCGTACAGGAGAACGAGGTCGTCCTCGATAAAAGAAAGAGGGGAAATTGTTTGGTCAAAGTGAGCTTTGACTCGCTTCTTTTGTGCTTCGATGACCAAAGCAGCTAAGCGACGAGTTTCATCCAATCTCTCTAAATAGAGGAGACGCTCTTCCTCAGGTGAAGTATTAGGTAGTAATTCCACAGCTAATTTGAGTGAAGGAATTTCACACTCAATCGGAAGAGTAGCTTCCAGACTGTACACCAACTGAAACGGGGTGAATCCGGTTGCACTCTTAATCGACGTTCGGTAAGCCCATAGAGCTGAAAACAACATGAGATGCCAATTTGATTTATGGATCCCAATTGTTCGTTGAAGCATCGTAACGAGAACTTTGTTTACGGCTTCAACCTAACCGTTAGCTTGAGGGTAATACGACATTGAGCTGTCGTCACGCAGACCCAACTTAGACGTCAGCTCCGCCATCATATAGTCCCGAAAATGTGAACCATGATCAGTAACGATGGCTTGAGGGACACCAAACCGAGCAATAACATGATTGAATATGAATTGCGCTGCTGTCTTACCGTCCGCAGCCAGTGTAGGCATTGCTTCAGCCCATTTTGTAAAATAATCGACATCGACGATGATTTAGGCATGCTCCCTGGCCGAGCGAGGGTTACACGTCATAAAATCGATGCCCCATTTGGCAAAAGGACCAACGGTAATGACAGGGTGTAAGGGAACAGGTGGCGCACGCATCTTGCATTGATATATCTGGCATGCATGGCATTTGCGTACTGCGACAATGCAGTCTTTAAAAATGGACGGCTAAAAATAGCCAACACAAAGAATCTTCTGTGCGGTGGCATAACTAGACATGTGACCACCATAGGCGCCACTGTGGCAGTCATTTAAGACTTTCTCAGCTTCCTCGAGGGTCAGACATCGGCGGAGCGCGGAATCGACTCCAACATGATAGAGGGTATCTCCAACAATACGATAAGGTTGCGAGTGATGTCGAATGCGGCGTCGGGCATCTTTCGTCAACTCAAACCTAAAAGTAGAAGTTTGGAGGTACACGATGATATCACCGTACCATGGATCAAGGGTGCTAATCAAGAAAAGAGTTTCGTCCGGAATATGATCCTTGGAATAAGAAGGGGCAGAGTCGGTGGGGAGAGAACAAATTAGATCAACGAAAACGAGTGATTTCTTTGATTTGGCGATAGTGAATTCCAAATCAAACTCTTGGAGGATAACGATCCACTTCGAGTACTTGCCTCCCAGCAACTGTCGAGACAAAATATAGGTCATGGGGTTATAATCAGAAATCACGGTTACCATCCGTAAAAGGATATAATGACGACAACGCTGAACGGCCTGGACCGCAGCCAGCACTAACTTCTCAACATGTGCATAACGCGTTTCAGGGTCGAGAAGGTTTCGAGACAAGTAGTAAATAACATCATCATCATCATCATCTTGAACCAAAACCATGGCGATCGTATTGAAGGCGGCAGCTAGATATAGGGTGAAATCACGATGATAATCCAGAGGACGTAATAAAGGAGCGTTGAAAAACGACGTCTTGAGCGTATCAAAAGATTGCTGAGCAATCTCATCCCAACAAAAAGGGACGTCCTGTTTTAAAAGTCGTATGAACCCCTTGGCTACTTCAGCATAGTTTGGGATAAAACGTCGTAAGAAATTTGCTTTCCCTTGGAGATTCTGGAGTTGGTGTAACGAGGATGGAGAGGGGAGATTAACAATAGCCTCAACCTTAAGCGGATCAAGGCGAATTCTGTCTTTGGAGACGATAAACCCTAAAAGTCTACTGGAATCGACGTAGAAGACGCATTTATGCGGAGTGAGCTGAATGTTGTAGCATCTACAACGAAGAAAGATCTGGCGGAGATGGTTCGGATGGTCTTTTCGCACAGCTGAATGAGCCGGAAGGTCATCCAGGTATGGTTGAACAATATGACGAATACCGTGAAAGGCATAAGACATTGCGCGCTAGAAGGTAGCCCCAGTGTTCTTCAAGCCGAAAGGGGGTTTCTTATATGCGAATGTTCCCCAAGGACAGATAAAAGCAGTCTTGTGTTGATCCGACGGGAGAATATTGATCTGATTATAGCTAGAGAATCCGTCCATAAGGGAAAAAATCTCACTCCCCGCACAATCGTCAATGATCTGATCGATGAAAGGGGTGGGATAGTTATCCTTAGGGCAGGCCCGATTAATATCGCGATAGTCAACACAGACGCGAATTGTTCCGTGCTTCTTATCCACAGGAACAATGTTAGAAACCCACTCTGTCAGAGGGATCAGATAAATGAAACCCGCTTTAAGAAGTTTTTCAACTTTAGCTTTTTATGGCGGCGGCTTTCCGAGGATGCACTGGTCAAAGACTCTGGCGAAAAGGCTTCACATCAGGGTAGGTGGGAATCTCATGCACCACAATACTGGGATCAATTCCAGGCATCTCTTCGTAAGACCAAGCGAAAACATCACGGAATTCGCGAAAGAGGCTAGTGTACTCTTGGACTTCATCGGAAGAACAAGTGACTCCGACATGAATGTTCTCGACAATTCCTGGTTTCGATAGGCATCGTTTGGGTGATGTTACTCAAGTTACCTTCAGTGAAGACTTCGTGAGTCAAGATAGGCGTTTGAAGTGGCGGAGAAGGAACTTGAGACGCAAAACGCTCAAGACAGTTAGATATTGCCTCGAGGCTAGGGATAAACGAGGAACGATGATGCCCATCACTCCACGGTAAGTCCTCGAGAGACATGGTTTCCACGATGGATTCATCGGATGGAAACACTTCTTTTAAAGGATCAGAATACCAAGGGAAGGTCTTGTAAAAGTCCATGTCTGAATCTGCTGTGAGGTCTTGTAAAAGACTACGGGGACTAGGAGGTATGATAGCAGCCAAAAATGGTGATCCTGATGTAAGAGGGGGGAAATGCTCCCCGACCCCAAACCAAAACCAAGTGTTTGAAAGAGGCTAATTGAACTCAACTAGTTCTCCAAAGGGGTACTCTGACGGGAGAATAGGCTGCTGAAGCTCGACAGACCTAGAGGTTTGAGAAGTTTTAGATGAATTGTCTGAGAAAGGACTACCACTGGATGAAACCGATGGTTCCGCCACTGTGACCGTAGCACACTAGAAATAAAAAGAGATCAAAGACGAAGACTCTTTGATAAATATTAAAAACCAAGGCAAACAAAGATAGGATAAAAACCAAGGCAAACAAAGACAGGCCAAGCAGTCAAACTTTAATGGGCATGTAATCGTAGGTAGTTTAGTTTACCACATTGAAACCAAAATTTCGCTGTTTCATGTTTTAAGAGTCAAGAAACAGGCAAAAGATGACTCTAGTCACTCTTAGTTTTAAGCGAGCGTGAAAGGACAAGTGCTCGATGATCTTTTCAAATTTATGGAGTCAGTAAAGATCGAAAATGACTACTCAGGTAGTCTAGGTAGAAGGGTGTACCAGGTTTTCGTGAACTGCCATATACACCTTGGTGATCAAATGAAAGAAGAATGACCAAGGACTTGATGTACGTGTAGGTAGTCTCCCCGAATGCTGTGTTCAGTGTATCACAGTTACAAGGCGACAGACTTGGCTTCCTACGGATAAAAGGATTGCAACCTAGAGGAGTCTCCCTTTATATACTCGACGGTACGGGGAGCACAAGTCCGTACTAGTGCTGTCTGAAGCTAGATGGCGAGCAACAACTGCTAGGTTTAAAGACGTCGGAACACATCTCTAACTTAGACCACTAAATGTTTCGTTAGGTTTCAATGTTGCCTTAGGTTAATTGAGTAAATTTTAAGTTGATCTTGTATTTACGTTTCAATTCCAAGGGCCTACCGGATGTTGGATCTCAAAAATCCCCTAAATGCAAGCTACATGCCAAAAAATACCATTTCGTTCGATGAAAAGCTATCTACGAGAAAGTTAAGAGTTTTCAAGCAATAGCAAATAATGAGAAAATGCGGAAACATCCACTACAGTATCCAATGCAAGATAATGAAATTTAGCAATCTTTCCTAGAATTTTCCAATGCTAGATATGCGAAAGATTTTGAATTTCACAATGCAAACAAGAATGCAAACAATTTTTTTTTGATTTTTCAATGTAATAGAGCAAACAATGCACTAAATGACATGAAAAACAAACCAACACACTAGTTCGAGAATGTTAATGCGAGAGCTGAAGAGAAATAACTTCAATCAACTCAAAACAAACAAAGCCAAACTCAAACCAATGTTGCAATCTCTCAAATTGAAGAAAGATTTCGAAACAGACCCATACAAGCAGTGTGATCTATGCTTAGAGTGACAAGAAGCAAAACTGAATGAAAGAGGCAAGAATCATTTAACCAATGCAATCACTCAAATGGATCAAGGGAGCTGAATGCAATCAAACAAGGAATGAAGTTGACTGCGAAACAAAAGTGCTCCAACTCCTGCAGGAGGCTCAACATACCAAAGCACTTGAAAACCCTAAGGCTATGATGCTGATAGGAAATGGACAAACAGCTGAAGGAATGAAGCCAATCACAATCAAAAACCATCCCAAAGCACTCAATGCATACCTAAAATAACCCAGAAGCATAAGGACTGACCAAAAATCTTCAAAACAGACCAAACCCTAACGCCTACAAGGATTGGCGAGACTGTTTGGCTGTAATCAGCGCCAAACAGGGGATGGCGCGGGTGCAAAACTAGCAACAAGCGCCAGCTGGCGCAACTGTCTGACCAGAAAACGCACCAAGTCAGTTACCTCAGGTAAAAGGAAAATTTTGAAAAATAGAGGTCAGATCTGATCCTCTAGGGCTAAACAAGGCTCTTGGACTTAGCAGAATAATAAAAAAAGGCAAAACAAGCAAACAAAGACCAAAAGAAGACCTAATGGGTGAAAGACAAACTCACACTGTTCCCCAGTGGAGTCGCCAATTTGTTGGTGAGGTAAATCCCCTCTGCGGATAGAGGTAATCCCACTAGCCCTAGAGTGGGTCTAGCCACAAACAAGACAAGCTATAATATTGATTCCTAGTTAACGAATGGACGGAGATTCGATAGATGACTTACCGAAGATCCTATGCTGCGGTTGTCGTCGAAAAGAGTGGCTCGCTCCTCGCTCTTGGTTTGACAGATCACGATCCGCTCGCTTTCACGCTCGGACACCTGCACACAAGAAAACAACGACAATATACAACATACCAATTCACATTCGTAACTATCAGTTAGTCGAAGAGGACTAAATCAATTGCATTATATAAACAACATAACACAACGATGGAACCAACACCATAGTCGAGTATATTAATAAATGGAAGGAAGAGTACAACCAAGCTTCGACGTTGCGATCTCCTCCAGCAGGGTTCAAGCAGAGCACGTCTCACAAAGGCTCGTCGGGAATTCAGACGGACTCTCTCTACGGAATTCTCCTTGGTTCTACCTTCTTAATAGCAATTACTCAGCTATAGTATTCTTCTCCAAGTTCAGCTCCTTGGCTATCTGTTCAGCTAGCTTTCATAAAGGGAGAAGGCCTTTTATATAGAGGGAGAGGGAGAGGTTAGGATCCCTATAATCATGGAAGGGAGACCTATCTTCAAGGAGTGTTCCATGGGAGGAGGAAACCACGACCTAAAGACGGAGATCCGTGGCTGATCAACTTAACCACTTCCAGTGACTCATCCTTGAGGTGGTTAGAAGGAAACTTCCGCCTCTATTTGTTAAAAAAACATTCCTAAAACAGCTAGCGCGGGCACTACACTGAGACAGAGTGCCAGGTGGCGCGGGCTCTATTGCAAATCTTCCACATCGGTGCGAGGGATGAACTGGCTATCCACGCCAAGGCCAAAACATAGGTTTTGTGTGCTTTTTGAGGAAATGTCCAACAGGATAAATGATGTCCTTATGCAGAAGGATGCAAAGAAGGTGTTTGCAGAGTATGACACTGTTCACAAGTCACGGGAATGATCCTCCAATATGCGGGACGAGGGATTGCAGGGACGGTGACAAAATGCTGTGTAACACTAGGTAAGGCTTTGTAATGTAAGTGGGCAAATCTCTGGTGCCATAATTCACATTGAAGAGAAGTATCACTCACCAAAGCTCCCAAAGGACTTCCACCATCAACCCTAAATCCAAGAATAAATGCATCTTTAGGGTTTCTATGCCAAATATGTACCTTTCCATCAATGAATGCTACCTTGAAGCGTTTGTCTTCCATCGCAGAAATAGATACCAGGTTCTTCTTCAAATCGGGCACATACAACACTTCTTGTAGATGCATGGTTTGACCTTGATTCAAGTGAAGAGTGACAATTTCTATCCCTTTCACGGGGTAGGTGGCATTATCTCCAAATATGATCTCTAAATTAGTCTTCTTCTCAACCAAATTGGAGATGGCCTCCTTGTATCCAGTGAAGTGCCTTAAGGCTCCACTATCAATCAATCAATGATCCAAAGTATTCGGAGGAGAGGCAGTAGATAGAGCATAAATAAGATAGAATTCATCTTGTTTTTCTACAACATTACTTTCATCATACCTGGCATTTCTTGTCCCTTTCGGAGGTCGGCCATTTCCATTTTGAGCAGCAGGAGCATTCCTCTTTCCTTTGTTGTTGAACCTGTTGTTCCTTTGATTTCTATTGCCTTTGAAATTGTTGTTGTTGTTGTCATCATCCCCTGGGATTGTTCTTGTGAGGGCACTCTCTAGCATAGTGGCCGAACCCGTTGCAATTTTTGCATCTTCCTTTTCTTCCTCCTTTGAATCCCTTCTTAGATCCTTGACCTAGTCTCCTTGGACCAGCATTATTCCTTCCTTTCGGATGAGCAGAGAAGGCAATAGGTTCATTTCCATTGGAGGACGTATGTCTCTCCATCATCCTAGTCTCTTCTTGAGTGCATCTAGCCAATAATTCATCAAAACCAGGTATCCTGTCATTGTTGAGAATGGTGGTGGTAAATACATCCCATGGTCTTGTAATATCCCGGATCGGATATTTTAACTAAAATGCAGAAAAATACTGAATACCATAATTTGCCGTAAAATAAACATTTATTCAACAGAAGATTGCCATGTAAAATAAAAGACAGGAAATGCTGCAATCCAATACCATATAGAACAGAAGGAAAATCTCAGCTTTTATTATAGCTAATAAACAGGGGTTTACATATAGATCTGACCCAAGAAGAGCTGAGATAGAAAACCGGCCACCAAGATAAGCTGCTGAACGGCACTGGCCACAAACTGCACTGCTGCACTCTCCCTCCGGCAACAACTGAAAATGAACCCACTGAAACTGATGAAGCCCAAGTTGAAGATCTGAATGATCCTCACACCAAACTCTGAAGCTCTGTGAAACTCCTAAGTGAAGTCTCCTCAAGAGAGTTGGGTTTTCGTCCAACACTCACAAACCACCCGAGGGTTTCTGTCCTGGGGCTACGGCAGAAGTAGAGAACCACGTCCTCAAACCTCTCATACACAAGAAAATGATCTACTCCAAAGATGTCTCCCAATGGCCTCCTCCCTTCCTTTTATAGATCCCTTGGAGCCTTCTAGAGCATTATTTTATTATTATTTTATTTATGGAGCACTTTTCCCTTTTTATTAAAATATTATAAAATATTCCTTTTTAATGCAGAAAAGTGTATATCGGCTACCACGCCCCCTCTGGTCACTGAAATCTCTGTCTAACTGTCCCATCGTGTAGGTCTCCTCGTCCCGGTTCCGATGAGCTATTACACTAAGGTGTTCCATCGTATATTCCTCCCGGAATGCCACCTTGAGCATAATCAGCTGAGTTAAGCCCATAAATAACTCAAAATTCCGAAAGTGATCAAAATGCATCGGAACGAAAGCCAAACTGCTCGGATGATGGAGTATATCAAGAGAATGCCTCCAGACACCATGAAAACTCCTCAAAACTCCTCTGAAAAGCTCCTGAGCCCACTGATAGCACCAATCTGTACATGTGACCTGTCTGCTCCTAACTCCGGAAGTCCCTCCTAGCCCTGTCATGGATGATACCAAAAATGGGAATATTACAGACCTCCCGCCCCAAGATTGCTTGCCCTCAAGCAATCGAAATATGTGGACCACTCTATTGGCCCACCGCACCTCAGACCCAATGCCTGGATCCCATACCAACCTCAGGGTGCTGCTATGCACCTGTGTCAAACCTCTCGGGACAGATCCCTCAATGCCGGGATCCCAAACTGATCTCTCTCTGTCCCAGACAACAAACAATCCTCCCGGATCCCAACGCCACCATGGCCAATCATCGCCCAAGTCCCACGGCTCAGGCTGTGCACTGTCTCTAACTATATCTGATGCTCTCAGAGGTGAAGACCACCAACAAGCATCAATGTTCCCGGGCTCCTGCTGTGCTGTACCTGTAACTGCATATGCTGCCCCACCAACTGCATACCAACTCATCACTTCTCTCCAATCCAGGATCTGACTCAATCCCATGCTGATCCTGCTCTCCTGAAATCGGGAAGGAGTCCTGAAGTAACGACAATCGGTGCCCTCCTGCCAACTGGAACCTGTAACAGCTACTATGTCTAAGGGCCCCTGCTCTGCTATGCTCCCTACGAAGAATACTGTACCACCAAGAGGGTACCAACTCATGATCTCCCGCCAGTCCATCCTGGAAGAAGAATCCGATGTAGCAACAACTGCATATGGAATATGCCTAGAGTGTCGCTGCCAGCCCGTAATCGACTCACACTGATCTGCCCTATCTGTCAAAGAAAGCTGCTTGTAGGAAGAAGCCCCTCTCCCTATAATGGGCCAAAGTGGGCAAGATATGCTGCAAGCCCCATCGATGTACTCCTGGAGAGTACTACTCACTGAAAATACTGCAGCTCTGCTGATTGCGGGTACATCTATCGACACCTCACCAATGTGTCAGCCCAAAGATGGATGCTCCAACTTGCCCTCTGATTGTACCGTCAGGGAATCTAGTCGTTCTCCAATGCGGACCAACTTGGCCGCCGACTTGGCACAAGTCACTCTCATACCCTCCAGCTCCTGGTCCTGCAACAAAAGGGCCTCCCGTAATGACGTGGCCTTCTCTCTCAAAACTCGAAGGTCCGTCCGAAGCCGATGATACCGCTGTCTGCGACCATCATCCAATACCTCTATACCTGCTAGTGCCCTAGCTCCCTGCAAAACTATCCCATCGACCTCCAACGTCCCTAGAGGATATGGATCTGCAACTGGTGTCTGTGCATCTGACTGCTCCTCCTCAAAGGCTGACCCCAATGTTAGCTGCATATCTATCATAGGCTCAATGTGGGTGCCCATCTGGATCTCACCCAAGGAAATGTCATGCCTGATGTCCATAGTATCCTCCTCTGCTGACTCAGGCTCCATCATATGCTGCTCTGGCTGAATCGTCACAAGTGACTCATCACCTAGAGTATCACCTATACAATCCCCTGACTGCTCACCCTGCACACTAGAACACAGCTCTAGTCTACTGTCATCGTCATCTCTGCATGGCTGCTCTCGCTCCCCAGAAGCATCCTCAACTGATCCCATGGACTCATCTGAAGAAGAGCCCTCACCCTGGCATACGGATGGAATGTCTACCTGCTCTACCTCATCTGCATCTCTCACACATGAGTGATCAGGCCCCCAAGGTTCTTTGCAAATGAAGCAAAGTCCCTTCCTCCTCAGCTCATTTCTGCTGCCTGACCGACCAAACTGGAGCCGCTCCTCCCTGGTCAACTGTCTCCTGAGAAACTCAATGTTCTGCTCAACTAGCCCTTGGGCTAGCTCATAAGCAGCAGGCGAGACCAACCGCTTTCTCCTCCAAATGCTCAGCAACCTAATCTGCAACTTCCGGCAAATGGTCTCATGGTCTCTCATACATGACGACAAGATGGACCGCATGTGTGCTATGACAGTATCAGGATGATGTTTCCTAATGCTAAAGAAGCATCGGAACATCTGCAAAATCAGGTCATCACACTCAAGATAGAACATGATCTCATAAGTTCGGTCCATAGCCATGGCTTCTAGAACCTTAAACTTCCTCCTAAATGTAGAGCCTGCACAGTTGTCCAAATCCCGAAGGGTTCCTACTATCAATCTGAAAATTCTTCTCATAATATCATCATTGTAGGGAGGGTAGGGTGCTGTTATCCTCAGGATATCGCTGAAACAAGAGGCAACTATCGGCTGGACTCTCTCACTTGGATGTTCCAAGAATCTGGCTTGTATTAATGCAAGCATAGACGGCTCCAAAGCCCAATTCAAACACCAGTCAGATTGCTGTACCTTTGAGAGACAGGATTCCAGCTCCTCTAACATGGGCAAGTCATCCCCAAATCTTCCACTCTTCAAGTCCATCCCCTGTACATACAGCCAATTTCCCACTTCTTTCTCCCTTTGTATATTCCTCGGATGCTCTTGTCGGAGCAATTTATGTACCTTCTTGGAGAAGGGTCTGCTGTTCTGATTTGTTCTCTGGTTTTCTGCTTTTATTTTCATCAATCTGTTTAGAAGTTCCTCCATGGTTCAACTAAGGATAAAATCACTGTTTTTCTGAGTTCAATGCACTCTTCTGAGTTTGCTATATAATTTCCAGTGAAGTGTTTTAGCAAACAGATTTCTTGCACAATGTCGCATGTGCAATTCTGAGTTGTCTCAACTCAGCATTGCACCTCTGAGCTGCTTAATTTCTCAGTGGGATGAAAAGCTGTTAAATTTCTCAGTGAGATGAGAAACTGTTGTGGGTACCCTTTATAGTGATGTAGGTGTAATTTTTGTCATACTGCTGTAGGTGACATGTATTTGCTGGTACAAGTATATAGTGGGGAATTTTATAAAAAACTGGTTTCCACCCAGCTACTGATATCTAGAGCTCAGAAAACAATTACAGCTTATTGACAAAACTTAATCTCAGAAATCACCTTTCTCAATTATATCAAGGAATGTATACTCAGAAAAATATGTAAAATGGAACCTGGTTTATATATCTTCCACAATGTTGCAGTAGGCAGACATTTGAACAGGAATATTTCTCAAGGAGCAGCCCCTTCATTCCTCTGAAATATGTACTCTGCTACAGCCACAGTGATAGCAGTCTTCTACAGCAGTGTATTAATCTTCAAACTCTTCAGTGGGAACCCACGCTTATCTCCCAGTGTGCACCCAGCTAGTGTGATAGACATGTTCCAGCGTGCTTTAATTCTCATTAATCTGCTTCTGCTAATGTCTACGTACCTCAACCATTAAACCCAGCTCCTGGTTTGCTCAGAGATTCCGTCCTCTGCTACAATCTCGCCCAACCTTCATCAATTAGCAACTCAATGTGCCGTTTTCAATAGTGTTACAGCCACAGTTGCCCGACAAAACTATCTTTCCGCTGAGTAAAGGGAAATTCGGTATACAGATAGAGAGACGTGTTTCAGACTGCATGCAATAACAACATTGTTACACGTCATAACAGCTATACTGCTCCAAACTCTTGCGTGAAACCTGTGTCGTCTTGCCTCCCTAACCTTCGCGTGCAATCTGTGTTGTACTGCCGCCGGTTGACTTTGCAACAACAATTCGATGCCTCTGATGTGGCCCAAAGCATGAGAGTTGTGAATTGGTCAATCGTAGCAACGATGAATCCCTCCCGATGCAACAACTGTGTCAAAGCTATGCGCACCACAGATCACTCTTCGTGGACCCATTTGCAGACAGCGATAACATCACAGTCTACTTCACAGCCACAACAAACTCTGTAATGCCCCGCTCCAACTTCAAAATCTGAATAACATGTGGCCATTCACTCATTTGACCCGCCGACTTCAGTGCCGCCAATATAGTTAGCCGTCGATGTGCGGCGAATCGCTTTCAATCGCACAACATCAATAGCGATATACAGCGTGGCCCGATTCTTAACTGGTCAACTAAAAACTCGGTCCCAGCAGAGGTATAGCCAATTGCAATCAACGTGTTCCCCAGACTGGTGTAGTCTTTGTCGTTTATGATTTTGGATCAGTCGCTGTCACCAATGGATTCGGCCCGACCCAAAGTTCATTCGGTTGTCAGCTATCTACACCCCCCCACGATACTTATCATTCTTGCAATTTTCTGGTTGTCCTATGTAGATACGATCAGCCTGATGACGCTGGCAGCCCCCATAATCTTGCCGTAAGGAAACACGACCTCCCTGCAACGTTTGCGTTGACGACCTCCACTATGATCTGAAAATAACCACTAAGAACCAACTGATGTCATGAAATTGGAACAATCGGTTTTGATTTATCTTGTGCACCAGCAAATTTCTGAAACCCGAAACCCTCAGGCTCGGCTTCAGTAAGAAAATCAGAGAAACTCCAGCGGAAGAAGTTTGGTCTCTGATAAAATTTTGACTCTATAATATCGATCAATCTGGTCCAACATAACTCAATAATTGTGGTCCCTTTTACAGTGGACTGTCACTGAATTTTAGCCGGTGATTTGACCACAGAAAGTCTCACAACTCCTGAAACTTAAATTGGCTGTATGTAACTCTCTTTGATCCCCTAACAAACATAAGGGAATTTTCACCAGGGTTTTGGTCTAAAAAAAAAACTCAAATAAAATCCTCGAGTGATAACCACTATGACTGGCAATTGAAACCCGCAGGCTGAGCCAAGAATGAAGCTCTGATACCACTGTAATATCCCGGATGGGATATTTTAACTAAAATGCAGAAAAATACTGAATACCATAATTTGCCGTAAAATAAACATTTATTCAACAGAAGATTGCCATGTAAAATAAAAGACAGGAAATGCTGCAATCCAATACCATATAGAACAGAAGGAAAATCTTAGCTTTTATTATAGATAAACAGAGTTTATATAGGTAAAATAGAGAAAGAGTTGAGATAGCGGCCACAGATATTCTTGGAAACGAACGACATAGCCCCCGCTGTACCTCTCCCTACGTATGGTAGGCGAACCACGGGCGGTGAAGCCCAAGTTGAAGATCTGAATGATCCTCACACCAAACTCTGAAGCTCTGTGAAACTCCTAAGTGAAGTCTCCTCAAGAGTATTGGGTTTCCGTCCAATACTCACAAATCACCCGAGGGTTTCCGTCCTGGGGCTACGGCTGAAGTAGAGAATCCACGTTCTCAAACCTCTCATACACAAGAAAATGATCTACTCCAAAGATGTCTCCCAATGGCCTCCTCCCTTTCTTTTATAGATCCCTTGGAGCCTTCTAGAGCATTATTTTATTATTATTTTATTTATGGAGCACTTTTCCCTTTTTATTAAAATATTATAAAATATTCCTTTTTAATGCAGAAAAGGGTATATCGGCTACCACGCCTCCTCTGGTCACTGAAATCTCTGTCTAATTGTCCCATCGTGTAGGTCTCCTCGTCCCGGTTCCGATGAGCTATTACACTAAGGTGTTCCATCGTATATTCCTCCCGGAATGCCACCTTGAGCATAATCAGCTGAGTTAAGCCCATAAATAACTCAAAATTCCGAAAGTTATCGGAATGCATCGGAACGAAAGCCAAGCTGCTCGGATGATGGAGTATATCAAGCGAATGCCTCCAGACATCATGAAAACTCCTCAAAACTCCTCTGAAAAGCTCCTGAGCCCACTGATAGTACCAATCTGTACATGTGACCTGTCTGCTCCTAACTCTGGAAGTCCCTCCTAGCCCTGTCATGGATGATACCAAAAATGGGAATATTACAGGTCTTGAGAGACCTCGAAGTGCAATGAGAGTGAGCTCCCTGTCAGCAATAACTTTTCCAATAGATAGTAGATCATTCTTGATTTGAGTTATTCTCATGAGGTAGGATTGGATAGACTCCTCTTTATCCATTTTGATATCCTTCAACTTGTTTTTGAGAAAGAGGATTTGATTTGTATTGTTCACTTTGAACATCCCAACCAACTTATCATATATTTCCTTAGAAGTTCCCAAATCAGAAATATAGGCAACCAAATGTTTTGGAATGGAGTCAACCAAAATTTCCTTTGCTTTGACCTCACCTTTTCTATACTTCGTCTTAGTAGTAGCCAGTGCATTTGAAGTAGGCTCCACTACTTTTCCCTGCACATAGTCCAGCGATAGAGGACTGACTTGGATATCTCTTGTCGGATTGATTCTCTAAGGAAAAGAAGTTGCTGGATTTTCCCCTTGTGGGTTTTGCCCTGGCCTCTGGCCTATCTCTGGTGTCTCTTATCTATTGTGTATTGTGATCTCTGCTTTCTTGTTTTTGTTATTAGTTGAGTTTCTGAAGTGAAGAAGAGAGATTAAAAGCAGTCCTAATAACTCTCAAATAATTATCAGAAGTTCAGAAATAGTACTTCTACTTGTCCCTTGTTTCTCAACACCTTGATGGTTCCAAGTCTGATGTTGACTTGCAATGAGGATTTAGATTTGGTTGATACTACTCTATGTAGGTAGTTGATCAACTCATTGATGTACCTTGTGCACACTAGGCCTGACATGTTGCAATTCATACAATGAGTTAGTTTATGGTAGAGCCTTGACAGCCTAAATGGAAAGCGTGATTCATTATGCCATGCGACATGCAGGAGTCAATCAATTATTATTCCATTGGTTTGTTGACTAAGATTAGGTTGGGGATGCAAGCATTTGAAAGAGCACTTTTAACTGCTATTCGGTTTGGGCACAAGTATGATTTCTTGGTTCAACAAGAAACAGACAGTCGTTGCACTCAATTCAGTGGAAGCAGTGTATATGACAGCTTCTTGAGCTAGTTCTGAAGTTATTTGGCTTTGCAAGTAGATAGTGGGGTTGATAGATGAGATGTTGGACTAAACCGTGATAATAAGAATTCTGTCAGGGTCTCTGAGAATCTGATATTCCATGATCGATCCAAAGTTCCATTGTTGAAAAAATCAATGTTGGAAAAAAAAGGCCATTTAGAATACAACTTCTCAGTGACATTGGTGAAAAAAATCATAAAAATCACAAACTTGGCATTTGTATATTGTGGTTGAGAGGAGAAGAGTTCACATCCATTAATTGGAAAAGTTTATCCCGTTAGCTTTGTTCATAAACCCTTTCTAGTTCCCAAAGCTTACATTGGAAGTATTTGAGCCATGTCATGAATGCAAACAAAAAGTAATGGCAATCTAAACACTAGATCCACGAGGATGAATATATACATATATGCTAATATTTTGGTGTCTTCCTGTTGAATAGTTGTGTGGCAAAAGGTGGGTGGTGGTCAGTTAAAGTATGCAAGACAATAATTAAATTTTTGTCTCTAAGGTTTCTTTGACATAGATGATGTTCTAGAATATATCCATGTTTCAATATTTACTAATACAATAACTACAGCCATACCCTCCAATCAAGATATAAAATCTTCTTTCCACCTATTGTTAGGCGTACATAGTAGATACAGAAGAAATGCCACTTTTCGCTAGTCATCTTCTACAAAAAACTTTGTTTTATTAGCCCTTATTGTTAGCTTGCCTTCACGATATGATTTTTGACTCCCATTTCCTTCTGAATGAATGTTGAGAAACTACATACCTAGTTTGTTCAAGACTTTATAAGATTTTAGTGATAAGTGAGATAGTTCATAAATGTATTTTACTTGTTAATTCAACTGGTTCCATGTTATAAACTGTCACAGTGTCATGTTGCTGTACCAGGTGTTTGGAATAAAGGGGAATAAAATAATACACAAGTTTGAGAATAAATTGTTGACATTTGAAGGACTTCATGATTTGAAATACAGATACTGATTAACATCAGGAAGAAAAGAATAGTTGTTGAAGAAAATTAAATGGTATCTGTTAACAAAGTAAAGGTATACAAAAAATTTGTAACCCCTGAACACTGGCTTTTTCTTCACAACGAACATGCACAATGGCTGCAATAGGATAATTGCTTCTCTATTTGGACATTTATTTTTTGTATAATACATGTAATATTTTCTTTAAAGATGCACAAGTGACTAGTAGTTATTAGAAAAAATGACATATATGCATCAAAAGAGAAAATCGGAGGGACTAACCAACATTGTGTAGGTTTTCTGCAGTTGCTCACACATTTATTTTGATTATGAGCTCCTCAAAAATAATAATAATCTAATTAAGGTCATGGCCAAGCCAGACATCAAATTGGTGTATGAGACCCCCTTGTTTGTGGGACAAGGGATCCTCATCTGCATAGTCTAACAGCGTTATGACTAGTCTCGGGTGCAAGGTAGGATGGTTAGTACCTCCGTAATGTTGATAAATGTAACTAGTATCAGTCTTCATAATTGTATTTGAGTCATGATGGGTTTCATGCTCTATTTATTTTGTTTGTAGGTCAAATCACCCACTGAGTGCTTCTAGGGTTTGTGTCACGAGTCTTAGTCCTTGTCATCATGTAATAGATCCTTCTTGGGCTTTGTATATCAAGAAAGAAATTTGTAATTGAGTCAAAATTGTCATCTATGCCTCCACCAAGTTGGCCCCAAGAGAAGGCAAGATGACCTCATTGAAGGGATTCGACCACCTTGAAGAGACTATAAATAGAAGTGCATTCGACCTGTTTGAGCATCCATCCAAGCAAGAGTTCGATTTGCAATTAGAAGGAAGTGCGAAGGCAAGAAAAGAGGTGACAAAAGCTTGAAGAAGGACAAAGAAACCCTAGCAAAGAACCTAAGGCTATTTTTCTCTTGTTTCCAGCTCACATGTGCAAAAATCTGAAGTTGCAGGAGGGTCGAAGTTGCAGGTCTGCAGTAGGGCCGAAAATTTTGAAGCAGTAGTGCTGAAATCTGAGTTTGATGTAGTGTTGAAGGAGTTTGACTTGAGTTGACTTTTGGATTTTGGAAAAACTATCTTGGGAGGCTGACTTGGTGGATTGGAGGAGTTCTTTGTCTTGGTTGAGGGTCTTGGTTGTCTCATTTGATGTAGTTCTAAAAGAAGAGGAGAATTTTTGGATTTATCCCTAGAAGAGGAGTTTTGCCCTGGCTGAGAGCCTACACACTGTGTCACTTGTTGTTTTGATCTTCATGCATTTGGTTTTGATAGTTGCTTGAGATAAGAAGATAAAAGAAGACCTAAAAGAAGCTAATAAGAATTCAAATATATCACAAGTATTTATCTATATAAGAAAATCTTTCTGCCTTTTGATTTTCTAACACCTAAACTCTTTCCATTAATCCAAATGTGACCCTTTCCCAAACTCCCCAAATCCAGTGCTATGGGATTGTCACCTTTTGGGGCATCAAAAACTGTCTATAAATTGACAAGGAAACAATTCCATGGCTTAGAGATGATCCCAGATGGTAAAATCAATATAAGTGAGTAGAGCAAGTCTTGGAATGCAATCAAGTACATTGTTAAAAATATTTTTGCAATGACCTTGATCCCTGCACCAGTTTAAAAAAGATTGATGGTGTGAGATCAATGGTTTGGCCCTTTGAAGATCGTTTTTTGATGATGGTAAACATCTCCCCTCTCATTCCAAGACAAATGAGTTAACAAAAAAAAGTGCCTTTAAGAGTGTCAATCGGGCTGGCAATTCTTTCCCAATTTTGCTGATTTTTTCTGATTTTGCTAGTTTTTGCTAATGTTTGCACATTGCTCAAAAAAATGATGATGTGCCAATGTTTTCCAATCTCATGATGCTTTCAGGCGTATTTTTCGTTTGAGGTTTGACATAGTGAAAAATACAATGTTGCGAGTTTTTCGATGATTTTTTAATCTATGATCCAAAGGCATGGAGATTCAGTATCATTTTGTGAGGGATTAAGTGTAGAAGAGAGCAATGGTCTTGAGTATTTTCCTACATATTCATAGGTGGTTATTTTGACGAAATCCCCAACAAATGGGAAGTTCAAAATGCCGAAAGACAAGCTTGGTTTGGTAGAACGCATTTCTCGCAAAGAGGGAGTGTCATTATTGGTCTAAGTTACCAAGATTTGGATACGGTTACGGATACAAATCCAGATTCTCTATTTTTTTGAAAATCCAGGATCTGGATACGACAAGGATACGTCAAGTACAAAAAAATTAAAATATAATAATATTTTGTTAATTTTAAAAAACACTTTAGAGCTCAAAAATCAAATACTTCTTGAAAGCATCAAACACTTTTAAAACTGAAACCATTAGATATATTATAAATATGAAGATTGAAATACTGAAATGATGCATCCTCCCTCATACATATTACAAAGTAACAAAATGAATAATATCATAAATGATAAATCATAATAGTAAATACATTTACATATCCTCAAATGGATCTGCGTTATCTTCTGCATATTGCAACTCTATATCACGAATAGATGATGGGGGTCCTGGAATGTATGATGTTGCATCAGTAGGCTAGACTGGTGGTGGAACAATATCCTCAAGTAGGTTGAGGCGAGTCATGGCATTCAGTGTCAAGTTCAAGTTAGAGATCTCAGGCTCCATATCCCACATCCTACTCGAACCTTTCTTATACTTTGGTCGACATGTGATAGAAGACGAAAGTTGGAGTGAACATACATAAGATCCTCAACCTTTGCCACTCCCTGTAGAAATTTTGACCCAACCCTGGTTTTTAGTTTCTTCTTATTACTCCCATGTAATTAAATGCCCATTCCCATAACCATTCATTCAACAAGCTGGAAATAATAAATATTTTTTGAAAACGCAAATCTTGGAAATTTCACAGTGCTGAAAATGCAGAAATAAAAACTCGGAAAATATATCAGCCACACACAGAAAATGACACGCTGATTTTTGGTCAAGATGACCTTGGAAAAACCTCCTACAACTCTTGGGGAAAACTAGTTCGAAGGCTCTTCTTTATTTTTGATAAATAGCTTTTACAGTGAGATAGAAATACACAGAAAATTTCAGCAACCAAACAAATACAACTCATCTCGTTTTCCGTGCTTAAACACCGCCTCAGAAAATGTGCAAATAGCAAAACAAGAACAACAATAAATGCTGTACAAACTCCTTGAATTCCGTGCCCAGAAAACACAACAATAAATGCTGCTGTACGACCTCCTTGAAAAGCATGCAGAACATCAATAAATGCTACTGTACGACCTCCTCAAAATGCGTGTAGAGGGACAACAATAAATGCTGTACTATTTCTGCCTTGGTTTTCGTGCACAGGGACAATAGCTCACTATACGGACTGCCTCGAAAATTGTGCCTCAAAACCAGCAATAAATGCCCTCAAAATCTGTGCCAAAATTGTTGTACGACTGCCTTGAAACTTGTGCCAAAGCTGCTGTACGGTTCTGCCTTGAAACTCATGCCCAAACTGCCTTGAACTACATGCCAACCTTGCTGTATGGATTTTGCTGAAATGCTGCCTCGGTATGCGTGCCAAGGTTCTACTCTCCTTCACGTCATTGCTTAGAAATCTCCTGCTCTCTTCTCCTCCTCTCAATCTGCTCATAAAAGACTGAATGATCTTTTCCCTCTTTTCCTCCTTTAACCTAACCCTAAGTGACTTTTGGGGAATCCCTAAATCCAATGGCTGAGATAGCTTTAGATCTAGGGCTGAAATTAAATGTGCATTTAAATCTCATTTTCTATTTATTAATTCACCCCACTTTAATAAAGACCCTCTTAGTCATTTATTTCCAAAGTCATTTTTCACTTTCTAATTTCACATTGACTTTATTAAAGTCACCTTAAAATTAGACTTAGTAACTTTATCACTTAAAGTCACTTTTAAATTAGATTTGACTTAACAACTTATAAAGTCACTTTAGTAGAAAAAGTTAAATTCTTTTGGACACTTTTCCCTAGGCCAAAGATCAAAGCCTTAGGGAACTACTTGTCCTCTGGTACTCAAATTTCAACACTCCCAACCTGTTTCGCTTCACTGAATGGATGAAGCCATACGTACTCCAATTCCTCTCAGCTGATGAGGAACTAGCAACCTGTGATAACAACCTGGTGGCTAGAGTGGAGAGATGAATGCTATCCCCACCATGGAAGCCCCACCAAGTAATAGGTTCAAGATGTCCTCGATCATCCATAACTACTGGATCTGAAAAGCTACCAGTGGATTGTACAAATCCTCCAAGTCCAAACTCTTGGCGTACTTCCTGTTAGTGTCAGTATTTGCATCTTGCCATCAGTGATAAAAAAATCCTCTTTTCATATCAGTTTAAGGGTCCCACTCAGAATTTTTTTATCATTCCACTAGGTCATGGAAAAATTTAGTCACTGATGGTAGCCCTAGTCCAAAAACATCACTCTCCCTCAAATTTGATTACTTACTGGCATAGTTTCATACCTTGTTGATTGTACACCATCCATAAAGTCAGTATCATCATGTCATCACATCGGTCATGCCATTATGAAATTCAGTCCTTTAAGGTCTCATTAGGTCTTTTAGGGTTTTTCAAGGTTACCATTAGGTCATTAGGGTTTCCAAGGTCCAATAAAACTTCATTTCCACTGCATAAGACCAGCAAGTAAAGGGTGATTTAATAACATCTCTTCACCATATGAAGATGATTTGTAAAGAAAATTCCTTGTTTCAACATGTAATTTTGGTTTTCAGATGTAATTTTTAAATTTTCATTATGTAATTTTATGTCATCAAAATGTAATAAGTATCATGATTCCCAAGTTGCTAACTCAGAGGTCCAACATGCCAAAGCATCAAAAATGTCAAATCAAAGAGTTCTCAAAGTCATCAGATGATCAATTTGTCAAAGAAAAAGTCAAGTGCAAAGGTAAAAATTCAGAGTTTAAAGTGAAGTGAAGAAAAGAAAAAGTGGGTCCCAAGGTCCAATTCATTCAAATGATGAAGTATAAAGACCACCAAGACATCACAAAGAAGCTCATTTGTCATTTCATCCATCGAGCTTGCACTCCCATAGCTGGAAAAATCAATTTGCAGAGTCAGAGGCTAAGTTTTTCAGTGGCGTTGCGCTTTCAGAGGGTGGCGTTGCGCTTAGAGTAGGCAATGCTGCGCTTTCTCCCCACTGTTGCTACGCTGCGCTTTTGCTCAATGACCTATCCAGGCACCAAAACTCACCAAATCACCTCCAAACTCTCTCAAACTCTCAGCAAATGTTTGTTACACATTCTTGCAACTAAGTACACTAAATTTGTTGACTCCTTGCACTCCTAAACAATCATTTCATAGTGTTTTTGTTTCTTAAGTGAAATTGACATTTGTCTAGTGAGCAAACCCTAGTTTTACTCCTAATTCCCAAATTTGATGCCCTAATACCCTGCATTTCCCTCCCACACATCTAAAAATCTATCCCTACGCTTGCACTACCATTTCCTAATCCCTAAGTCCCTTTCCCCAAAAATCCGAAGTCCTAGGCTTCTACATTCCTAGGCAACCACTTCCCTAAACCTGTAATTAAAGTCTCATTTCCAATTCCCTTAACATTTTGACCTCCCATCACCTCCCAAAGTTCCCTAATCCCTTCCCCTATCTCCCTAAATTTTCCTAGAGTTAATCCTATTCCCTAGACCCATCTTCACTCCCCATTCCCATCTACCTCATCCCCAGGGTTTCATTGGCCACTAAACACTATGGAAGGAGATAGAGACTATATGGAAGAGGAGGGTAGACAGAGAGAGGAGGATAGAGAACAGAGAAGGCCTTAGAAAGGAGGAAGAATCCTAAGGCTGGAGCCCACCAACACAAATGAATTGAGAGCCTCTCCCACGACTGTCAGTTGTTTTGAGTATGTAGGTTGTCTTGATTTTTGCAACATGATTTAAAGGGTCCAACATCATCCTATGTTGAGTAGAGTCTTCATTTCAAACCTTAGAGATAATCAGGTGACCCTTGTTGGTGTGACCTTCAGTGTATCTACATCTGTCATTGCTGCTGCCACAGGAATTCCAAACATGGAGAGAAACGGTTTAAATCCAAAGATTTGGAGGATCACTACTATGAACCATTAATCAAACCAAGATACATAAATGAAAGGAGGAAGGTTTTCCCTTTCAGCTACCTCCTTGATAGGTATGCCCCATGATGAAAATCATCATGAAGTACTTCTCTTGTGAAGGAAGGTTTTCTAGGCTCTACGCATATCACATTAGACTGCTGATGCACTTCACAAGAGTAAGGCTGCTCAATATCCCATACTTTCTATTCAGGAGCATAGATAAAATGGCTTACACTGTGCAAAAGAGAGACTATGACCAACAGATGAATAACCTCTTCCACCACTCATTGGTCAAGATCATTGTCCTCCATCACCTTGATTAGTTTGGCATCTCATGGGACACTTTCATTGCAAATGACATCTTCACTGCTCCACAAGCTCCACATGCTGAAGATGTGCCTTCTTCATCTCATCCTGCTACATCTATGCCTCCACCTCAGTCCACTTCACCTACTCCATCACCATTTCATGGTCAGGATGAGTCACCTAGCAGAGTTGAGGTCAACAAGCCTAAAGAGGGTGAAAGCAACACATTGGCAAAGACATATCAGAGAGGGTATAGGCAGGTGTTTGCCCCACAGATTGTGGGAGGGGCCTTGCCTTCTTCACCAACAAAGCAGGTACAGCAGGGCAAACAAAAGATGGCAGAGGAAGATGTACATCAGGAAACCATTCATGAGGAGCATGACCTCCATGAGACAGAGATTGATTTTGACCTTGTTGACTGGGATGAGCAGTATGATGGTGAGACCTCCAAATTGATTATCAAGCAGAAGGATGCCCAAATCAGGGAGCTTCAGACCAACTTAGAGAGATCTAAGTTTGTCATTTCATACTATGAGCAAGAAAATGAACAACTCAAGACCAAGCAGGCTATCATGGAGATTCAGCTTCTCAAGGCAAAGAGAGAAGAAAACAAAGGAAAGGCCTTGCTTGATGAGGCTTATGAAAGGTATGGTGAAACAAATGAGGCAGAAGAACAAGTGCCAAGAAGGAGACCTAGGACTAGAGGGCTGAAAAGTGCTCTAGAACTAGAGAGACAAAAGGAGGCCGAACTTGCAAATGAGCTAACTTTGAATGAACAGTTTGCCATCATGGTCGATGAGAACCGAGAGCATTGGCTTGATAAGGCCAACTAGCATCTTGAGAAGCTCCTGGAGAAGTCAAAGAAAGACAATGACATTGAGGAAGAGGGCAAAACACTACTTCAAGAAAAATCAAATTGCAGGCTCAAAGCTCCAAAAAGCCAAATCAAGACTTGAAACCCTAATCAAGAAAAATGAAGGGGACAAGCTTGATATTTTTGCTGAGGCATCTCTCATTGCCTAATACACCTCATCAACATTCCATAGAAGAAAACTTGAAGAAATTTGGGCAATTTTTGAAAATTTTGGAAATTTTTGTGTTTTCGGCAATTTTGCATAGTGGCACTGGCAAAAGCGCAATGCCCTAGGTGCTGCGCGTTTCCTAGGGACCTCCAATGGACAAAGTGAAGGTACCATTGGATTCAGAAGGCAATTTACAGTCAGAAAAACAACTTTGCTAAGCTTTTTTGGGTCAAAGAGGCAGTGAAAAGGTCAAAAAACACTCAAAAAATGACCTTTCTGCCCTGTTTTGGAGGCTGGAGCTGCGCTTTTGACCAGTCTTGGGAGAATCAGTTTTTGGAGGGTCAAATCAACACCATTTTGGAAACCAAGCATAGATCTGGAAACTAGACTGGACAGGCTTTCCAATGAGCTATCCAGAGCTCAATTTGGACATCCGGAAGCCCCTCAAAAGTGGAGCTGAAGGTGGCGTTGCACTTTTGACAAATTTTCTCAGTTTGCTAATATTTACCAATTTTCTCAATTTTTCCATTTTCACTTGGGCAAATGATGTTTTACCTCTGTAAATCAATGATGTAAATGTAATTTTGGTGTTTTTACACTTACCTAGGGTAAATATATTAGATGAAAACTTTTGATGATGATGTAATGAATCAGTTTCCAAAAAGTGAGGGATGAGTCAGTTTGAACTCCCTACACTCTAGGTATCTGTTTAGTTTTTGGTGGAATTGCTTCTCCACTCAGGGATTCGACCCCTGAGGATGAGAGAAGTTGTTTTGTGGTCTATATCTTGTACTTTTTGACTCATTTTCCAGGTTGGATGTTGTTGCATTGATCAGAGACTCTAGTGTAATCATTATTTGGCAAGAAATTAATGAAAAGGTTGAAGCTATTTCTTTGGGATACCTGTGGTATGGAAATTTAGCATTGTTTTTCTTATGTCTCATTATGTATGAATGTTTTGTTTCATGATCCATTTCATTTCTATGATATGCTGGTTTTCAAGTTGATTAGCAGAATACATCTCTCATGCTCTATTTTGGGAAAATCTTCATAGTTTGTTCATCTTCTTCAGTTTAGAAAGAATTCATGCTTTGCCTTGCTCTTTCTAGCTCCTCATCAGTCTGATCCATCCCACGCTGAAACCCTAAAGTGTTAGGTTTTCTACCTACCTTGCCCCATTGAATCTCTGCAACCCTACTCTTATTTTACCTAATCCTCATCCAGTGTAATATTCCGAATAGGAAATAGACAGCAATACAAGCATACAACTATATAGAAAAATGCCGGAAATAGAATATAAAGCAAGTACACATAAAATGCCAAGAATGCTAAGCCATTTTATTAATCTGAGAATATAAATGGGTACAATGGATAATCAGAATAAGAGCACCTATCCTTGCACAAGGCAAGTGAAGAACCCTCTCAGAAACAGGAAATGGCTGCTACAGAAACTACGTCCCAGCTGCTGGAAGAAACTGCCGTAAACTGCTGCTGCTGGAATGAACTGGAACTAGGGGCGGATCCCCTCGCCGGAGTGAGCTGAAAATCTGTAGATCACCTGTACTCACTGCTCCGGACAAAACCCAGAAACCATAAACCAAATGGACCACCTCCGAAAATCACCCCAAAAACCCTCCTCAAGGAAAAACGCTGACCCTCCAGGCCCGGCGCAGATGCCAAATGAAATACACTGAGATGGAGCCACAAACTCCATAGGAAACTCTCCAACTGATAAATACTGAACCTCCACACCGAATAACACTGAATCTCCTGCAGAAAACCTCCCAATAGCACCCCTCCACCAAGAACTGCGTCCTCTCTCCTAGGGACTGCGCAGTCACCAAAAGAGGCCCAGCTCCTCCGCAAAACAACAACCAAATCCTCCGCTAAAAACTGTAGAAAAGACCTTGCCCCAGCAGGCACTCGAAGTCCCCCGGGGCTAAGGGTGAGATCTCCGACCGGAGACACTCAGTCGCACTAAACAGTGCTGCAGACAGGCTAAACAGCCAGCGTGCTCAAGAAGACAGAAGTCTAGCTCAAATATCATCAACAACAAGAATGCCAAATGAAATGGCTCTCCCACCTTTTATAATGCTAGCTCTCCTCAAAAAACCCTAACGTGGTCCCCCTCTCTCCACGTGCTCCTCCCAAGTCTGCGCAGATGCTCCTAGAGGCTACGTGAGGCCTCCCTCATGCGTGGTGTGGACCCCCAAGGCTCCCCTTTAAGTTATAACGTTGCTCCTACTAGGGAAGCACTTTATTTTATTTAAGTGAGTTAGCCCCTCTTTTCTCACTTTTATTTATTAATTAACTATAGGCGGCAAAACTATACAAAAATCAAATATTCCAATTAGCGGTGCTAATTAGGAATATTACAGTCTCCCTCGGAAAAATGTTGCTTGTCCTCAAGCAACTGAAGTGATGGATGCTGTAAAATCCTCTCATCCTCCCAAGTGGCATCCTCATCCGGCAAATTCTTCCACCTCACCAAGAATTCCCGGATCGTCCTGCTCCGCAGCTGCCTCTCCCTGGTATCAATAATAGCCTCTGGCTGCAACACCAGATGCCCCTCATCATCCGTGGGTGGTAGCTCATCTGTGACTGTCACCTGTTGGCCCAATGCCTTTTTCAGGCACGATACGTGGAAAATGTTATGAATCTTGCTGCCTTGGGGCAGCTCTAACTCATATGCAACCTGCCCAATCCTGCGTATCACCCTGTATGGCCCATAAAAACAGGGCTTAAGCTTCCCCTTCTGCTTAAGTGAAGACTGTCGGTATGGCTGTAGTGAGGTCTGGGACCTCTGCCATAACGTAGACCCACGGATCTGGTAACTAGACCCACGGATCCGGTAACGTAGTTATTTGTTACTTTGAGCTTGTTATCCCAATAATTTCATTCATCTCCTAAAAGGTAGGGTTTCCAGGATAAGAAGTCAAAGGTCACTTAACTCTAAACTGTAATATCCCTAAGGAGAGTTTACAGTAAATAACATGCATACATAGACATAAAAATGCACAAAAAATAAACACACATCAGAACACCATTTAACCATGAAAACGATGTTGCTGAGCCATTTTATTAATATGAGGTGTACAAATTAGGTGGTGGAAGGAATGCACCTGGGCTTGCTCAAGGCAAGCTAGAGAAGCCCAAAAATGTGATGCCGGACACCCTCTATCTCTTTGCTCTGCGTGGTTGTAGCTCTGCCCTAGAAATGCCCAGAAATGGTGTTGCTGCCTGGAATGATCTGTTGTTAGGGCCTGCTACATTGCATCAAAAAAACCTAAAATTTTCGGGCGGCAATTCTCTTTTGTTTGCACGGTTCCGGTGGCTAACTATGACGGGATGTGCGGGATCCGTTTATGACAGCACAAATCCGTTTCCTTTAAAGTGTAAATACGCCACTCGACTGTTCATAGCCGTATTTCGGCAGATCCGGATCCGGATTCGGATCTAATCCGTAGATCCGCTGAATCAGCTAACTAGACCCACATATTCGGTAACTTAGTTATTTGTTGCTTTGAGCATGTTATCCCAATGATTTCATTCATCTCCTAAAAGGTAGGGTTTCCAGGATAAGAAGTCAAAGGTCACTTAACTCTAAATTGTAATATCCCTAAGGAGATTTTACAGTAAATAATAGGCATACATAGACATAAAAATGCACAAAAAATAAGCACACATCAGAACATCATTTAACCATGAAAACGACGTTTCTGCGCCATTTTATTAATATGAGGTGTACAAATTAGGTGCTGGAAGGAATGCACTTGGGCTTGCTCAAGGCAAGCTAGAGAAGCCCAAAAATGTGATGCTGGACACCCTTTATCTCTCTGCTTTGCGTGGTTATATCTCTGTGCTGGAAATGCCCAGAAATGGTGTTGCTGCCTAGAATGATCTGCTGCTAGGGCCTGCTACATTGCTCAAATTTTTTTGGGAAATTAATCCCGAGCTCTACTCCACAAACCTGGAATAACCCACGAAGTGTTTGGCCAAAGCTTGACCCAGGAAATTGGCCCTCTTGGGCTTGGATGCCTTTGTTGCTGGACAATTCGGTTGACTTGAAGGTTCTATTGTTGGATGCCACCAAAATGCCTGAATTTCTGTTAGAAGGCTTCCCAAGCCTTCCCACCAAATCTCCTCCAAAATCTCCCTTCACTCCTCAATCCCGGAGTGACTCTCTCAAGTGACTGTGCAGCCACTGCATTGTTGAAGAAGTCTCTACACTCAGGTATGAGATCTCTGCTGCTAAACTGAATCAGATCAAGATGGAACACCTTCCTTGGGCTGGCTCTCAAAGTTCACCAAAGCAAAGGCTGGGATCTTCGCTCGGAAACACCCGTGTGCTGAACAACACATGCAGACTTGGCTCACTGCTCAAGCGTGCTCTGTCAATAGACAATTTCTGAAAAGATGAATGAATGACTCAAATGAGCCTCCCACACTGTTTTTGTCCAAGTCCCTCCAATTTTCCTGTGGGCCCCATGCGTACGTCCAGCCTCCATTCTGCTCCAATAATTGCGTAGGCCCCATGTGGGCCGCAGTTTCCTCCAAATGGGCCCCATTCTCCACTAAAGCCGTAATATTTGGCCCCAGGCTAATGTTTTGGGGCTCATAGATGCCTAAGTCTAATTGTGGGGCCTCCAAACCCACTTCTCCCAAGTCGAAATCGTAATAGTAGCAAAAATGGCAAAAATTAATATCTTAGCAGAATTGCTAAGCAAGAATATTACAGTCCTCCCCGCCAAGATGTTGCTTGTCCTCAAGCAACTATAATGAGGGATGCTAAAGTATCTGCTCCCTTCCCAATTAGCATCCTCATTTGGTAAGTTCCTCCATCTGATCAAGAATTCCTTGATTACCTTGTTCCTCAAGTGTCTTTCCCTGAAATCCAATATGGCCTCGGGTTGTAGCACCAAATGTGCCTAATCATCCATAAGGGGTAACTTAGTGGCTGTTGTAACTTGCTGTCCTAACACCTTTTTTAGGCATGCCACATGGAAAATGTAGTGCACCTAGCTCCCCGGAGATAGCTCCAACTCGTAGGCCACCTCTGCAACCTTCCGAGTGACTCGGTATGGCCCGTAAAAGCGGGGCTTGAGCTTTTCGACCCCCTTCTGCTTCAGCGTAGAGTCTAGACTGCTTGTACGGTTGAAGTCTAAGGAAAACAAGGCCCTAGATTTCAAACTGTCTCTCAATTCGGCCTCGGTCTGCATACATTTTGTGCTAGTTTTGGGCCATCCTCATGTTGTCTCTAAGAGCCCTCAGAATGTCCTGGCTCTCCTGTATCCAGTCTTTGGCCCTTGGGGCCTTGCTAGTTCCAAACATAACGTCAGCAAAAGATAAAGCATCATATCCATACAATGTGTGAAAAGGAGACATACCTATGGACATGTGGTACGTGGTGTTGTAGCAGTACTCGCCCATGTGCAACCATCGTATCCATGCCCGTTGCTACCCGGTCAGATAGTTACGCAAGTAGCCCTCCAACCACTTGTTAACTATCTCGGTCTGCCCTTCTGTCTGCGGGTGATAGCTTGTGCTAGGTGTGAGCTCTTTGCCCACCAGCCGAAACAACTCTTGCTAGAATCCTCCCATGAAACGACTATCTGGGTCACTGACAATTGTCTTCGGAAGACCATGTAGCCAAAAAATCTCCCTGAAGAACAACTGGGCCACCTGTGAGGTTGTGTATCGAGTTGAGATGGCGAAGAAGTGTGCAAACTTCGTCAAACAATCCACCACCACATAGATGCAGTCCTTGCCCTGTACTGTGGGAAACTCGGTAATGAAGTCCATCGAGATGATCTCCCATTTCCCCTCAAGAATAGGAAGAGGCTGCAATAAGCTTGTTGGGTGTGACTGCTCACTCTTGTTCTGCTGGCATGTCTCAAACTCCCTGATATGTCGCAAAACATCGTCCTTGAGGCCCTTCCACGCAAACCGCTCCCGGATGGCCCTATATGTCTTGGTGTACCCCTGATGTCTTGCTAGAGGTGAGTCATTGGCAGCTTGTAGTATCTTCTCCCGCAGTTGGGAGTTGGCCACCAAGTAGATCCGGTCCCTGTAATAGATGACCTCATTCATCACCTGGTGTCTATCATCGGTCACCATCCCATCAAGGACCTCACATGCAAACTGGTCCTTGGAATACTCCACCAATAGTTGGGCCCTCAAATCTAGAGCAATGCTCATCAAAGAAAGGGAAGCTGGCCTCCTAGACAACACATCCGCCACTACGTTGTGCTTCCCCTTGACATACTCTATGTCAAAATCATATGCCTGGAGCTTGCTCACCCATTTCTGCTGCCTCTCCTGTAGCTGCTTCTGCTCCAAAAAGAACATGAGGTTGTTGTGATCAGTCCTCACCAGAAACCTGTTCCCCACCAAGTACTGCCTGAACTTAGCTAGCACATGCATCAACATCATCACGACCCCCTGCATCAACACGACCCCCACTCCTCCTGATGCATCACACTCCAGTATGAAAGGCTGAGTAAAATCGGGAAGTGATAGCATGGGGAAATTGCTTATAACCCGTTTGAGGTGCTCAAAAGCCTCTTGCACTGTAGCTGTCCATGCAAATGCTCCTTTCTTTGTCAGATCTGTAAGGAGTGCTGCCAACTGTGAGAAACCCTTTATGAACTTCCGGTAATAAGTACAAATGCCCACGAACCCCCTCAGTTCTGTCACGTTATTGGGCTCTGGCCAATCCCGGATGGCCTTGATCTTCTCCTCATGCACACGCACTCCATCAACCCCGATGATATGCCGCAAATAAAGCATCTCAGTCAGCCCAAGCTTGCACTTAGACAGTTTAGCATAGAACTATTGCTCCTCCAGGATACACAATATTGCCTCCACATGTTGTAAGTGCTCCTCCAAAGTCCGGCTACAGATCAAAATGTCATCAAAAAACACTAGCACGAACTTCCTCAACCACCCACAAAATATTTGGTTCATGCATGACTGAAATGTGGCCAGTGCGTTGGTTAGGCCGAAGGGCATAACCAAGAACTCAAAGTGCCCATAGTGGCATCGAAAAGCTGTCTTAGGGACGTCCTTGTCCCTCACCCGAATTTGGTGGTACCCCAATCGTAGATCAATCTTCGAGAAGAACTTGGCTCCCCCCAACTCATCCATCAGCTCATCAATGCGTGGGATGGGGTAGTAGTTCTTCATGGTCTTTTTGTTGAGGGCCCTGTAATCGATGCACATGCGTAGGGACCCGTCCTTCTTCTTCACCAGAACAACTGATGAAGCAAATGGGCTAGAGCTGGGCCTGATGTGCCCCAGTGCTAAGAGCTCATGGATGGATCTCTCTATCTCATCCCGGTAGGCCTTCAGATGCATATAGGGAGTAGTGATCACAACCTGTACTCCCGACTCCAACTCTATGGTATGCTGAAACCCTCGGTCAGGTGGTTGACCCGGCGATATATCTCCAAAATACCACAAGGTACCTGTCAAGGATGCCCTGAATCTCTGGATGTGGTGGCTTGGGCATGCCCCCCACCTCTGAAATCCTCAACTATACATCCCACTCAACATCTCCGTGCCTCAAGTCAGCCTCCATCCTGTGGGCTGAGATTGTTTGTGGTGGGTAGGAGTGCATACCCCTCAGCAATATTAGCTTTCCAGCTGGATCTACAAACTCCATCTCCAACTTCCGCTAGTCATTGGTGACTCTGTGAAGTGAATAGAGCCACTGGACTCCCAATACTACGTTGGTGTTCGGTACATCCACCACAAAGAAATGGTCTATCATGGAGTACTTCCCCATGGTCACAGTCAAGGCTGGAACATAGCGTGTGCACTGCATAGTTCTGTCACCCGACACAAGAACCGAAAACCCCTCAAACTCCTCTATGGTGATGCCTCTCCTCTGGACCATTTGGGCATCAATAAAGTTGTGGGTAGCCCCACTGTCCACTAACACTAATACTCGTTGCCCTTGAACTGTCTCCCTGATCCTCATAGTCAGAAACTTGGGTACCCCATGCAGTGATGCGAGGACCCCTCCAGAAGGTGCAAATGTGGCTTCCCTTGGTGGTGGTGGTGGTGGCCCTCTCTCTTGAGGTGTTGCGCTGTCATCTCTACCCATCTCAAAATATGTCTCCTCATCCCCATCACTGTCTGAGAAGACCTCTATGTAATGGGCCTTGCTTGATGCACATCTATGTCTTGGTGCCCATGGCTCCTGACAAGTGAAGCATAGCTTCTTCCTCCGGAGGTCTCTCTGAGTGATCTCATCTAGCTAGCCACATTCCTGGTTGGGTCTCGGTGGTGGGACTCTCATATCTCTCCCCCTTTGTTGGAAACTAGGTTTGTTTGGCAAAGGTGCCCTAGCTCTGGGTAGGGCATCCTGTAGGTCCCTAGCTCTCCCCACTGCATCCTGCAGCGTAGTGGGTCTGTTGGACCTCACTAGCCCCCGTAATGGCTTTGCTAGTCCCTCTATGAACATGTAAATCCTCCTGGACTCTGATAAGTTTGGCACCATCACAGATAATCTCAGAAACTCTGAGATGTATATCTCCGCATTCCCAGATTGCTTGAGCTTAGTTAGCTCCCCAAAAATACTCCTCAGGGTCCTTCCTCTCGAATCGCTCTAGCACCCTCTTGGTAAACTCATCATACACTGTGACCCCTGCGTGCCCTAGTGTGGTTAGCCCATGGAACCACCAGTCATGAGCTTTCCCTTCTAGATGTAGCGCGGCAATCTTGATTGCCTCTCCCTCGGTCATCTGGTTCAGCTGGAAATAAACATCCAACTTCTCGACCCATGCCTTGGTCGAGCTCTTAGAGGACCCATCAAAAGCAAAGAGAAACAACCTCCCCATGGTACGTTGTAAATCAGTCCCCTGCATGTAGCCTCCACCACTCTGTCCCCTGGGGTTGTTGCTGCCCTTCAACTTGTGAGAATTCCACGATCGGAATCCTTCTACAACAACTGGTTAAGTTTCTTCTGTTTTGTTATAAAACTGAACAAAATTATTTACTGTTTGCTATGGTAAATAACGAAACCAACACATTACAGTCTTCACTAATTTAAAATTATATGCGGAAACAAGAACTGAGCAAGAAGAAAACAAACACACGTATGACACCGTTGTTATTGGACTAATGTCCTCGAAAAAACCCAATGCGAGAAAACCGGTGCAGTAGTTGAGGTTTGTATTATTAAGCAGTAATTTTTGAGTACAATTCTTTGGATGCATAAACTGGAAATCCTATACAGAGATCTAACTGGGCAAAAAGGTAGTGAGATGATCTCACCTCGTCACTAGAAAATCTGGCACTGATCTGTAGTGGAGACGAGCCTCTGCGCAGTCTCTGTGCATTACTGCGTCACTGTAACTGGGACTGCGCTGCACCTCCTCTCAATGCTCTGTTAGCTGGAAACTTCAGCCCTTTGTCCTCCCAGTCTCACACCCCTGCTGTGGCACTAGATCCCGATTGTTCCCCAACAAAAATACAGACTCCCTCTAAAGCTTTGCGCTGCCACATCGTAGCTCTGCGCTGCCACATCGTAGCCCCGCACTACCTTTGCGTGGCACTATGTTGCCTCTCTGGACTCCTCTCTACCATCTCTGCGATGCACTCTCTGGATCAGGAAAAGTCTCCAACCAGAAAATTATCTCTGCCCCTTACTGCAAGAATATCCTCGATGATCTCTCCAGCTGCTCTGCGCTGCTCACTTAAGAAATCGATCTCTTGATCCCTTTAGATGTGTTTTTCCAAATGCCCATCGATGTCCTTATAATCTTCTTGTTGAGAAATGAACGACCCATATTAGATTCTAATCAATGGCTCAGATCATTTTGACTTGATCTCCTTTGTTTTTTAGAAGATTCACACCCAGTTCTATTAATACACTTTAATTATTTTAATTCCCTAAGTTTAGACTTAGGCTTTCATTAAAAACAATTAATTATTTTAATAAAACATCCTCCGGGTGGAATTTCCCAAAACGATTTCTGGGTATTCTGGAATACATGTGTCCAAGCCTCCTTGCAAATTTTGAGACTTAGAGCACATCTTATGCTACCAAAAATCAACACAGTTGACATAAACCTTTGAAAGTAATGGTCCTCCCAAACTTCGGGCCACAGGAATCGTACTCCAGGAAGTACTCTCCATAGTGTGCTTCCTCTTGCTCCTGCTGTATTCCTGCCCCTGAAGGTAGGAACATAGGAATGGTAGACCGTGGGGGTGTGTATGGTATGATAGGCATATTGGGGTTAAGTGATGCCTGGTGCTGCGAGGTGCCAGATCCTTCTCCCACCTGGAAATCCCCTCAGATTCCCTTACCTTTGCTACCATTGTTATTTCGGTGACCCATCTCCTCAATGTTCTTCGGAAGGTCCTGCACTGCCTTTAGTAGGAGGTGAACAAACTCCTCCTCCTTGCTCTTCTTCTCCCCTTCTACGTCCCCCATTTTTGTCTCCACAACCTCCGGTTCAATGGTCACAGGGTCTGGAGTGATTTCTAACTCTCTTTCCCTACTCCTGTACCTCTGCCTTTGGTATGTCACATTCTCCTTGTCTTCCCGTGTCATAGACTACGATGCTCCCATGGGCTGAGCCAAGTCTATGAGCTCTGATACCACTATAATATCCCTAAGGAGAATTTATAGTAAATAACAAGCATACATAGACATAAAAATGCACAGAAAACACACATATCGAAACACCATTTAACTATGAAAATGACGTTGCTGAGCCATTTTATTAATATGAGGTGGTGTATAAATTAGGTGCTAGAAGGAATGCACCTGGGCTTGCTCAAGGCAAGCTAGAGGAGCGCAAAAATGTGATGCTGGACATCCTCTATCTCTTTGCTCTGCGTGGCTGTAGCTCTGCGCTGGAAATGCCCAGAAATGGTGCTGTTGTCTAGAACGATTTGCTGCTAGGGCCTGCTACATTGCTCGGAAAATTCCAGGAAATTAACCCTGGCCTCTCCTCCAAAAACCTAGAATAATCCACCAAGGGTTTGGCCAAAACTTGACCCCAGAAATTGGCCCTCTTGGGCTTGGATGCCTCTGTGCTAGGCAATTCGGTTGACCTGAAGATTCTGTTGCTGGATGCCACCAAAATGCCTGAAATCCTTGTTAGAAGGCTTCCCAAGCCATCTCACCAAATCTCCTCCTAAATCTCCCTTCACTCCCCAACTCCCGCAATGACTTCCTCAAGTGACTACGCAGCCTCTGCGCTGCTGGAGAAGTCTCTGTGCCTAAGTTATCAGAAACGCCTGAAGAAATTGCCGGAAACGCGGATCCCCATTTTCGAAACAGAAATGGATATGATCCTTGTCTGAAACACCTTAAAAACGATTTTGTGCCATTTCAAACAATCAGAAACTTCGGATTTGGAATTGGATAGGTTTCCAAGGGTTTTTATTTTTATTTTTTTGGATCCGTTTCTGGAAATCCAGAAAATCCAGATTTCCGGAAATGGATCCACGAAAATTGTGAACGGAATCCACCCTTAAAATGTTAAAACATGTGAAAAATTGTTCAAAAATTTATACAAACAGAAAAAGACAGATATACAAAAATAGAAACATAATGGTTTGATGAATGTCTTCGTAAAGAGATTTATTGGAGCGATTAATTTTCAGATTGGTTAAGGTTTTGTTAATTGTCATTGATTTTGCTCTTGATTTCATAAATCCCTCCAATATAACAAATCTTCTCTAGCCAATCTTTTGCCTTCATATTGTCAAGAGACCAAGCTAAGGTTGAGAAGATTGAAATGTTCAGATAGGTCTTGACAGAATATCCCAATGATCCCATGGGCCTTTTAATTGTCATGCAAGGAAGATAGATACCATTTGCCATACATGACACGTCCTTTGAAGGATTTGGACCCGAAAGCACAAAGGCTATAACATTTCTGATTACATTACTAATGATGATGATAATATGTTGAATGTTATAATAATCAGTAATGATGATGTCAATGTTTATGCCTATGTTGCAGGAAACGTTGCCCAGGGGGTCGTTTCCCCAAGGAAATGAAACTGAAACGCGTACTGTATGGCCTGGAAATGCGTTTCAGGCCGTACTGCCACATTTCACGTGGGGGAAACGTGGCCCAGTACGACCTGAAACGCATTTCTAGGTCGTACAACCACATTTCTGCAGTAAAGTGACTTTTTTTTCTTTTTTCTTTTTTCTTTTTTCCGTTTTAGTTTTTTTGTTTTCGCTCCCTGCCAATTCAGGAGTGATAGAGGGAGCTATTGAAGATTGGAAACAATTTTTTTTGAGTAGGGCAACCTATTGTTCAAGCCTATGGCCCTAGTGTTGATATGCAGTTCATGGTAATGTTAAATTCTTAAAGTAAAAGTGACATTCTCCTTTATCTTTCATTTTCATCCTTTTACTTAAATTTTTAACCTTACTATGAAATGACTCGGGATGTTTGAGAGTGGTTTCGCCCTCATTGGATTTCATATGGAGAAAGTAGAATTTTAGGTCTCACTCAAAATCCCGCAGTCTTATTATTTTTTCAGGATTTCGGGATTGGGGAGATTGCAATGTTTCCATTGCATTTTGTCATGTACTAGGGTATGCAACTTGTATTTAATCAAGAGAAACAAACCCTCTATGTAGGGTAGACTCCCAATAATCAAGAGCACCTAGGGTACTAGGGTATGGAACTTGTATTTAATCAAGAGAACCAAGCCCTCTATGCAGGGGAGACCCCGAATAATCAAGAGCACCTAGGGTACTAGGGTATGGAACTTGTATTTAATCAAGAGCACTAAGGTCGTTCGACTATGCAGGAGGAGAGTCCCAATCAAACACGAGACAAGAAATTAGAAATTTCTCGTGGCTGATTTTAGATATTGCTATTTACATTATGATTAAATTGTCCAATGTTATATATACATATTGCGTTTCCCCGTTTCCAAAATTTGGGGGGTCATATTTCGTACCCGTACACGTTTTGGAAACTCGTTTTCGTTTCCCCGTTTCGTGCAACTTAGGTTTATGCTGAATTGATGATGATGATTTTCTTACGTTGAATTCATGATGATGATTATGTATTTTTAGATATAGAATCTACATTCTAAAAGATGAATGGTAATATGAATTTCTTATTTTGTTATATATATATCTCGTTTCCTTGCCGTATCGTATCTGAATTTTTTCAAAAATTGTCGTATCTGTTTCAAACCCTATATCCGTATTTGTTCCCATATCCATTTCAGTGCAACTTAGCTCTACGCTGAGGTATGGGCTCTCTACTACTAAACTGAATTAGACCAAGATGGAACACCTTCCTTGGGCTGCCACTCGAAGTCCACCGAAGCAAACGCTGAGATCTCCGCTCGAAAACACCGTGTATTGAACAACACATGCAGACTTGGCTCATTGCTCAAGCATGCTCCGTCAATAGCCAATTTCCGAAAAGATGAATGAATGACTCAAATAAGCCTCCCATGCTGTTTTTGTCCAAGTCCCTCCAACGTTCCTGTGGGCCCCATGCGTACCTCCAACATCCATTCCACTCCAATGACTGTGTAGGCTCCATGTGGGTCGCAGTTTCCTCCAAATGGGCCCCATTCTCCACTAAAGCCACAATATTTGGCCCCAGGCTAATGTTTTGGGGCTCGTAGATGCCTAAGTCTAATTGTGGGGCCTCCAAAGCCACTTCTCCTAAGTCAAAATCGTAATAGTAGCAAAAATGGCAAAAATTAATATTTCTACTTAGCAGAATTGGTAAGCAGGAATATTACATAAACTGGTGAAAAATGAGCTTTCGTGGGTTGGGCATTAGGAGTTTTAGTCTTTTAGCCAAACAGCTTCTGACCTTGTGATCCTTGTGATCGAGTGATAAATCATAATATCCTTGCCTCAGCATGGAGGTGACTCTTTCCATGTAAGATTGACTAATATTGGGCAAAGAGCAGTCTATATAGCAATCTCACGCTCTACTTTTTCGTAGTAGACAAGTTTTGGTGAGTAGGTCTTCAGGGTTTTACGTGTTACGATTACATGGGTTTTATGTGACTCCCCAATTGAGCAGTTTTTATTCTCTAATTAAACAAAATGAAGATGATGTTTTGATTTCTTGAGTTGCACTCATTAAAATCAAATCAGACAATGAACATGGGAAATTTGCATATCCTTTGTGAGCTTGTTTTATACATTAAGGGACGTTCATTTAAAGAAGCTCATTAGAGCAGTCACACCCAACTGAATGGCCTGGACTGTGACTGGAAGGAGCCTGATAAGTTTAAAGAACACCAATACCCTTCAGCGAGGGATGGACAACTTGTTCTTGAGCAGGACAGACATAAACCTATATACAAATTATCCATTACCATTACCTGGGTGAACACTTGCCAGAGTCCACTCTAGTAGAAATATCTTTAAAATTAATGACCAGGAAATATTTCTTTGTGACTACATTATTCAAAACTTCCTTCCCTACGGTGTTTCTCATCCTTGACATTTTGTTATTCAAAATCCCTGTAAACTTAAAGAAACCCATGGAAAAGTTTTTGGGAAATTTTCAGAATCTGGGCTAATATATATAGTTGTCTTTAATGCGACTTTTTGAAAAGTTTTCTGATTTATTTTTGAGATCTAATTTGTTTAAAATCTGGCAGAAATTCATTGAAATCACAAGTTTGATCGGTAAACTCTGCACAATCGAAGTGCCCTAGGGGTTTTTCAGGATGTTGAATCCATATATACAGTGAGAAAACCAGTTAAATTTTAAATAGCACAAATCAAGATTTCACCTAAAATTTTTTCGCTAGATTCTGGCTAGAAAATCCACCGGAAACTCCAAAAAGTCACATTAAAGTATATCTGTGATATTAAAGGCAACTCCATATATATATATTATTTTATTTTTTTCCGAGGAAATTTCTGGGCAGATCCACTTGAAGGGATCACATCCCACCGGCTTATTAGCAGAGCCTAATCTCAAGGGCGTCGAGGAGAATTGACCCTGACCTCCCATTAGTGAGGTGCTTTTAGCGACGGGAGCTTGACCACTTGAGCTAATCCTCAGGACTAAAGCCTAATACATATATATTGCTGGTGGGTCCAACATGAGATTAGGAAAAAATGCCCTAACTTGAATTTAGCACATATATCATAAATGTATGCATCTGTATAATCAATTATCTGTTCTCTAATGAGTTGCAAACACTTGTTGTGGAAAAATGTAGACATTTTCAAGTTTATATATAAGTGCTGTGGTAATAACATTTTTTGTCAAAGATAAAACATGTTAACATTCATAGTGCTTTTGATTGCATTTTTCATTTTTTTTTCAAGTTTTTAAGTGAACAAAGTTCCTTCTCAAGTTAAATACTCTAGAGCACTTGGAATACAAAGATATCCATGAGGATACAAATATTATATTATAAAAGGTATGAAGAATGAGATATGAGATGTTGAGAATTACAAATGAGGCCTGCTTATATACCTACGCAGGTGCCTCTTCAAGAAAGGTCATGTCTCATCAGACATGGCCTTTCAACCTAATTACTAATTAACCATTATTTACATTATTTTATTCATTACATTGCTTTCCTCCTCAAAAAGCTTTGTCCTCAAAGCTTGTCGATGAAAGGCCTCGACTTCTTTTCCTGTTATGAATATCTTCTCATCTCGAGGTAGTCATCCTTGTCGATACAAGTTGATATGATCCTCTAAGTGACAAACAAAACTGTCGCATTGAGAATGGATTGGACCATCTTAAATCAATCTTCTGTGGAATCTTACGATGACTGGCAACTTGTGACGACTTGTTATCACATGAGTGGATTGCACCGACAATAGTATTCTTTGAAACATTAGCTTGTTTCTGTTCTGAATACATAGCTTGGTTGAGTTGTCTGCTCCTGTGATTTGGATGTCGATAGGGAACCTTTTTGGTTTGACTTCTTTGATTTTCTTTTGGCAAGGATGTTATTGAGTTGGTTACAAAACCCTCACTTAGAATATTCCTTGTCTGAACTGCAACATCTATGTTTGTATTTTCTGCAACTTGTTTGTTTTCTTCTTGAGTTGTGACATTACTATATCAATGTTCGTTTTTTCTTCAACTTGAACTTCTACATTTGAAAGTTTCGATGATTCCTTTTCGACAAGTTGTTGCACCTTGTTTTCTAATGACTTCTTGTCTTTCTTCAGCTTCTTAATTTGCGTTAGTAATTTGTCGTTGTGGTCCTTGAGGCGAGCAACTTCTTCATTCTTGTTAGTTGTGATTTTGTCAATTTCCTTTTGCATATTTTGGATTGCCTTTTCATTTTCTTGAAGAATCACTTTTGAGATTTCTTGTGTTTCTTCAGGCGTCACTGAATTTGGCTTCAAGTTAACGTCCTATAACATTATTTTCTTTTTTTTGTAAGAGAATGTTAAAAACTTCTTTTTCGTATTTAAGATAACTAAACCTAGGGTTTCCATCCACGGTGAACCTAACACAATGTCACTTTTGTCAAAAAGGAAGGTTTTCATGGTAAATTGAGAGATAAAAGTATAATCCCCAATATTAAGTTGTAGACTTTTTATGTCGTATTTTTTTTGTCAAAAAAGTTTAATTTTTCTATTATATTTGACTCGGGAATCACCGACTGGTTTGCAATTGTAGGGTTTATGTAATTTTTATCTTCAGCGGACGATATAGCAATAGTGACATCTTTTCCTGCGAGAGTTCCTTTAATTTTAAATAACATTTCAGCGTCGATGGGTAGGGTTTCTAGTTTTAAAAATCGTCCTGACTTCATTTATGTATTAGATGTCATTATGCTTGAGTCAAGATAAACTTCGGGTTTTTAAGGGGTGACCGTTCCTAATATTTATAATAAAATATTATTATTTCCCTTAATATAACTTTAAATATAGTCTTCCTTTAGTGATGAGTTCTTTGACTAAGTAAATTCTAGTTTTATTTATTTATTTTTATTTATAATTTTTTTTCAACAATTGATTTTTTTAACTCTTTTTTTTTTTTTGGAAAAGTTACAACCCTAGTGAAACGTGGCTATTCACCTATATTCACCTATAAAATATATGTCCACTTATGTGTATTTGCCTCGGTTAATGTTCTCCATATAAAAGTATACTTACCATTCACACACAAATTTTTTATTCCTTTTGTTCTTATTTTACCTTGCAAATACCATGGGCTTCTAAAACCATGAGCTTGTAAACCACTTAAAGAATAATCAAAATAACCTTATCTACTCTTCCTTTTTTCTTTTTCCTTTTTATTTTTAAATTGTCTTGGTATGTACGTATATGTACTTCTTTATATATATCTCTTTTTTATTTTTTATTTTTTTATATTTTCTTTTTTTTTGGACTATATATATATATATATATATTGCTTTTGCTTCTTCTTTATTTCAAAAATTTCCCTTCTTTTTTTTTTCTTCAAATTTTTGATTTTGGCCCAAGGCCTATTGGTGAAATTTCTTCAAATTTTTAATTTTGGCCAAAGACCTACTGGTGAAAATGGAGAAACTCCAAGACTAGTAGGGAAATGCTTCAACGACAACAATGTTGACGAATTTTTGATGGCCAAAGCCCTGGACTGAGGAGCGTAGCTCTGTGCAGCGATGAGCAGCTAGAAGATCAAACTGCTCTGATACCGAACAAAGTTCCTTCTCAAGTTAAATACTCCAGAACACTTGGAATACAAAGATATCCATGAGGATACAAATATTATATTATAAAAGGTATGAAGAATGAGATATGAGATGTTGAGAATTACAAATGAGGCCTGCTTATATACCTACGCAGGGGCCTCTTCACGAAAGGTCATGTCTCATCAGACATGGCCTTTCAACCTAATTACTAATTAACCATTATTTACGTTAGTTTATTCATTACAAGTTTGTCCTGGGATTTCATCTCCCAATTACAATGCCCGCTAACATTCCGGTCTGATTATGTTCCTGCGTTTTTCTTCTTTTATGCTAACTCCCTTGAGGCAGTTTATTGGGAAAGTAGCTGTCTGCTGGTATTTCTAAGTTGCCTCTGGTGCATTGTTTTTTTTCCTTATTAACTGGAACTTAACTGATCTCTGAATGTGATGCTCTGAATAACTAGCAGACCTCCTGCGAACACAAATGTAGAGTCTATTGTGTTTCATATTCTAATGAATTAAGCATATACAGCTCCTTTGATGAGCACTTCAAGATGCAGGTAAAGACTGTTTTGGCACCTGCCGTTTGTCATTATATCTTTCATTTTGCATTTAGGCCTATAAATTTCCAATGTGGATGTTTCACTAAATTCAACATATGGAGGAGCTCAGTTACCAGGCTTGCTGTACCTACCTACTCTATTATCCATTCAGTCTTATCTTTTTTATTCAAAAGAAGAAAAAATTGGAAGGTTTTCCTTTGTGAATATGCTACATTCCTTGTTGAGAATGAGAAACGTTTTTCTTCCGAGTGCTTGGAAGGATTCTGTGTTTTCTTTCTTTTATTATTTTGGTTGCTGTGGATGAGCTGGGGGTTTCACAGAAATGGTTGTTTTCTTTTCTAATAGAACATATTTATTAGGCCTTCCATGATTTTCCAGATACTATTAGTTAATGCAGTACATCTCTTACCTTGCAGATATCAGAAGTGCCAAAGCTTACTAGTGGATGCAGTGAGTTTATGGACTCAGCTCAGCAAATATTAGAGAAGCGAAGGCTAAACCGTACTCTTCTAGCAAATCATAGTATACTACTTGATTTGCTTGAAATTCCACAGCTTATGGACACGTATGCATTTTGACTCTTGAGACAATTTCTGTGGTTTCATTGTTCTTCTCTCCCTTATTTTTGTTTTTACTTTTTTCCCAGAGGATGGGTGTTAGTAGTAGAAATGAGCATAAAAGGGAAAATCTAAAAAATTGGCAATGAAAAGAAAATGATGATCACCTTAAAAAAGAAAAAAGAAATGCGCAGAAGCATTAACATGCATGGAGTGTTGGAAGTAAAGGTGCATGAACAGGGGTAACCATTGTATTCTAGCAGTAGGGTTCTGATTACCGAGCAATCAATCAAAGTGGGAATGGGCAACTTTAATGTAATCGAAGTTATAACTTATGGTCCTTGAAGATCTTGAAATAGGTATATAAAGCACAGCATGAAATAATGGTGATTCAGATGTCAAATCTATCATATTGAGTTCAGTTTCTTGAAAATAGAAAAATATGGGTTACAGATTGGTTCCTTATATTTTTCTCTCTTTTGATGATGTTGCTTAAATTCAGCCATATGTCATGTTCCTTCTATCTTTCTAGAACAAGGACAAATTTTTTAAATGGTCATTTTCTACAGTTTAGTTTTACATCCTCGTATTATTTTGACATATATGCATGTGTATTAGTATATTGTAGATGCAGATGCACAATGCACAATGTACATCTGAGATTGATGCAAATGTTTCCATGACAATTAATCGAAAATTCTCAGTTTATATTTGATACTGTTTTTAGTGTTGTCAACGTCATGGATTTCCAATTTTTTCCACAAGCCGATGTTATTGCTGGTAAATGTTGTGACATTTTCAGATGGCTATATTATTGCGATAATATCATAAATAACGCAATAATATCTTGTGACAATTGAAAATATTTCCTGTCCATCGACCGGCTCTTTATGTAATATTTCAAATTGGGAACAGACAGTAATACAAGCACACAAGACTAAAAACTACAGAAAAATAGAAAATGACATTAAGACACAGTAAATGAAGCCAAAATTAGCTGAGCCATTTTATTAATTTCTGTGGGAAAGAGTACAATGGAGGTGCTCAGAAAGATGGCACCTGGGCATGCACAAGACAGGCGGAAGTATAGCTCAAACTCGGACAAAAACACTGCTGGAAATACTGCTATGCGTGGCTCCCTGTCTGTGCTGCCAGTGACTTTAATAAAGTCAATGTGAAATTAGAAAGTGAAAAGTGACTTTGGAAATAAATGACTAAGAGGGTCTTTATTAAAGTGGGGTGAATTAAAAAATAAAAAGTGAGATTTAAATGCACATTTAATCTCAACCCTATATCTAAAGCTATCTCAGCCATTGGATTTAGGGATTTCCCAAAAGTCACTTAGGGTTAGGTTAAAGGAGGAAAAGAGGGAAAAAATCATTCAGTGTTTCATGAGCAAATTGAGAGAAGGAGAAGAAGAGAGCAAAGGAGATTTCTGAGCAGCGAGGTGAAGGAGAGCAGAACTTTGGCACGCATACTGAGGCAACATTCAACAAATCCGTATAGCAATGATTGACACACAGTTCAAGGCAGTTTGGGCATGTTTTCCAAGGCAGATTCCATACAGCAGTTTGGGCATGCATTCCTAGGCAGCCATACAACATTTTGGCACAAATTTCGAGTTGATGGATTGCTGGTAAATGTTGTGACATTTTCAGATGGCTATATTATTGCGATAATATCATAAATAACGCAATAATATCCTGTGACAATTGAAAATATTTCCTGTCCATCGACTAGCTCTTTATGTAATATTTCAAATTGGGAACAGACAGTAATACAAGCACACAAGACTAAAAACTACAGAAAAATAGAAAATGACATTAAGACACAGTAAATGAAGCCAAAATTAGCTGAGCCATTTTATTAATTTCTGTGGGAAAGAGTACAATGGAGGTGCTAAGAAAGATGGCACCTGGGCATGCACAAGACAGGCTGAAGTATAGCTCAAACCCGGACAAAAACACTGCTGGAAATACTGCTCTGCGTGGCTCCCTCTCTGTGCTGCCAGTGACTTTAATAAAGTCAATGTGAAATTAGAAAGTGAAAAGTGACTTTGGAAATAAATGACTAAGAGGGTCTTTATTAAAGTGGGGTGAATTAAAAAATAAAAAGTGAGATTTAAATGCACATTTAATCTCAACCCTATATCTAAAGCTATCTCAGCCATTGGATTTAGGGATTCCCCAAAAGTCACTTAGGGTTAAGTTAAAGGAGGAAAAGAGAGAAAAAATCATTCAGTCTTTCATGAGCAAATTGAGAGAAGGAGAAGAAGAGAGCAAAGGAGATTTCTAAGCAACGAGGTGAAGGAGAGCATAACCTTGGCACGCATACTGAGGCAACATTCAAAAAATCCGTATAGCAAGGATTGACACACAGTTCAAGGCAGTTTGGGCATGTTTTCCAAGGCAGATTCCATACAGCAGTTTGGGCACGCATTCCTAGGCAGCCATACAACATTTTGGCACAAATTTCGAGGTGATGGATAGCTATTTTGTGGCACAATTTTCGAGGCAGACCATACAGTTTGATGTTGTACCTGTGCACAAAAAACAAGACAGATTGCTATCCCTCTGCACGCAGTTCGAGAAGGCCGTACAACAACATTTATTGCTATGTTTCTGGGCACAGAAAACAAGGAAGTCTGTACAACATTTATTGCTATACCTGTTTTGCTGTTTGCACATTTTCCGAGGCGGTGGTTAAGCACGAAAAACGAGATAAGTTGTATTTGTTTGGTTGCTAAAATTTTCTGAGTATTCTCTCTCACTGTAAAAGCTATTTATCAGAAATAAAGAAGAGCTTTCGAACTGGTTTTCCCCAAGAGTTGTAGGGGGTTTTTCGAGGGTCATATTGACCAAAAATCAACGTGTCAAATTTATGTGAAGCTTGAGTATATTCCCATAGATGAGCAGCTAGCAGATATATTTACCAAAGCCTTACCACGGGCAAGCATGTTTACTTCAGAGACAAGATGGGTGTGGTGAGGAACACCTTTCTCGGTAAGAGGGAGTGTTGGAATTTGGTTACCGGAGGACAGGTGGTTCTTTAAGGCTTTGATCTTTGGCCTAGGGAAAAGTGTCCAAATGTATTTCACTTTTTTTCCTAAAGTGACTTTATAAGTTATAAAATCAAATCTAATTTAAAAGTGACTTTAAGTGATAAAGTTACCAAGTCTAATTTTAAGGTGACTTTAATAAAGTCAATGTGAAATTAGAAAGTGAAAAGTGACTTTGCAAATAAATGACTAAGAGGGTCTTTATTAAAGTGGGGTGAATTAAAAAATAGAAAGTGAGATTTAAATGCACATTTAATCTCAGCCCTAGATCTAAAGCTATATCAGCCATTGGATTTAGGGATTCCCCAAAAGTCACTTAGGGTTAGGTTAAAGGAGGAAAAGAGGGAAAAGATCATTCAGTCTTTCATGAGCATATTGAGAGAAGGAGAAGAAGAGAGCAAAGGAGATTTCTGAGTAGTGAGGTGAAGGAGAGTAGAACCTTGGCATGCATACCGAGGTAGCATTTAGCAAATCCGTACAGCAAGGATTGGCACACAGTTCAAGGCAGTTTGGGCACGTTTTCCAAGGCAGATTTCGTACAACAGTTTGGGCACGCATTCCTAGGTAGCCGTACAACATTCTGGCACAGATTTGGAGGTGAGGGATTGTTGTTTTGTGGCACAATTTTCGAGGCAGACCGTACAGTTTGCTGCTGTACATGTGCACAGAAAACGAGGCAAATTTCGTACAACATTTATTGCTGTCCCTTTGCACGCAGTTTGAGGAGGCCGTACAACAACATTTATTGGTGTGTTTATGGGCACGGAAAACAAGGAAGTCCGTACAACATTTATTTCTATTCATGTTTTGCTGTTTGCACATTTTCCGAGGCGGTGGTTAAACACGGAAAATAAGATAAGTTGTGTTTGTTTGGTTGTTGAAATTTTCTGAGTATTTCTCTCACTGTAAAAGCTATTTATCAAAAATAAAGAAGAGCTTTTGAATTGGTTTTCCCCAAGAGTTGTAGGGGGTTTTTCTAGGGTCATATTGACCAAAAATCAGCGTGTCAAATTTCTGTGTGGCTGAAAATATTTCTGTGTTTTTATTTCTACAATTTCCAGCATTTTGAAATTTCCAAAATTTGTGTTTTCAGAAAATATTTATTTTTCTAGCTTGTTGAATGTATGGTAATGGGAATGGGCATTTAACTTTATTGGAGAAATAAGGAGAAACTGAAAACTGGAGTGGGTCATCAAATTTCTACACCTGGTCCAGTGCTCAAAAAATTCCGGGCTTTTAACCCTCGGTTCTACTCACAAGATCCACAAAAACCCGCGAAGGGTTTCCAGAAATTCCGACCCTGGAAAATAGCCCCCTTGGGCTTGGCATGCTGCTCTGCTGGGAAAATTGGTCTCCTGGCTGAACTGCTGGAAAATGCCCTCAAAACTCTGCCCAAATCCTTGGTAGGAGGTGACTAGCCTCCCCTCCAAATCTTCCGGCTGAATCTGCACTGCTTCCCTATTTCCCAACACCTTCTCTCAGCGGGACTGCGCAATCACTGCACAGTTAGGATGGCCTCTACGCTGTCCTGAAGGGATGACGCGTATGCCTGGAATATTTCTTTGCAAGCTTCTCCAAAAAATGATGGTACTTCTTGCCTGAGTGGGCACTCGAAGTCCCCCGAGGCAGAGGTTGAGATCTCTGCTTGGAAATCTCTGTGCTAAATAACATTGCAGACTTGGCTAAACAGTTCAAGCGTGCTACAGTCAGTCAAGTCAAAAATTAGATGGATGAATGAATGAGGAATGAGTTGCTCTCATTTCCTTTTGTCCAAACTGAGCCCCCAATGTTCCCATGGGTCCACAGGGACTGCGTTGCCTCTTCTCCGACCTACCACTGCACTGCCTATCCTTGGTAGGAGGTGACTAACCTCCCCTCCAAATATTCCGGCTGAATTTGCACTGCTTCCCTATTTCCCAACACCTTCTCTCAACTGGACTGCGCAATCACTACACAGTTAGGATGGCCTCTGCGCTGTCCTGAAGGGATTGCGTATGCCTGGAATATTTTTTTTGCAAGCTTCTCCAAAAACTAATGGTACTCCTCTCCTGAGCGGGCACTCGAAGTCCCCCAAGGCAGAGGTTGAGATCTCTGCTTGGAAATCTCTGTGCTAAACAACACTGCAGACTTGGCTAAACAGCTCAAGTGTGCTACAGTCAGTCAAGAAAGAAATTAGATGGATGAATGAATGAAGAATGAGCTGCTCTCATTCCCTTTTGTCCAAACTGATCCCCCAACGTTCCCATGGGTCCACAGGGACTACGCTGCCTCTTCTCCGGCCTACCACTACGCTGCCTATCCCATGCAGCCACCAAGGACGCGCTCTATTCTTTGGGTGGCCACATGGACCCCACTTCAGCCTCAATATTTGCCTTTAGTGACTATAGGGAAGCACTTTAGCTGCTTAGTTTTATTTGTGGGTCCCCTAACCCAATTTATTTCTGCATAACATTAGAAAAGACAAAAATAAATCAAAATTAATATTCCAATTAGATGTCTTCTAATTTGGAATATTATAGTCCTCCCCACCAAAATGTTGCTTGTCCTCAAGCAACTGCAACGATGGATGCGGAAGGATCTTCTCCCCCTCCCAATTGGCATCCTCATCTGGAAGGTTCCTCCACTTGATCAGATACTCCTTCACCACCTTGCTTCTCAAATATCTCTCCCTGGTATCTAAGATGGCCTCAGGCTATAGCACCAAGTGCCCCTCATCATCTGTAGGAGGGAGCTCTATAGCTGCTATCACCTACTGTCCCAAAGCCTTCTTCAAGCATGATACATGGAAGATGTTGTGAATCCGACTCCCTTATGGAAACTCCAGCTCGTATGCCACCTCCCCAACCCGCCGGATAACTTCGTATGGCCCATAGAAGTGCGGCTTGAGCTTCTCAGCTCCCTTTTGCTTTAGCGTGGATTGTCTGTATGGCTGAAGCTGAAGATACACTAAGTCACCCACCTCAAACTATCTCTCCACGCGACCTCTTTCTGCATATGCTATTTTGCTGATTTTGTGTCGTCCTCAAGTTATCCTTGGGAGCCCTGAGGATGTCCTGGCTCTCTTGGATCCAATCTTTGGCTCTAGGGGCCTTACTTGCCCCAAACATAGCATCAACAAAAGATAATGCGTCATAAATGTATAAAACACGGAAAGGGGACATACCAATAGACATGTGAAAAGTGGTGTTGTAGCAGTACTCCCCCAAGTGCAACCAACGTAGTCAGGCCTTCTGTTGCCCCGTGACAGTTTTGCAAGTAGCCTTCCTGCCACTTGTTCACTATCTTCGTCTGCCCATCTGTCTGTGGGTGGTAGCTCATGCTCGGTGTTAGTTCTGTGCCCACCAAATAGAACAACTCCTGCAAGAATCCTCCCATGAATCTGCTGTCCTTGTCACTGACTATGGTCTTTGGAAGACCATGTAGTTGGAAAATGTCCCTGAAAAACAACTCAGCTACTTGTGAGGTCGTGTATCGAGTTGAAATGGCAAAGAAGTGGGCATACTTCGTTAATCGGTCAACAACAACGAAGATGCAATCTTTGCCCTGTACCTTGGGCAGACCCTTTGGAATGGGAAGCCGCTGAATAATCCCGTCGGATGGTTTAGCTCCCCCTTGTTCCTCTGGCATACTACGCACTCCGATATGTCGAAGTACCTCCTCCTTGAGGCCCTTCCAGGAGAACCTCTCTCCCATGGCCCTGTATGTCTTTGTGAACCTCTGGTGACCTGAAAGTGGAGAGTCATGTGCTGCTTGCAAGATCTTCTCCCTTAACCGGGAGTTGGCCGTAAAAAAGATCTGGTCACGGTAATAAATGACCTCATCCATCACCTGGTACCGATCATCTGTCACCTGCCCGTCCATCACCTCTCATGCAAACTGATCTTTGGAGTACTCCACCAGCAACTGCGCCCTCCAATCTGCGTCAATGCTCATGAAGGAGAGGGACATTGGGCTCTGCCATTTGGGACAAAGCATCGACTACTACGTTGTTCTTTGCTTTGACATACTCAATGTCAAAGTCGTATGCCTGGATCTTGTTGACCGATTTCTACTGCCTCTCCTGCAGCTGCTTCTGCTCAAGGAAAAATCTGAGGCTGTTGTGATCGGTCCTGAACCCTGTTCCCGACTAGGTACGGTCGAAACTTAGCCAACGCATGCATGATGGCCAACATCTCCTTATCGTATATGGGGTATAGCCTCTCATGCGACAATAGCTTCTGACTCTCGAAAGCTATGGGGTGCCCTCCCTACATCAATACTGCGCCTACTCCTTCCCCTGAAGCATCGCACTCCAACACAAATGGCACTTTGAAGTCTGGCAGGGCTAGCGCCGGACAAATGTTTATCACCTCCTTCAGCCTGTCAAAAGCCTTCTACGCAGTCTCAGTCCAATTGAAAGCTCCCTTTTTGGTGAGATCTGTGAGGGGTGCTGCAAGCTACGAGAATCCCTTGACGAACTTCCTGTAGTAGGTACAGATACCCACAAACCCCCGAAGTTTCGTCAGATTCTTTGGCTTTGGCCAATCCTGGATGGCCTTAATCTTCTCCTCGTGGACTCTCACTCCATCCACTCCAATGAAATGCCCCAAATAGAGCATCTCTGTCAATCCAAACTCGCACTTGGACAACCTGGCGTAAAACTGTTGCTCCTCCAAGATATGCAACACTATATCTATGTGCTGTAAGTGCTCCTCCCATGTGTGGCTGTATATTAGGATATCGTCAAAGAACACTAGCACAAACTTCCTCAGTTGACCATGGAAGATGTGGTTCATGCAAGACTGGAAGGTAGCCAGAGCATTGGTTAGCCCGAAGGGCATCACCAAGAACTCGAAGTGGCCATAATGACATCGAAATTCAGTCTTGGGGACATCCTTGTCCCTCACTCGGATTTGATGGTAGCCCGACCTTAGATCAATCTTGGAGAAGAACTTCGCTTCCCTCAACTCATCCATCAATTCATCGATCCTGGGGATAGGATAGTGGTTCTTCATAGTCTTCTTTTTCAGGGCCCTGTAGTCTATGCACATTCGCAACGTCCCATCTTCTTCACCAGAACCAATGAATAAGTGAAAGGACTCATGCTGGGCCTGATGTGCCACAATTCTAGGAGCTCATGGATTGCTCTCGCAATCTCGTCCCTATAGGCCTTGGGATGTCTGTAGGGGGTGGTGATCATAGTCTAAATGCCGTGCTCCAACTCGATAGTGTGCTCAAATCCCCTGTCAAGTGGCTGCCTTGGTGGGATGTCCCCAGAAACCGTAGGGTAACAGTCTAGGAGGGTCTAGAGATTGGGATGCGTGGGTTGGCTGGAAACACCTGCATCCGAGATCCTTAACTCAACTGGCCACTCTATGTCTCCCCGCCTGAAGTTTGCCTCCATCCTGTGTGCAAAAACTGTCTGAGGGGGATACATATGCATGCCCCTAAGCATCACCAGTTTCCCACTCTTCTTATCCACAAACTCCATCTCCAGTGTCTGCCAATCAGTAGCGACCCTACCAAGGGTGATGAGCTACTGAACCCCCAACACCATGTTGGTGTTTGGAATATCGACCACAAAAAAATGGCCTGTCAATGAGTATGCCCCTTCTCTGCACCATCTGGGCATCAGTGAAGTTGTGCGTAGCCCCACTGTCAACTAGCACCGAGACATGCTCTCCTTGGACTGTCCCCCGGACCCTCAACGTTAGGTACTTGGGTATCCCTCGCGAAGATGCAAGGACCCCTACGGTAGGTGCAAACATTGATCCTACTGCTGCTGGTGGAGGTGGTGGTGGAGGGTTCTCCCCTAGTGCTCCTGTGTTGTTATCTCCTCCCATCTCAAAAAAGGTCTCTTCTTCATCACTGTGAGAGAAAACCTCAATGTAGTGTGCCTTCCCTCCGACACACCTGTGACTCGGTGCCCACAGCTCCTGGAAGGTGAAGCAGAGCTTCTTCCACCTCAAATCCTTTTGGGTCTCATCATCTAATGGCCCTCAGCCCTCGTTCCCTCTCGAGGGTGGAGCTCTCGTGTCCCTCCCACCTCTTTGCTGTATGGGGGCCCTCATCCTAGGTAGTGCATCCTGTAAATCTCTAGTCCTCCCAACTGCGTCCCGCAGCATAGTGGGACGCGTAGACCTCACTAGCCCATGCAAAGGCTCTGCCAGACCGTCAATAAACATGTAAATCCTCCTTGGTTCCGATAAGTCTAGAACCATCACCGAGAGTCTCAGGAACTCTAGAATATAGGTCTCCAAGTTTCCCATGTGTTTGAGCTTTGTTAGCTCCACGAAGTGCTCCTCCAGATCCTTCTGATCAAACCTCTCCAACACTCTCCCAGTAAAATCATCATACACTGTCACTCCCGAGTGACCCAGCGTAGTCATCCTAGGAAACCACCAATCATGGGCTTCTACCTCTAAGTGCAGTGTAACCACCTTGATGGCCCCTACCTCCGTCATCTGCTTAAGCTGGAAATAGATGTCCAACTTCTCCACACAAGCTTTGGCTGAACATTTTGATGACCCATCAAAAGTCTGCCCACGGTACACTGCAGATCATTGGCCTGTGTGTACCCTCCTCCCATATTTTGGACATTGGATTTACTATTGTTCTTCAGCTGACAGAACTCATTGAACGTGAGAGCACCTCCAAACTCCGGCCCATAGGACTGATACTCCGTGAAATAATCCCGTAGTGAGCCACCTCCGACTCTTGCAGACCTCCTGCTCTTGCTCCTGAAGCCAAAAACCTGGGGATGGTAGAGTGCGGGCGAGTGTGTGGCACCACCTGCTGCGCAGTGTTAGGACCGGGTGGATGATGTGAGGTGCCAAATCCTTCCCCATTCTGGAATTCCCCTTGTATCCCCTTATACTTATAGTCTCCACCAATCTTCTGCCCCATCTCCTCAATCCTCTTGGCGAGGTCTTGTACTGATTTCAGAACGAGTTGAGCAAACCCCCTCCCCTCATCTCTTTCCTCTGCCATAAGTGCCTTTCCTCTTTCTTCTACCACCAGAACACTGTCAACTTGGTCGAGTGTAATCTCGAGCCTCCTTTCTATGCTTCTGTATCTCTACCTCCGGTATGTGATGTTTTTCCTATCCTCCGGTGTCATAGACTGTGTGCTCCACAGATTGAGCCAAGTCTATGAGCTTTGATAGCACTGTAATATCCCAAATTAGGAACAAACAATAATACAAGCACACAAGACTAAAAACTACAGCAAAATAGAAAATGACATTAAGACACAGTAAATGAAGCCAAAATCAGTTGAGCCATTTTATTAATTTTCACGGGAAAGAGTACAATGGAGGTGCTCAGAAAGATGGCACCTGGGCCTGCACAAGACATGCTGAAGTATAGCTCAAACCCGGACAAAAACATTGCTAGAAATACTGCTTTGCGTGGCTCCCTCTCTGCCCTGCCAGTGCTGGAACTGTTGCTGCTAGCTGGAATAGGATTGTGGTTTGGACCTGCTCCCGTGCTCTTAAAGTTCCGCGCTTTTAACCCCGGGTTCTACTCACAAGACCTACAAAAACCCACTAAGTGTTTCCAGAAATTTTGACCCTGGAAAATAGCCCCCTTTGGCTTGGCACGATGCTCTGCTGGGAAAAGTGGTCTCCTGGCTGAACTGCTGGAAAATGCCCTCAAAGCTCTGCCCAAATCCCTGGTAGGAATCAGGATGTGGCTAGCCTCCCCTCCAAATCTTTCGGCTGAATCTGCACTGCTTCCCTATTTCCCAACACCTTCTATCAGCTGGACTGCACAATCACAGCATAGTCAGGATGGCCTCTGCGCTGTCCTGAAGGGACTGCGTATGCCTGGAATATTTCTCTGCGAGCTTCTCCAACAACTGATGGTACTCCTCTTCTGAACAGGCACTCGAAGTCCCCCGAGGCAGAGGTTGAGATCTCTGCTTGGAAATCTCTGTGCTAAATAGCATTGCAGACTTGGCTAAACAACTCAAGCGTGATACAGTCAGTCAAGACAGAAATTAGATGGATGAATGAATGAGGAATGAACTTCTCTCATTCCCTTTTGTCCAAACTGAGCCCCCAATGTTCGCATGGGCTCACACGGACTGCACTGTCTCTTCTCCGGCCTACCACTGCGCTGCCTCTCCCACGCAGCCACCAAGGACGCTGCTCCATTCGTTGGGTGGCCACATGGACCCCACTTCAGCCTTAATATTTGCCTTTAGTGACTATAGGGAAGCACTTTAGCTGCTTAGTTTTATTTGTGGGTCCCCTTACCCACTTTATTTCTGCATAACATTAAAAAAGACAAAAATAAATCAAAATTAATATTCCAATTAGCTGTCTGCTAATTTGGAATATTACACTTGAAGTCATGTTTTTGGGGTTTTTTGGCCTCATTTTGTATTTAAAATTGTTTTCCTATATTTTGCAATATTTTCCTGATATTTACGATATTTTGCTTTTCTGGACCCTTGGCAATATTTTTGCTGACACGATGTCAGCAACATTGGTTTTAGTATTTTTTATTTGATATGGTACATTTTGAGAGGGAAGCAGAGTGAGCTGGAGGTGCATCCTATTTCCTTTTCCAATTCTTTTTGCATCTATATTGCTTATGTAAGATGGGTAATGGACATCCTTTTTGGAATAATAAAGTCATAATTATGAGCACACATAAATTTAGATATGAAAACAATTGATTGCATGCAAGAAGTGGGGTAGTTTAGAAACAAATCAATTACAGCCAGTATTTTTGAAAGCAATGCTTTGCCACACATCTGGATTTAACAACATTTACTGCATTCTAATGAACTGCTTCCTCCATAAAAGATTTATTGTCATTTTTGGCATGAAATGATATGCTTTTATTAACATCTAAGTTTGCCACTTAGTTGTTTGAAATTGGGTTGGTGTAGTTGCTGAAATGGAAAATTTGAAAATTTAGGAACGGGGAATGAATTGTAGATGCATCTACTACATTTGGTATTGGATATCAACAGACATGAATGCAAAACAATAACAAAGAAACGAGGAGATGGATTAACTACATTTTAGGGTTTTAAAGCATTTCTATTGTATTTTAATTTTTAGTTTAGCTTAAGAATGCAGTGACCTAATTATAAACAGAAGTGGCCTAAACTAGATTAGCATTTTTACATTTTGGATATTGCGAGGGTTCTTCTGCCAATTTGACCACATAAGCAGTCATTTGGTATATTTTCTTCACGCAGCATTTATATTAGAGTTGAAGCAAAGTTGTCATTGTGGTCTTGCTTATCTTTGTTCTCTTTGTGATATATGGAATGATGTACACTAAATCTTACTGTTATAATATTTCTGCATGCAATGACCAGCTATATTGAAAACAACCTATGGCGATGTATTGATATGGATAGTATTATGGGATCTCGTGTAGAGAAGTTTTCCGGTTTAATCGCATCCATTTTTGTTGATTTCAGAGGTTTCGAACCCAGCCAATGGGGTTCATCATCAGGGAAAGATCTATGGGTAAGAACTGATCTCACATTCAAGGTATAAATAGTAATGGGAGGGGAAGCAAGGGAAGCCGACATAAATTGTTTTTAATTATTATTATTTATTTATTTATTTATTATTATTATTATTATTATTCATTTTATTTATTTTTAATGTAAAAGTTACTAAAGTTATTCTAAATCAAATCAAATATAATATTTAATTAATTTTAATTTTAATTAAATTTAAGTTAATGGTATTAGAGGTTATTAACAATGCCCTAAAATAAATTTATTTTTATTTTTATTATTTTATTTATTTATTTATTTTTATTTATATTTGTATTTTATTTTATTTTATTATTATTTTTATTATTTTTATTTATTTTTTATTTTTTATTTTTTGAGTTAAGAATACCTATGTGATTAAAATTGAGTTTTATTTATATAATTATTATTATGTTATTTGAGAATTTATTTATTTATTAATTAAATTTTAATATAAATTATAAGTATAGGTTAATAGTTAATTAGAGAAAAAGGAGGGTGAAGGTACTATTAAATTAAGATGAATAAGCGATGGAGGAATTAACAAAGATCTAAGTACGAGGGGAGGGGAGTAATACCAGAAAAAATAGAGAGGAAGACGGGGGAACAGAAAAACAAAAAGAGGGGGGGGGGAAGGAGGGAGGTGAAACAGGGTTGTGGAGAGAGATAAAAGACAAGGAAGGGACATAATTAGGTATGGGTGCGAATGTTGGTTAAGGTAGGAATCCAATTATCACTTATTTTCCATCCCTCATCCCGGTTAAGGTTATCAGGGTGATTCCTAAATTCAATGGCTTCTCTAAATTTTATGTGGTAATAGTGATCAATTTTTGCCAAAACCCGGGAATTTTCAATACAGATGTGATGATTGGTTTTGTCAGAATGTTCAGCTAGAGCTGATGTTTTGAGGCGGTTATGTTTGATGTCTACAGCATGTTCCTGAATTCTGGTTAAGATGGATCGCCCAGTCTCACCAATGTACGGTTTACCACATGAACATGGAATTAAGTACACCCCTTTGTGGTATCTAGGATCAATTGGATCTTTGACCGATTTGAGATAATTATTAATGGTTTTTAAAGGTTTAAAAGAAGTTCTGATATTATGTTTTCTTAAAATGTGAGATATCTTGTCTGTGATGCCTTTTATGTAGGGTAAGTGAGCCTTGCCCATTATATCGTCCATTTTTGACTCGTTTTTTGAATAATTTTCTGCATTGTTGAAGGCTTTGATTATTTGGTTTCTCTTATACCCATTATTCTCAAAAACTCTCATGAGATGGTTTTTCTCCTGTTCAAAGTGATCTTGATCTGATATGCGCACAGCTCTGGTTGCTAATGTGTTGAGAACCCCAAGTTTTTGAGTCGGATGATGATGGGAGTTAGCATGCAAGTATTGTTCAGTGTGGGTCTTCTTTCGATAGACTTGGTGTGAAATAGATCCATCCTTGTTTCTGGTAATGAGAATGTCAAGAAAAGGAATACTGTTATTTTCTTCTATCTCCATGGTAAATTTGATCGAATCAGAGATATTATTCAAGTGTTTTAAGAAAATGTCCAATTTATCTTTACCATGTGGCCAGATTATGAAGGTATCATCCACGTATCTTATCCAAAGTTTAGGTTTAAGAGGGGCAGATTTAATAGCTTTGTCTTCAAAGTCTTCCATGAAGAGATTGGAAATGATAGGGGATAAAGGGGAACCCATAGCAACAACACAAGTTTGTTCATAAACTTCACCTTTGAAACTGAAAAAAGTTGATTTGAGACAAATTTCAATTAAGCTCGCTGTTTGTTGATCAACGATCTTGTGAACCACCTTCATGGCTTCATCAATGGGAATGTTGGTGTAAATAGATTTCACATCAAAGCTCACAAAGATGTCATCTTTATCAAGGTGTAGTTTTTTGATATTATTAATGAAGTGAGTGGAATCTTTGATAAAGGAATTGGTGTTACCAACTAGGGGTTTGAGTTTTTTCGCAAGGTGTTTTGCAAGATGGTAGGTAGGACCCCCAATGGTGTTCACAATGGGTCTTAAGGGGATACCATCCTTATGTATCTTAGGGGCTCCATAGATGCGGGGGGTGAGGGGGTTATTATCTAAGAGATTTTTGATGTTAGGCATATTGCAAGATTTAAGGAGGTTCTGAACATTTTTGGATATTATTTTTATAGGGTTCTTTTTTAATTTAACGTAACACCTGAGTTATTAAGGTGGTCTAGCATCTTATTGTCATAATCTATTGAGTTCATGATGACAGTAGCTCCACCTTTGTCTGCTTTCAAGACAACAATATTAGGATTCTGATATAAAGTTTTTAGAGCTGTGAATTCTTGTTTGGAAATATTGCTTCTTGGAGGCTTGGATTTTCTCATTATAATGGAGCAGTCTTGTCTTATGATATCTTTTAAGTTATCTGGGAGTTCTTTTATGCCATATTCAATGTTGCAAAGAATATCATTCTTGGGAATGTTGCGAGGTGAAATGGCAAAATTCAGTCCTTTTTCAAGAAGATTGAGGGTGGGTTGGTCGATAGTTACATTGGACAAATTAATAACCTTATTGTTAATGGGCGGGGAGGTTGGATTAGTGTGCGATGTATATTTTTTGTTTCCATTTATGAGACAAGGTAACAAATTCTTATCAGAAATATTTATGCTATCTGTTGTATTGGAAGGGATTGTATCATCTAAACCGGAGCCGGAAGACACAGCGGGGTCCAGTGTGCATGTGTTCAGTGCCATCTGGGCTAAATCGATTTCATTGACAGTGCTTAGATTAGACTGCGTAGCAAATAGCGGTAGCGATGTAGCAGGTTTAAGTTTCATAATATCGGAACTGGACTTAACAAAAACCGCGGTGATCCTGTCCCATTATAACAGCGAGCGGAAGTATAGTAGTATCATCGTGAGGAATTGTATTATCTAAGCCTGAGCCAGAAGACGCAGTGGGGTCCAGAGTGCGCGTGTTTAGTTTCGTCTGATTTAAATCTATTTCATTGAGATTATTCACATCAGACTGCGTAGCATAAAGAGGTAGCAATGTAACAAGTTTGATTTTAGTCATAACGGAACCGGACTTATCAAACCAGTGGTGATCGTGACCTATTATGACAACGGGCGGAAGGACTGTGGTATCATTGTGCAGAAAAGTTCTGTTTGAAGCAGGAGTTACTTCTGTTCTTGTAGCGTCTTGAGGTAACATGGTGACAGAACTTGAGTCAGCACAGCCGCGTTGATCCTGTCCTATAGCCACCACGAATGGATGGGCTGCGGGCTCATTGGACATGGTTACTGTATCGTGACCTTTTATGATTGCAGGTAAAGATTTCTTATTTGTTGCGTCCTGCACAGATTCAATCGGTTCCGTAATTATTGAAACATTTTCTTCATGACTACTAGTCTGGTTATGATTATGAAAGTTATTATTGTGGGAGACGGAGTTGCAAATAAGGGAATTCAAGACCGATAATTGGCCAGGATTAATTTTGGAGAGAGGGGTTAGTTTGTAGGGGGGAGATAGGCGAGATCGGTTACCACAAACAGGTTCAGAGGTGTGTGAGATAGTCTTTTCGATGAGCTTTTCAAATTTCTTAGATTGTTTAGCATTTCTTGATTCAGTTAGTTTAAGAGAATTTAGCCAGGAGCAAGCTTCAACCCTGGACCAGAGTGTAGATTCAAAGTGGTTCGCCAAACTGATATGTAAGTTTAAAATTTTGATATTTAACAAGTTAAGTTGAGAGCGAATTTTCCTGATTTCATAGCGCACAAGGGCTAGGCTAGCGTGGTTAAAGATATGAAGATTACTGGGGTTCTTGATGCTATCGTAGATGTTGGCAAATGACGGAATGACAGAGGCGTCCCTACATCTTTTGAGGAATGTGAGATCAGACTTTTTTCTTGCAATTCGAGATCTGTATCGTTCAAATATCTGAACTTCATGTAATTTCTCCTTACCGTAAAGGTTTAAAATTATAGATTTGAGGCTTCTGCGATGATTATCTTGTGTAGAGAAGTTTTCTGGTTTAATCGCATCCATTTTTGTTGATTTCCGACGTTTCGAACCCAGCCCATTAACCCGACCTCAAAACTAATCCGACCTCCCCGCCCATTAACAATAAGGTTATTAATTTGTCCAACGTAACTATTGACCAACCCACCCTCAATCTTCTTGAAAAAGGACTGAATTTTGCCATTTCACCTCGCAACATTCCCAACAATGACATTCTTTGCAACATTGAATATGGCATGAAAGAACTCCCGAATAACTTAAAAGATATCATAAGACAAGACTGCTCCATTATAATGAGAAAAGCCAAGCCTCCAAGAAGCAATATTTCCAAACAAGAATTCACAGCTCTCAAAACTTTATATCAGAATCCTAATATTGTTGTCTTGAAAGCAGACAAAGGTGGAGCTACTGTCATCATGAACTCAATAGATTATAACAATAAGATGCTAGACCACCTTAACAACTTAGGGTGTTACGTTAAATTAAAAAAGAACCCTATAAAAAGAATCTCCAAAAATGTTCAGAACCTCCTTAAATCTTGCAATATGCCTAACATCAAAAATCTCTTAGAAAATAACCCCCTCACCCCCCGCATCTATGGAACCCCTAAGATACATAAGGATGGTATCCCCCCATTGTGAACACCATTGGGGGTCCTACCTACCATCTTGCAAAACACCTTGCGAAAAAACTCAAACCCCTAGTTGGTAACACCAATTCCTTTATCAAAGATTCCACTCACTTCATTAATAATATCAAAAAACTACACCTTGATAAAGATGACATCTTTGTGAGCTTTGATGTGAAATCTCTTTACACCAACATTCCCATTGATGAAGCCATGAAGGTGGTTCACAAGATCGTTGATCAACAAACAACGAGCTTAATTGAAATTTGTCTCAAATCAACTTTTCAGTTTCAAAGGTGAAGTTTATGAACAAACTTGTGGTGTTGCTATGGGTTCCCCTTTATCCCCTATCATTGCCAATCTCTTCATGGAAGACTTTGAAGACAAAGCTATTAAATCTGCCCCTCTTAAACCTAAACTTTGGATAAGATACGTGGATGATACCTTCATAATCTGGCCACATGGTAAAGATAAATTGGACATTTTCTTAAAACACTTGAACAATATCTCTGATTCGATCAAATTTACCATGGAGATAGAAGAAAATAACAGTATTCCTTTTCTTGACATTCTCATTACCAGAAACAAGGATGGCTCTATTTCACACCAAGTCTATTGAAAGAAGACCCACACTGAACAATATTTGCATGCTAACTCCCATCATCATCCGACTCAAAAACTTGGGGTTCTCAACACATTAGCAACCAGCGCTGTGCGCATATCAGATCAAGATCACTTTGAACAGGAGAAAAACCATCTCATGAGAGTTTTTGAGAAAAATGGGTATAAGAGAAACCAAATAATCAAAGTCTTCAACAATGCAGAAAATTATTCAAAAAACAAGTCTAAAATGGACGATGTAATGGGCAAGGCTCACTTACCCTACATAAAAGGCATCACAGACAAGATATCTCACATTTTAAGAAAATATAATATCAGAACTTCTTTTAAACCTTTAAAAACCATTAATAATTATCTCAAATTGGTCAAAGATCCAATTGATCCTAGATACCACAAAGGGGTGTACTTAATTCCATGTTCATGTGGTAAACCGTACATTGGTGAAACTGGGCGATCCATCTTAACCAGAATTCAGGAACATGCTGCAGACATCAAACATAACCGCCTCAAAACATAAGCTCTAGCTGAACATTCTGACAAAACCAGTCATCACATCTGTATTGAAAATTCTCGGGTTTTGGCAAAAATTGATCACTATTACCACAGAAAATTTAGAGAAGCCATTGAAATTAAGAATCACCCTGATAACCTTAACCGGGATGAGGGATGGAAAATAAGTGATAATTGGATTCCTACCTTAACCAACATTCGCACCCATACCTAATTATGTCCCTTCCTTGTCTTTTATCTCTCTCCACAACCCTGTTTCACCTCCCACCTTCTCCCCCCCCCCCTTTTGTTTTTCTGTTCCCCCGTCTTCCTCTCTATTTTTTCTGGTATTACTCCCCTCCCCTCGTACTTAGATCTTTGTTAATTCCTCCATCGCTTATTCATCTTAATTTAATAGTACCTTCACCCTCCTTTTTCTCTAATTAACTATTAACCTATACTTATAATTTATATTAAAATTTAATTAATAAATAAATAAATTCTCAAATAACATAATAATAATTATATAAATAAACTCAATTTTAATCACATAGGTATTCTTAACTCAAAAAAAAAAAATACAAATAAAAATAAAAATAAATAAATAAATAAATAAATAAAATAATAAAAATAAAAATAAAAATAAATATAAATTTATTTTAGGGCATTGTTAATAACCTCTAATACCATTAACTTAAATTTAATTAAAATTAAAATTAATTAAATATTATATTTGATTTGATTTAGAATAACTTTAGTAACTTTTACATTAAAAAAAATAAAAATAAAAAAATAAATAAATAATTTTGGTTTTCAAGTTTCTGTGGTTATTGTTTACTGGAGAGCTTGCCGGATTAAACAATAACCACAGAAACTTGAAAACCAAAATTATGTCCCTACACGGAGGGGAATCTTGGGAAGAGATTTGTTATCTTGAAAAAACCAGAATGAAGATTGAGAGAAGGGCAACTGACCTAAAATTTCTTAAAGAATGTCGTGACAATAATCTCATTCCTCTATTCGCTCAGATTAAACCACTGTGGATAATCCGGCAAGCTCTCCAATAAATAAATAAATAAATAAAATAAAATAAAATAAAATGAATAATAATAATAATAATAATAAATAAATAAATAATAATAATTAAAAACAATTTATGCCGGCTTCCCTTGCTTCCCCTCCCATTACTATTTATACCTTGAATGTGAGATCAGTTCTTACCCATAGATCTTTCCCTGATGATGAACCCCGCTGGCTGGGTTCGAAACGTCGGAAATCAACAAAAATGGATGCGATTAAATCGGAAAACTTCTCTACACAAGATAATCATCGCAGAATCCTCAAATCTATAATTGTGGGATCTCATCGGTCATTGTGAGGTCATGCTTGTCACAGAGTAACTAGCTAGAGAGGGTGCACCTCCAATGTCTATTTATTCCACTATGACAGGATGTAGGTTATTAACCATGCATTATTATTATTTGTGTTTGATGCATGTTAATGTAATGGGAAGTCCAATTGAGTAAGGACGAGGGAGCTGTACTATATACAGAAACACAATTGTTTGACACTCAGCTAAGGGGAAACTCAACATGTAGATATAGTCTCGTGTCTTGTACTCTATGGGGAATTGAAGGAGTCATATTAAGCTTTTTCCTACATTTATGGGCTATATGACCTTATGAGTCGATTAATGGAGGGTCTCCATGGGAGTTTTTGATGGACATTGTTAGATGGAACAACAAAGCTGTAGGCTTTTTGAATTAAGTTATAAAATACACAAGAGGTATTGTGATAATAATATATTATATATAAAACGTATAAAAGATGATTGAATGTTACAATGAGGCCCTGCTTATATACCTACGCAAGTGGCTTTTCATGAATGGGCATGTCTTTTAGACATGCCCTTTCATTGACTTAATGACTACTTACATAATCCCTATTTAATTATTAATAATTATATTTATTATATTCGTTATGAATTATATTCATAACATTGTCCCTTCCATCAAAAGCTTTGTCCTCAAAGCTTATAGTTGACACTTTCCTTTAGTTCAATCACGTTCCGCTTTTTTTTTTTTTTATAAATATAATGGTCACCATGTTATTTTAATGTCTTTGCCCAACCTTTAATATATCAACTTTTATTTAGTAATTTGTTATGAATTGGCCCTTCCTTCAGAACTTTGTCCTCAAAGTTTTATGGATAATAATTTCTTTGTCTTGTATTTGTTATCTTGGCATGTGTAACTCGAAGTTATAGTTATTCACCCGTCTCTTTTCTTTTCTTTCTTTTTTTTGTTTATTTAATTCTACCCACATTTATTTTTGATTTTATTATATATATATATATATATATATATATATATATATATATATATATTAAATTATGATTTTTATTATATAAATATTATTTTTTATTAATTTTGAAAGTAACTTTATAAAATTTTATTATAATTTAACTTTATAAGTTAACAAGTTAAACTATAATCCCTTTTATAAAGAACTTATAATAATTTATTTTTATTTTTATTTTATTAAATGCCTGGACAGTCGTGTCTATCCCTTGTGGATAGTCGTGTCTATCTATGGACAGCGTGGAGTTTTACTGTGTGGCTGACCGGAATTGCTAGTGATAAGTTAAATGTCGCGGAGTTTTTTGATGGTTGAACTTATTGTTCTGATTGCCCAGTTTTGAATGCTCCCACTAAACTGAACATTGAGGGCATACGTGGAGATTGATCCGGAATTTCAACCCAGGCTCGCCCAATAATTTGTCAAGAAAGTCAGAGCCTTCCAGATAATTCCCTATAAGCTTCAAATGACCTGAAAGAGGCTTGCAAAGCATCTTTATTACATCTAAAACCCTATGTCTCAACTGCGTGCATGCTCGTGAAGAAAGATGACACACTCTTTCCAGAATTCTCATACACCTCCCAATTGCATGCGAAACCGCTGCTCGACCATCGCCCTATTTAATTTTTTCAATGGAAGAAATTCCAAAATCCCTTATAAGGAGCAACAACTAGACCACTTTTGAATTAAACATGCGCTCTGAGAATTTGTGGCTGTCTGAGAGTGGTTCTAAGGTGTCCAAATTTTTCAGGTACCAGCCAAATTCGAAATTCTAGGGCATGGGCCACATGTTTCCGACCAGTGCTTTTTTTATTGGGTCGAGGATGGAGTAGCCAGGGTGTATTCCTATGTCTACGCCTTTGGGCACCAATAATTTCTCTATCGTTGCCAACCACTGAAGCAACTTTCCGTTAAATGCATTCAAATTATATACAACTCCCTTTGTTTCCATCTGAGTCACAAGCGTCAATTTCCCATCTTCAACCAAAAAGACCAGAATTCGGCCTTTGCTAGATTCAGACTCCTCAGGCCACACATAAGTTGTCCCGACACAATAATATTCATTGTTGTCATCTATAAATGAACAACTTAGGATTGACCATCCATTTTCATAAACATCAAGTGGATATGATGAAATAATTTCAAATGTTTGATCAACTAATAATCGCACAAAATGCATGTCTGGATGAGCAGAATATTTCACACTGCAAAGGCCAAATGTGCGAGACTGCTCCCGATGGCAAATTCTGCGATGATGTTCTCCATGTGAAATTGCACGAATGTGAAGTTTCTGAATGTCGTTTATTGACCCAGTAGTAGGCATTTCTTCATTTGCAATGGCAAGACTGCTTGGAAATGCTTCTAAACTGAATGAACACATGTGATTAACTTCATTCTGATTCACATTTGTGTAGATCAATGTCCTTTTTTTTACTGTAAATAACTGTGGGCCTGTCTGATGCTGCAAAAACATGTGTTGAATTCTTAGAGCAAAAAGGGTGAAGACTAATAGCTTTCGTACCCAACTGAATCTTCTTCTTATCCGATAATTCCCTACTTCTCATATAAAATATAAAGTGAAATAAGTGCCCATCTCAAGATCACCTAGCAAGTAACAAATCCCTTCAAATCTACAAAGAAGAGTAGACCGAGGGAGTACATTTTCTTCAAACTTCAGTTTTTTAACCAATTTCAGATGGGGAAGAGAGTAAATCCTAATGCTATAATCTTTCCAGAGACCAACAACCGCCCATTCAGTACGCATAGGATCATCACCAATAGGACTGATATTGAGGCATGATACATCAAACTCAATGGTCAAATGTTTCACTTCTGTAAGGGATCCCTCTCCAATTTCCAGGTAGACAAGATTACTGATGCAGGGGCATTAGGCAATAGCCAGCAATGTAGGAGTTTTGTCCACATGTTGTGGCTAGGAGGGTTCGAAATCCATCAAATTGTAACAGCTAGGTGTCAATACCCAGCTGATTGTTTCTTAGATTAGTTAGAGAGGTAGAATTCGAATAAATTTAGATTAAAGCCATCTGTCTTATTTAGTTTTCAAATAATTGTAATGAGGTTCTTGAATTTCCATAACGGTCCTTGCAGAGGAACCGAAAGGACATATGTTTATGTATATAAATGAATTCCCTCGGATGCATTGAAGGAGAGAAAGGACGAAGAGAATTTTTGGCAATAATACTCTGTGCTAACAGTATTTTCCAATTAAACGATTTCTATACTCATTTGGTCGTTGAACTGTCCCAATCCTTAATCATATGAAGTTGTTTAGTTGCGGAATGATTGACTCTGTGTGTATGCAATTATCGAGCTAAACTATTGTATAGATTCTGTATATCTCTGGTCATTGTCTCCCTCAAGATTGTTTGAACAGGCGCAGTTGAATAAGTCTCCATTCATAGAAGAAATCCGGTAATACCCTGGCATTGAATGGTAATTGAAATCCCGCTTAACGAAGAAATTCGCGATTGTTAATTGTTAATTGCACTCCTTAACCAAAGGCGGACCCAGAGTTAAAGAGTTAAACAGAGAGCGCACCCCCGGCTTAACCTTGGCTAAGCACTATAGCGAAACCATGGTGGATTTCCAAGGGCGGATTGCCCTATTCCGCACCGCCTCTCGACGTTAAGCAGTATTCAGGGGTCGGGCAGCGATTCCATAGGGAATCTGCCGCGTGTCCCAAGCGGTTTTGTTAACGTGAAATTTCGCGCGTTAAATTCCGACGGGGGACGCGCAGCGAAATGCATACGGATCGTTGATTTGGAGAAGGGCAATCCAACGGTGGGCGCCCGTTGAACTTGCCCGGAGGATAACGAAGATGCATGACGGATAAAGGAGGTACGGTACACGCGTTTGATTGGTTAGTGACACATATATATATATAGGTGGGTCCGACGCAATAGTTTTGTTATAAAGTTTGTCCAAAGCATAGTGTATACGTAATAAGCCGAAGGTTCAATATTTGTTAAAATGGTCGGGATATCTCGCAAGGCGCGGAGACATAATTAAATTGCTGTAAGGTTTGTTGTAAGGGTTGCTGCGATTATAGAAAAAGGCGAGGGGTGATTATATATATATATATATATATATATATATATATATATATATATATATATATATATATATATATATATATCGGGAAGGTAATATAATAACCGAGGCCACAATCATATTTAATTGGCCATTTCAGTTGACCATCCTCTCCTTAGAATTGACATTCACAGAAACTGCATCATTAGTGGTATCGGAAATTTGGTTGACGTTGTTTTCTTTGGTATGGCAATGCGAGTTGAGTAGAGGTGTTAGCGGGGAGAAGACACATTGCCAACGGCCCAGGAGACAACAGAATATTGCCGGAAGGTCGAGGCCGGACTAGACATGGAACAAAAACAATAGATGCGAGGGCATCGAACGAGAAGCGGGAGAAGCAGAAGAAATTGAAATTCCTCCTGACGTGAGGCTCCTCAGCACTGTTCTGGGGTCTGCAGTTAAGCCCAGGATCGAAGTATCAAGCTATGCAGGAGGACTGAATCCAGAGGAGCTAGTGGACTGGATAAATGAACTAAACAAGTGTTTTGATTATGAAGAAATAAGTGAAGACAAGAAGGTCAAATTTGCAGTGACAAAGCTGAAAGGACATGCTGCACTTTGGTGGGATGGAGTGCAGGCAGAAAGGAGGAGGATTGGCAAGCAGCCTATCAAGAGCTGGACCAGAATGATGGCTAAACTAAAAGGTAAATTCTTACCCAGTGATTATCAGCTGACATTATATAGACAAATGCAGAACCTGAGACAAAGGTTGTTGACAGTAAAAGAATACACAGAAGAATTCTACAGAGTGAGCATAAGAGCTGGGCAATTCCAAGATACACCAGAGAAGACTGCCAGATATGTGAATGGTCTCAGACTGGAAATCCAAGATGAGATTGGTCTTCTGTCTCCTAAGACAGTGGAAGAGGCATACCAGATGGCCTTGAAAGCAGAGGAGAAACTCCTGAGAAAACAGTCTGCCAAGAAGAGAGGTACTTTCCGTGGGAAGGGAAGTCAGGGTGGTAGGGGAAAGCCTACACTCGGGGATGGAGCTAACAGTAGCTCACCTCAGAATGCATCTACAGAGGAGGATGCAAGTGGCAGAAGGGGTCCTTACAGAGGAAAAGGAAGAGGAGGCAGAGACAGAGGCAGAGGTAGAGAGTTGAGGTGTTATAGATGTCAGGGAGTGGGACATAAGCACTATGAGTGTCCAGAGAATGTGGGTGCTGGTCCAAGAAAGGCTGTTGTTGCCCAAGTTGAAGAAGAAGCAGAAATTGAAGAAAAAGTTCTTCCAGAGAGGGGAGAGTCCTTGGTGGTTAATAAGGTCCTATTGAAACAAACCAAAGAAGTCACTGAACCTGCACAAAGGAAGACTTTATTTAGGAGCATATGCAAAGCCCAAGGGAAATGCTGCCAGCTAATCGTTGATAGTGGTAGCACAGAAAATTTGGTTTCCACTGAGGTGATAGAAAAACTGAAGCTGAAGACTAGGGAGCACCCCACTCCCTACAGGGTGTCCTGGCTGCATAAAGGGCACCAGCTGGTTGTGAAAGAACAGTGTGAAATAGAGCTGCAAATGGGCAATTACAAGGACAAGGTTTTGTGTGATGTAATGCCCATGGATGTGTGTCATATACTGTTGGGTAGACCTTGGCAGTTTGACAGAGCAGCAGTGCATGATGGCAAGAAGAACACTTACAAGTTCTTCAAAGATGGGGTACATCATATATTGATACCCATGGAAGAAGGAGAGCCATCCAGCAGAGTGATTGATCCAAAGACCTTGTTGCTGAGCGGGAAGGAATATCTGCAGCAGATAGAAGAAGAAGAGGTAAGCTTTGCTTTAGTTTGTAAACCAAAAGTAATTCTCACTTCTACAAAGATTTCTGATTTGCCAGTAGAAATCCAAGAAATGTTAGATGAGTATTGTGACATCGTTGTGGATGATTTACCTGATGAACTGCCACCTGTGAGAAAGATCAGCCATCAGATAGATTTGATTCCTGGTTCAAATCTGCCAAATAAGGCAGCCTACAGAATGACTCCCAAGGAAAATGAAGAAATCAGGAGACAAGTACAGGAACTGGTGGACAAAGGACTGATCAGAGAAAGTCTGAGTCCATGTGCAGTACCAGCAATTTTGAGCCCAAAGAAGGATGGAGGCTGGAGGATGTGTACTGATGCCAGAGCAATTAATAAGATCACAATCAGGTACATATTCCCTTTACCCAGAATTGAGGATTTGATGGACTGTTTGAGTGGTGCTAAATATTTTTCAAAGATAGATTTGAAAAGTGGATACCATCAGATTAGAATAAGAGAGGGTGATGAGTGGAAAACTGCCTTTAAAACAAATGAAGGACTGTATGAATGGATGGTAATGCCTTTTGGGTTGTCTAATGCACCTAGCACTTTTATGAGACTTATGAGTGAAGTATTGAAAGAGTTCATTGGTAAATTTGTGATAGTGTATCTGGATGATATTTTAGTTTTCAGCAGAACTAGAGAAGAACATTTAAGGCATCTTAATCAAGTGTTGAAGCTGCTGATAAATTTGAAGAAATGTTCATTCATGAAGGAAGAGCTGGTGTATTTGGGTTTCGTTGTTTCTGCAGAAGGATTGAAGATGGACCCAGAAAAGGTTAAGGCAATTTTGGAGTGGCCTTCACCCAGGAATGTTTTTGAGGTAAGAAGTTTCCATGGACTTGCTAGTTTTTACAGAAAGTTTATAAGAAAATTCAGTAAGATTAATGCACCCATAATTGAGACCATAAAGAAGAGCAAACAACCATTTAAGTGGACTGCTGAAGCAGAGAGAAATTTTAAAGTTTTGAAGCAAAAGATAACAGAGAAGCCTGTTTTAATTCTGCCTGATTTCACCAAACCATTTCAAGTAAAATGTGATGCCAGTGGGGAGGCCATTGGAGCTGTTTTGAGTCAGGATGATAAAGTGTAGCCTATTTCAGTGAGAAGTTAAATGACACCAGGAGAAAGTATTCCTCTAATGAGAAGGAATTCTATGCAATTGTTCAAGCACTGAAGAAGTGGAGACATTATTTGATGTCTAGAGAATTTGTATTATATTCTGACGATCATGCTTTGCAGTATATTGTACAGCAGCCCAAGTTGAAACATAAGCATGCTAAATGGGTTGAGTATCTCCAAAGTTTTAATTTTGTTTTGAAACATATAAGTGGCCAAGCCAATAAAGTAGCTGATGCTTTGAGTAGGAGACATTTTCTTGTTCAAGAGACTAATTTTGAAGTTGCAGAATTCGGTTTTCTCAAAGAATTGTATAAGACAGATCCAAATTTTAAAGAAGCATTTGAGGCTTGCAGTAACCCTGTTTTAACAGATAGAAGCCAGTGGCTGGATTATTTTCTGCAGGAAGACTTGTTATTCAGAAAAAACCAACTGTGTGTACCAAAATGTTCCATGAGAGAAAATTTGATTAAGGAGAAGCATAGTGGTGGACTTGCTGGACACCTTGGTACTGACAAGACTTATGAGCAGCTGAGTCACTTTTATTTCTGGCCCAGGATGAGAACAGAAGTGGATAAGTTTGTGAAGAATTGCAAGATTTGTCAATATGCCAAAGGAAGGAGCCAGAATGCAGGATTGTATACCCCCTTGCCTATTCCAGACAGGCCTTGGGACACAGTGAGTATGGATTTTGTACTAGGATTGCCCAAGACTCAGAGAGGGAATGATACAGTCTTTGTTGTGGTAGACAGATTCTCCAAAATGGCACATTTTATTCCATGCTATAAAACTAGTGATGCCACCCATGTTGCTAACTTGTTTTTCAAAGAAGTTGTTAGATTGCATGGGTTGCCCAGGAGTATTATTTCAGATAGAGACACCAGATTTGTGGGTCATTTTTGGAGGACACTATGGAAGAAACTTGGCACTAAACTGAGTTTCAGCTCAGCTTATCATCCCTAGACTGATGGACAAACTGAGGTAGTGAATAGGAGTTTGGGAAATTTGTTGAGGAGTCTTGCAGGAGAACATCCCAAGCAGTGGGATCATATTTTGCCTTAGGCAGAATATGCATATAATGATTCACCAAAAAGAAGCACAGGGCAGAGTCCATTTCATATTGTTTATGGAATGCATCCCAGAGGAATATTAGAATTAAGAAATCTGGGAAGATCAGAGTTAAGGAGTGCAGATGGTGAAGAATTTGCTTCAGAGATCCAGGCCATACATGAACAAGTGAAACAGCAACTACAAGGCAGCAGCATCAAATACAAAAATAGAGCAGACTTGAGTAGAAAAGAAGTTCACTTTGAAGTAGGAGACTTGGTTTTGGCACACTTGAGGAAGGAGAGGTTCCCAAAGAAGCAGTACAACAAATTGAAGTTCAAAAAGATTGGGCCATGCAAGATACTTAGGAAGTTTTCTGCAAATGCTTATGAGATTGAATTGCCAGCTGATGTTGGAATATCTCCCATTTTTAATGTTGCAGATTTATACAAGTATGAAGATGATGGTGCAGAGGACAGATCAGAAGACAAGGAACCGATTGAGTGGAAAGAACAGCTACCACCAGCACAACCATTGCAACCAGAAAAGGTATTGGATAAAAGACCATTCAGGAAGACCAGAGGACAGGAGTACTATCAGTACTTGATCAAATGGAAGGATAAACCAGAAGAAGATGCCACTTAGATGACTGAAGACATGTTGCAGAGGATGGGCAGATCAGTGGAGGAGCTCATGGACAGGATCCCATGAGGAAGATTGCCCTCGGGAGTCTAATGCAGGAGCATTAGGCACTAGCCAGCAATGTAGGAGGTTTTGTCTACATGTTGTGGCTAGGAGGGTTTGAAATCCATCAAATTGTAACAGTTAGGTGTCAATACCCAGCTGATTGTTTCTTAGAGTAGTTAGAGAGGTAGAATTCGAATAGATTTAGATTAAATCCATCTGTCTTATTTAGTTTTCAAATAATTGTAATGAGGCTCTTGAATTTCCATAACGGTCCTCGCAGAGGAACCGAAAGGACATGTTTATGTATATAAATGAATTTCTGAGCTGCATTGAAGGAGAGAAAGGGACGAAGAGAATTTCTGGCAATAATACTTCCGTGCTGGGTCAGCTGTTTACAATTAAACGATTTCTCGTATTTCTGTACTCATTTAGTCGTTGAACTGCCCAATCCTCTTAATCGTGAAGTTATTTAGTTGCGGAATGATTGACTCTGTGTATGCAATTATCGAGCTAAACTATTGTATAGATTCCGTATATCTCTCGTCATTGTCTCCCTCTCAAGATTGTCGAACAGCGTGCTTGAATAAGTCTCCATTCATAGAAGAACCGGAGGAGCCCGGCGTTGAATGGTAATTGAAATCCCACTTAACGAAGAAATTCGTCGATTGTTAATTGTTAATTGAACTCTAACCAAAGGCGGACCCGTAGTTAAAGAGTTAAACGAATAGCGCAAACCCGACTTAACCTTGGTTAAGCACTATAGCGAAACCACGGTGGATTTCCAAGTGCAGAGTGCCCTAATCCGCACAGCCTCTCGACGTTAAGCGGTATTCATGGGTCGGGTATCGATTCCATAGGGAATCTGCCACGTGTCCCAAGCGGTTTTGTTAATGTGAAATTTCGCACGTTAAAGTTCGATGGGGGACGCGCAGCGAAATGCACGAGAACCGTCGATCTGGTGCGGGGACATCGGACGGTGGACGTTAGACATAGATGCACGAACGATAATAAACATGTGCAGAGGATAAAAGGGGTACGGTACACGCATTTGATTGGTTATTGACACACACACACACATATATATATATATATATATATAGGTGGGCCCGATGCGAAAGTATTGTTATAAAGTTGTCCAAAGCATGGTGTATACGTAACAAGCGAAGGTTCAATATTTGTTATAATGTGTCGGGATGTCTCACAAAGCGCGGAGACATAATTAAATCACCAAAGGTTTGCTGCGATTATAAAAAAAGCAAGGGGTGATTATTTATATATATATATCAGGAATGTAATATAATAACCAAGGCCACAATCATATTTATTTGGTCATTTCAGTTGACCATCCTCTCCTTAGAATTGACATTCACAGAAGCTGCATCAATTACCCTTTCTAGTGGCCAATAAAATTAATCTCACAGAACTTGCGGTTACCTGAACAAGCACCAAAAAAGTATCAAAACTATCAAGAGTTGAGGATCGTAAAGACCATATTGCCTTTATGCCTAGAAGCTCTATAGATGCCTCCTCATTGATTCTTATGCCATGTTTGAACACGTGAAGAGAACCATTCTTGAATCCTTCAGAACAAGTCACAATGTATTCCTGTCGATCTCGTCTTCTTCTATCGAGATCAACAACACAGAAGTCCACACTATTTTCTTTATCATCTTTGTCAGCTCTTGCAGATGCAGATCCAATTTCTGCATCATATTCATCTACAGAACTTTCTTCATCATTTATAGATTCATTTCTTCCAAAATCACTTTCTGCCTTTAGAACTCTGTCTTCGTCAGATTCAATGTCTTCTTCTGTCTCTCCCTCATTGTTATAATATTCTTTATCTTTTTGTTTCTCAAGATATCCTTCTTCCATATTATCTTTATCTGAATCATCATGATCTTCATAATCTTCATCCACATTAGCTTCATCTTTTTCTATTTCTTCAACAGTTTCTTGACTAGCAGGCTCATCTTTATTTTTAAGATCACCTTCATTATAATTTGAAAATTTCATAACTTGATCTTCTGCAGAATGTAATGTTTCTTCATGATTATCATCTGAATTTTCTAAATTAGCTGAATTGTTCTGTTGACTATGCTCAATATTCAGGAATATTGGTTTTTGTGTTAAATTTATCTTGTCCAAAATGGCATTCATCTTCTGCATTGCCTCTTTATGATTGTCTCTAGACTCGCTATGGAGTTTCAACATTAGTCTGTCTATCCGATTTGTCGTGTCTTGAAGTTGTTTGATGTCGTCAGAGTTTCCTGTAACCTTATCCTCAAGATTGACTAATCGTTTCGTGAATTTATCGGAATGGTTATTGATCTTACTCTCAAGTTCAATCAAATTTTTGTTGAAATTGGCCATCGTCATTGATGAAGACTTTGAGCGGTAACAATTTCGAGGCACAACATGTAACAGCGGAAGGTAGCAAAAAGTGGCGTAGGTGCTTCCTTCCAGGGGAGAAGATCGGTCCTCTGATGAGGTGAGGGTGTGCGAGGGTTGATAACGGTGTTCTGGTCGCGATAGGGTAATGAAACCGGAAAGCAGGTGGCAGCAGTAGTGATCACATAGGTCCTAAAGAGCGACTGCTCCGATACCAAATGGAACAACACTTAAGTTATAAAATACACAAGAGGTATTGTAATAATAATATATTCTCTATAAAATTTATAAAAGATGATTGAATGTTACAATGAGGCCCTGCTTATATACCTACGCAGGTGGCCTTTCATGAATGGGCATGTCTTTTAGACATGCCCTTTCATTAACTTAATGACTACTTACATAATCCCTATTTAATAATTAATAAGTATATTTATTATATTCGTTATGAATTATATTCATAACATTAGAGTCCATGGTATCATGCACAAAAGGAAACTAATTAATGCAAAATCCAATAGAATTATTTATGATAATTATTGAAGGATTTGATGAAATGAAAGAAGCTTCATTAAGGTAAAAATGTACCTATGTTGTGGGTTGACCAGGGCTTATAAGTGCCAAAACTCCATGCCTACAGGGCTACATATGGGGTGGTAGTGCACATATGGATGGCACATCAACTAACAAGGTATTTAAAGTGTGTAAATTTGGTATATATATGTTAGCAACACTGTCAAATTGTTGATATAAAGGAGAAGGTAGACTCATTTGGACATCAAAGAATCATCATGAAGCACAACTAACCAATGCATTTCTGTACCTTCAAAATATTGGTGCAAAGATAGAAATTGTGGGTCATTCATTTGCTCGAACAACTAACCAAAGGATTAATTCAATGTAATAAATACTTATGTACAAAGGCTTATAACGTTAGGGTGTCATTAGTGATATAATAATCTAACAAAAGGGTCCCTCCAATATCAAACCTGAACCTAAAATGGTGCTTTGCCCATAAGTACATGTAATATAGCAGCTCTCAACTCTATAACACATACTTGAATATGTAGGTTATCAGCCTTGGTGATCACTAGGCTCATGAATTGATGTGTCCTTATGGTGCAATTTCCATTTGCGGCTCTCGGGGTAACTCATGGTACAATTTTCCATTTTCTTTGCTATTTAACTTCTTTCAGTGCTCTTTGTGATTCTTTTGCTACTGATCCATGGACTACCTTGTGAGATTGACATGCATCTAGCAGAGTTCCTAAAATTAAATATGAAGAATGCCAACCAAAGGGCTCCCAGGGCTCTTGCAACCAGGCCTGGATCGTTTTTTTAAAGTGATATCATCAACAAATTAACCAACTAGAGCATGCACGCTATATTTGGGACAAGCTTCTTCATATTCATTAGAAGTAATTTTAACATGTGTTTTAAAATGTGTTGGAAGAATTCTTGTTATTGATGTCAAAGGAGACACAAGCTCAAGGAGTTAATCGCATAAGAGTGTAGAGGACTTGTAATGAATAAAATAATATAAATAATGATTAATTAGTTAATTAGTAATTAGGTTGAAAGGGCATGTCTAAATGAGACATGACCTTCCATGAAGAGGCACCTGCCTAGGTATATAAGCAGGCCTCATTTGTAACATTCATCATCGATTCATTCCTCATACATTTTATATAATAATATTTGTATCCTCATGGATATTTTTATATTCCAAGTCTTTTGGAGTATTTAGCTTGAGAAGGAACTTTGTTCATTTCATTTGGTATCAGAGTAGTTCGAGCCTCCGGCTGCTTAAATTGCTGCACAGAGCCACGCTCTCTGATCCAGATCTTTGACCATAAAAATCGTCAACTTTGTTGCCGTCGTGACTGAAGCATTCACTACAACTTTTGGAGTTTCTCCGTTGTTGAATTCGTAGAGGCCCTTGGCCATTTAAAAAAGAAGAAGAAGAAGTAAGATTATATAAAGAAAAATATTATTAAAATAAATAAATAAATAAATTATATATATAAAAAAAGTCAATACATATAAGAAAAATAAAAATAAAAAGTCAAAAAAAAAATATATATTCATAATTAAAAGAAAAATAAAAAAATTTGTTATATGAAAAATACAAAAGAGAAGAAGATTTAAAAAAAAAAAACAAACATTAACCAAAAAGAAAAAAAGAGGAGACAATGCTGACCAACTGACTGTAACCGACCACAATCAAAAGGTCGTCGGCCCAAGGTGACTACGTTGGAGCAACAAGACCCACCGAATTCATTTGAGCGTCATCTCCCTACTACTGTTGTTAACAGTTCGCAGCCATGGTTACGCCTTCGAGTCGATTCTGCAGATCACAACAACAAATCGACCTGCCAACGAAAAATCGGCCCAACCCATCCATCGTGGGCTCTCTGCTCATCCCCGTCCATCATGGTCTGCCTCAGCACACCACTGTCGCACGTTAGCCGCCATACAAATCCACACTCTTCCCATAGCCGTCTGACCGCTGCACCCATACTTTGCCCACAGTAGCCGTCTAGCCGCACATTTACAACTGTTGTCCCACGCTAGAACCTCACACTACAATCGCAACAGTCCACCTAAGTAATTTTTCTAGCGAACAATACCCCTGTTGTTTTTACTGACCGTCACGTCTTCTGACTACACTCCGTTCCCCTAATTTTTCCCCTTCGTTTCCGCCACCAACCATTGTATCTCCCCGGAGCCATCGTTTTGGTGTGCACCTGTTGCATTACACCCCAACAAATCACTCTGAACGTTATTACAGTCTTAACCATATAAACTAAATTGGACTTGAGGATTAAAATAAAGTTACGCATTTAAAAAAGGTTCTTTTGTGTCCAAATTATAGTGGCAAGTTGTAACATTGTTCATGCTAATTGAAGAATCAAGCTCAACTCGAAAGTCATCGGAGAAACGTCAATTAATTCTAAATCAGATCATTATTTCAGATGAAGATAAAGTATTAAAATATGTTGAAAGCATTATATTTCAAGGGTTATACTTTAATTAAAATAACAACCCTAGAAGTAAATATTAAAAAGGGATATTTTTCAAAGGTCAAGTTTATTAAAAGGTTTCTAAGTTCCAGAGTTACAAAAAAAAAAAAATGATTCCCACAAAGAACCGTGGTTTCTTTGCAATATGTCCTTTTTGTTCAGAAGAATATCCTAATTGTCAAGAATCATTCAGAAATGAAAACGTTGTTTGCACAAAATGTTACAAAGCTTTTACATTAGTTGAATTTCTAAGTGATACAGAGAAACAAACATTAGCAAGACAGATGAAAAAATTAATGGCAACAGTTGGGAAACAACATACAGATTTTGATAAGGAAATGAAGAAGACAGAATCCAAATTACAAGATAAACACCCCTCATCACCCCTACAAAACGATGTAATCCCATGTACCACGAAATTGTGGTTGAAAGGTCAAAAGAAAGACATAATAGCCGAATTTCGGCAAAACAAGAAGGTGTTACAACAAGAATATGAAGATCTTGCAGATATACATTACAAATATTCATCATCAATTCATTCCTCATACATTTTATATAATAATATTTGTATCCTCATGGATATTTTTATATTCCAAGTCTTCTGGAGTATTTAGCTTGAGAAGGAACTTTGTTCACTTCAGGACTTCATGCCCTTTCCAATGAGCACTTATTGACCTTCTAACTCCTACTTGTTGATGGGATATGAATTTTTTAAGATGAGAAACCCATATTCCTATCTCTTATCAAGTCGGCCTACATGAGCCTACATGAACTCAATCGGCCCTCTCCAAGAGACACATCTATTCAAAACAGGGTCAAACAAGTATAAATAGAAGCTACTCTCTTCCATTTCGTCCATCTAACTCGGCCAAGACAAGAAGACAAGGAGTTCGGTCTAAGATGAAGTTCATAGCTCATGAAATTGGTGGCAAACAAGAACAAATCATTTGATTTGGATCTAGTTTTTGAGCTTTTGGTTTTTGGTGAATCTCTGCTTGTCTAAGATCATCTTATGCTGGATTCATTGCCCTCGCTTGAACAAATAACAGACCTCAGAGAAAAATGGCTTTTTGTAGCTCACAGAGCGCAGAAAGGTGACTTTCTGTAGCTCGCAGACCTTAGAAAAAGGCGAGTTTTTGTATCTTGCAGACCTCAGAAAAAGTGACTTTTTGTAGCTCGCAGAAAGGTGACTTTCTGTCTTCGAGCAAACTTAATCAACCACTTGTAGAGTAGACCTGAGACACTTTTGGAGCAAACTTTTGAGGGCAGTACCTTTGCATTTTTTAGAGTTTGGAATTGGTTCTTGAAGCTGACCCTTTGGGGTTGAGTTGAAGCACTGTTGGAGCTGTTCTTGGATGCCTTGTTGAAGCATTGTTGAAGATTATTGAAGACATATTTCAAGCAGCCTTGTTGAAGCATTGTTGAAACCTATTGAAGACATCCTTTGGAGCAGCCTTGCTGAAGCATTATAGAAGGCAATCTTGGAGCATTATTGAAGACATTTTGGAGAATTTTTAAAGTAAGTATCTCGTGTAATGTTTTGATTTGACCAAGTTGGAGCTTGGAGTTGTTGAGAAGATTGTAGTCCTCATTTTTGACCAAGTTGGAGCTTGGAGTTGTTGAAAGGATTGTAGTCCTTATTTTTGACCAAGTTGGAGCTTGGAAGTTGTTGAGAGGATTCGAGTCCTCATTTTAACCAAGTAGGAGCTTGGATCTGTTCAAGGTTGGAGCCTTGAAAAGGTCAAAGATTTTGTTGTACAGGTTGGAGCCTAATTTGTTGTACAAGAGGATTGGAGTCCTCACTATTTTGATCAATAAAATAATTTTTGTTTTGTCTCCTGAGTTCTGGTTTATTTTGTGATAAAAATATTAACTGGCATAAAATAACACTTGAAAGAAATACTGATTCACTCCCCCTCTCGGTGTTTCCAACAGAATGAACAAAAACATTACCTCATGGAACATTTTGAGTACAAACTTGAGGGCTTTTTTGGCACCCTTGTATTCCCCTAGCTTCTGCTACAAAATGTCAAACAAAGGGAGCATGGCCCATTTTGAAGCCTGCCTTGTTGGCTAAAAGGGCCCAACCTACGGACAAGGATCTAAATGCAATAGCACTGCACAAAATCTAGACCGTGTGAAACAGAAAGGCAGAAATGATGGAGACAGCATTTCTGCGGATTTATTTGAAAGCATTATTGAATCCTTCTTTCATCCCATCCCAGAAGTTGGGTGTACTAAGCAACCTTTAGATGCTGTCAATCCACACATAGGCATAGAGTGGTTAGCAATACTGTGTCCTCAGTGTGCTATGAATAGAGTTCCCCAGTATCATCAGCTTCATTCCAGGTGTTGTTGATCTTCCTTTTTTTGGCATTGAGGACCATCTAGTTGTCCTTGCTTGCATCTTGGGACAGGGGATACCAGCATTTTTTCAACTTCTGGAGGTTCATTGGCCTTGGATGTTAGGGGAGATTCCAGACAGGCACCCTGCTTCTTCTGAGAATTGTCCAGCCTGCCCCTTAGCCCTTGTTATTATCAGGTCCTGTATTGGCCCTATTAGTCATTTTTCTGTGAGCATTGCTATAAACATGTGACAACGCTGATCTGTTGCCTTGGCATCCAGCTTGGTCTTCATTCTTTGAAGGCCATTTACACATGTAATTGCGGTTACCACCTTCTAGCTATGATTACATTGTTCACACTGTTTTCTTGTCTTAGTATTTGGCTACTTTTTCAGTCCTAAGGGTTCTTTTTCTACCCTAGTTCTTCTCTAGTTTGGTCATTGACTTACTTTGGTCATTTGTGGACAGTGTCTATAGTTATGTTCAACACTTGGTTTTCTTTGTATCTATATTATTTTGGAGTTGTTTAGCTTTTGGGTTCTGCTTTTGTAGATTAGGGTTAGGAGTTTCTTTTCCACTCACATGATGTAATTTCACTAGCTGAATCCATTGATCACCTATTGTGATTGTTATATAGTCCTTAATAGAATTGGCCTTCTCATTTTCTTCTTTATGCTTTTTTGTTTGTCAATTGCTAGAAAATGAGACTGTGAATGAAATTTGAATATATTTTTACTATGCTGGCTTTATTCTTTGGAATGTTACAAAGAGTTGGTTTGACATAATATTTCTTCTGAGCTGATGCAACAATTTCTTACTGTAAAACTTAAGCTGGACATTAATCTTCATAATTTCCTACTGTAAAACTTAATCTGGACCATAATCCTCTGAAACGAAAAATAGATTTTAGAGAAAACATTTTTTTGATGTGATCTTTGTCTAGGCTTTTCCCATTTAGGAGTGATATTTACTGTATGTTATGAAAATTTTAGGAATGTATATTGGATTCCATAGACACTTTCCCATTTTGACATGTTTCATTCTGTTTGTTATCAAAATAAAATTCGCTATGTGATCCTCATTTATTATATGTTAGCTGATAGCTGTGGAATATGTACCACAATGTCTGGTTATATTTCTACATACATCATGTCTTTTTTGGGTAAATGAGAAGGATGTTCATTAATTGATGGAACAATACCTAATTACAGTCTTAACTCTAAGACTTTTGTGATCCATAATGTAGATGAGTGTCTTTCGGATTAATCATTAACAAGCAAAGGCTTCTGCATCTAAAGCTCTGCACATGGTAAACAAGTTTATGAGGCATACAAAATACCAGCAGTTACTGTGATCTTACAACTGCTGACCTAACTTTACCAGACAGAACCAAACACAAGATAAATTGTTTTATCAGTATGTTAATGATTAAAGATATAACTTGAGTCCAAACAAAACCACTAAGAAATTAGAATACAGAAAGTGTTGGCATTAATTCAAGGAACTGGTAAGAGCATTCTCCTTGTTCGAGTGATGTGAATCTGGAGGACAGTCACGATTGAGCAAATCAAGATGATCACTCTAGAATAATTTTTTCAGTAATGTCATTTGTCCAACAGCCTTGAATAGAGCTGTCAGTCTTCGAGAACTAGTACCCCAACTGGCAGGTCAACCTGCAACAACATTATCTTGGCATACCTACAAATTTCCTGCATATTATTGAAGATTCCATCAACTCATTGATTTCCTTTAATATGGGTTCTCCCTTTCCAATTAAATCATTTGGGCTGGCGAGAATGTTAAATAGTGTTTGCAACAATTTGATAATCCCCCTCAAGAATTAGTTGCTGTATTTACTGTGAATGCAAACCTTAGTCGTAAGTTGACTGCTAAAGCTTCAGCCATATTATTCAGAGTCTCCAATAATCATAGAATATATAAAGATGGGTTCACCATGATGATTTCTGATAACTCCTTTCATTCTTACTACAACCTAGGCATTGCTAATTTTAATTTTCAAATTAATGGTTCTGTTCTTTCAGGCTTTTCTTTTAGATATTTCTTGTTAAATACTTTCTGTTACATACAAGTTGGCAAGCATCCAGTTACTTCAGAACTGTAAATGATTTTCAAGATCTGCTGATCTCGAATGGATGAATTTTGTTGATTTTCTGTGATGTTGAAGGCTAAGAAATTATCTGATTATTTCACTTCAGGTCAACTGTCAAAGCATGAATATTTATAAAATTTATATTTTTTGCAGGTGTGTACGAAATGGAAATTATGATGAGGCTCTTGACTTAGAAGCTTTTGTCCTGAAGTTAGCAACCATGCATTCGAAGTATGTTCAAATATACTTTAGGGAAATTTCTCTTTTCTTTATAAGGAAATACATGTTCAAAATAACAAATTAAAGGTGGATTATTCTTTTTTAAAAATGTAGTTTTCTTTCTTGTGTTAAATTTAAAAGTGTTGAATTTAGATAACCATGGTGTTCTATGCTTTATGCAATTTTACTTCAATCTTTCTTAGGCCCAATACAATATAGTAATCACACAAACGTAAAAGTAAAATGCTGATAGAACACAATAATAGATCAACAAAAGACAAGCCAATAATATAGATCAGATTTACAGTTCTTTTTGTCCAGCAAAGATATGAGATATTGTGCGTTATGGCGGTCAACAGGCTGCTTCAGCCAGCAAAGTCTTTCTCGGTTAGCCAATCCTCCAAATGTCACACCCACGGCCCTCAAAGACAGCTCATCACAAGTAAACGCTGGTCAACCCAAAGGCAACGTAGAAAAGTCAACGCAGGACAGCAACAGAAAGTCAATGCTGCAGATTAGGGCATTGGTCAAACAACTCTGATTTCCTCGATTTTAGTGCCCAGCAGTATGGCCTCTCAAAATCGGAATTTTGGCAGAGTTTTGAGGTCAAACGACCAAGGGTTGACCACGGTCAATGCTGGTCAATGCTGCAGCAATAAGCCCTAAACAGATCCACAGAAAACAACAGCTTCATCTACACACGTGTGAGTGGAAAAAGGCCTCCAAAGGCTATCGAACCAATCAGATCACAATGAGAGAACGTGTGATGAGTTGATGAGCAAATGATTTCCAAGTCTCTCCAATGTATATCCATCAGTGAGGGTGTGTGACCATCTATTAGGCATGTAAGCCTACATTACAAATCTGGCTGACCTTGTACATGTGGAAAACAAATTCAAAATATATGTTCTGTGTATCCAATCAAGATGATGTTTAGATCAATCTTGCACCTCTTCGAAAGAGGAATCCAACAAAAATATGACCATTGTCATATGAGCAGTGCAACATGGAGTTTGGACCTAGTTGCCCGAAATTAACACTCCCTCTCAACTAGGGAGAATTGCATCTTTCCACAAGTGCCATCCATTAGTACCATTGAGTACTTTCACAAAGACATCACACTTAGCTGACCCGAAGTCAGCTTAGAGGTTAAAATCTCTCTTGGACTCAAAAAGAGTCTCATACTAACCCGAAGTTAGTTTATTGACCCGAAGTCAGTTTAGAGGATAAAACCTCAATAGACTCAAAAGAGTCACATACTAACCCGAAGTCAGTTTGGAGGATGAAACCTCAATAGACTCAAAAGAGTCACATACTAACCCGAAGTTAGTTTACTGACCCGAATTCAGTTTTAGAGGTAAGAACCTCATCATACTTGATCCCAGATCAAGGTTTTGGACACGTGCCATCCTAGACATAGAGAGTACGGCACAAGGTTACTTGGAAGCGGGAGCGAAGCGCGGAGCGCCATTTTTAAAAGTTTCCGGTTCCGGAGCGTTTATATATATATATATATATATATATATATATATATATTTTAATATTTTTAATATTTTTTATATTTTGATGCATATATGTCAACAAAAACATGTAGAATGATGAATTAGACATAAAAAACATAAAAACATAGATTGAATCATATAACATCAATCATCTAGAAGTTATAATCTTCATCAACCACACCCACGAGTTGGAAGCATATAACATATTGACTCTTGAGTCTCGCAAATCATCAATCTGAAGGTTTCAAGCTTTCAAAATTCAATATATAACATTTATCATCATTGATATATAACATTTATCATCATTGATTTCAAATTTCAATATCTAACATTTATCATCATTGATTCATTGATTTCAAAATCCAATATACATTTATCATCATTGATTCATTGATTTCAAAATTCAATATACATTTATCATCATTGATATATAACATTTATCATCATTGATTCATTGATTTCAAAATTCAATATATAACATTTATCATCATTGATATTATATAACATTTAACATCATTGATTCATTGATCACCATATAACTTTCATGAAGCATCATATTCATAATTCATAATGACTTGTAAACAGTAAACTTATAAATGCCAACTTCAAAGTTTCACCTTTCAAATTCAAACTTCAAACTTAAATTGTCATTAAAAATTTAAATATTTGAAATTAGTAGCAAGTCAAGTTCCAACTGTTCAACTGTCAACAACAAATAGAAAATAGTAAACAACAAATATATTTTATCTGGCTGGTCCCTTGCCACGCCCACGAGAAATGTCTAATTTCTGTGAGCCACGAGGAAATGTTGGTCTTCTAGTACTCTCAGGAGTACCATGACCACGACTAGAAGGTGGAGGCTGGATCTGCAAAGGAACAATAGTGTGATATCGAGGAGTGGCACTGGCACTGGCACCCGCACTGCTACCAGTAGATGGTGGGACTGGCCCTGTGTGTGGCGGTGCTGCTGATGCTTCATCATCATCCCTAAAAAGTTATGCTTCCAATTCTTCCATATGTACCGTGTCGTCCTCCAAATTATCATCCTCTGGGTTGTTGTCCCAGACTCTGTATGATTGATCCTCATTTGCCCGATCACAGTAATGGCTCAACAACCTCAAGTTATAATGCACATAAACCAAGCTTTCAACTCGTTTTTCATTCAGCCTGTTTCTTCTCACATTGTGTATAAAGCTGTAGGTGCTCCAACACCTCTCTGCAGAAGAAGTGTTCACAACTTGTGAGAGTACTTTTTTAACCAACTTTGGCAAAAGTCCCATGCCGCCATATGCTTCCCACCATGTGAGAGCATCGAATCTGTCCCTGTCTTCCATTGCATGGAAAGAACCAAAGTTAGCAGTGCAACTGAAGTATTTGCCTAATTCAAGGCGCAATCTAGCACACTCTTCCCCGTCAGGTACCAATTTGTCCAATGCCTTCATGTACCCCTCTTGTACCTCTGGATCTGTGTGAGGTTTCACCCTAACCCCACCTCCAGCTGCAGGTTGGCCCAACCAAGATGGAGAGTAATATTTTGGCGTAAGGATATATGCCAAAGCATGTAGTGGAACATTGAGTTTATTCCACCGTGCACACACACAATCATGAATCATAGCATACAAGTTGGGATCATTATCCTTAACAATATCTTTTATTTGCCCCAACATGCTATCCATCTGCTCATAAACCTCTCCAATCATTGGTTTATCAGTATCTGCAAAGCGAATCATGTTATAAATGGGCTTGGTAAAACTCACAATTACCCTCATACGTGCCCAAAACTGAGGGTCAAGGGCGGTCTCCTCCACATGTTCGAAATTTTGCCTGTCAACTATTGTTGCTGCCCTGTCCTTTAATAGCTGCCAGTGTGGGCTTGATACCATTGCAGCCAATGACTCTCTTACCTTCAAAAGGCGCCTGAAGGTGAGGTAATAGCTAGCAAATCTAGTTTTTCCTATTTTCAACAACTCCAATTTGGAGTGAGTACGGAAAAGCCCATGGGTATTTCTATGATTTGTAATAAATTTGATCATTTTTTTACCTCTCTTGTACAAATCACCAAGCCATTTGAATTGAGGTTGTTTGTTTTTGATGATATCATGCATCAAAAGGTTCATTGTGTGAACCAAACACCTAGACCAAAAAATGTTGGGGTATTTATCCTCAACAATTGCTCCTGCTGCCTTACAGTTAGCAGCATTATCAGTGATGACCTGTATCACATTGTATGGCCCAGTCTTTTCAATTATATCAAGTAATGGTTTTGCAATGTTAATGTCGGTTTTGAATTTATCTGAATAATCATAAGCTGCCAGGAAGACTGCACCACTAACCGACACAGCCAAAACATTTATCAATGGTTTTCCTTTTACATTGGTCCATCCATCAGAGACAATGGACAGCCCATGCTCATTCCACGAACTTGTCATTCTAGCCAAAGAATTGTTTATTTTAGTTTTTTCATGATGAAGACCCACGGTTCTGGCCTTGTCATACCCAAGGCTTTTGTATCCTTTGGGGGCATCATTAATGGCAGAAACCATTTCATGCCAATAAGGTGAGCGAAGAACATTGAATGGCACCCTACATGCATATAGAAACCGGTAAACTTTTGAATCCACATCATTCCTACACCCTTCGTCCAGGAAATCGGATATGGTTCTACGCCTTAATCCAATGCCACTGCCTCCAAAACCACTGGCATGGGTGGAAGTTGAACTTGTTTGTCCATGATGTGTTGGGCCCGAATCAACGAAACCCCTAGATCTTTTAGATGATCTCTGTAGGGCAACCCCCTCTTCCTTCCTATATATCTCTCTCTGTGGTGCTGGCACATAAGTACAAACTTTGATTCCAAGATTTTTAGTTCCATCTCCTGGCATTATCCCACAAAGGTGCCTTCTCAGACGGGTTTATGAACCATGGTATTGTTTATTGCAATGGGGGCAAATAAATTTAGTGGTTCCACCACCTTTCCCTCCTTCTTGTTTCTGAACATATTTCCACAAAGGATAATGGTCTTGTTTAGTTGGGGATTCTAGGTTCTCAGGGTCTCCACTCCCCACTTCCTCCTCAGCATAATCCTCCCCCTATTTAGGATTTTCTTCAGATCCACCATATCCCTCCTCTTCATCCTCCTATTCTTTGATTTGTCTCTTTCTTCTAGCACTCTCCAACACCATTATCACAAAGAAAGGAACCAACATGAGGAAAATTCCTAGCCATATAGCCATGATGGAAACAAGTTTCAAGTTTCTAGAATCTAGCCTGCAAAACAAATGGAAAAATGCCAAATGTGAATAGGAAATGCAACATAGGAAAAAAACAATTCATTTTTAAAGTTTTAAATCCAATAAAATGCAACATTCAAGAAAAATTCAAGTTTTTATTTTCAAACAATTTAACAATCTACAAATTCATCCTAGAAAATACAAAATTGGATTAGAAGACCTACCTCTTTCTTGCAATTCTCCTGTCAGCCTTGCTCCTTGCTCTCCTGTCAGCTTTGCTCCTTGCTCTCCTGATTCCTGTCAACCAGTCCTTGCGCTCTCGGCTCTCCTTCTTGCTCTCTCTCGACTCAACAAACAATAACAAACAATGAAATGAAAATTAAACCCGCCCCCTCTTTTAAAGAAATCGATTTTTTTCATAAAAAAATTTCCGCACGGCGGGAAATGTTTTTTTTGCCCGGGAGCGTTCGGGAGCGAACGCTCCCTGAACGCTTCCCGCGTTTAAAAAATGCTCCCGAAGCGTTTTTTAAAAACGGAAGCGCTCAGGGAGCGTTCGCTCCCGAGCGCTTCCTGAAACGCTCCCGAAAAAACAGGGAGCGTTTTTACAGGGTCGGAAACGCGCTCCCGAAAACGCTCTCGTCAGGAAGCGTTTTCGGAAGCGCGTTTCGGAGCGTTTCCGAAACGCTTCCGCACGGAGCGAGTTTTCGAAGCGGGAGCGAAGGGGGTTTGAAGCTTCCCCGCAACCCTGGTACGACAATCTCCGATGCATCCACCGATCTTGCTATTGGTCTCTATCCACATTTCCCACCTCATTGGCCAAATGAGAGGTACTTTCCATGAGTCCAAAACTCCATGGGTAGGATGCATGCGGGGCATAGATAAAAGAGAAGGTGAACCAACTCAAACATCATACCGGTGGGGTAGAAGCACAACAAGGTTCGACAAGCCTAGCCCCGTGTGTGCTTATAGCTCCAAGAAGCTATCCCCAAGCCCCCTTGGAGCTCCTAGAGCTCATAGTCCAACTCAAGCAGGATCCTCAGAATAGGGTCTTTACACGATTCCAAGCTTCTCATGGAAGGTGAGGAACTTGACCTTCCCCAGGGGATTTGTGAGAATATCTGTGACCTGCTCATCAGTTCCTATATGATCGAGCCTTACGGCGCCTCGCTGTACCATATCCTTGATAAAGTGGTCCCTGATATCAATATGCTTGGATCGATCGTGGAACACAGGATTCTCAGAAAGACGAATCACACTCTGGTTATCACAAAGGATAACGGTGGTATCTAGCACATGCCCAAACAACTCGCTGAAGAGATTTCGCAATCAAATAGCTTCACAACAGGCCATACTCGTTGCAATGTATTCGGCCTCAGTGGTGCTCAAAGCTACCGACTTCTGCTTCCTGCTCATCTAAGATATTGAAGCAGAACCCAAGGTGAAGCAACATCCAGATGTGCTCTTCCGATCCACCACACTGCCAGCCCAATCGACATCAGTATTTCAATGGAGTCTCAAACTCCCGGCAGTGTATCTCAGCCCATTGTTGATTGTGCCCCGAAGATATCTCAATAGATTCTTGGCACCAATCCAGTGAATGTGATGAGGATCAACTATATGTTGACTCAAAGTGTTCACTGCAAAACATACGTCTAGACGGGAGTTCACTAGGAACATTAGGGCCCCCAAGAGTTGTCGATACTCGGTGGGATTTGCCAGCACGGGGCCAACAGCGTTTCCACACAACTTCTTAAAGTTGAGTTCCATTGGTGTCGACGCAGACTTACAGTCCACCATACCAAATCTCTCCAACAACTTCACAACATATTTTCCTTGAGAAAGGAAAATCTCGCCTGGCCTCTGCCAGACCTCCAAGCCTAGGAAGTAGTGCATCAGTCCTAGGTCTTTTGTAATATCCCAAAAATGGATTCTTCAACAGATTATGCCTGAAAAACGCATTCTTCAGGTATGAGGGCTTCAGCTATCATATCATATCTCTGAAAATGTTTAGCAACCAAAATAAATAGCAGCAACAACCTTTACTCAGCGTTTAAGGGCAAAAAGGTGGGGAAAAGTGAGGATTTTGGCCCTAAAATGAGTGAATAAGGAAATCTGCATAAAATGACGGGTCAAGGTTTTGGAATATGTTAGAATAGGTCAAGAGGGACTTCCATGTCGAATTTCAGCTCAAACAAAGGCGTTTTACTATGTTAAATAGTTCCTCCTTCCCGACTAGTCAAGAAAAACCCTGATTTCCCAAGACTTTGAGTATGCAGAAATTTGCTGAAGCAAGGGCAGCGTATTTTATGAAGGTATGAGATGAAAATAACTATAAATAATCAGAGAATGAGTTTGATAACAAGTCATAGGCTTTCAGCAAGGTTAAACAGCAGTTTATATAGAAAAACCCCTCAAAATAGAGGTGCCGCAAGACAAAGATTGATGCAGAAACCCTTTCAGCGTTTTCTCCAGAAGATGTGAGACAAGAAGATGAATATATAGCCAATAATATATATAGCAGCAAGAGAGAGTACAAATATTGAAGAAACAACCTCTCAAGAGAAGAAATGCCAGCCTCCACAACACATGTACATAAACATGAAAAGCACTGCTATTTCTGCATAAACCCCAGGCTATGAAAAACGTAGTCTAAGATAGAATGCTGCTCCAATACATAGATATGACAATATATAGCTCAAATACAATAGGGGAGCAAAGCTCTAACCCTTATAAGCAAGAATAACTCAATCCTCCAAGGGATTGGCTGAAATACACAATACGACAAAAATGCCGGAGTTGCTGGGCAGCGACTGCAACTCCAAACTGAAACCAAACAGAGAAGGCTGAGGATGATGAGCAACTGAAATAGACCTCCTCCAATAGATCTCCAAAGTGGAAGGCCGATCCTTACACTTGAGATCTCACTCACAAACCAACCTGCAAACCCTCACTGCAAATATACCATGAAAATAACGCAGATACTGAGAGGGACTGCGCAGTAGAGGTAGAATAACTATTGGCCTGATGCTAAGATATACAAATCAACTCCAATATCTCCCAATCTGATCCTCCAAAGGAAAGAGAAACTCTCCCTCTGAAAAACAAGAGGAGGAAGTGGTGTCGTAAAGTCACCACGGCAACACCCTACAACATAGTATTACGCTGCTGCAGCAATAATGCTGTCTTGGAGGATGATGCTAGGAAAATAACCTTTCCCGAGCAGGCACTCGAAGTCCCTCGGGGCTAAGGGTGAGATCTCCGCACGGAGACACTCGGTGCACTAAACAGTGCAGCAGACGGGCTAAACAGCCAGCGTGCCAAAGAAAGACAAATGTCTTACTCAATAATCAATAATCCAAGAATCCAAGCATGAATCAAAAGAGGAGGCTCCTCCATCTTTTATAGTGTTGGTTTCCCTCCAAAACCCAATGTAGCCTCTCTCTCTCTTCCACATCCTCATCCTTATCCACATTCTCATCCTTATTTGCGCAGAAGCTTGCAGAAACTTCTAGAGTGTACATAGGCCCCCTCCTCCACGTGGTGTTGGGTCCCCCCTTGACTCCCACTTAAGTCACAACGTGGTGCTACTAGGTGGATGTCTTATTTCATTTAAGTGAGTTTAGATCCTCTTTACTCACTTTTTATTTACTTACAAACTATAGGTGGCAAAATAAACAAAATAGAATATTCCAATTTGCTGTCGCAAATTAGGAATATTACAGTCCCCCCCGGCAAAATGTTGCTTGCCCTCAAGCAACTGCCTGAACAAGTCTCCTCCTAGCGGACACTCTCCACCGATACTGCAAAATATGCCTGGGTCCCAGATGCGCCACTGAATCTCCCCTGTACTCTGCACCATCCTGATATGAAGGGGATCCCAAATTGATCTCTCCTGGTACCAACCATCCAACAATCCTTCCGGACCCCATGCAATCATCCAAACAAGATGAGCCACCTCCCAACAAGGCAACTCCTGAAAATCTCCTTCCAGCTCAAGCTTCGGTAATGAAGGTGGGCTGAAAATATGAACTTGGCAAGCATCATAGCTTACCCCATGCTGTCCTTCTCTCCACTCATGACAAGTGTAGAGTGTATGCTGATCCTGGGCTGCAAAATCATTGCCCTCCAATGGCAAAGTGAAGAACAATCCTCCAAAGAAGGTTCCTCCATCAATGAAGAACAAGCTGGCCCAAAACAGACCATCCCTGAATAATAGGACATGATCATCCTGGAACATCCCAATGAGAGGTTTTCTGAAGGTTTTACATGATGATACATGATGCAAACAATCTCTCACAAGGATATAACGGAGTCTCATCCACTGCAACTTCAGAAAATCACATGGCAAGCAATGTACAAGATCCATCACATCCACTAATGGATAGTAAATGGCTGAATATGACAAAAACATAAGACCAAACACTTGCCCATGGCTGTACAATGGATGACTATAAATCTCATGGTCCACCTCAAAAGAGAATGCATATGTAGTAGTGGTGGCCATGCCTCCTCCCATGCTCCCATTAGAACATGTAGTGCAGAAAATGTGAGAATTTTTCCCACTCACGGACACATCCAGCTCATGTGTCTCCCTCATAATCAAGCCTCCCATACAAATCTGATCTATATCAGCAAATGGAGACATGATCAGCAGCAAATTGAAGGAAACGCTGAAGGTTACAAGTGATGGAAAGAGGTACCAACAGCTTCCCCAACAAGTACAACGCAGTTTTACAAGTTGCTGCTTGATAAGAGTACATGGAAAAATGTTTATGTTAATCATATATGTCTTCATGATATAGTGCAGCAAATGAACATACATGTGGTGATAAAACATTTGCCCAAGGCCACAAGAGAGATGGCTGCCTCCATCATGTAGATTGGCCCAATACAACTCATGGAGCAATATGACAAGCTTGCCCCCTTGTGAAGCAATGCACTGCATAGGAATGGTAAGAGTGTGCAAATTAATGAATGTATAAACAAACTTCTCACCATATTTTGGAAGTAAGATAGTGCATGGGTCCATACATGAGTCTTCCATAGTGCTTTGGCCCACTGTGAAGAAGAATGAACCATGTGCTGTAAGAAGATAATCCTCCTGATGCTTGGGAACCCAAGTCAAGAAGAATATGCCATAGATGTCTCTATCATCATTACCTCCTCTAAGTGCAACAAATATGAAGTGATCCTGGGACCTATGGGTTATAGATCCACCATATCTCTGCTGAGCACACTTCATCCATAAATCTCTGCTCCAAGGTGACAATGCTGTGAGCTCATGCAAGTAAGCTCCTGTCAATACAAAGCTCTGTTCTTTGACATGCTTCTTGTCAAAGACTCCTCTAATAATGCTGCAACAAATATGGAATACCTCCCAAGATGGAAGTGCTTCCCAATCATCATCAAAGACCAAGGAGATAGTGCCATCTCCTCCTCCTGCAACATCATACAAAGTGTGAGAGCAAATCTGCCCTTGCTCTCCCAGAAACAAACCAAGCAACAAGACATTTTGTTGCCTCCCCATACCTCCATCATACCAATCATGTGATGAAGACACAATGAATGATATGAGTATCATATCAACACCATGCATCCATACTCTATGTTGCTCAATGATGCAAGTATCCAGCGATCTTTCCTTCATCCTCCGACTCTTAGGAAGAGTGTTTGCCAAGTGATGGCCAAACTCTTTCAAGAGTAACCAGCACAGCCAAGCCTCCTGCTGTTCGGTATCATAGATCTGCAAGTACAAGTGATGGCCAAACTCCCTCAAGAGTAACCAGCGCAGCCAAGCCTCCTGCTGCCTGGTATCACAGATCTGCAAGTAGCCTCCTAGCTCCTTGCTCATCATCCCCATCCACTCAATCACTTGTGGATGCCTCCTTCTTCTCATCATCCTGGTACTCCTCCCATGAGGGGCTACCATCCTCCCAAATCAAATTACTGATTTTGCACTTCATGGGATTTTGAAATATAAACTTCTCAAGGATCAATGAGACCCTATCAAGAATCAAATAGGTGGTAGGCAAAAACCTCCTATCATGATGTGTATGGCTCAAGGGATGTCCAACACAAGCATGAGAGATGTTATCCATCCTAAGATGTCCTCCATCTTCTATCTGCTCTCGTGAGAAGGAAAGAAAATCATTGCATTCCATGGTGTGTCGAAGTGCATCTCCAATGAGATCTCTCCTTGAGACCTCCCTTCCATCCATAGTCTTCTAAAACCAATGAGGTCTTGGATCTGAAAGTAGAAGTTCCTCTTTGAGCTGAGAAGAGCTCATCGAGAAAGTGTCATCTTGAAGGGAGAAAAGGTTTCTTACTCCAAGATGTCTACCATCAACCTTCAAGTCTTCAAACCCCAATCTCCAATGTGATGTACAATCCAACAATGGCTCATGAGAATGAGTGTTTGATTCCTTCTTGAGTGTTTCCATGTTGCACAGCGCAGTGCAACCAAGTTGCTCTATAGTAGCACTGAGATTTGACCCTTGGTCCTGCAAAAGTAGATCTCCACATTGATCAGAAGAATTTGCTGCAACAATGGAATGTGGAAATATTTTCATGCCTTGATGTGCATTTGGAACTTCTTGTAGGGCTACAAGAGTCCCATCCTCAAAAGTGTTGGCTGCCCCAACTGTTGATGCATGTGGCTGCTCCTCCATGAGTGTGACAGCGTTTTCACAAGCCTCCTCAAGAGGTGATGTGATCTCTTCTTCTCGATTAGAATTGGAAGCGCATGGTACTTCCTCTTCTTTTTCTTCAACCTTCTTGACCTCCTCAACAGTGGATGCATCTTTTCTGGATCTGAAAAAGAATAAACTCTCCTTTTTCACCGTTCCGGTCTTCTTGGGCTTAGATTCACAGGGACTAGTGGATCCCTCATGCATGGGAAGAGGTGATCTCCCAGTAGTACGCTGCAAATCTGAACTTTGCATGCTAGAAACTCCTCTGTTACCATAGTACCTTCCTCCTTCATCCAGTCTGAGCTCACAGTAATCTTTGAAGGTCAAAGCTGCTTTGAAGTCTTCCCCCATGGACTTCCATTCTCGGAGATAATCTCCAAAGGGTATACGATCTTGCTGCCTCCCTTTATCACTCGGTACTGGAGGTAAGAATGTAGGCATTGTGATCCTCATATTTTCCATAGATAACTAGCTCCACAGGCTGAGCCAGAACTATGCTTTGATACCACTGTAATATCCAAAAAATGGATTCTTCATCAGATTATGCCTGAAAAACGCATTCTTCAGGTCTGAGGGCTTCAGCTATCATATCATATCTCTGAAAATGTTCAACAACCAAAATAAATAGCAGCAACAACCTTTACTCAGCTTTTAAGGGCAAAAAGGTGGGGAAAAGTGAGGATTTTGGCCCTAAATTGAGTGAATAAGGAAATCTGCATAAAATGACGGGTCAAGGTTCTGGAATATGTTAGAATAGGTCAAGAGGGACTTCCATGTCGAATTTCAGCTCAAACAAAGGCGTTTTACTATGTTAAACAGTTCCTCCTTCCTGACTAGTCAAGAAAAACCCTGATTTCCCAAGACTTTGAGTATGCAGAAATTTGATGAAGCAAGGGCAGCGTATTTTATGAAGGTATGAGATGAAAATAACTATAAATAATCAGAGAATGAGTTTGATAACAAGGCATAGGCTTTCAGCAAGGTTAAACAACAGTTTATATAGAAAAACCCCTCAAAATAGAGGTGCCGCAAGACAAAGATTGATGCAGAAACCTTTTCAGCGTTTTCTCCAGAAGATGTGAGACAAGAAGATGAATATATAGCCAATAATATATATAGCAGCAAGAGAGAGTACAAATATTGAGGAAACAACCTCTCAAGAGAAGAAATGCAAGCCTCCACAACACATGTACATAAACATGAAAAGCACTGCTATTTTTGCATAAACCCCAGACTAAGAAAAACACTGTATATGATATAATGCTGCTCTAAAATAGTGTCAAGACATGGATATGACAATAGATGGCTCAAAGACAATAGGGGAGCAAAGCTCTAACCCTTATAAGCAAAAATATCTCAATCCTCCAAGGGATTGGCTGAAATGCACAATACGACAAAAATGCCGGAGTTGCTGGGCAGCTACTGCAACTCCAAACTGCAACCAAATAGAGAAGGCTGAAGATGATGAGAAACTGAAATAGACCTCCTCCAATAGATCTCCAAAGTGGAAGGCTGATCCTTACACTTGAGATCTTACTCACAAACCAACCTGCAAACCCTCACTGCAAATATACCATGAAAATAACGCAGATACTGAGAAGGACTGCGCAGTAGAGGCAGAATAACTATTGGCCTGATGCCAAGATATACAAATCAGCTCCAATATCTCCCAATCTGATCCTCCAAAGGAAAGAGAAACTCTCCCTCTGAAAAACAAGAGAAGGAAGTGGTGTCGTAAAATCACCACGACAACACCCTACAACACAGTATTACGCTACTGCACAATAACGCTGTCCTGGAGGATGATGCTAAGAAAATAACCTTGCTCGAGCAGGCACTCGAAGTCCCCCGGGGCTAAGGGTGAGATCTTCGCACGGAGACACTCGGTGCACTAAACAGTGCAGCAGACGGGCTAAACAACCATCGTGCCAAAGAAAGACAAATGTCTCACTCAATAATCAATAATCCAAGAATCCAAGCATGTCCCAAATGAGGAGGATCCTCCATCTTTTATAGCGTTAGTTTCCCTCCAAAACCCAACGTAGTCTCTCTCTCTCCTCCACATCCTCATCGTTATCCACATTCTCATCCTTATCTTCACAGAAGCTTGGAGAAACTTCTAGAGTGTACATAGGCTCCCTCCTCCATGTGGTGTTGGGTCCCCCCCTTGACTCCCACTTAAGTCACAACGTTGTGCTACTAGGTGGATGTCTTATTTTATTTAAGTGAGTTTAGACCCTCTTTACTCACTTTTTATTTACTTACAAACTATAGGTGGAAAAATAAACAAAATAGAATATTCCAATTTGCTGTCGCAAATTAGGAATATTACATCTTTCATCTCAAACTCGGAAGCGAGCTCCCTCTTATTCTGATGAATGAGAGGGTCAAGACTCAACACCTGTCAAGAAGAGATCGTCCACATAGAGAACTAGAATGAGAGGCCTTTCTCTATCAACTTTAAAGTAAAGGTTTGGATCAACATTACTTCGAGTGAAGCCCAACTTCATCAAGTAGCTATCTATCCTCTCATACCAAGCCGTGGGGGCTTGCTTCAACCCATAGAGGGCTTTCTTCAACCTGCATACATGGGTGTCTCTATCTCGGACTTCGAACCCTAGAGGTTGCTCCACATACACCTCTTCCTTTATAGAACCATGCAGAAAAGCGGTCTTCACATCCATCTGATGTAGACTTCATCCTTGCGTTGCAGCAAGGGCAATAATAGATCGGATGGTGGTATAGCGGGCCACAAGTGCAAATATATTATCATAATCTATGCCTTCTTTTTGAGAGAAGCCTCAGGCAACAAATCTTGCCTTGTACTTTTCAACACTACCATTAGATCCATGCTTGATCTTATAGAGCCATTTCAAGGTGACAATAGATTTGTCCTTCGGTCTCGGGACCACTTTCCAGACATCATTTTTCATAATGGACTCATATTTTTCGTACATAGCATCCTTCCAAACTTGATGCTTTACGACTTCTTCAGATGATCCAGTCTCATATTGTACTATCGTACTCATGGCTGCTAGATACCCGTGGCATCTCTTCAGTTTCTTGCTTTCATGGAATGCCCTCCTTGGAGCAATATGTCTCTCGACATCTGCGAGAGTTTCCTTAAGCCATGATGGTCTTCTCTTATTTGAAGGAGGTGGATCAATAAGATCCATGGGTCCTTCAACATCGGGCATCAGGTCATCCTTCAGCTCTTCCTACTTCCCTACTTTTTCATCTTCTTTGTCTTCCTTGGAGCTAGGAAGATTTCTAACTTTCTTGAGGGCAACATCTTCATTGAAGGTGACATCGTGGCATATCTCAAGGTTACTTGGAAGCGGGAGTGGGAACGGGAGCGCGGAGCGGGAGCGAAGCGTGGAGCGCCATTTTTAAAAGTTTCCGGGTCCGGAGCGTTTTCGGGAGCGTTTATATATATATATATATTTTAATATTTTTAATATTTTTTATATTTTGATGCATATATGTCAACAAAAACATGTAGAATGATGAATTAGACATAAAAAACATAAAAACATAGATTGAATCATATAACATCAATCATCTAGAAGTTATAACCTTCATCAACCACGCCCACAAGTTGGAAGCATACAACATATTGACTCTTGAGTCTCGCAAATCATCAATCTGAAGGTTTCAAGCTTTCAAAATTCAATATATAACATTTATCATCATTGATATATAACATTTATCATCATTGATTTCAAATTTCGATATCTAACATTTATCATCATTGATTCATTGATTTCAAAATTCAATATACATTTATCATCATTGATATATAACATTTATCATCATTGATTTCAAATTTCAATATCTAAAATTTATCATCATTGATTCATTGATTTCAAAATTCAATATACATTTATCATCATTGATATATAACATTTATCATCATTGATTAAAAAATTCAATATATAACATTTATCATCATTGATATTATATAACATTTATCAACATTGATTCATTGATCTATATAACTTTCATGAAGCATCATATTCATAATTCATCATCCTAAAAGTACGCTTCCAGATCTTTATATGTACCAGTTTGTATTATCCCAAATTATCATCCTGGATTGTTGTCCCAGGACTCGGACTACGTATGATTGATCCTCATATGCCCGATCACAGTAATGACTCAACAACCTCAAGTTGTAATGCATATAAACCAAGCTTTTAGCTCGGTTTTCATTCAGACTGTTTCTTCTCACATTATTTATGAAGCTGTAGGTGCTCCAACACCTCTCTATAGAAGAAGTATTCACAACTTGTGAGAGAACTTTTTTTGCTAACTTTGGCAAAAGTCCCATGCCGCCATATGCTTCCCACCATGTGAGAGCATCAAATCTGTCTCTGTCTTCCATTGCATGGAAATAACCAAAGTTACGAGTGCAACTGAAGTATCTGCCTAATTCAAGGCACAATCTAGCACACTCCTCCCTGTCAGGTACCAACTTGTCCAATGCCTTCATGTACCCCTCTTGTACTTCTGGATTTGTGTGAGCATAGTTATTAAAACCGGAACCGGTGACCGGACCGGTGGACCTAATGAACTGGGTTTCTAACCGGAACCGGTCTAACCGGGAGCGGTCAGATCTCAATGAACCGGTTTTAAAAAAAATACATTAAATAATTATTTTTTAATTAAAAAAACTATTTTTAAGATTTGCAACCATGATTCCAAGCCAATAGAGACAAAATATGCAAAGTTTGCTCATTTATATACCATGTAAAGGTGAATATATCAAAATGGCACCAAGTGCAATACATATCATCGAAAAAATACATAAGCAATGAGGCTCCAAATGGCCTATAAAGTCCAAAAACAATGCTACAAGCTATGAGGCCATTGGCCTACTACAAGACTACATATTAGTGATCAACAACATGATCACTCCTCATCATGATCAAAATCATCACCACTACTAGACAAGGGATCATCAACATCAGCTACATAAATAATATGGCTCAAAGTTTGAGGACTCCTAAAACTCCTCTACAACTTTAGTAGTAGTAGTAGTAGCAAAAATAGACATCAAAACTACAAATCACCGAGCAACATGGTCTCTCATGAAACTCATCATTGATTCATCGCTACTAGAAATGGGATCATCAACAAGAGATACATAAACATCATCTAGCTCAAAGTCTTAAGACTTGGATTGCTCAACCTTATAACATGATAGAAATTGAAAAAGTTTAACATGCCTAACCAATGATTTTGGTTTGAGTGAAGGGTTCATCTCCTCAACCTTAAAATGCGGTAGAAAAAGATTAGCATGCGTAACTAGTTGTTTTCCTTTGATTGAGGGGTACATCAAGGTTCTTAAAGGACTTCATGCTCTTGATCAAATGCCAATATCATACCCTTACACATGATAGAATCAAATGGAAACATTGCAAATTCCCAAACCATGAAACCCTGAAAACCATTAAGTCTGCTGAATTTTGAGTGAAACCTAAATTTCTAGTTTCTCCATATGAAATCCAATGAGGTCGAAACCACTCTTAAACATCCTGAGTCATTTCATGGTAATGTTAAAAATTTAAGTAAAAGGATGAAAATGAAAAATAAAGGAAATGTCACTTTTACTTTAAGAATTTAACATTACCATGAAATGTCAATGCTTTTCTTACCTCCACATCAGCCCTAAAACCCATTTCTGGCCCTAAACAGATCGTTTTTTCATTGAAAATTTCCGCCTCAACAGAAGCGCTTTCTGTGCCCGAGCGTTCGAGGACCTCTCCTCGTAGCGCTCGTTTAAAAACGCTCGGGGAGTGCTTTTTAAACGTCAGTGCGCTCAGTGTGAGTGCTCGCCCCCGGAAGCGCTTCCGAACGCCTCCCAAAAGGCAGAGCTGCTTAACAGCTGAATGCTGGCTCGAAAACGCTCCCTCAGAAGCTGCCAAAGGCCAGCTGCTGGAACGCTCCCGCACGGAGCGCGTTTCGGAAACGGGAACGCAAGGGGTTTGAAGCTTCCCCGCAACCTTGGCATATCTCCACTTCTCTTTGACGATGCACATAGATTCTATATGCCTTCGAAGTTTCACTGTAGCCCACAAACATTCCCTTCTTCCTAGAAGCATCCAACTTGCTTCTCTTTTCTTTCGACACATGAAAGTAAACAGGACAATCAAAAACTCTAAAATGAGAAACATCAGGTTTCTTACCAGAGAAGACTTCTTCAGGAGTTTTGGAGTCTAGAGCGGAATGCGGGCATCTATTTTGAACATACACAACAGTGTTCGTAGCTTTTCCCCATAGAAACTTCGAAAGACCTTGGTCACATGGCACGAGCAGCTTCCACACTAGTCTTGTTCTTTCTTTCAACAACACCATTTTGCTCAGGAGTGTACGTAGTTGTGGTCTCCCTCTTAATGCTAGCTTCTCTGCAAGAGTCTTCGAATTCATTTTTAAATTCGGGCATCCCCGTCACCACCTTCCTTGCTTCGTGAAGGGCTTTGAAATGAAGGTGTGGAAACCTCCGGTGCCATAACTCTGTTTGAAGAGTTGTATCACATGACATAGCCCCCAGTTGACTTCCTACAACCTGGTAGGGTGTATCAACTCTAAAACCAATAATAAGAGCTTCCTTGAAGTTCTTCTTCTAGATACGTACCTTTCCATCAACGAATGCCACCTTGAACCCTTTGTCTTCCATTGCCAAGATGGAGACATGGTTCTTCTTCAAATCAGGTATGTACAACACATCTTGTAATCGGAGGACTTGACCTTGAGATAGATGGAGGGTCATAGTCCTTGTCCCTTTCACGAGATAGGTGGCATTATCTCCAAGGATAATTTCCAGATTGGTATCCTTCTCAACCAAATCAGAGAGGGCTACTTTATAACCAGTGAGGTGCCTTGAAGCACCACTATCAATCAACCAGACATCTAGGGTGTTGGGTGGAGATGCAACAGAGAGGGCAGATACAAGAATAAATTCATTTCTCTTATTATCAACAACATTAGACTCATCGTACCTGAAATTTCTTGACCTCTTGAAAGGTTGCCCATTTCCACTACGATTAGAGGGAGCCTTCTTTTTTCCTTTGAACTTGATGTTCCTGCCATTCCCTCTCGAGTTGTTGTTGTCATCATCCTTGGGAGAATCCCTTCTATTAAGGCACTCTCTTGCATAGTGACCAGTCTTGTTACAAGTGTAACATCTTCCCTTCCTTCCTTTGGGCCCCGCTCTTCCATGGTTTTGATTTCTCGGGCCACCGTGGTTCTTCTTCTTTGCATGAGCGGTGAAGGCAGTAGGGTCACTTCCATTTCCATTAGAGGCATATTCCATCATTCTTGTTTCCTCTTGAGTGCATCTCCTCAATATTTCATCAAAATCAGGAATCATATTATTATTAAGAATAGTGGTATTGAATACATACCAATCACGGGGGAGACCTCCAAGTGCAATAAGAACCATCTCTCGATCAGATATTGCTTCCCCAATAGCTAGGAGGTTATTCCTGATTTCAGTGAGCCTCATAAAATAGGATTGGATAGATTCATCCTTTCTCTTCTTGATATTCTTCAGTTGATTCTTGAAGAAAAGGATTTGATTAGCATTGCTAGCCTTGAACATGATCACCAGCTTATCATACATCTCCTTAGATGTGTTCAGCGCAGAAATGTAAGCAACCAAGTGCTTATGAATAGAATCCCGGATAATCATCTTTGTTTTGATTTCCCCCTTTCTATACATCGTCTTCATGGCAACAACTGCATTTGATGGAGGCTCTTGAATCTTCCCTTGCACATAGTCCATGACATCTTGATCTTCTAGTACCAAATCCAAGGACATCTTCCATGCATGATAATCAGACTTATCAATCAATTTATCATTAGCCTTGAAACTCTTGTAGGTTGAGGAGGCCATTTGTCCTTGATAGGATTTCTGCCTTCAGTGATTTCTTCTAACACTAGTTTGGACTTTGTCTTCACCTCAACTCTGATCCCATGTTGAATTTAGATAATCATGGTGTTCTATGCTTGATGCAATTTTACTTCAATCTTTCTTAGGCCTGATACAATGTAGCAATCACACAAACATGAAAGTAAAATGCTGATAGAACACAATAATAGATCAACATAAGACAAGCCAATAATATAGATCAGATTTACAATTCCTTTTGTCCAACAAAGATATGAGATATTGTGTGTTACGGCAGTCAACAGTATGCTTCAACCAACAGAGTCTTTCTCGATCAGCCAATCCTCCAAGTGTCACACCCACAGCCCTCAAAGACAGCTCATCACAAGTCAATGCTAGTCAACCCAAAATCAATGCAGAAAAGTCAATGCAGGACAACAACAGAAAGTCAACGCTGCAGACTAGGGCTTTGGTGAAACAACTTTGATTTCCTCAATTTTAGTGCCCAACAGTACGGCCTCTTAAAATTGGAATTTTGGCAGAGTTTTGAGGTCAAACGACCAAGGGTTGACCACGGTCAACCCTAAGGTCAACGCTGGTCAACACTATAGCAATAAGCCCTAAACAGATCCGCAGAAAACAACAGCTTCAGCTCCACACGTGTGAGGGGTAAAAGGCCTCCAAAGGCTATTGAACCAATCAGATCACAATGAGAGAATGTGTGATGAGTTGATGAGAATATGACCTCCAAGTCTCTCCAATTTATATCCATTAGTGAGGGTGTGTGACACACTATTAGGCATGTGAGCCTACATTACAAATCTGACCAACCTTGCACATGTGGAAAATAAATTCAAAATATATGTTCTGCTCATCCAATCAAGATGATCTTTAGATCAATCTTGCACCTCTCCGAAAGAGGAATCCAACAAAAATATGACCATCGTCATATGAGCAGTGCAACATGGAGTTTGGACCTAGTTGCCCAAAATTAACAAAAAGTTTCTTTGACAGATATTGTCTCGTGCTGACTAACCTAATCAATCGCAACTCAAACCTGAGCGTATCATGTTTCCACTGAACTCTGCTCAACCTCCCTATAAGACCAATGCCTTCCCTTTGTTTCTGTTTGGCTTTTTCCTGGTAAATTTTCTTGTTTTCCTTCAATTTGGTCTGGCATTGTTTTGGGCTCTCTTGGCTTCAGTATGACCTTTTACTGTCTCTTATTTCAGAATATTGTCGTTAACAACTTCCTTTTGTAAATTTGTGAAATTTAAATTGAGCAGATTTCAAGTTTAGTAATTAAACCTTTTCCTATTTTTTGGAATAGAGCTACAAAATTATCTGGGGAAGATGTTTCTTGAAAATATTAATTGTGATATATTTGCTTTGGAGGGCACAGATTGCCTGTGATTCAATCATTGGCAGAAGAAGTTAGGCAAACAACACAATCTATGCTATCACAGCTTCTTCAGAGACTTAGATCAAATATTCAGGTAAGTTTTGTTGATTGCCTGAGCTTTGGCAATTCATTTGGGTTGTAATTATCCTAGGTTGTTTCAGTTAAAACAGGGAACAAATCACTTGTCAAATTGTTATGAATCCAGCCAGATACCGACGAGTATGCCAGTGATATGTAAAAACTGATTAATCTAATTCTGTACTGTATATGCTTATCACAGTATATCTTCCAGTTAAGCTTTTTTATAAACGTCAACTGTAACTTATGCTTAATGGCATGCAGTTGCCGGAATGTCTTCGAGTGATTGGATACCTTCGTCGTTTAGGAGTATTTAATGAGCATGAAATGCGCTTACAGGTTTGCAACATCCCTGAATATTTTCCAGATTATATCATAAAGTTTCTGTTGTCTTTGATTATGTGAGAGGTGCTGAGTTTACAGGGAACAGTATGCATTACTCTTAAGGTATTCCATTTTGTCTTTTATGATTCTTTGTTGTGTTTACACTGAAGTTCCTATCTTGTATGACAGTTCTTGAAATGCAGAGAAGCATGGCTTGCAGCTATCATTGACGATTTGGACCAAGGGAATGTATATGAGTTTTTAAAACGAATGGCAGACTGCCACAGAGTGCATCTTTTTGATGTTGTTACACAATACCGGGCTATCTTTGCTGATGACACGTCTGGAAATGAAGAGAACTATGATGGTGGTCTGCTTTTCAGTTGGGCTATGCACAGGATAACTTCACATTTAAATACACTTCAAACTATGTTACCAAAAACAACTGAAGGTGTATCATTAGCAATTATTCTGGAGCAATGCATGGTAAGATTTGTCTTTTGGTTCATTGTTTGTCATATCCCTAGGGAATTTTTGCCCTTAGTGTCTTAGATCACATGACAAATTTCACCCAGATTTCTGTATTTTATTACAATCTTAGACAGTAATGGTATCAAGTGCACAATATTGTATGAAAACAGTAGATTACATCATTACATCAATAGCCCACAAATTCACATTCAGCTGCCTCAATAGATTCAGGCACATGATACCAGTTCAATAATACATATTGAATTATAAGCACAATACTCCACACTACAAATCTATGTTCACAACAGTTGCTAACACTTCTATGTCCTAAATCTGACCTTTAGTACCAGCCTCAACTATCTCTTACTGCTTCTCAACTGTCCTAGCCTACTGAATCTGACTGCTGCTACAGATTAAAGTATTAGGCTTCCATGACCAAGGTTTGACCTTGTGCTGTCCAGACTTAGGAAGATGACGCTGCCCAACAGGGATATCAATTGCTAGCTTACTACAACAGCCAGTGCTGCCAATCTCTGCACTGTTCCAAAGGCTTGATTTATCATCTTCCTGATGATTAAACCACAATCTAAGTTCAGTCTGAGAGGCTTCTTTGCTGCCACAGAAGTCACTTGAGAATCTTGTGGTGACAAAAGGAAGGTTCCGCTCCCCTAATACAGCCCTAACGAGTCCTTGATTCCACAGAGAAGTCCCTCTGTTGCCAAGCCAAGAGCATTGCTGCCCTAGAAGTGTCCAGAATGACCCTTGCTGGCCATGTCTGCTTCCAAGCAAGCTGCTGGGACACATATCAGAGTTGGAAATGGGGCTGCTGCCTCAATCAATGCCCTGAAACCTACTCACCACTCCTCCAAAGATTTCACTGCCCTAGTTTAATGCCCAGAAGTCACAGAGTACTTTCCAAGCCACAGTCCAATGAAATTCTCTCTTTGATTGCCAAAAACCAGATGAAATTGCTGTTGATAATTTAATTTGGTAGGGCAGTGATTAATTCAAATTCTCTTCTTGATAATTACTTGTGAGCTTACTTTTCTTACTTATGTATTCTCTTCTTAGCTTATTATGTCTTTCATCAAGTCAATTACCAAAACACACGAGACACAAATATAGGATCTTCAAGCCAGGGCCAAAACCTCTCCCTCTTGGAGAGGAAAACCCGCAAGGAATTCTTCTTATAGACTTTCAATTGACTAGTACCATGACCATGACTCAGACCCTTGACCTATGTATGCTTCCAAGACCTTGTCACTCCTTTCTTCTTGACTTCTTTTTGTTGATCCTCCCTTCAGCACTGCTCTGCACCAATACTAAGAAACTCGGTTCTTAGTGAATTCCTTTAGTCCTCCTAGAGATTCTTCAGCACCTTGTAGTATCTTCTTCTAGTCTCGGTCTTCTAGATATACTTCAGCACTTTGATAACACTGTCTTATCTTTCGACTTTCCTTTATGCACTGATCTGCACTTGCTTACTTAGAGAAACTCAGTCTCTATATAGCCACACATAACTCAGTTATTTACTCCTTCAATAGTCTTCCTTTTCGCATTCTATAATACTCTTGTTACAGCTTCTATTTGCACTTGCACCGAGCAGCACCAGCCCTGTTCTATACTCGTACCAAGTGTCAACAGTCTTGAGAACTGTTCTCGGACTTTTCTTTATTCACAGGAATCGTATCACAGAGTTTTACCTCAGAATCACAGTGACCTATCCTTGCATTACTCAGTAAGTGTCTTCGCTTTACTCCCTGTTCTTTTATATCTGTGATCCGTACCTTTTAAGTTGCAGACTTGTCCGAAGTTATATCTTCAAATGGACCGCAGACCTATGCTTTATATTGTGACATCCTTCTTCATTTTAGGCCGACCCGCCAATCCGTGTGTAGGTCGACTTGTTCAGAGGTATGTAACCCGATTTTGTCCACTACTCATTTGCTGTCCTTAGGAGATGTTTAACGCTGGTCTTGAGCATCATATGGAGCTGTATCTTCAAGGCTTATATGACAAGGTCTTGAGCATACTTCTTTGACTAGACTCTTCATATGCATGACTCTTAATTTGTACCTTTATGACATGAAGACAACTCCCTAAAAGACATCAAGAAGAAGGTTTTTGACCTATAATAAAAACCTTGCTTATGAAACCCATGAAGCAAGCATAACAAAAATACATTTTATTATCTTTGTTTTCTTCACTACATAAATACATAATTACATAGTCAATATGAAGACCGATCCTAGTACACTTTCCAACACTCCCTCTTAACTAGGGAGGTATTCATAATGGTACATGGTCACTTTCAATCTGAAGAATCTCATAAGAAGAATCGGATTGGTAATTGTATCTGTATAGCATCATATCAACCAGCATTATCCTAGTGCAAGGCCTTGATTAACAACCCCATCTCTCAACGAGACAATGGGCTACAATACTGGCGAGACACATGACTTATAGACACCATAGTCATTGTTTCTCCAAGGTACATACTCTGCCCAAGTGTTCCCAGAGTATGACCTTCTTGGACTATTCTTCTCTTGGGTAGCTAGCCCTCAAAGAATATCGGTCCTCAACTACTCTTATCTTGAATGCCCTATCTCATTCTCAAAGAGTATCGGATGCCAGATGATTACCCAATCCTCCATTTTGTCTTCCAGGTGAAGACCAGAATGATGTGTCTATCCATTCTCTCCTCATGGCCTTCACTAGACTTATGGCTGTTAGTCCTGGTCTAGTCCATTACACATGAATTAGAGAATCATATGTTGAAATTTGATGACTAAATTTTTTTCCTGCAATCCCAACCCAGTTTTAATTTCACCGTATCACTCCCATTCAGTTCAATGCCTTTTCCCATAAACATACATTCAACATATGGAATTCTGGAAATGAAATTTTCAGATTAAAACACATGGGACTGTCAACACATGCTGAAAATAAATATGAACATAAACAAACCAACAACACATAAAAAAATACACACAGATTTTTGGTCAACTTAGACCCAGGCAAAACCCCTTCAATCTTCTTGGGGGAAAACTTGTTAGAAAGCTCTTCAAATTTATTTATCTTTTAAGTTTAGGAAAAATACATTTGCAGACAAAAAAAACAGCAAAATACAACATATCTCTTTAGGCCAAAACTCCTTGAAAACCATGCCCACTTTGCCTCGATTTCCATGCTCACTTGAAGTTGAAATTGTATTGTACGGACACAGAATGTACTGTACCGATTGTGTACGGACTATACGGATTTCCGTACCATTGTACGATTTTTAAAATTTTTTCCTCAAAAACTTCTCTCGAACTGCGTGCAGCTCACAACATTAAATGTTATTCGTACTGTACCTTCTGCTGTCTTTTTTGCCTTGATTTCCATGTCCAACTTTGCCCAGAAATCACTCCTTCAACTTGCTGTAACAATTTCTCTTTCAAAACTTTTCTCCAGCTCTTAGCCTCCTTTCTCCAATCTGTTCATGAAGAATGAATGAATGCATTCTCTCTTTTCTTTTCCCCCTTTTGTTTCCCTAAATGACTTTTGGGCAACCCTAAGATCTAATGGCTCAGATTTATTTAGATCAAGGGATGAGAATAAATGTTCATTTAATTCTCACTTTATATTTTTTAACTCACCCATTAAATAAAGTATCGACATTGTATTTTATGTCTAAAGTCACTTTTCACTTTATAATTTAACATTGACTTTACCACTTATAAAGTCACTTTCACTTTATAATTTAATATTGACTTTATCACTTATAAAGTCACTTTCACTTTATAATTTAATATTGACTTTACCACTTATAAAGTCACACTTATGAAAATAATTATTTTGGACACTTTTCCCTAGGTAGAGACTAACCCATGGGAAACCACTTGTTCAAGGTACATTAAAAATCAACATCATATACGTCACTCCCTCTTAGCATAGGAAGGACATACTTCAAGTTTCTTCCAAGTAAGAAACTTACCACCAAGCTCCCTCTTAACCAGGGACCTGCAGCAGCAATGGTGAGACACCCAACTGCTCATGAAGAATTCCTCCCTGGAGTGTAAAAACTTTGGTAAACTTTATAAGTATATATTATTATTGATAAAAGATGAGATGATTACAAGTGAGGATCACCAAGGCTTTAAATACAGCCTTATGGTGTCCCTTGGCGAAGAGGCATGACATTAATAAACCTAAGATAATTATATCTAACTAATAACTAATAAAATATACATAACATTTAACTATATCTAACTAATAATTAATAAAATATACATAACATTGCCCCTCTCTTAAAGATACTTTGTCCTCAAAGCATACGTAATGGATGGACAACGTTGACGAATGCCTGGGTTTCTCGAGCGGCGAGCTCTTGCTTCCCACATTTTAAAAAGATCGTGGAGCATCTTCTCGAGTTCAATCTGTTGGTGATGTGGATCGTGACAAGATTTGATATTGAAGGGGTCAGGTCCTTTCTTGACTTCTATTGGATGTTCATGTTCCTTATTAGGAGGTATTTTTATTGGCAGGTCTTGGAAGACTTTTTCGTGTTTCCAAACTATTCCTTGTTCTTCTAGTGATTTTTTGTGATTCCTTTCTAGATTTAGAGGTAAGTTACCAACAATTATCGTTCGATGCAACTTCTTCTCATCATCAAACACTTCCTTCTTAACAACCATATGTGCTTCATCACCGAAGGCCTCAACAGCTTCTAGCGCTATATAAGTGGCTTCGGCTGTGTTTGTCCCTTCACATTTTTCTTTCAATTCTGGGGATGAAACATTTTGCTATTTATAAGCATCTGTATTTTCATGGTTTCTTTCATTTTCAATGACTATGTCTGTTGTTGCATCTGTGATAGCAGTCACGTTAAATTCTTTATGTGGCTCTTTCACCGACCTTGTTTCTTTTTCTGCCATTGAATTTTCATTTATATAAAAGTTCTTAATAACTTTTGTTGCTGCATCACTGGCTTTATTAGTGGAATGAGTTGCATTTTCTTCTCTTGGTTTCTCAGCTCTATAACTTTCATGGTTGATTCAGTCCTTGCTTCTAGGTATTTCAACACTATAGTTTTCATGTGAGCTGATTTCCAATTCAACCTCATTCAATTGCTCTTTTTCAAACATGTTATATTCATGATTATGATTTGAATTAGCTATATTGTTCAGTTGATTATGTTCAACATTCGGGAATATTGGTTTTTGCATTAGATTTAACTTGTCCATAATGGCATTAAATTTCTGCATCATTTTGTTCTGATTGTCCTTGGCCTCCATACGTTTTAGCCATATTTGCCTTTTTATCTAATCGACCATCGTCATTGATGAAGACATACTCCTCATACTCCTTGTAATTAGGGCTTATCCCCTTTTCCTTAAGAGCTTTGACCTCGAAGCTGTACTTTTTTGACAATTTTCTTCACTCAAGATTTATCTTCTTTGGCATATGTCATTCACCACTAGTACCTTCTCTTGTAATGTTGTCTTTGAAAATAGGAATTTTTATTTTATTTTAATTTTTTTATTTTTTAAATAATAATAATAATAATTCTTATTATTATTATTTTATTATTTGAATTATATATATATATATATATATATATATATATATATATATATATATAATTATGGGGAAAAAAATTTGTAACTTTGAAAAGTCACGTTGTTTTGAAAAGTCACGCTATTTTGAAGAGGGGGAATGGTTTTTAATACCATGGGCTCCCAAAACCACGAGTAATTATTCTTCCTTATTTATTTTTCTTTTTTAATTTTTATTTGTCTTGGTATGCACGTATATGTACTTCTTTATATATCTTTTTTTTCTTTTGGAACTATTTTTTTTTAAATATTTTTTTTCTTTTTAATTTATTTCCCCCTTTATGTTAACTTTCCTTCTCTCTTTTATTTTATATATATATATATATATATTTCTTCCTTCTTCTTTTTTTAAAACAAATGTTGCTGCCCAAAGCACTTGGTTTAAAAAAAAATCTGCAATTCTGGAATTTTCTTTTAATTCCTTAATTCTTAGTGATCACACAGATCCTGAAGAGCGACTGCTCCGATACCAATGGAGTGTAAAAACTCTGGTAAACTTTATAAGTATATACTATTATTGATAAAAGATGAGATGATTACAAGTGAGGATCACCAAAGCTTTAAATATAGCCTTATGGTGTCCCTTGGAGAAGAGGCATGATAGTTGATCATGCCCTTCCACATTAATAAACCTAAGATAACTATATCTAACTAATAATTAATAAAATATACATAACATTTAACTATATCTAACTAATAATTAATAAAATATACATAACACTCCCCTCGATGTCATGGATTTTGATATTGAGGAATCTTCAACTTTTGGCTTTGTAGGGCACAGATCATCCATCACTTTCATCCATGAGTCATGTCATCCACCTAAAAGTGATTCATCAGTCCTTTTTCATCTGGTCCACCTTTATGCCATGCTGCTTTATTTTGAACCATCTCCCAAAGATGTTACATCCTTCCACATGATTAGCAGCCCTGCATAAACTTATTCAGATAAACATATTATTGTGGAGGTAAATCCCCTCTTCGGACAGAGGTGATCCCTACTAGCCCAGATCGGGTCTAGCAACAATCGTTCACGCTACGGTGCAGGTTCCTAATTGAAAATAAACCAACTAGCGATGAAGGCTTACCTGGAATCCAACGCTGTCGCTCGTAGAGAAAGTAGCGCTCCTGTTCCTTAGCTCGCAGCGGTCCGTCTCCCAAAATCTAAAGTGATCGGACACCCTGCACACACGCGAGGGCTAAAACAAACGCAGAGTGTAAAAAATTATTGTAACGAAGGCTATATACAAATTAGGATAAGACATAACTCATCATCATAATCAACAACAGGAGTGGAACCATAACCAATAGTCGCTTATCATTAATCAATCAAAGAAGAATACAACCATAGCTCTGACGCTGAATTCTCCTTCGGAGGGTCGCCAGCGGAACACGTCTCGACAAAGCCTGTCGGGGATGGTTCAACTTCTCTTGAACATATAAACGGCACAACAGTGAGTTTGGCAGTATTTGACATCAATAGATCAGAGGTCATGATGATGAGGCAAAGAGCAAATGAGAGGTCAAAAAGGATCACCCAAACCGACGGAGGCAAGTGGAAAACGTGATGAGATGTCCCCAACCCGACACGAACGCAGACAAGTGCCATGTTCAAGAGCGACATACTGTCGACGTGACAATGATGTTGGTTCCATTTTCCCCACCATTTCTGGCAAGTACCTCTTTATTTTTACACAAGCTTGAAGAGGATACCATATGCTTGCTGTATAAGCCCATCCTAGTACATTTAACAAGCCCTAGGAAGGAGAGATTCGAATACCGTCATTACGACTAAATCTGATGTCATCAGGGTTTAACGAGTCTGACAAAGGAAGAACTCGGCGTCTTTTCATGTTTAGAGAGTTTGAAAAGACAGTGGAAAAGTAAACTCCAAATGTCCCTTTTCGTAAATAGTCCCTCAGATCCGAAAAGGTAGAAAACTTTATCTAAGAAAACCTCCTAGTCGCAATAGGCTAGGGTATTCCTTTTTCGTAAATAATCTATCCCAGCGCGAAAAAGGGGTAAACGTATACTGGGTAGATGTCGTTTTGTGGCCACTTTAATGAGATCGAAATGACAAGGGCCTCGACAATCTTTTCATGTTTAGAGAGTCAGAAAAGAGCTGAAAGATGACTCCAAAATGACTTTTTCGTGTATTTACCGAGTCCGAAAAAGTATAAAATACAACTCGTGTCACCGTTTAAGTTGCGTAAAAACCTGTTGCTGCACATAAAGGCAAGTGTAAAATCCATTTTCGACAAAATATATCAAAATATTAATAAAAAATGACTTTTAAGACCTAATTAGATTTCAAAAAGTTATAAATAAGTCTCAAATGGTAAAAACAAAATTACTTTTACTATTTACCTCGTTGGAGAGCAACAGTGGTCCATTTTGTGTGCAAACTTCTGACAGCGAATACGACTGATCCGGGACGTTATCCAGTTTCGCGTTTGTTCCAGGTAATAGGCGTTTCCTTAAGCTCCATTCCAATCCATTTTTTATATGTTTTTATTATACAGCGTGAAAGAACGGGCAAACCATTTTTTTTAAAATTTTAGGGCTTCGCCCATTAGCGCGGGTATCGGGCATGGACCCGCGCCAGCTGAATATTCTTCTGCAAAGTCCAGCATGTGGCCATGTGCTTTGTTGAGAAAACGATCATTATATTTCAAAACAACAATTTTCAACTCAAAATTTTGAAAATATGAGAAATTTATCTATATGGATTTCAAATATTAGAATGTAATATGTTTTTGATTGTATGATTGTTGATGGGATATAAAGGCAAAAATGGTTATCGAATGGAAGGAGGAACATGGAAGGAAAGATGAAATAGCTATCGAGAATGACTTTGCGCAGGCGCATAAACTGTTGTCTTAAAAAAAATTCTTTAAGCATACATTTGGCGACTACGGCCGGAGCTACTACAATACTTGGTCAGTATATGGGATGAAAATGAAGAAGTGTTTAAGCTTCGGGACCAAGTGTTGGAACTTGAGGTTTCCGGCGTATATTTCATAACCGGACTGTCGCGCAGAGGTCCGGTGCCCATCCTGACAGGCAGCAGACCATCTGGGGAAAAGATGGAGCAGGTAATGGCGAGGGTGTGCCCAGGGGCACGAACCGGATCAGGAAGCGGGAAAGTGGACATCCACACTGTCCAGGATCTAGCATTGAGAGTAGTGCTACACACCATCACACGAGCTGCGGGATCGCAAGCTCCACACGAGGCAACCAAGGCCCAACTCCCGCTAGCCGCTGAGTGTATGAGTCCAACACGGTTTGATTGGGCTACTGCAGTGAACAACAAATATCAAAAGGCAGCTTACAAGGTGCAAGCAAGTCAAACTGAAGCAGTTTGGCTACAGTTCCATTTTGGTATCGTTCATCCTGGAACGACTACCTATCTTTCAGGGCCAAGGGGCCATAGTTGCTGAGCCGATACCAAGAGAGCCAAGGATGGCTCGCTGGGTAGCACTTATGCCCAGGTCAGGAGGAGGCCAACAAATGTCCTGGAGGCCGGAGTTTTTTGGATGGTTACGACGTCAGTTGATCGTGGTCGAGGATTGGCCCTATGCCGGGACCGATTTCACTGGAGACCCAGATCTCCCACTCCCAGAGGGGGATGACTGGGACGAGGAATTGGGTATGACCTCTCTTTTTGATTTTTATGTTTTATGATTTTTTGGATAATACATGTCCGTTTTAACACCAGTTTTATGTATGCAGATGTCGGCCCAGAGAGACCTGCCGGTATGTCTCCTATTGCACGGAGAACTCAGCCCGCAGCTGACCCTCAGGCGGAGGGTGCTGAGGGAGGAGAGTTGATCTAGAACCTTGAGGGGATTGCCCGAGGGATTCCAGACTACGCCTGGCTGGCAGATGTCCCGATGGCGTATTAGAGACATACGGTGGGAGTGCCTAGTCGCCTCCACCGACTTTTGAGACGCTTAGTGCGCGCGGTAGCATGTTACCACGAGCACCATGCGGATTAGACACCTAGGGCTTCTTTCATGCATATATTTTTTGAGAGACATGTCGTCTCCGGATGTATTAAGACGAACATGTATATTTTTTATTTTATGTGATGCACACTATGTAAACATTTCGACACATATATATATACATACCTATTTCTGGATGGATCTTCTCACATGTGATGATGTTTTATAAATTGCGCAAATGTCTATCTAAAACCAAATTAGCTACTGCATCTGTTAATGTATTCATATGTTTGGGTATGTGTTGATATGTAATATAGTCAAAATTTCTTTCCAACAGACGAATACGCAAATACAGACGTAAAATGGATGGATTTCTTACTGAATAATGCCCGTTAAGTTGTAATACTACAAGTTGTGAGTCTAGATACACAAGTAATTCACGAATGCTGAGGTTTACAACCTCGGTTAATAATTCCAATACGGCACTATACAGCCTCTTCATAGACCTTAGTATTACTTCGTATTATTTTCCTAGATTGAATTTATATAAAGCTCAGTTATTTCACATAGATTCATTTTCTTTGCTAACTTTCAAGATTAACCCCCCTTTTTTTTCAAAAATCAACATGACTTTCTTTGCTATATTTTTCTTTGTCCTTCTTCATTATAATCTTCAATTTACTTTCATGTATTCACTACTATTTAATTAAAATACTACCTTATACTATATTCCATATATATATATTTCGACATTCAATATATAATGTTGTTCCTACACCCATACCACTCCCTCACTTTCACAAAGCTACCTTGTCATGCTACATTCTACGCATCTTTATTTTGACATGTCTGCAAATTCTCTTAATTTATATGATTCAAAATAGAAGTACACAAGTCGATGCATTAGAAAGGTCTTGGCGATACACAATAGAGAGAAACCTTTCGACTTTGTACTAAGTGGAGTCACTGTGTTTGTATTACTATACCACAATTTTAACATAAAGTCTCAGTAATTATAGATATTAAAAATGTTAGGTCCCTATATTACTAGTATAGTCCCTTATTGTTGTTAGTGTAACCCTCTTATTGTTATTATTGAACCCTTGTAACCCCCATTTTGTTATTATTGTGCCCTTAAATTAGTATTGTTAGGTCGGCTAGGATTACATTGTGGCCCACTAGGATTATATTATGGCCCCATGGACTCCTATATATAGAAAGGAGGTTTTGTAAATTGTATCATCAAAGAATTGTGCATTCATGTAATGTGTTGGAGGTTTCCCCCTCGAATTGGCTCATTTCTAAGGCATTGATATCTCTTTTCTTCTATTTTTGGAGCTGGTTACACAACATTTGGTATCAGAGCTTTGGATTCTAGGGTTTTTCTGCTCCAAACAGGTCATCGTGGCATTTTCGCTATAACTTTTTTTCTACAAACTTTCTGAAGCTGAAATTTTAGGGTGCGAAGTCGAAATCCTGAGGAAGATTGTCTAAAAATTTCAAAGCTTGGTTCGCAATATTTTCGGAGATATGATCTGTGGAAGTTAGGTCTTTTTTCAGGCTCCTAAACAAGTCATCGTGGCATTTGCGCTATAACTTTTTTTCTACGAAGGTTCAGAATCTGAAATTCTTATGGTGCGAAGTTGAAATCCTGAAGAAATTCGTCAAACAATTTCAGAGCTTGGTTCGCAATATTTTTGGAGATATGATCTGTGGAAGGTAGTGCTTTTTCAAGCTCCTGAATTTCATCTCAAAGAGGTGATCGTGGGAAAAGTTTAATAACTCTCTCTCTGGGCATCGGATTGGAGTGCCGTAAAAAGTGGTCGCAAGTACACGGACTTTAGTTTCTTGGCTATCAATTTCAGAGATGAAGGATGAAACAGTGACATGTGGCAAGTCGTACAAGTTCGCTCTACTGAACTAGTCCATAATTAGGTCATTGTGGGAGATTGGACACAACTTTGTCTTGGAGAATCCAAATCGAGCGGACTGTGGCATTCGAAAGATAAGGGCTACGTTGGTACCGAAAATCAAATGTTGAACTTTGCGATCACAAATATAATCAATTTCAATATCAAGCTCCTCAAAAGAAAGTAAAAGGTGTGTATTTTTTTTTTGAATTGCATAAGTCTTGTTTGAAGAATCAAGTTGAATTGATTCCAAGGGCATATTGTAGAATAGATATCAGTATTGGATTCTAAAATGGCCCCTAAAAATAATTCAACACCCATTAAACCTTTAGAAGGCTCTACTATGACTCATGAAGACGAAGAATGGCAACATGACATATCAAAATTACAAGAGCAAGTGCAACAAATTTCGCTCTCGCAAAGAGCAACAAAAAATGACATGGAAGTTTTGAAGAAAGGCATGGAAGCTAAGATGGATGGCATGGAAGCTGGCATGGAAGTTAAGATGGATGACATGAAATACAACATGGAAAACACGAAGAATGATCTAAAAACAGACATCAAAGGTTTGACAAAGTCGATACAAGAAATGTTTCCTAATGGTGAAAAGATAGTAGAAGAACCTTATGATGAGAACAAAATCAATGTTAATCGTGATTTGATAAACTCTAATGTTGGCGGGAAGAACCACCATATTCCAAAAATGGATATGAGGAAGTTTGATGGAAAGGATCTGTAACATGGATACTACAGATGGAGCAATATTTTGATCTCCATAACGTGCAAAACACACAAAAGGTACACATTGCAACTTTACATTTAGAACAAAATACATTTGTATGGTATCGATGGCTTTGCTCCTGTAAAAAAATTGTCACTTGGTCAATTTTTACGGAGGAAATGATAGCACATTATGAGGATACAAAAAGCAACACCTTCTTTAGCCAATTGATAAATCTCAAACAAAAGGGTTTAGTGGCGGAGCACATTGAGGACTTACAAAAAATGAATATAAGGGTAACGGATATTCCAGAGGAACACAGAATTGATCTCTTCATAGTTACTTTAAAGGATAACATCCAACATGAAGTTCACGTTTTGGAACCTGATTCATTGGAGAAGGCATTCAGGTTGGCAAGAAAAATTGAATGTAAAATAATGGCTACAAGGAAGCCTACCACTCAATTGTATAAAGAAGGAAGTGTTGCTACACATAGATTTCCACAACCTACAATGTTGGCACCACAAAAATTGGAAGAAAAAAGAGAAAAAGCGCTTTGCTACATTTGTGATAGAAAATACACTAAAGGTCATAAGTGTGCTGAGAAGAAATTATTTTACATAGATTGTGAAGAGGAAAAAGAAAATGAACAAGAGGAGGATATACACCAAGAACCAACTCTAGAAGAGGAAGAAATGAATATGACCATATCGTGTAATGCACTGGCAGGAATTACCACTCCTCAAACTCTCAAGATAGAAGGACAAATCAAGAAGAAAAAAGGTAATAGTGTTGATTGATTCGGGTAGCACCCATAATTTTATTCATTGTAGGTAGCCAATGAATTAAATTGTTCTATCTTGACACCCGAGAATGTGGTAGTGGTTGCAAATGGAGGAACTATAAATTGCTTTCTGGAAAATGCCATAATATCAAGCTAACCATGGGGGAATATGTATTGACTAGTCCAATGCTTTCCATTCCTATGGGAGGTGTTGATGTTGTACTAGGAGTACAATGGTTACAATATTTGGGGACGGTAGCTTTTAATTTTCAAGAACTTTTCTTGAATTTTTTTTCAGAAGGAAAGGAAGTCGAACTACAGGGTATTGCAGGGAAGCCGGAAAAGATAATAAGTTCTAATGTCATGACAAAGCTTCTAAAGAAAGAACAATGAGGCGTAATTGCACAATTATGCTCACTAGAAGTTCCAACATCAAAATTATATATTTCTGTAGATCTCCAAAAATTCTTGGACAATCATTCCAAGCTATTTGAAACTCCCAAAGGACTCCCACCTATTCATGATCATGATCATGTTATTCATTTGATTCCAGGAATTGTTCCTCCAAACATTAGGCCTTATATATATCCTTATGTCCAAAAGAGCGAAATTGAACGTATGATTGCAGAAATGTTAGAGGCGGGTATAATTCAACCTAGTCAAAGTTCTTTCTCTGCTCCTATAGTATTGGTACACAAGAAGGATGGATCATGGCACATGTGTCCAGATTATAGGGAGCTCAATAAACTCACCATTAAAGATAAATTTCTCATTCCTGTGATTGATGAATTATTGGATGAATTACATGGAGCAATTTATTTTACCAAGTTGGATCTTCGTTCAGGATATCATCAAATTAGAATGAAGACTAAAGATATTCCAAAAACGGCATTTCGAACTCATGAGGGTCATTATGAATTTTTGGTCATGCCTTTTGGCCTTACCAATGCACCTTCTACATTTCAAGGGTTGATGAATTCCATTTTCAAACCCACCCTTAGAAAATTTGTGCTAGTATTTTTTGATGATATACTAATCTACAGCAGGTCTTGGAAGAATCATGTTGAACATGTTGACAGGGTACTCAAACTATTGCAGGAGAAACAATTATATGCAAAAACATCCAAATGTTTCTTTGGAGTACAAGAGGTGGAATATCTGGGTCATATTGTATCTCACGAGGGTGTTAAAGTAGACCCTAAAAAAATTAAAGCCATTAAGGAATGGAAAGTCCCCACAACCATAAAGCAGTTGCGAGGATTTCTCGGGTTAACGGGGTATTATCGCAAGTTTTTTAAGAATTATGGGAGAATAGCAACACCTCTAACAACATTATTGAAGAAAATGCATTTTCATGGACTCCTGAAGCAACTAAGGCCTTTGAACATCTTAAAGAGGCAATGTGCCTAGCACCGGTCTTAGCTACGCCAGACTTCACAAAAACCTTTATTGTGGAATGTGATGCATCAGGAAATGGAATTGGTGCGTTTTAATGCAGGAAGGAAGACCCATTTCTTTTGAAAGTCGTCCAATCAAAGGAAAGTATTTACATAAACCTATTTATGAGAAGGAAATGTTAGCAATACTGCATGCACTAAAGAAATGGCGAACTTACCTAATGGGAAGACACTTCAAGGTAAGAACTGATCATGATAGTCTTAAACACTTTTTGGAACAAAGACTATCTTCAGAAGAGTAGCAAAAATGGGTCACAAAGATGTTGGGTTATGACTTTGAAATAATCTACAAAAAAGGAAAGCTTAATGTTGTTGCAAATGCACTCTCAAGAAAGAATGAAGAGGTGGAAGCATTGCTTTGTACCATTTCTATTATCCAACCAGATTGGATAACCGAAGCAAGAGATGAATGGAAGAAGGACAAAGATGTATGGACACTCATTCAAAAGTTGCAGCAAGATCCTAGTACATCTGATACATCTAGTTGGAAAAATGATTCCTTATGGTACAAAGATCGCTTATATCTTTGTAAGAATTCCCAACTAAAACAAAAGATTCTTCTGGAATTGCACACTTCTCCTTTAGGAGGACACTCAGGATTTTTAAAAACTTACCACGGGGTGAAGAAAGAATTTTTTTGGGATGGCCTTAAATCTGATATTCAAAAGTTTGTGGCAGAATGTTTGGTTTGCCAGCAGAATAAAGTTGAGACAATTAAGACCCCGGGTCTTCTACAACCTTTATCCATTCCAAGTCAACGTTGGGAGAAGATTTCAATGGATTTTATCACGAGTTTACCTAAGTCTGAAGGAAAGAGTGTCATCATGGTGGTAGTTGATAGACTTACCAAGTATGCACACTTTTGTGCATTATCTCATCCATTTAAAGCAAGTACAGTTGCTACTACATTTATGGACAGAATTCAAAAGCTACATGGAAGCCAAAGGGTTATTGTGAGCGACAGAGATCCCATTTTTACTGGAAATTTTTGGACGGAGTTATTTTCTTGTTTGGGTACTCAATTAGCTCATAGCTCATCTTATCATCCTCAATCGAATGGTCAAACTGAGATAGTAAATAAATGTTTGGAAGGATATCTTCGTTGTTTTGTATCTGATAAACAAACACAATGGGTCAAGTGGTTACCTCTCGCGGAATGGTGGTATAACACTTCCTTCCATACTGCAGCAAAAATGACCCCATTTATGGCACTTTATGGATATCATCCACCATCGATCACATCATCTTTAAGGGAAAATTCGAAGGTTCAAGCGGTGGAAGATCACATCGAGCATCAGCAAGAAGTTCTCCAACTCTTAAAGGATAACCTGAATTTGTCACAAAATCGAATCAAACAACAGGAAAATCAACATCGCAGCGAGAGAAGTTTTGATGTAGGAGATTGGGTATTTTTACGGCTACAACCATATAAACAAATGTCCCTCAAGCAAGCTAAGAAGGATAATAAATTATCGCCAAAGTACTATGGTCCTTACAAGGTGTTGCAAAAGATTGGTACCAAGGTTACTTGGAAGCGGGAGCGGGAGCGCGGAGCGCCATTTTTAAAAGTTTCCGAGTCCGGAGCGTTTTCGGGAGCGTTTATATATATATATATATATATATATATATATATATATATATATATTTTAATATTTTTAATATTTTTATATTTTGATGCATATATGTCAACAAAAACATGTAGAATGATGAATTAGACATAAAAAACATAAAAACATAGATTGAATCATATAACATCAATCATCTAGAAGTTATAATCTTCATCAACCACACCCACGAGTTGGAAGCATACAACATATTGACTGTTGAGTCTCGCAAATCATCAATCTGAAGGTTTCAAGCTTTCAAAATTCACTATATAACATTTATCATCATTGATATATAACATTTATCATCATTGATTTCAAATTTCAATATCTAACATTTATCATCATTGATTCATTGATTTCAAAATTCAATATACATTTATCATCATTGATTTCAAATTTCAATATCTAACATTTATTATCATTGATTCATTGATTTCAAAATTCAATATACATTTATCATCATTGATATATAACATTTATCATCATTGATTCATTGATTTCAAAATTCAATATATAACATTTATCATCATTGATATTATATAACATTTATCATCATTGATTCATTGATCACCATATAACTTTCATGAAACATCATATTCATAATTCATAATGACTTGTAAACAGTAAACTTATAAATGCCAACTTCAAAGTTTCACCTTTCAAATTCAAACTTCAAACTTAAATTGTCATTAAATATATGAAATCAGAAAGAGTCAAGTTTCAACTGTTCAACTGTCAACAACAATTAGAAAAGACTAGTAAACAACAAATCTATTTTATCTCCTGGCTGGCCCCTTGCCACGCCCACGAGAAATGTCTAATTTGTGCAACCCACGAGGAAATGGTGGTCTTCTAGTACTCTCAGGAGTACCACGACCATGACTAGAAGGTGGAGGCTGGATCTGCAAAGGAACAATAGTGTGATATCAAGAACTGGCGCTGGCACTGGCACTGGCACCCGCACTGCTACTAGTAGATGGTGGGACTGGCCCTGTGTGTGGCGGTGCTGCTGATGCTTCATCATCATCCCTAAAAAGTTATGCTTCCAATTCTTCCATATGTACCGTGTCGTCCTCCAAATTATCATCCTCTGGGTTGTTGTCCCAGACTCTGTATGATTGATCCTCATTTGCCCGATCATAGTAATGGCTCAACAACCTCAAGTTGTAATGCACATAAACCAAGCTTTCAGCTCGATTTTCGTTCAGCCTGTTTCTTCTCACATTGTGTATGAAGCTGTAGGTGCTCCAACACCTCTCTGCAAAAGAAGAGTTCAGAACCTGTGAGAGAACTTTCTTGGCCAACTTTGACAAAAGTCCCATGCCGCCATATGCTTCCCACCATGTGAGAGCATCAAATCTGTCCCTGTCTTCCATTGCATGGAAAGAACCAAAGTTAGCAGTGCAACTGAAGTATTTACCTAATTCAAGGCGCAATCTAGCACACTCCTCCTTGTCAGGTACCAACTTGTCCAATGCCTTCATGTACCCCTCTTGTACTTTTGGATTTGTGTGAGCATAGTTATTAAAACCGGAACCGGTGGACCTAATGAATCGGGTTTCTAACCGGAATTGGTCTAACCGGGAGCGGTCATATCTTAATGAATCGGTTTTAAAAAAAATACATTAAATAATTATTTTTTAATAAAAAAAACTATTTTTAAGATTTGCAACCATGATTCCAAGCCAATAGAGACAAAATATGCAAAGTTTGCTCATTTATATACCGTGCAAAGGTGAATATATCAAAATGGCACAGAGTGCAATACATATCATCGAAAAATACATAAGCAATGAGGCTCCAAATGGCCCATAAAGTCCCAAAACAATGCTACAAGCTATGAGGCCATTGGCCTAATACAAGACTACATATTAGTGATCAACAACATGATCACTCCTCATCATGATCAAAATCATCACCACTACTAGACAAGGGATCATCAACATGAGATACATAAATAATATGGCTCAAAGTTTGAGGACTCCTAAAACTCCTCTACAACTTTAGTAGTAGTAGTAGTAGCAAAAATAGACATCAAAACTACAAATCAACGAGCAACATGGTCTCTCATGAAACTCATCATTGATTCATCGCTACTAGAAATGGGATCATCAACAAGAGATACATAAACATCATCTAGCTCAAAGTCTTTAGACTTGGATTGCTCAACCTTATAACATGATAGAAATTGAAAAAGTTTAACATGCCTAACCAATGATTTTGGTTTGAGTGAAGAGTTCATCTCCTCAACCTTAAAATGCGGTAGAAAAATATTAGCATGCCTAACCAATTGTTTTCCTTTGATTGAAGGGTACATCAAGGTTCTTAAAGGACTTCATGCTCTTGATCAAATGCCAATATCATACCCTTACACATGATAGAATCAAATGGAAACATTGCAAATTCCCAAACCATGAAACCCTGAAAACAATTAAGTCTGCTGAATTTTGAGTGAAACCTAAAATTCTAGTTTCTCCATATGAAATCCAATGAGGTCGAAACCACTCTTAAACATCCTGAGTCGTTTCATGGTAATGTTAAAAATTTACCTCCACATCAGCCCTAAAACCCATTTCTGGCCTTAAATAAATCGTTTTTTTCATTGAAAAAAATTTCCGCCCAGTGGGAAGCATTTTTTGTTTCGGGGAGCATTCGGGAGCGAACGCTCCCCGAGCGCTTCCGACGTTTAAAAAACGCTCCCGAAGCGTTTTTTAAATGCCAGAAGCGCTCAGGGAGCGTTTGCTCCCGAGCGTTTCCGGAAACGCGTAGATTGGTACTATGGCATACAAATTGGAGCTTCCTGCTTCTTCGTGAGTACATCCAGTTTTCCATGTTTCATGCTTAAAGAAGGTTATAGGTGAAAATCTTCCAGTTCAAACAATATTGCCAGAACTTGATGAGGAAGGAAAAATCATATTGGAACCTGAAGCGGTCAAGTGGAAGAACTTACCCACTGAAGATTCTACATGGGAGGATGAGAATTTTATACAGAAGCCCCTAAAGCTACTCAAGCGTTGAGGACAACACTTTTTTGAAGGAGAGGGGCATGTTAGGTCCCTATTTTACTAGTATAGTCCCTTATTGTTGTTAGTGTTACCCCCTTATTGTTATTATTGTACCCTTGTAACCCCCATTTTGTTATTATTGTGCCCTTAAATTATTATTGTTAGGTCGGCTAGGATTACATTGTGGCCCACTAGGATTACATTATGGCCCCATGGACTCCTATATAGAAAGGAGGTTTTGTAAATTGTATCATCCAAGAATTGTTCATTTATGTAATGTATTGGAGGTTGCCCCCTCGAAGTGGCTCATTTCTAAGGCGTTGATATCTCTTTTCTTCTCTTTTTGGAGCTGGTTACACAACAAAAAATAAAAGAAAATCAACACCTAGTTAAATAATTCCTCTAAATTTAACCCCTCCTCAAAATAGTCAAAACTCTCCTAGCAGCCTTGAATTAATATATATATATATATATATATATTATTTTAACTTAATATCAAAATCTTTATGAATTATTATGAAAATATCTATTCAATTATTATGGTTAAAATATTCAACATACTTTCCAATTATAGGTTCATGCCCTTCTTTGGAATCCGTAATGGGCTTAGCGGGTCTTGATTTGGTATGTGAAGCTAACTCAATAATACGAAGGAATGTTTATCATGGGGCTAACCTTACAATAAAGGCACCCACCTTCTCCTTTACGACATGCTTCTCTCCCTTCTTCGCCATGCTTTTCCCTTTTGTCTTGATCCAACATTCGGTGGGGCAAGTCAAACTAAATACATAATAGAGAATATCGAAGTGGATCACCCGTCCTAAAAATTTTAAACTAGGTCCTTTTGATGCGTCCAATAATTTTTATAATTTTTTAGAGCGAAATCCTCTGGCTATAGGTTGTCTGGCTGGAAGGTATGGAATTCATAGATAAAAGTCCGGTCGGGCTCAAACATGCATGGAAGGCACAGGGTGCTATTTACGTATACAATAATTCAGACACACGAAATATAGCCTCTAGAATCGGATTTTCATCTTATATAAGCAATATGTAGGCTCTGTCTCCTCTTCGGTTGCTGACGCGTCATAATTTTTATAAGCCCCATTTTATGTATTCTCCATTCTTCCTCTGTGTCTTCCTTTAAATATACGTTGCATAATTCATTCACTTCCTCGCGACCAGAAGGATGCTGCGAAAAATTCTCTCTGCCATTAATTGTTCGCTCAAGCTTTCTCAGGCATACTGACGGATCTGTGAGAAGAGAGAATTTGTCGTACTGGTAGGGTTCTTCCAGCTCTTTTGCGATCCTCCTCCCTTGGACCGGCAATGGATCCATGGGATGGGAGAGAAATTACTGGATCTTGGACATTATCTTCGTCCCCCGCGTTATAGGTGGCCTAATGGTCATGGTTTCCTCGCTGGGCCTCTCCACTAGCTACTTCAGCGCACTTCTCGTCTCGGGCCTCCCCATGGCCCTGCTGCTGTCATCGTTTGGTTTGTTCCCTAGGCAGAAAGGTCGGAAGAAGGTTAGGGTTTACATGGACGGATGCTTCGACTTGATGCACTGCGGGCACGCTAATGCTCTTAGGCAGGCGCACGCGCTTGGTGACGAGCTAGTTGTTGGCGTGGTCAGTGACGAGGAAATTATAGCCAATAAAGGACCCCCGGTCTTGTCTCTTGAAGAAAGGATGGTGATGGGCTTACTGCGAACCTCTCTTTTACTTTTATTAACAACCAAAAACACTAAGGGACTCGATGTTCCAAGAACACTGCGTGCAATCTCCCAATTCGTATAACACTTACAACAGGTCGGGAGTCGGGCTCCCTCACTTAAACACTTGTGCGATTATCTTTGGTTGCTCCGACTTCCGACGAAAAGTCGAAGATCTTTACAGAAGTTGTGGTCTGGTTTGAAGCAACGGATTAACAATGGGACTACGAATGAAGACTTTCCGGCACATAAATATTTTTCATTACTAGTTAAGGTCAGGCATTGGTCCCCTTTTCTTTATTTTCTCACACCAACTTACATATGACAACCAGAAGTCCGTTGAACTTGCCTCTTGAATGTTTCTCTTTTATACACTCTAGACTCCTAACATTTCCTACAACACCGAGTCCACTTGAAACCTATTTAATTCTCCGCAATGCCTTCTCATTTTCTGATTCATTAAACTTATACTATAGAGCACAGTTTCAAGCACAAACTTTTTTTTTTTTTTTGAACATGACATGGCTTTCTCATGTTGGTTTTTTGTATCTTGGTTTGATACTTGGTTTAGTTCCTCCTTTGAGGGATGGACAATATTTCTAATCACTATTAAATTTACAATTAATATACCCTGTAACAACAACGCATAGTTTGGAATTTATTTCCATGTAAATGTTTCTTCCTAGAACTGGACAGAATCAGCATCAGAAACCTCAGGATTGTGGTTACCTGTGTAGGGCCACTAAGGTCCCGCAGAGTTTAAAATTGTGCTCTGATACCATGTGTAATACCCTTGATTTCAACAATTTAACCATATGTAATACTCAAATTAGACAATTTAACCATGCAATTTAACCAAAGAGTTTATTACAATTTCATCAAAGTGTACATATCTAATTTTATCATATAGTTTGGAGAATGACTGGAATTTCAAAGAGGATTTCAGTGGAATACCTGTCAATCGTTTGTAGCAATTTGTAGCAATTCCTGTTGTAGCAGTTACTCAAACCGACTCTACCTCCCAGCCTATCTGGGATCTACCTATACAGTCCCCGACCTAGAAGGTGATCTTCTAGCCCTCCATGCCCAGAATTCCAAGAACAAGCAAGACTCTCAATCAAAATTATTGTCAAAATTCCTCTCCTTCTCCTTCTCTTCAAAATTTTCCCCTTTTTCCTCTTCAGAATTTTCCCCTTCTTCCTCTTTAGGATCTCTCTCCTTTTCTCCAAGTTCTCCTTCCTTCTAGAATTTTTTCTCCCCCCTCTTCTCCTCCAAGTTCATGGTTAAATAGATTGGATTCATATTAAAATATTACCTTTTAATATATATCTAGGATTCACAAAAAATATTACTTTTTTAATAAATATAAGATTCACATTAGATATTTTCTTTTAATATATATATATATATATATATATATATATATATATATATATATTAACTAATTTATTTTACTTTATAACAATTAAATGAAAATTTCATTTTCATTATTTATATCAATGGGTCATTACAAAAAGGGGTCTTAAACCATGTTTTAAAAGTCGGACCTGGACTCAGAACTAATCAAGGGTCAACTCCGACTCGGAATCGACTCATACAAGTTGGTTCCAATGACTCTGTCTTTGTAAAAAATATATTAAATATATAATTTTAAAGATATTTTAAAGATATTCATGAGCATACTTTGATCAAATGTTGTCTTATCTCTATTACTCTAATGCTTCGAGTTTGGAAACATGAATGAAAATCTTAAAAATATGTTTTTTAAATTAATGGAAATGTACTTTTTACAAAGACAGAGTACATTTTTAAGATAATGTACTCTGTCTTTGTAAAAAGTACATTTCCATTAATTTAAAAAACATATTTTTAAGATTTTCATTCATGTTTCCAAACTCAAAGCATTAGAGTAATAGAGAGAAGACAACATATGATCGAAGTATGCTCATGAATATATCTATTATATCAAAATGGAACACAGTGCATTGTCCAATACATGTAATAAATGGAGTTCAGAACAAAAACACATAACCAAGGAGGCTTTAAATTGCCTCCACAACAAAACAATACAACTACAGGACTACAAGTCATTAATACAAAATACTATCTCATTGATCAATATGATCAATGATCACTACTTCTAGACATGGCAACATCATCTGGCTCAGACTCTGAATTGGAGTCAGACAGGAAGTGCCTGCCGCTGCAGGACTTGGGGCTGGTACTAGTGGATATGCATCTAACTTATCAATCCCTAATGCATCCAAGTCCATATCAACATCAAGATCAATATCCTTGTCAGGGTCAAACTCTACTTTTTGAGTCTCCACTACCCAATCGGAGGTTCGGTTCAAGTCGGACTCGGCCTGTTGGATTGGTCTAGTACCGAACCGGTCCCCGATCCGTGTTAAGGGCCTAGTCAAACCGGAAGGGGGTTCCGACCGCTTGAACCGGCCAAGTCCGAGTTGAACCAGCCTAGTTTAAAAACAGAGGTCTTAAAACCCTCAGAGCCTCAGCTCTTGAAAAAGAAATATCCAATCCACGAAGATGAGAAATTTAAAAATGATTTCTCCTCTCTTTTATTTATAGATTCCTTATGGGTCTCTTCTCCTTATTTTAATGTGAGGGGGTTACAAGTTTCCCTCCACTTAGCCCCAATTTTGACTTCGTTCACAAGTTTTGCCCCAATTACCCCAATTTACCCATTGTTACCCCAAAAGCATTGGATTATGGGTTTCCCCCTTTGTCATTGACTATAGCCTACGGGGTTGGATACACTACTTCGTCCTCCCTTGGGAAATTAATTGATTGGGAAATTGTTATCTATCATGTCGAATTCTCTTTCAGAAGTACTTTTAGAGCTAACTGACAAATGCTTTAGGAATACCTATGTTGGTAATGGGTATACCTATTACCTACTACCTCTTTATGAATTGACCATGTTAGCCTTGTTGATTTATGATGTTCCGCTATTATGTTTAGGTAAGATTTTGTTCTTTTCCAAATGTTATGGTTCATATTTTCGTTAGATGTTGCTGGTCATTAGCCTGGCATTGATGTCAAGGTTGTTGGGAATCGTTCACCCCCCCTCCCCCCCGATCCCCTCACAAAACGCGCTCCGTTTGGGAGGGCACTCCCGAAAACGCTTTCTGAGGGGAGCGTTTTTAGGAGTGCGCTTCCGAGTCTGAATAAACACTCCCTGTTTTCTCGGGAGCTTTTCAGGGAGCGCTCGGGAGCAAACACTCCCTCCATTAAAAAAACGATTCGAGAGTGTTTTTTAAGTGGAGGGAGTAGTCGGGGAGCGTTTGCTCCTGAACGCTCCTTGACGTGGAAAAAAATCCGACGGCGAACTTTCGAAATTTTTTTGGGAGGGAGGGGGGGTTGGGTAAATAAAAGCCCTCCCCCTCCTTATTTGTTTGTTATCGTTGTTAGTTTGAGAGCAAGAGAGAGCTTGAGAGTTTGAGAGCAAGGAGAGAGCAAGCTGCAAGAAAGCAAGAGGAGGATTGAAGGAGTCAGGACTCAAGACAAAGAGGTAGGACTTCTAATCTAATTTTTTATTTTCTATATTGCATTTTTAAGTTGTTCAAAAATGAAAACTTGAATTTTTTTCTCAATGTTGCATTTTAGTGTGTTGAAAACTGAAAAATTGAATTGTTTTTTTTTCTATGTTGCATTTCCTATTCCCATTTGGCATTCCTCTTTTTTTTTTGCAGGCTAGAAACTTGAAACATCATGGCTATATGGCTAGGGATTTTCTTCATGTTGGTTCCTTTTTTTGTAATAATGGTGTTGGTGAGTAGAAGAAAGAGGCCCATTAGAGATGAAGAAGTGGGTTATAGTGGATTTGATGAATATCCTGAAGAGGAGTATGCTGAGGAGGAAGGGGAGAGTGGAGAACAGGAGGCCACAGAGACCCCAAATAAACAAGACCAAATTCAAACACCATTGTGGAAATATGTTCAGAGGCAGGAAGGAGGGAAAGGTGGTGGAACCACTAAATTTCTTTGCCCCCATTGCAATAAAGAATACACAGGTTCATACACCCGTGCCAGAAGACACCTTTGTGGGAAAATGCCAGAGGATGGAGAGAAAAATCTAGGAACCAAAATTTGTGTAAGTGTGCCAGCAACAGAGAGAGAGAAATACAGAAAGGAAGAGGAGGCTGTCCTACATAGATCTAAAAGATCTAGGGGTTTCATTGATTCTTATGCACCATCAGGTCCATCACATCATGGACAAAGAAGTCCATCAACTTCCACCCATGGCAGTGGATATGGAAGTACATTTGGACCAAACATCTCCTTAAGGCGTAGAACCATATCCGATTTCCTTGACGAAGAGTGTAGGAATGATGTGGATTCAAAAATTTTCCGGTTTCTCTATGCACATGGGGTGCCATTCAATGTTCTTTGCTCACCTTATTGGCATGAAATGGTTTCTGCCATTAATGATGCCCCCAAAGGATACAAGAGCCCTGGTTATGACAAGGCCAAAACCGTGGGACTTGATCATAAGAAAGCTAAAATAAGTAATTCTTTGATTAGAATGACAAATTCTTGGAATGAGCATGGGGTGTCCATTGTATTTGATGGATGGACCAATGTAAAAGGAAAGCCATTGATAAGTGTTCTGGCTGTGTCTGTTAGTGGTGCAATATTCCTTTCAGCATATGATTATTCAGACAAATTCAAGACTGGCATTAACATTGCAGAACCATTACTTGAAACAATTGAAAGTATTGGGCCATACAATGTCATCCAAGTCATCACGGATAATGCTGCTAATTGTAAGGCAGCGGGAGCAATTATTGAGGATAAATACCCCAACATATTTTGGTCTGGGTGTTTGGTTCACACAATGAACCTTTTGATGCATGATATCATTAAAAACAAACAAACTCAATACAAATGGCTTGGTGATTTGTACAAGAGAGGTAAAAAAATGATAAAATTTATTACAAATCATAGCAATACCCATGGGCTTTTCCGTACTCACTCAAAATTAGAGTTGTTGAAGATAGCAAAGACTAGATTTGCTAGCTATTACCTCACCTTTAGGCGCCTTTTGAAGGTAAGAGAGTCATTGGCAGCCATGGTATCAAGTCCACACTGGCAGGTTTTAAAGGACAGGGCAGCAACAATAGTTGACAGGCAAGGTTTTGAACATATGGAGGAGACCAGGGTTGCGGGGAAGCTTTTCGGAAACGCGCTTCCGAAAACACTTCCTGACGGGAGCGTTTTCGGGAGCGCGTTTCCGACCCTGTAAAAACGCTCCTTGTTTTTTCGGGAGCGTTTCAGGAAGCGCTCGGGAGCGAACGCTCCCTGAGCGCTTCCGACGTTTAAAAAACGCTTCAAGAGCGTTTTTTAAACACGGGAAGCGTTCGCTCCCGAACTCTCCCTGGCAAAAAAAACGTTTCCCGCCGCGCGGAAATTTTTTTATGAAAAAAATCGATTTTTTTAAAGGGGGGGGGGGTTCAATTTTCATTTCATTGTTTGTTATTGTTTGTTGAGTCGAGAGAGAGCAAGAAGGAGAGCCGAGAGCGCAAGGACCGGTTGACAGGAATCAGGAGAGCAAGGAGCAAAGCTGACAGGAGAGCAAGGAGCAAGGCTGACAGAAGGATTGCAAGAAAGAGGTAGGCCTTCTAATCCAATTTTGTATTTTCTAGGATGAATTTGTAGATTGTTAAATTGTTTGAAAATGAAAACTTGAATTTTTCTTGAATGTTGCATTTTATTGGATTTAAAACTTTAAAAATGAATTGTTTTTTTCCTATGTTGCATTTCCTATTCCCATTTGGCATTTTTCCATTTGTTTTGCAGGCTAGATTCTAGAAACTTGAAACTTGTTTCCATCATGGCTATATGGTTAGGAATTTTCCTCATGTTGGTTCCTTTCTTTGTGATAATGGTGTTGGAGAGTGCTAGAAGAAAGAGGCAAATCAGAGAAGAGGAGGATGAAGAGGAGGGTTATGGTGGATCTGAAGAAAATCCTGAAGAGGAGGAGGATTATGCTGAGGAGGAAGTGGGGAGTGGAGACCTTGAGAACATAGAATCCCCAACTAAACAAGACCAATATCCTTTGTGGAAATATGTTCAGAAACAAGAAGGAGGGAAAGGTGGTGGAACCACTAAATTTATTTGCCCCTATTGCAATAAACAATACCATGGTTCATACACCCGTCTGAGAAGGCACCTTTGTGGGATAATGCCAGGAGATGGAACTAAAAATCTTGGAATCAAAGTTTGTACTTATGTGCCAGCACCACAGAGAGAGATATATAGGAAGGAAGAGGGGGTTTCCCTACAGAGATCATCTAAAAGATCTAGGGGTATCGTTGATTCAGGCCCAACACATCATGGACAAACAAGTTCAACTTCCACCCATGCCAGTGGTTTCGGAAGCAGTGGCACTGGATTAAGGCGTGGAACCATATCCGATTTCCTAGATGAAGGGTGTAGGAATGATGTGGATTCAAAAGTTTACCGGTTTCTATATGCATGTGGGGTGCCATTCAATGTTCTTCGCTCACCTTATTGGCATGAAATGGTTTCTGCCATTAATGATGCCCCCAAAGGATACAAAAGCCCTGGGTATGACAAGGCCAGAACCGTGGGTCTCGATCATGAAAGAGCTAAAATAAACAATTCTTTGGCTAGAATGACAAGTTCGTGGAATGAGCATGGGCTGTCCATTGTCTCTGATGGATGGACCAATGTAAAAGGAAAACCATTGATAAATGTTTTGGCTGTGTCGGTTAGTGGTGCAGTCTTCCTGGCAGCTTATGATTATTCAGATAAATTCAAAACCAGCATTAACATTGCAGAACCATTACTTGATATAATTGAAAAGACTGGGCCATACAATGTGATACAGGTCATCACTGATAATGCTGCTAACTGTAAGGCAGCAGGAGCAATTGTTGAGGATAAATACCCCAACATTTTTTGGTCCGGGTGTTTGGTTCACACAATGAACCTTTTGATGCATGATATCATAAAAAACAAACAACCTCAGTTCAAATGGCTTGGTGATTTGTACAAGAGAGGTAAGAAAATGATCAAATTTATTACAAATCATAGCAATACCCATGGGCTTTTCCGTACTCACTCCAAATTGGAGTTGTTGAAAATAGGAAAAACTAGATTTGCTAGCTATTACCTCACCTTCAGGCGCCTTTTGAAGGTAAGAGAGTCATTGGCCGCAATGGTATCAAGCCCACACTGGCAGCTATTAAAGGACAGGGCGGCAACAATAGTTGACAGGCAAGGTTTCGAACATGTGGAGGAGACCGCCCTTGACCATCTATTTTGGGCACGTATGAGGGAAATTGTGAGTTTTACCAAGCCCATTTATAACATGATTCGCTTTGCGGATACTGATAAACCAGTGATTGGAGAGGTTTATGAGCAGATGGATAGCATGTTGGGGCAAATAAAAGATATTGTTAAGGATAATGATCCCAACTTGTATGCTATGATTCATGACCGTGTGTGTGCACGGTGGAATAAACTCAATGTTCCACTACATGCTTTGGCATATATCCTTACGCCAAAATATTACTCTCCATCTTGGTTGGGCCAACCTGCACCGGGAGGTGGGGTTAGGGTGAAACCTCACACAGATCCAGAGGTACAAGAAGGGTACATGAAGGCATTGGACAAATTGGTACCTGACAGGGAAGAGTGTGCTAGATTGCGCCTTGAATTAGGCAAATACTTCAGTTGCACTGCTAACTTTGGTTCTTTCCATGCAATGGAAGACAGGGACAGATTCGATTCTCACACATGGTGGGAAGCATATGGCGGCATGGGACTTTTGCCAAAGTTGGCTAAAAAAGTTCTCTCACAAGTTGTGAACACTTCTTCTGCAGAGAGGTGTTGGAGCACCTACAGCTTTATACACAATGTGAGAAGAAACAGGCTGAATGCAAACCGAGCTGAAAGCTTGGTTTATGTGCATTATAACTTGAGGTTGTTGAGCCATTATTGTGATCGGGCAAATGAGGATCAATCATACAGAGTCTGGGACAACAACCCAGAGGATGATAATTTGGAGGACGGCACGTTACATCTAGAAGAATTGGAAGCAGGACTTTATAGGGATGATGATGAAGCATCAGCAGCACCACCACACACAGGGCCAGTCCCACCATCTACTGGTAGCAGTGCGGGTGCCAGTGCCAGTGCCAGTGCCAGTTCTCGATATCACACTATTGTTCCTTTGCAGATCCAGCCTCCACCTTCTAGTCATGGTCGTGGTACTCCTGAGAGTACTAGAAGACCAACATTTCCTCGTGGCTCACAAAAATTAGACATTTCTCGTGGGCGTGGCAAGGGGCCAGCCAGATAAAATATATTTGTTGTTTACTATTTTCTATTTGTTGTTGACAGTTGAACAGTTGGAACTTGACTTGCTACTGATTTCATATATTTAAATTTTTAATGACAATTTAAGTTTGAAGTTTGAATTTGAAAGTGAAACTTTGAAGTTGGCATTTATAAGTTTACTGTTTACAAGTCATTATGAATTATGAATATGATGCTTCATGAAAGTTATATGGTGATCAATGAATCAATGATGATAAATGTTATATATTGAATTTTGAAATCAATGAAATTATGAATCAATGATGATAAATGTTATATATCAATGATGATAAATGTATATTGAATTTTGAAATCAATGAATCAATGATGATAAATGTTATAATATATATATCAATGATGATAAATGTTATAATATATATATCAATGATGATAAATGTATATTGAATTTTGAAATCAATGAATCAATGATGATAAATGTTAGATATTGAAATTTGAAATCAATGATGATAAATGTTATATATTGAATTTTGAAAGCTTGAAACCCTCAGATTGATGATTTGCGAGACTCAAGAGTCAATATGTTGTCTGCTTCCAACTCGTGGGCATGGTTGATGAAGATTATAACTTCTTGATGATTGATGTTATATGATTCAATCTATGTTTTTATGTTTTTTATGTCTAATTCATCATTCTACATGTTTTTGTTGACATATATGCATCAAAATATAAAAAATATAAAAAATATTAAAATATATATATATATATATATATATAAACGCTCCCGAAAACGCTCCGGACCCGGAAACTTTTAAAAATGGCGCTCCGCGCTTCGCTCCCGCTCCGCGCTCCCGCTCCCGCTTCCAAGTAACCTTGGAGGAGACTGCCCTTGATCCTTTGTTTTGGGCACGTTTGAGGGAAATTTTGAATTTCACTAAGCCCATTTATCACATGATTCGTTATTCAGATACAGATAAACTACTGATTGAGGAGGTGTATGAGTAGATGGATAGCATGTTGGGGAAAATAAAAGATGTTGTTAAGGAAAATGATCCCAACTTGTATGCAATGATTCACGACTGTGTGTGTGCATGGTGGAATAAACTTAATGTTCCATTACATGCCTTGGTATATATCCTTATGCCAAAATACTACTCTCCATCTTAGTTGGCCTAACTTGCACCTGGAGGTGGGGTTAGAATCAAACCTCACACAGATCCAGAGGTGCAAGAGGGATACATGAATGCATTAGACAAGTTGGTCCCCGACAGGGAGGAGTGTGCTAGACTGCGCCTTGAATTAGGCAGATACTTTAGTTGCACTGGTAACTTTGGTTCTTTCCATGCAATGGAAGACAGAGACAAATTTGATGCTCTCACATGGTGGGAAGCATATGGCGGCATGGGACTTTTGCCAAAGTTGGCAAAAAAAGTTCTCTCACAAGTTGTAAATACTTCTTCTGCAGAGAGGTGTTGGAGCACCTACAACTTCATACATAATGTGAGAAGAAACAAGCTGAATGAAAACCGAGCAGAAAGCTTGGTTTATGTGCATTACAACTTGAGGTTGTTGAGTCATTACTGTGATCGGGCATACGAGGATCAATCATATAAAGTTTGGGACAACAACCCAGAGGATGATAATTTGGAGGACGATACTGTACATATGGAAGAATTGGAAGTAGAACTTTTGAGGGATGATGATGAAGCAACAACAACGATGCTACCACCACACACAGGGCCAGTCCCACCATTCTGTAGCAGTGCGGGTGCCAGTGCCAGTGCTCGATTTCCAACTATTGTTCCTTTGCAGATTCAACCTCCACCTACATCCTCACGTTGCCCTCTGCCTTCTAGTTATGGTCATGGTACTCCTGAGAGTACTAGAAGACCACCATTGCCTTGTTGTTCTCACAAATTAGACATTTCTCGTGGGCGTGGCAAGGGGCCAGCGGCCAGCCAATAGATAAAATAGATTTGCTGTTTACTAGTCTTTTCTATTTTCTAGTAGTTTTTAACTTTTATAATTGTTGAACAGTTGAAACTTGACTCTTTCATATTTATTATGATAATTTTTGTAAACAAGATATGACAATTTAAGTTTGAAGTTTGAATTTGAAAGGTGAAACTTTGAAGTTGGCATTTATAAGTTTATAAGTCATTATGAATTATGAATATGATGCTTCATGAAAGTTCATTTTGTTTCATTTTATAACATTTCATTTCTTGTTAAATATTCTTTGTTGTAATGGTTATTGGTTACACTTAGCTTACAAGTACAACTATGGTGATCAATGAATCATGATGATAAATGTTATATATGAAATTTTGAAATCAATGAATCAATGATGATAAATGCTATACATTGAATTTTGAAAACTTGAAACTTTAAGATTGATGATTCATTAGACTCAAGAGTCAATATGTTGTATGTTTCCAACTTGTGGGCGTGGTTGATGAAGATTATAACTTCTAGATGATTGATGTTATATGGTTCAATCTATGTTTTTTATGTCTAATTCATCATTCTACATGCTTTTGTTGACATATATGCATCAAAATATAAAAAAATATAAAAAATATATATATTTAAAAAAAAATGCTCCCCGAAACGCTCCAGACAGGGAGCTTTTGAAAATGGCACTCCCGCTCCCGCTCCCGCTCCCAAGTAACCATGGTTTTGGTGCTTTGTTTTGCTATTCTACATCAGATTTTGTTGATATTGAATAATATATTTATATCTTACTTTCATGGTTGTTTTATTCTGTATACATTGCTGCATGTATTATGTTTGCCTAACTAAACAAAAGAACTTCCACATAACGGATTTTTCTATTTTTGCTTCTAAGCTGCTATTTATACACTAAATTGATTAACACAACTCAGAGCTGTGGGTGATGTTATTGCAGTACTGTGCTATGAGCCTTGGCTGGGTTGGGTTAGATTTCCGAGGTCTGCTTCCTTCCCTTTTTGAAGCGTAAGTAGGTCTGTGATCCCTACTGTTGTCAATCCTTGTCGGTTCATATTATTAAATTTTCTGCTACATTCACAATTCATGTGTACATATTCCAATTGATTCGTCTTTCAGCTCAGTGCATAATTTATTTGTGCGCAATATGGCTGCTACAGTTGAAAATTTTCAGGTATGTGTGCAATGTTTTCCAGCAATGCAGTCCTTAATTTCCATCCAAATCATAGCTTTTAATGGTTCATTTTTGTTCTGGTCCTAATTCGTGATTAATTGCTGGAGCTTTACCTCACATTTTGTATTTGGACCCTTCTTTCTTATGCTCAGCTTGTGTTGGATTCACATCGTTGGGTTCCACTTCCCTCTGTTGGATTAGCTAGCAAAGGAAGCAATGAAGAGAGCGAGGATGACTTGGCTCCTCCTTACTCTTTGATGGAACATCCACCTCTGGCAATATTTGTGAATGGTAAGTTCTTGGAGAAACAATACATTTGCTGAGAATGACTGTCAACTTTATTTCATAAGGCCAAGCCTGGTGGATTAGCTTGAGTGGTTTAGAGTTGTGAATAGCAAGCAGGAGGTCTTGGGATCAATTCCCTGGGCTTGCTGCCTGTTCATATGTGGGTTTCACTTGATGTCCCAACTGGGTCAGTGTACAATAGTCTGCATGGCCTGCTTTACGTGAGCTACCATCTTCAAAATGAAGGGAAGTGCCTGGGGGTTTCCTGGGGATGTATTTCCGAAGGAAAAAAAACTTCATTTCATAAGGTTACAAAGAAATGCAAATTCGATTGAGTCTTCTCTGTCTTATTGTGCTACCGAAGTTCTTGGGATATGTCATATCTCTGCTAGGAATCTTGGGGATTCTCAGAATATGTCTTTTACATAGTCCTTTTGAAGTAATTTTCCAAGTTTTTGAAAGTATCAACCCTTGTCAACGTGACCTCAGGAATCTCAATTAGAAGAATCGGAGCTAGTATGCTACTTGAGTGGTAATCTTATCTACCACACCACCGTAATCAGACAGAATTCTTTGTGCTAATAATAACTTTTTATTCTGGATCTATCCAGGGGAGAATCTTTGTGCTTGTTGCAAAACCCAATACTGCTTCTGTTCAGAGGATTGAATTCGATGGAGAAAACCTATTGAATCTTAAATTCATGTATGGAAATCTGTCTACATGTTTATCATATAGTATACCTGTGTACATGATTTGCAGATAGCTTTGTACTGTAAACATAGCTGCACAGGAACTTGTTCCCACTGTTGAGGGACCCGTTTCTTGAGTTCCCTTTTCCCAGGCAATTTTGGAATGAGTAGATAACATTCCCGTTGGGCAGGGAATGTCATTGCCTGGTCATTTTCCTGCCAAAAAGAGAAAGCATTCTGAGAACTTCTGGGTGTCCTACGGTCTGGCATCTGCTATGCCACAATAGATGCCAAAAATTAAGTAAAAACAGAAAAATAAATGAAAGACCCTAACCCTAGATATTGTTTTTGAGAATTTTGATTCTCTTTTGGATTGATTATTGATAAATTTAAAAAAACTTTTTTTCCACTCCTCTTTTGTTCCCTATAAATTCGGGGGAAATTTCTAGCCATTCCTGAAGTCCGTAGCCCTGGTCACCCATTCTGAAACTCATGATTGTAAACCATGCTCGTTAGAAATTTCATATAAATATTTTAATTATTTTGTCGTCATTGATGATCTGTTTCAGCAGTAAGAACAGTGTCACTTGCTGAACAGACCTTTATTTTTACTTGGCATTGATCCTTAAAGCATATGCTAACATATATCATGTTATGAAACCAGCTCCAAAAATAGAAGAAAAGAAAGATCAATGCCTTAAATTCAGCCACTTCGAGGGGGCAACCTCCTTTGCATTACATAAATGAACAATTCTTAGATGTTACAAATGACAAAACCTCCTTCTATATATAAGAGTCCATGGGGTCACAATATAATCCTAGCCGACCTAACAATAATAATGTAAGGGCACAATAATAACAATAAGGGGGTTACAGAGTGTTAAAATTGGACAACTAGGTCCAAACTCCATGTTGTGATGCTCAGATGAAGATACCGATATTTTTATTGGGTTCCTCTTTCGGAGAGGTGTAAGATATAAAGTTGATCTTAATCCGATGAGTAGAACATTTATTTTGAATTTATTATTTATAATAAATTATATGTGCAGGTCGGCCTTAAGGTTTTACACCCCCAGCAGATGTGTCACACATCTCAATGATGGATATAAATACAGTGAACGTTGGAGAGCTTTTCACTCATCTCATCACACATCTTCTCCTCTGATTATCTACAAACATTTGAGAAGCAGTTTTATCTCCCACGTGAGAAGAAGGACGAAATTTACTGCAGCGAAAGGACGAAATTTACCGCAGCAAATTTTCTGCAGTTAGGGTTTCTGGGCAAGTTTGACCAGTGTTGACTTTGGTCAACGCATGGTCCGTTTGAGCTGAAATTTTGTGGAGAGTTCGATTTTTGTAGGCAGTACTCATTGGCACAAAAATCGAGGTCAAAAAGTTGACCGAAGTTGGAGCTGCGTTGACTTTCTTGTTGCTGCTCTGCGTTGACTTTTTCTGGATTGCGTTGACTTTTCTGGGGTTGACTTTGAGTTGACTGGGTGACTGATTTGAGGATTGTTGTGACACATTCTGGGTTGGCTAACCAAGAAGACTTTGCTGGTTGAAGCATCCTGTTGACCGCCGTAACGCACCAACACATTCCTCTGTTTCTGGTTTGTCTTCTATAGATCCACTGGTATGTTCTATCAGCATTTTACTTAACTGTTTGTGTGATTGCTGTAATAAAAGTAAAGTTGCATCAAGCATAGAACATCTTCAAAAATTTACATGGTATCAGAGCTGAGGTGAAGACAAGCCCTAACTTATAGCAATCACCATCTAAGAAAATGGGTTCCACAAGTTATGGCTTCAAGGAGGATGACAAGCTGATTGGAAGGGATGACTTCCATGCTTGGAAGATGATATTAGATCTCAAATTGGAAGACCATGATCTCATGGACTATGTACTGGGTAAGATACAAGAACCTCCATCCACTGCTACTGCTGCTGCTAAAACCAAGTATAAGAAGGGGGAGATCAAAGCAAAGCTAATGATCAGGGAATCCATACATAAAAGCCTGGTTGCCTACATATTTGAGCTAGGCACATCCAAGGAGATGTATGATAAGCTGATACAAATGTTCAAGGTAAACAATGCAAACCAAGTGCTATTCTTCAAGAATCAATTGAAGAATCTGAAGAAAGGCAGGGATGAGTCTGTCCAAACATACTTTCTGAAATTGACCGAGATCAAGAACAATCTGCTGGCTATTGGAGAGACAATAGCCGATCGTGAGATGGTACTCACCACACTTGGAGGGCTCCCACATGAATGGCAAGTATTCAACACTACCATTCTCAATAATAATACAATTCCTAACTTTGACGAGCTACTGTCCAGATGCATGCAAGAAGAGACAAGAATGAAGGAATACGAAAATGACAGAAATGCTGCCTACGCTGCTCATTCTAGAAAGAACTCTGGTGGTCCTAAGAACAAAAGAGAGCAAGGGCCCAAGGAAAGAAGGGCAAGTGTTTCACTTGTCATAGGCCTGGTCACTATGCTAGAGAATGTCCCTTCAAGAAGGATTCTCCCAATAGTGATGACAACAACAACAACCGGAGGAATGGAAATCAAAGAAACGACAAGTCCAAAGGAAAGAGGAAGGCTCCGTCTGGCGGAAACAATCAACCTTTCAAAAGGTCTAGAAACTCCAGGTATGAGGAGTCAAATGTTGTTGATAAAAGAAATGAATACATTCTTGTATCTGCCCTCTTTGATGCATCCCCGCCCGACACTATGGATGTCTGGCTGATAGATAGTGGTGCCTCAAGACACATCACTAGGTTCAAGGAAGCACTCTCTGACATGGTTGAGAAGGATACTAATCTGGAAATTATCCTTGGAGATAATGCCACATATCCCGTGAAAGGGACAAGGACTATGACCCTCCACTTGTCTCAAGGACAAGTCCTACATTTGCAGGATGTACTCTATGTACCAAAATTGAAGAAGAACCTTGTGTCTATATCAGCGATCGAAGACAAAGGCTTCAATGTGGCATTCACTGATGGAAAGGTGCACATGTGGAAGAAGAATCTCAAGGAAGCTATCGTGATTGGTTTTAGAGTTGGAACACTCTACCAGGTTGAAGGAAGTCAACTAGGAGCTATGACATGTGATACTATTCGACAAACTGAACTATGGCACCGGAGGTTTGGACACCTTCATTATAAGGCCCTTCCCGAAGCAAGGAAGGTGGTGACAGGGATCCCCGATTTTGGAAATAATCATGAAGGTGTATGTAAGGGTTGTGCCGAAGGAAAGCATACAAGGGGACCTTTCCCCTCAAGTGTCACAAACACATCTGATATTTTGCAACTGGTCCATTTTGATCTATCTGGTATGCTACCCATGACATCCCTGGGAGGATGTTCTTACTATATGACATTCACTGATGACTTCTCCCGCAAAACCTGGATATACTTCTTGAAAAAGAAGGATGAGGCTTTCATGTGGTTCTGTACCTTCAAAGCCTTGGTGGAAAATATGATAGGGAAGAAGATCAAGATTTTGAGGACCGACAATGGCACTGAATATGAGTCAAATGAGTTTAAGGACTTTTGCAGAGAAGCTGGCATTAAGAGGGAGACTACTACTGCCTACACTCAGCAGAATGACATTGTTGGACGAAAGAACAGGACCATTGTGGAAGCTGCCCGTGCCATGCTATGTGACCAGGGTCTACCGAAGTTTCTGTGGGGAGAAGCTGCGAATACTGCTGTATACATTCAAAACCGATGCCCTCATTCCGCCCTGGACTCCAAAACTCCCGAAGAGGTTTTCTTTGGTAAGAAACCTGACGTCTCACATTTTAGAATTTTTGGATGTCCTGTTTATTTTCATGTGCCAAAAGAAAAGAGAAGTAAGCTGGATGCTTCTGGGAAGAAAGGAATGTTTGTGGGCTACATCGAAACCTCTAAGGCCTATAGAGTCTATGAACCTGGTCAAAGGGAAGTAGAAATATGCCATGATGTCACTTTTGACGAAGATGCTTCCCTGAAGAAAGTAGTAGATCTTCCGAGATCTGAGGAAAATCATGAAGCAAGGCCTGGAAATCAAGAAGAACCGTAGGATGAGACAATGCCTGATGTTGAAGGACCAATGGACCCAATCGATCCATCTCCTTCACTGAGAAAGAGACCATCATGGCTCAGGGACACTCTCGAAGATGCTGAGGGACATGCTGCCCCGAGGGGGACATTCCAAGAAAGCAAGAAGCCGTGTAGATACCAAGGGTATCTGGCTGCCATGAGTACCATTGTACAATCTGAACCTGGATCTTTTGAGGTAGCCGTAAAGCATCAAGTCCGGAAGGATGCTATGCACGAAGAATATGAGTCCATAATGAAGAATGATGTCTTGGATGTGGTTGCAAGACCGAAGGACAAATCAGTTGTCACCGCAAAATGGCTCTACAAGATCAAGCATGGATTTGATGGAAGTGCTGAAAAGTTCAAGGCAAGATTTGTTGCCCGTGGCTTCTCTCAAAAGGAAGGAATAGACTATGATGACATATTTGCACTTGTGGCACGATATACCACCATTCGATCAATCATAGCCCTTGCTGCTACGCAAGGATGGAGTCTTCATCAGATGGATGTCAAGACCGCTTTTCTGCATGGTGCAATAAAAGAAGAGGTGTATGTAGAACAACCTCTGGGGTTTGAAGTTCAGGATCGGGACACTCATGTTTGCAGGTTGAAGAAAGCCCTCTATGGGTTGAAGCAAGCACCTAGAGCTTGGTACGAGAGGATAGATAGCTACTTGATGAAGCTGGGCTTCACTCGAAGTAATGCTGATCCGAACCTTTACTTCAAGGTTGTCTAGGGGAAGCCTCTCATTCTGGTGCTGTATGTGGACGACCTCTTCCTGACAGGTGCCGACCCTCTCATTCATCAATGCAAGAGGGAGCTTGCTGCTGAGTTCGAGATGAAGGACCTAGGACTGATGCACTACTTCCTAGGCCTGGAGGTCTGGCAGAGACCTGGAGAGATTTTCCTTTCTCAAGGAAAATATATTGTGAAACTTCTGGAAAGATTTGGTATGGTGGATTGCAAGTCTGTGACAACACCAATGGAACTCAATTTCAAGAAGTTGAGTGGCAGCGCTACTGGGCCCGTATTGGCAAATCCTACTGAGTATCGTCAACTCGTAGGGGCTCTGATGTTCTTAGTGAACACCCGTCCAGATATATGTTTTGCAGTGAACACTTTGAGTCAACACATGGTTGAGCCTCATCACTTTCACTGGGTTGGTGCCAAGAATCTTCTGAGATATCTTCGGGGCACGATAAACCATGGGCTGAGATACACTGCCGGGAGTGTGACACTCCGTGGATATACCGATGCCGATTGGGCTGGCAGTGTGGTGGATCGTAAGAGCACATCGGGATGCTGCTTCAATCTTGGTTCTGCTTCGATCTCATGGATGAGCAGGAAGCAGAAGTCGGTGGCTTTGAGCACCGCTGAGGCCGAATACATTGCAGCAAGTATGGCCTGTTGTGAAGCAGTTTGGCTGCGAAAGCTCTTTAGTGAGCTGTTTGGACATGTGCTAGATACCACTGTGATACTCTGTGATAACCAGAGTGGGATTCGTATGACTGAGAATCCTGTGTTCCACGACCGATCCAAGCATATTGATATCAGGTACCACTTTATCCGGGATATGGTACAGCGAGGCGCTGTAAGGCTCGATCATATAGGAACTGATGAGCAGGTCGCGGATATTCTCACAAAGCCCCTGGGGAAGGTCAAGTTCCTAACCTTCCGTGAGAATCTTGGTATCGTGGAATGACCCTATGATGTGGGTCCTGTTGGACGATGAGCTCTGGGAGCTCTGGGGGGCTTTGGGGACAGCTTCTCGGAGCTATGAGCAACCACAAGGCTAGGCTTGCCGAACCTTGTTGGTGTGCTGGGACCCCACCGTTGTGATTATTGAGTTGGTTCACCTCTCATTATCTATGCCCCGTATGCATCCTACCCATTTAGTTTAGGGCTCATGGGAAGTACCTCTTAGTTGGCCAATGAGATGGGAAAGGCTAGAGACTAGTAGCAAAGACTGATGGACGCATCAGAAATTTCCGTACTCTCTATCTAGGATGGCACGGTCCAACCACTTGATCTGGGATCAAGTCTAGTGAGGTCTCGGACCTCCGCCTGACTTCGGGTCAGATGAACCAACTTCAGGTTGGTTGGAGACTCTTTGTGAGTCCGATAGAGGTTTCGGACCTCTGGGCTGAATTTGTCAGCCGGGGGATGATGTCTTTGTGACTGACCCACTTCTGTTCTGAAATAAAGAGGCCAGCAAAGCAAGTTACGGCGGGATGACGCACGATGTTTGTTTGCACAGGTGGATGGAGTTCTCCCTAGTTGAGAGGGAGTGTTAAAATTGGACAACTAGGTCCAAACTCCATGTTGTGATGCTCAGATGAAGCTACCAATATTTTTATTGGGTTCCTCTTTCGGAGAGGTGTAAGATCGATATAAAGTTGATCTTAATCCGATGAGCAGAACATTTGTTTTGAATTTATTATTTATAATAAATTATATGTGCAGGTCGGCCTTAAGGTTTTACACCCCCGGCAGATGTGTCACACACCTCAATGATGGATATAAATACAGTCAACGTTGGAGAGCTTTTCACTCATCTCATCACACATCTTCTCCTCTGATTATCTACAAGAATTTGAGAAGCAGTTTCATCTCCCACGTGAGAAGAAGGACGAAATCTACTGCAGCTAAAGGACGAAATTTACTGAAACAAATTTTCTGCAGTTAGGGTTTCTGGGCAAGTTTGACCAGCGTTGACTTTGGTCAACGCATGGTCCGTTTGAGCTGAAATTTTGTGGAGAGTTCGATTTTTGTAGGCAGTACTCATTGGCACAAAAATCGAGGTCAAAAAGTTGACCGAAGTTGGAGCTGCGTTGACTTTCTTATTGCTGCCCTGCATTGACTTTTTCTAGACTGCGTTGACTTTTCTGGGGTTGACTTTGAGTTGACTGGGTGATTGATTTGAGGATTGTTGTGACACATTCTAGGTTGGTTGACCAAGAAGACTTTGTTGGTTGAAGCATCCTGCTGACCGCCGTAACGCACCAACACATTCCTCTGTTTTTGGTTTGTCTTCTATAGATCCACTGGTATGTTCTATCAACATTTTACTTAACTGTTTGTGTGATTGCTGTAATAAAAGTAAAGTTGCATCAAGCATAGAACATCTTCAAAAATTTACACAGAGCTACAACAATAACAATAAGGGGGCTACACTAACAACAATAAGGGACTACTCTAGTAATATAGGGACCTAACATGCCCCTCTCCTTCAAAAAAGTGTTGTCCTCAACGCTTGAGTAGCTCTAGATGCTTCTGTATAAAATTCTCATCTTTCCATGTAGAATCTTAAGTGGGTAAATTCTTCCACTTGATGAGATACTCTGAAATTGATCGATTTCGTAGCTGTCGAGTTCTTGTTTCCATGATTGCTTCAGGTTCCAATATGATTTTTCCTTCCTCATCAAGTTCTGGCAATATTGTTTGAACTGGAAGTTTGTCACCTATAACCTTCTTTAAGCATGAAACATCGAAAACTGGATGCACTTGCGAAGAAGCAGGAAGCTCCAATTTGTATGCCACAGTACCAATCTTTTGCAACACCTTGTAAGGACCATAGTACTTTGGGGATAATTTATTATCCTTCTTAGCTTGCTTGAGTGACATTTGCTTGTATGGTTGAAGCCGTAAAAATACCTAGTCTCCTACATCAAAACTTCTCTCACTGCAATGTTGATCTGCCTGTTGTTTCATTCGATTTTGTGTCAAATTTAGGTTATCCTTTAAGAGTTGGAGAACTTCTTGTTGATGATCGATGTGATCTTCCACTGCTTGAACCTTAGAATTTTCTCTTAAAGATGATGTGATGGACGGTGGATGATATCCATAAAGTGCCATAAATGGGGTCATTTTTGCTGCAGTATGGAAGGAAGTGTTATACCACCATTCAGCTACAGGTAACCACTTGACACATTGTGTTTGTTTATCAGATACAAAACAAGGAAGATATCCTTCCAAACATTTGTTCACTATCTCAGTTTGACCATCGGATTGAGGATGATAACATTGTGTTTGTTTATTAGATACAAAACAAGGAAGATATCCTTTCAAACATTTGTTCCCTATCTCAGTTTGACCATCGGATTGAGGATGATAAGATGAGTTATGAGTTAGTCGAGTACCCAAACAAGAAAATAATTCCGTCCAAAATTTCCAGTAAAAATGGGATCTCTGTCACTTACCATAATCTTTGGGTTTCCATGTAGCTTTTGAATTGTTTCCATAAATGCAATAGCAACTGTATGGATGAGATAATGCACAAAAGTGTGCATACTTGGTAAGTCTATCAACTACCACCATGATGACACTCTTTCCTTCGAACTTAGGTAAACTTGTGATAAAATCCATTGAAATCTCCTCCCAACGTTGACTTGGAATGGATAAAGGCTATAGAAGACTCGGGGTCTTAATTGTCTCAACTTTATTTTATTGGAAAACCAAACATTCTGCCACAAACTTTTGAATATGAGATTTAAGGCCATCCCAAAAAAATTCTTTCTTCACCCTGTGGTAAGTTTTAACAAATCCCGAGTGTCCTCCTAAAGGAGAAGTGTGCAATTCCAAAAGAATCTTTTGTTTTAGTTAGGAATTCTTACAAAGATATAAGTGATTTTTGTACCATAAGGATCATTTTTCCAACTAAATGTATTAGATGTACTAGGATCTTGCTGCAACTTTTGAATGAGCGTCCACATTTCTTCGTCCTTCTTCCATTCATCTCTTGCTTCAATTATCCAATCTGGTTGGATAATATAAATGGCACAAAGCAATGCGTCCACCTCTTCATCCTTTCTTGAGAGTGCATCTGCAACAACATTTAGCTTCCCTTTTTTGTAGATGATTTCGAAGTCATAACCCAACTTCTTTGTGACCCATTTTTGCTGCTCTTCTGAAGATGGTCTTTGTTCCAAAAAGTGTTTAAGACTATCATGATCAATTTTTATCTCGAAGTGTCTTCCCATTAGGTAAGGTCGCCATTTCTTTAGTGCATGTAGTATTGCCAACATTTCCTTCTCATAAATAGCTTTCTGTAAATATTTTCCTTTGATTAGACGACTTTCAAAATCAATGGGTCTTCCTTTTTGCATTAAAACAACACCAATTCCATTTCCTGAGGCATCACATTCCACAATAAAGGTTTTTGTGAAGTCTGGCGTAGCTAAGATCGGTGCTAGGCACATTGCCTCTTTAAGATGTTGAAAGGCCTTAGTTGCTTCAAGAGTCCATGAAAATGCATCTCTCTTCAATAATGTTGTTAGAGGTGTTGCTATTCTCCCATAATCCTTAACAAACTTGCGATAATACCCTGTTAACCCGAGAAATACTTGCAACTACTTTTTGGTTGAGGGGACTTTCCATTCCTTAATGGCTTTAATTTTGTTAGGGTCTACCTTAACACCCTTGTGAGATACAATATGACCCAAATATTCCACCTCTTGTACTCCAAAGAAACATTTGGAGGTTTTTGCATATAATTGTTTCTCCTCCAATAGTTTGAGCACTCTGTCAACATGTTGAACATGATCCTTCCAAGACTTGCTGTAGATTAGTATATCATCAAAAAATACTAACACAAATTTTCTAAGGAAGGGTTTGAAAATGGAATTCATCAACCTTTGAAATGTAGAAGGTGCATTAGTAAGGCCAAAAGGCATGACTGAAAATTCATAATGACCCTCATGAGTTCGAAACGCTGTTTTCAGAATATCTTCAACCTTCATTCTAATTTGAAGATATCCTGAACAAAGATCCAACTTGGTAAAATAAATTGCTCCATGTAATTCATCCAATAATTCATCAATCACATGAATGATAAATTTATCTTCCATAGTGAGCTTATTGAGCTCCCTGTAATTCGGACACATGCGCCATGATCCATCCTTCTTGCGCACCAATACTACTAGAGCAGAGAAAGAACTTTGACTAGGTTGAATTATACCAACCTCTAACATTTTTGCCATCATACGTTCAATTTCACTATTTTGGACGTAAGGATATCTGTAAGGTCTGATGTTTGGAGAAACACTTCCTGGAATCAAATGAATAGCATGATCATGATCACAAATAGGTGGGAGTCCTTTGAGAGTTTCAAACTGTAGAAATTTTAATAACCCACTCTGGTTTTCAGTTTCTCCTTATTTCTCCCATAAAGTTAAATGCCCATTCCCAAAACCATACATTCAACAAGCTGGAAAAATAAATATTTTCTGAAAACACAAATTCTGGAAATTTCACAGTGTTGAAAATGCAGAAATAAAAACTTAGAAAATATATCATCCACACACAGAAATTTGACATGTTGATTTTTGGTCAATATGACTTTGGAAAAACCCCCTACAACTCTTGGGGAAAACCAGTTTGAAAGCTATTCTTTATTTCTGATAAATAGCTTTTACAGCAAGAGAAATACACAGAAAATTTCAGCAAGCAAACAAATACAACTTATCTCGTTTTCCGTGTTTAACCGTCCCTCGGAATTTGTGCAAATAGTAAAACAGGAACAACAATAAATGTTGTACGGATTTCCTTATTTTTTGTGCCCAGAAACTCAGCAATAAATGTTGTTGTATGACCTCGTTTTGCGTGCAGAACAACAATAAATGCTGCTATACGACCTCCTTGAAAAGCGTGCAGAGAAACAACAATAAATGTTGTACGAAATCTACCTCGAAATCTGTGCACAGGGACAGCAATAGACTATACGGTTTGCCTTGAAATCCATGCCACAATCCTCCCTCGAAATTTGTGCTAGAAACTGTATGACTGCCTAGGAAAGCGTACCCAACGCTGCTGTACGAAATCTGCCTTGAAATATGTGCCAAAATTGTCTTGAACTGTGTGCCTCTCCTTGTTGTATGGATTTGCTGAATGCTGCCTCGGTATGCGTGCCAAGGTTCTGCTCTCCTTCACCTCACTGCTCAGAAATCTCCTTTGCTCTCTTCTTCTCCTTCTCTCAATCTGCTCATGAAAGACTAAATGATATTTTCCCTCTTTTCCTCCTTTAACCTAACCCTAAGTGACTTTTGGGGAATCCCTAAATCCAATGGCTGAGATAGCTTTAGATCTAGGGCTGTGATTAAATGTGCATTTAATTCTCACTTTCTATTTTTTAATACACCCCACTTTAATAAAGACTCTCTTTGTCATTTATTTCCAAAGTCACTTTTCACTTTAAAATTAAACTTAGTAACTTTATCACTTAAAGTCACTTTTATATTAGATTTGACTTTATAACTTATAAAGTCACTTTAGGAGAAAAAGTGAAATACATTTGGACACTTTTCCCTAGGCCAAAGATTAAAGCCTTAAGGAACCACCCATCCTTCAGTGACCAAATTTCAACACTCCCTTTTACCGAGGAAGGTGTTCCTCACCACACCCATGTTGTCTCTGAAGTAGACATGCTTGCCCCGTGGTAAGGCTTTGGTAAATATATCTGCTACCTGCTCATATGTGGGAATATACTCAAGCTTCACAACTCCCTTTTGAACATAGTCTATGATGAAATGATATCTGATGCCGGTATGCTTTGACTTGTCATGAAATACTGGATTCTCTGTGAGTTTAATGCAACTCTGATTATCACCGTATATCACTGAAGGTCTCAATGGCTGACCAAATAAGCCAAACAACATCTTGCAAAGCCATATGGCCTCACAACTAGCTAGACTGGCTGCCATGTACTTTGCGTCCGCTGAACTCAATGCTACTGACTGCTGCTTTCGGCTGAATCACAACACCACTGCTGAACCCAACCCAAAATGGCTTCCTGAAGTGCTCTTCCTTTCAGAAGCACAACCTGCCCAATCAAAATCAGTACAACCTGCCAATCTCACTCCATCTCCCTGCCTATAATCCAGACCATACTCCACCGTCCCCTGCAAGTACTGCAAAATGTGATTTGCAGCAACCCAGTGCACCCTCCTGGGCTCACACATGAACTGGCTCATCATGTTGACTGCAAAACATATATCTGGTCTAGTGTTGACCAAATATATCAAGGAACCAATTAGCTGTCTATACAGTGTGGGATACACCAACTCGGAATCTGAAGCGTGAAACTTCTTCTAGTTGGTGATCATAGGTGTCGACATGGGTCTACAATTCTCCATGTGGAATTTGCCAAGGATGTCCACAATATACTTCCCCTGTCCCAGGAAGAAATGCCCCTCCTCCTGCCACACCTCCAAACCCAAAAAGTAATGCATTAAGCCAATGTCCTTCATCTCGAACTCCGACACAAGATCTCTCTTGCAACCCTCTATGAGTCTCTCTGCACCCGTAATGACCAAGTCATCCACATACAACACCAGAATGAGAGGCTCCTCACCTATCACAATAAAGTATAGGTTCGGATCTGCATCACTCTTTGTGAAACCCATCTCTTGCAAGTACGTATCAATCCTGGAGTACCAAGCTCTAGGAGCTTGCTTCAGGCCATAAAGGGCCTTCTTTAGTCTGCATACATGGGGCTCCTTCCCATGCGTCTCAAAGCCCTGTGGCTGCTCAATGTACACCTCCTCCTGTATGAAGCCATTGAGAAATGCGGTCTTCACATCCATCTGGTGGATCTTCCAACCCATCTCTACTGCTATCGATATAATGGAGCGAATGGAAGTATATCGAGCCACAGGAGCGAAGGTCTCCTTATAATCTACTCTCTTTACATGAGAGAACCCTCTAGCCATAAACCTTGCCTTGAATTTCTCAATGCTGCCATCTGCAGCATGCTTTACTTTGTAAAGCCATCTGGAAGTAACCACGGATTTGCCCTCAGGTCTCGGCACCACCTCCCAAACATCATTCTTCATGATAGAAGAATAATCCTCCTGCATGGCCTCTCTCCAGACCTCCCGCATGGCCTCTCTCCAGACCTGCTGGCTAGCTGCCTCCTCATAGCTAGAATGCTCAGAGTCAACGATGTTGGCAACCATTGCCATATAGCTACAGAACCTCTCAGGTGGTCTGCTCTCTTTGACCGGTCTCTTTGGCCCAGCGACAGATGTGGCCTCTCTCAAGATATCTTGAAGCCACTTGGGCTTCCTCTTCCCTGAGCACACTTCTCCCACCAGAGAATGAAACACCTCATCCTCATTAGGAGCCTGAACTCCTGAATGTCTCTCTGTTGTCCTCTTGCCTGAACCTGAACCTGTAGATGTTGAAGTACCGCGTGAATTGTCCATCAATGGACTACTTAGTGAATTGCTCTGTGGATTGCTCTGCATGCTGCCCGTCTTCCCTGAGCACACTTCTCCCACCGGAGAATGAAATTCCTCATCCTCATCAGGAGCCTGAACTCCTGAATGTCTCTCTGTTGTCCTCTTGCCTGAACCTGAACCTGTAGATGCTGAAGTATTGTGTGAACTATCCATCAGTGGACTACTTAGTGAATTGCTCTACGGACTGCTCTGCATGCTGCCCAAAGCACCACCCCTTTGACTCTGCGAGCCACTGCTCACTGACGGACCTGACACCGTAATCGATGTACCTCCTGATCCCTGCCCACTGGATCCCTGTGCCTGACTCAGCTGCTCCTGAGGGTCTGGCTGATCCAAATGCTCTAACTCCTGTGACCTCTTGAAAGCCCTGTCCTCCTCGAACTTCACATCCTACCTGACAACAACTCTCTTCTGTGCAAGAATATAAATCTGAAAGGCTTTCGAGGTCTCATTGTAGCCCACAAAGATACTCTTCTCTGCGGTGGGCTCTAGCTTGGTCCTTTTCTCCTTGGGTACGTAGGAGTATGCAATACACCCAAAGATACGAAAATGACCAATATCAGGCTTCTCCCAGAAAAAGCCTCCTCCGGAGTCACATGCCCTAAGGTACGATGCAGACTCCTGTTCTGCAAATACACAATAGTGTTGCAGGCCTCTGCCCACAAAAACAATGGTAACCCCTGATCATGTAGCATGGCTTTGGCAGCCCCAATGATGGATCTGTTCTTCCTCTTTGCAACCCCATTCTGCTGGGGGTTGTAAGGAACTGTGAACTCCCTCCTGATGCCTGACTCCGCACAATAATCAACAAACTCACCAAGGGGTCTACTCTCCTCCATTGTCCGACCTGATGGACTTGATCTGCCGACCTGTCTAAGTCTCCACAAGAGCTCTGAACTCCTGAAACTGCTTGAAGACCTCACTCTTGGTCTTCAAGAAATAAATCCAGGTCCTCCTGGAGTGATCATCAATGAATAAAACATAGTACTCATATCCACTCAAGGAAACATGAGACATCTGACCACTCACATCGGTATGAATCAAATCAAGTATCCTAGTTGATCTGCTGTCACTACTGGGAAAAGGGGATTTGGCAAACTTGTCCATCGCACATCCTTTGCATGTATCTAGGTGATCAGAACTGAAATCTGGCACACCTGTTGTGATCTTCCGCAATTTCCTCAAGGCCCCATGATACATGTGCTCCATCTTGCGGTGCCAAATCTCGCACAACTCTGAACTGCTAGCTCTGCTGCCGCTACTACTGCTCAATGCCAAAAGGGGCTGAAACACAAACATGTACACCTTTGCATGGTGTACACCAATCACTCTAGCTGAATCAACTGGAGCGCCCTGGGATATATAAGCACCTGTCCTCTCCTGAACAATACCTCATACCCTTTGTCCTCCAATGCTGAGACAGATATAAGGTTCTTCTTCATCCTTGACACATATAGAACATCTGACACTTTCAAGGGAGGTTTGGGTTCCCCATCAAATGTCAATGTCCCCACACCGACTGCTCTAACAATGTTGTCGTCTACGAGTACTACCTCTATATCAGTGCCACTCTCTGAAAGCTCTGAGAAGTACTCACGGACTCTTGTCATATGACGTGAAGTCCCACTGTCAACATCCCAAATACCTGAAGATGCTCTGCTAGTGGAGGGAAATGCACACTCCCTCTCACCCTTCGTGGCAGGTGATCCTGCACTAGTGGACTCACAAGCAATGAACCCAAACTCTCGGTCAAAGTTCTCTGAAAAGTCCTCTATCTCTGCTGATGCTGCCATGGTCTTGTTCTTCCCCTTCTTCTTCTTCTCCGGACACACAACTGCATAGTGTCCCGTCTTCTGACAATTCCAACACTTCACCTTGGAATAGTCCTTTTCCTTGTTCAGTTGCTGCTTACCTTTACCTTTGCCTTTGCTCCCACCACCACTTGTGGAAGCTTGCTTCTTTCCTTTGCCTTTCCTGCCCCTTGCTACCAGTGCTACATCCTCATCCTCCTCAACTGGTTTGGCTACCCTAAGCTGATTCTTTCTGATTTCATTCTGTATGCAATCATCCCACAACCTTTCCCAAGTGGGAAGGGTCTCACGTACAACAATCCCATTAGCAAAGCTCAGCCATGAACTGGGAAAGCCATTCACTGCAATCCGCACCAACTTAGTGGGTGGAATGACCTCTCCAACTGCTGCCAACTTATCTCTCACATTAGTAATCTTTGTGAGGTATGCAGTAGCACTATCTGTCTTTGCCATCTTAATGGCCTTCAGCTTCTCCCTTATGACCATTTTTCTATTCTCATTGGTACTTTGTTAGAGATTGGTCAAGGCTGTCGACATCTGATGAGCAAGTCTCTTTCCTCTCACATGAGGAATGCAATTGTCTTTAACACCATCCAGAATTAGTCTCTTACCCTTGTTATTCTTCTTGTTAAAGTCTGCCAATTGAACAGGGTCAGTAGGCACATTTACAGGGCGTTGTTGGGTATGCACCATTATACCCCAGACTTCTGCCTTCTCAAAGATGCTCTACATTCTTTCTTTCCATGCATTGTAGTTTCTATGCCCATCCAACCTATCCTCCACCCTCAAGCCCAAAGACATGCTTGCTGTCCTAATAAATTGAAAATGACACTGCTGTGGTAAAGGTTCAGTTTTCTGTGTGTAAAATCAGTTTGCTGTAATTTTTCTCTTTGCTGTCCCAAACTGCACTTTTCAGCAAACTAGCACTGATACCATGTAGAAATTTTAATAACCCACTACGGTTTTCAGTTTCTCCTTATTTATCCCATAAAGTTCAATGCCCATTCCATAACCATACATTCAACAAGCTGGAAAAATAAATATTTTCTGAAAACACAAATTCTGGAAATTTCACAGTGCTGAAAATGCTGAAATAAAAACTCAGAAAAATATATCAGCCACACACAGAAATTTGACGTGCTGATTTTTGGTCAATATGACCCTGGAAAAAACCCCCTACAACTCTTGGGGAAAACCAGTTTGAAAGCTCTTCTTTATTTTTGATAAATAGCTTTTACAGTGAGAGAAATACATAGAAAATTTCAGCAACCAAACAAATACAACTTATCTCGTTTTCCGTGCTTAACCATTGCCTCATAATTTGTGCAAATAGAAAACATGAACAACAATAAATGTTGTTCAGATTTCCTTGTTTTTCGTGTCGAGAAACTCAACAATAAATGCTATTGTACGACCTCCTCATTTTGCATGCATAACAACAGTGAATGCTGTTGTACGACCTTGTTGAAAAGCGTGCAGAGGAACAACAATAAATGCTGTATGGAATTTGCCTCGAAATCTATGCACAAGGATAGCAACAGATTGTACGGTCTGCCTCGAAATTCGTGCCACAAAAACAACAGTCTCCTCCCTCAAAATCTATGCTAGAAACTATACGGATGCCTAGGAAAGCGTACCCAAAGCTGCTGTACGAAATCTGCCTTGAAAAATGTGCCAAAACTGTCTTGAACTGTGTGCCTCTCGTATGGATTTGCTGAATGCTGCCTCGGTATGCGTGCCAAGGTTTTGCTCTCCTTCACCTCATTGCTCAGAAATCTCCTTTGCTCTCTTCTTCCCCTTCTCTCAATCTGCTCATGAAAGACTGAATGATCTTTTCCCTCTTTTCCTCCTTTAACCTAACCCTAAGTGACTTTTGGGGAATCCGTAAATCCAATGGCTAAGATAGCTTTAGATCTAGGGCTGAGATTAAATGTGCATTTAATTCTCACTTTCTATTTTTTAATTCACCCCACTTTAATAAAGACCTTCTTAGTCATTTATTTCCAAAGTCACTTTTCACTTTCTAATTTCACATTGACTTTATTAAAGTCATTTTAAAATTAGACTTAGTAACTTTATCACTTAAAGTCACTTTTAAATTAGATTTGACTTTATAACTTATAAAGTCACTTTAGGAGGAAAAGTGAAATACATTTGGACACCTTTTCCTAGGCCAAAGATCAAAGCCTTAGGGAACCACTTGTCCTCCGGTAACCAAATTTCAACACAAACACCTTGGAATGATTGTCCAAGACTTTTTGGAGATCTGAAGAAATAGATGATTTTGATGTTGGAACTTCTAGTGAGCATAATTGTGCAATTACGCCTCGTTGTTCTTTCTTCAGAAGCTTTGTCATGACAATAGAGCTTATTATCTTTCCCGACTGTTATGAATATAATTCATAACAAATATAATAAATCTAATTATTAAATAGCCAATTAAGGTGATGTGAAGGAAGAAAACCATGATCAAAATGGTGAGAATAATGCACAAAACATTACATTTAATAATGGAGGAAAAACAATGAAAATTGTAGAAGATGAAGAAGATGAAGAGGAGGAGGTCCACTTAGTTCTGAATAGTGCTGATGATGCTCCTCGTGATGCCATTTTGGAGTATAATTCCAAAGGGGTTGAAGGTCATATTACAGCCGTCCAAGTGGGCGTGTTACTGGTATAATTAAGCGGAATTGGCATTCTTACTGTGGGTCTTTGGAGCCAATGCCTCAGCAGGTGGTGGAATTGTCAACGCTTTATTTGTATCTACTAATCGTAGATTACCTAAGATCCGAATTCAAACCTTCCAACTTGGAAATCTCATTGACAAGCGGATCATTGTAGCTGTTGATTCATGGGATCGGTTATCACGGTATCCATCTAGTCACTATGTGCAGACGATAGGAGAAATAGGTGATCGTGCTACAGAAACTGAGGTTTTGTTAATTGAGAATGCCATCAACCTTTCTTTTGTATACGATTGGTTATTCATTCCACACATCTTTCAGGTGGATATCCATTCCACAGAGCTAGTGGCAGGACTCGTATTGGTATCTATCGATAGAGGCCATGTGTTTGGTAAGGTCTATAATCCTTACATGCGAACAGTCACTGAAATTCTGGCATTACCCACAACCTCAAACGCAGAATGCATCTTCATAGATGAAAATAAGAATCTGCTATGGGAGAAAGCAAATATACTGGTGGTTATTAGATATCCAAATCGACATGACGATAGAGTATATCCAGTGGACATTTACGAGCCTTCTCAAAAGCAATGGGTTCCTGCAGGATACCTTCTTGATTTTCTAGAGGATGATGTAGAGGATGATCTGACTTTAATTCTGGCTTTTCCCAATAAACTTCTCTTTTGCGACGGATATTTCTACTGTCACTACGAAGTGGTAGAGGAATCTAGAATTGCGCGTTTCAGCCTACCATTGGAGGGAAACGGTAACGGTAACGGTTCCGCTATAGAGCCCATGCCCATTCCCGCGCTTGTTGCTCCATTTTCTAAACAGGTTCTAGCTTGCCTGCCACCCTTGCCCTGGACATTACAACCAGAAGCCTCTGTTGCCAATCTTTGTAACAATGCGAATGCAACCACTTCTTGCCCCTCTGAAATTACCTCGAAAACAACTACCTATCGTCGAATCCTTGGCAATAATGAGAGCCAACCTAAGACCACTCTCGACATTTCTCCTCGAAATTTAGTTCTAGATAAATCCACCAACGCATCCCAGCCCCTCACTCAATCAGATGCTATAATTGATACCCAATGGCTTTCACGAGGACTCCTGCTCAATTCTCAATTGCTGAGAAATGTTGCCGAAATTAGTGGCCAATCTCTCACAAGGGCTTGACATACAAGCACCCTCGGCTGCTAAATTAGCTGAAAGCCAAGGAGAGGCCATTGAAATCGAAGGGAGCAGGGCACACTGCATATTGCCGCCATCTTTAGCAGGGCCTTCTGTGAAGAGAGACACAATGACAGAAATAGAAATTGAAAAGAATCTTGAACAGTCGAAGGATGCTTTATCAAAAAAACATCGGAGAGATCCCAGGCCTTTTCCAGAGACTCTCATGGATGTCGTCATGCACTATTCAGGGGATCAACCAATCGAGTTTGAAGATGGTGATATTGTACAAGCTGCTATCAAGGCTGGCATGACGTTTCCTCCACCGATATGCAGGCATTCTTTTACCCGGAGGCAACTTGAGATATGAAATGTTCTAAAACGGGGAAGGTTTCTGTCTTGAAGTTTTTAAGGGAGAAGAAAGATGTGTTGTCTGTTCGGAGCCTTTTCCAGATAATAACAAAGCCTACCCTCGATATATTATGTTAAAAAAAATTGCAAAGATATCAACCACAGATCATGACCGTACGGACGTGTATGATGATCATCCATAACTAAAAAAATAAAATTATAGATACAACTGACGTAACAAAATAATTTAATTAATTTAAAATCTTAAAAACTTTATAAATCTAATATAAGTAACTTTATTAAAAAATAAAGTTATTTTATAATAAATTTTATAAAGTTCCATATAAATAAAAGTATCCTATTAAAGGTTGAGCAAGACATTTTAAGTTTGGTTAGGATACATATAGTTAAGTTATATTATATATTAATTTAATTAATTAAATAATTTTAATTAATTAGATTAATAAATTAAAAAAAATATAAGATGAAGAATTTTATTATCCATAAAACTTTGACGACAAAGTTCTGAAGGAAGGGCCAATTCATAATAAATAAATAAATAAATAAAAGATGATATATCTAAATTGTGACGAAAGCAAATGAAGAAAATTGTGCATGATTGAATTGAAGACAAGTGTCAACTATAAGCTTTGAGGACAAAGCTTTTGAAGGAAGGGGCAATGTTATGAATATAATTCATAACGAATATAATAAATATAATTATTAAATAGCCCATTAAGGATTATGTAAGTAGTCATTAAGTTAGTGAAAGGGCATGTCTAAGGGACATGCCCATTCATGAAAGGCCACCTGCATAGGTATATAAGCAGGGCCTCATTGTAACATTTATCATCATCTCTTATACATTTTATATATAATATATTATTATTACAATACCTCTTGTGTATTTCACAATTAAGTCAACAAGCCTACATCTTTGTTGCTCCACCGACTTTCTTGTGATACCTCGTATTTCGACTTCCTTTCCTTCTGAAAAAGATTTCAAGAAAATTTCTTGAAAATTAAAAGCTACTGTCCCCAAAAATTGTAACCTGTACTCGTAGTACAACATCAATACCTCCCATTGGAATGGAAATCATTGGACTATTCAATACATATTCCCCCATGGCTAGCTTGATATTATGACATTTTCCATAGCAATTTATAGTTCCCCCATTTGCAACCATCACTTGACATTCTGGTGCTGGTTATAGGAACCAATTCAATTCCTTGGCTACCTTACAATGAATAAAATTATGGGTACTACCCGAATCAATCAACACTATTACCTTTTTCTTCTTGATATGTCCTTCTATCTTGAGAGTTTGAGGAGTGGTAATGCCTACCAATGCATTACACGATATGGCCGGACTCATTTCTTCTTTCTCTAAGGTTGGTTGGAGTGTAAAAACTCTGGTAAACTTGAATAAGTATATATTATTATTTATAAAAGATGAGATATGAGAGATGATTACAATGGGGAATCACCGAGGCTTTAAATATAGCCTCACGGTGTCCCTTGGTGAAGAGACATGATCTTTGATCATGCCCCTTTCACTTAATAAAACCTGATATAACTATATCTAACTAACAATTAATTAAAATATACATAACATTGCTCCTCTCTTAAGATGCTTTGTCCTCAAAGCATACGTAATGATGGGTGTTGCTGGCGAAACGCTTCAGACTCCCAAGATGCTTCTTCAATGGGCAAGTCCTTCCACTTGATTAAATATTCCGTAATAACACGAGAGCGCAGCTTCTTATCACGGGTAGATAGGATACCTTCGGGCTCTAGAACGAGCTTGCCTTCATCATCCAAAATGGGAAGTGTTGTTTGGGGTAACTGATGGTTACCCAATGCCTTTTTTAAGCAGGACACATGGAAAACATTGTGAACACGACTGGTATCGAAAAGGCTCAACCCATAAGCGACTTGACTGATCTTTTTAATAATTTGATACGGACCATAAAACTTTGGAGCTAATTTATTTTTTCCTTTTTGTTTAAGGGACAACTGCTTGTATGGTTGAAGCTTGACAAACACCCAGTCTCCAACTTCAAATGATCTCTCAGTGCGATTACGGTCAGCCTGTTGCTTCATACGATTCTGTGCAACACTCAAATTTTCTTTTAGAATTTGGACGACCTTTTGGTGTTCTTCTAGTTGATTTTTTACTGCTGGCAAATTAGTTTGCACTGAAGCAAAATCTTTCCACTTCGGAGGCTCATATCCATATAGAGCCTGGAACGGAGTCATTTTTGTCGATGTATGGTAAGTAGAATTATACCACCATTTGGCAAGATGCAACCATTGGACCCACTTATTTTGTTTCTCCGTGCATAACACTGTAGGTAAGCTTCCAAACATTTATTAACAACCTCTGTTTGACCATCTGTTTGAGGGTGATAAGCCGAGCTCATGTTGAGGTAGGTTCCAACATGGTTGAACAATTCCTTCCAAAAGTTTCCTTTAAATTTGGCATCCCTGTCACTGACAATAAATTTCGGAAAGCCGTGTAGTTTATAAATATGTTTGCAGAATATCTCTGCAATTTGCTTTGCAGAGTCTGTTTTTTTAATAGCGATAAAGTGAGCATACTTAGTGAGTCTATCGACTACAACGAAGATCTTATCCTTTCCCTCCGATACAGGTAATCCTTCAATAAAATCCATCGATATTTCTTCCCATTTCTGAGCTGGAATATTTAAGGGATGAAGTAAGCCAGGTGTCATAATGTTTTCAGTTTTATTTCTTTGACACTTGTCACATTCTGCAACATATTTTTGAATATCGTGACTCATACCCTTCCAGAAAAATGACTGACGTGCATTGTAGTAGGTTTTGAAATATCCTACATGCTCAGATGACATGGAATCATGTGATTCCTTGAGTATTTTTGATATAAACTTGGATTTGGAGTTTAGATAAATTCTCCCTTTGTACCATAAGATATCGTTCTTCCATTCAAATTTTGAATTCCCTGGGAGATTATTGATTATAGCCAACATTTCTGGATCTTTGGCGTACTCACTTCTAATCTCATTAAGCCACTCAGGCACAACAATCGAAACTGCAAGTAATGCTGATTCCTCATCTTTTCTGGACAGGGCATCCGCTACTACATTGTCTTTCCCTTTCTTGTGTAATATCTCCATGTCAAAAGCGGCAATCTTCTCGATCCATTTTTGTTGTTCTTCAGAGAGTGTTTTTTGCTGAAGAAGATACTGAAGACTGTTATGATCTGTTCGGATGGAAAATTTACTCCCTAACATATATTGTCTCCATTTGGCCAATGCATGCATAATTGCGAGCATTTCCTTGCTGTATGTGGACTTGAGACACTCATGTTTATTTAGTTTTCTGCTTTCAAAAGCAATAGGGTGCCCCTCTTGGATTAATACTGCACCAATACCGAATATAGAGGCATCACATTCAATGATAAATGGTTTAGAAAATTCGGGAGTTGCCAATACTGGTGCATTAGCCATTACTTCCTTCAAATCTTCAAAACATTTCCCTGCTTCCTCATTCCATTGAAATGAATTCTTCTTTAAAAGGTTTGTAAGAGGTGCAGTTCTATGCGCATAATCTTTAATAAATCTTTGATAATATCCCGTTAATCCTAAAAATCCTCCAAGCTTGGATATGTTCACTGGTTTATTCCGTTCCCTTATAGCCTTAATCTTAGAAGGATCCACTTTTACGCCTTCATGGGATATTAGGTGTCCCAGATATTCAACTTCTTCTTTTCCAAAGGTGCATTTGGATTTTTTTGCATAAAATTGATGGTCTTCTAGTAACGTGAGAATTTTATCCAAGTGTTGCAAATGCTCCCTCCAGGTTTTACTATAAATCAAAATATCATCAAAAAATACTAGTACAAATTTCCTAAGATATGGATAAAATAACTCGTTCATAGAGGCTTGGAACGTAGCTGGTGAATTTGTTAACCCAAAGGGCATTACTTTAAATTCATAATGACCTTCATGTGTTTGAAATGTAGTTTTTGGTATATCTTCCAATCTAATTCGGATCTGGTAATAACCTGACTTTAAATCTAATTTAGAGAAATATTTTGCGCCATGGAGTTCATCCAGCATTTCATCGATAAAGGGAATTGGAAACTTATTTTTAATTGTTATCTTATTTAATCCTCTATAGTCAATGCATAGCTGAAACGATCCGTCTTTTTTTCTTACCAATATAACTGGGGCAGCATACAGACTCTTACTTTTTGAAATGACCCCACATTTTAAAAGGTCTTGGATTATCTTCTCAATTTCAGTTTTATGGTGATGTGGGTAGCGATAAGGCTTGATGTTAACAGGGTCTGATCCTGCCTTGACTTCTATTGTATGTTCGATTTCCCTATGAGGAGGCATCTTCATTGATAGATCTTGAAATACCTTTTCATGTTTCTGAACTAGTGCTTGTAACTCCTGTGATTCTTCGTGGTTGACTTTTGTAGATAACATCTCTAAATGATGACATTCGACTATATAGGCTGGCGCTCCCAACGGGCACACTGTTTCACGATTTACAAAAGCGTATTTTATTTGTTGGCATCTGTTTCGTCTTGCGGCTGTGGTGGGGCACGACAGAGAATAGTTCACTGAGCACATAGACGGCGGCAGAGTTGGGAGCCGCAGGGCGTAGACGACGGGGGATGACGAGTGCAGCAGGGACGCGGAGGGTCGACACAACGATTACTGTTCAGATCCGACGGAACAGTGATTATATGACAAGAAACCAACAGTTCACAAGTCGAAAGCGGCGTTGGTGTTGTTGGTGGAAACGGATTGAGTGAAACGATTGCCCGTGGCACTGTATTGTATCAGCGATTTAAGAACACAACTTTGAATCCCAGTATAGATACGCGCTGATATGTTTCGAGAGACTGATTAGATTTTATGAATGTATCGAATTTACAGTGTGCGTAAGCAATACGGTCAGCAGTTGTCAAGCAATTGAATTTGATGTTTGTACTACAGGTAGTGATTCGTAACAGTGTCACGGAATTGATGGTGGTTATCAAGTTGTGGTCGACGGCAACTTGAACATGTGACAGTGTGATTGCGGCAGAAGTTGTGGTAGCGGGTGAGAATGTTGAGTCCTTTGGCGGCAATGGCAGCCTGGCGGGGACAGTGTGACAGGTAGGGAGTTAAACGGAGTGATAAGGGCGGTGGGGGTAGAGTAGGGGGAGGTCGTATGGCCGTGAGGGAGTTTATGAGTGTGAAAGGGGTGAGGGTTTGTAAAAAAAATTATTTATTTATTTATTTATTTATTTTTTTACGTGAGGGGGTTGGGAATCGGTTTGGAAAGCGTAGGGAAATTGTGTGCAATTCTGCACTTGGTTAAAAGAAAATTTCTGAAATTTCCTTCGAAATTCTTTAACCTGATGATCACACAGATCCAGAAGAGCGATGGCTCCGATACCAATGGAGTGTAAAAACTCTGGTAAACTTGAATAAGTATATATTATTATTTATAAAAGATGAGATATGAGAGATGATTACAATGGGGAATCACCGAGGCTTTAAATATAGCCTCACGGTGTCCCTTGGTGAAGAGGCATGATCTTTGATCATGCCCTTTCACTTAATAAAACCTGATATAACTATATCTAACTAACAATTAATTAAAATATACATAACATTGGTTCCTAGTGTATATCCTCTTCTTTTGAAGTTTCTTGTTCATTTTCTTCCTCCTTTTCAAAATCTATGTAAAATAATTTCTTCTCAGCGCACTTATGACCTTTAGTGTATTTGTTATTACAACTATAGCAAAGCCCTTTTACTCTTTTTTCTTCCAATTGTTGTGGTGTCAACCTTGTAGGTTGTGGAAGTCTAGGAGTAGCAACACTTCCATCTTTATAGATGTGAGTGGTAGGATTTCTTATCGCCATAATTTTACATTCAATTTTTCTTGCCAACCTGAATGCCTTCTCCAATGAATCAAGTTCCCAAAGGCGAACCTCATGTCGGATGTTATCCTTTAAAGTCCCTATGAAGACATCAATCCTGTGTTCCTTTGGAATGTCATTTACCCTTATATTCAATTTTGGAAGTCCTCAATGTGCTCCACCACTGAACCCTTTTGTTTGAGATTTATCAATTGGCTAAAGAAATTGTTGCTTTTTGTATCCTCATAATGTGCTATCATTTCCTCCGTAAAAATTGACCAATTGACAATTTTTTTACGAGAGCAAAGCCATTGATACCATACAAATGTATTTTGTTCTAAATATAAAGTTGCAATGCGTACATTTTGTGTGTTTTGCACATTATTGAGATCAAAATATTGCTCCATCTGTAGTATCCATGTTATAGGATCCTCGCCATCAAACTTTCTCATATGGATCTTTGGAATATGATGGGTCTTCCATCCAACATTCAAGTTTATGAAATCACGATTAACATTTATTTTGTTCTCATCATGAGTTTCCTCTATTATCTTTTCACCATTAGGAATCATTTCTTGTATCAACTTTGTCAAGCCTTCCATGTCTGCGTTTATATCATTCTTGTCTTCCATTATTTCTTCCATGCCATTTTTCAAACCATCCATCTTAGCTTCCACACCTTTCTTCAAACCATCCATCTTAGTTTCCATGCCTTTTTTCAAAACTTCCATTTCATTTTTTGTTGCTCTTTGTGAGAGCGAAATTTGGTGCACTTGCTCTTGTAATTTTGATATATCATGTTGCACTTCTTCCTCTTCATGAATTATAGTAGAGTATTCTGAGGGCTTAATGGGTGTTGAATTATTTTTAGGAGGCATTATAGAACCAAACACTGATATCTATGTTTCAATATGCCTTTGGAATCACTTCAAACTGATTTTTCAAACAAGACTTATGCAATTTGAAAAACAAAATATACACTTTTTTCTTGCTTCTGAGAAGCTCGATATTGAAACTGAATTATCTCTGTGATTTCAGATCTTCAATATCTGAAATTCGGTCCTGTAGTAGCCCTTTAAATCGTCTTTTGAATGCCATAGGTCTAACCTGATTTGGATGCTTCAATACAAAGTTATGCCCAATCTTCCACAATGACCTAATTATGGACTAGTTCAGTGGAGCGAACTTGTACGATGTGCCATGTGTCACTGTTTCCTCCTTCGACTCTGAAATTGATACACATGAAACTACAGTCCGTGTACTTTCGGCCACTTTTACAGAATTCCAATCCAATGCTCAGAGAGAGAGTTATGATGATTTTCCCAAGGTCACCTTTTTTAGATGAAATTCGGGACCCTAAAAAACCCGTAACTTCCATAGATCATATCTCTGAAAATATTGCGAACCAAGATCTGAAATTTTTACACAAAGTTCCTCAGGATTTTGTCTTTGTGTGGTAAAATTTTTAACTTCTGAACCTTCGTAGAAAAAAAGTTATCGTGAAAATTCCACGATGGCCCATTTGAAATAGTGAAACCCTAGAATCCAAAGCTCTGATACCAAATGTTATGAAACCGGCTCCAAAAATAGAAGAAAAGAGAGATCAACGCCTTAGAATTCAGCCACTTCGAGGGGGCAACCTCCTTTGCATTACATAAAAGAGCAATTCTTGGATGTTACAAATGACAAAACCTTCTTCTATATATAGGAGTCCATGGGGTCACAATATAATCCTAGCCGACCTAACAATAATAATGTAAGGGCACAATAATAACAATATGGGGGTTACAGGAGTACAACAATAACAATAAGGGGGCTACACTAACAACAATAAGGGACTACTCTAGTAATATAAGGACCTAACATATCATCAGGTCACTGCTCTAGCAGAAGTTGCTTTGAAATCATGCTTACAGAGCATATAAATTTTTAAACCTTTGTTTTGGTTTGAGATTCCAATCATGACGGTGACTGTTCTCCTTCATGAATGTTTGCAGGTGTGTTGGCTGCACTAAATGAATTACGCCATTGTGCTCCAATTAACTTGAAATCAGTGTTAGCATTGGAGCTTGTACAAGCTTTGCAGACTGTTTCAGATTATTTGGTGCTGTATAACAAAACACGGATGTTGAGAGACAGCGAGTCAACTCTTTTCATATCTATGTGTCGAGCATTCATTGAGGTGAGATTAATTTAATAATTTGTGAAGTTGATTATACACTTTGTCCAGTCTCCAAGACCAATTTCCTTTCATATTTATTCCAGGCAATGATTGTGATGCAAATTTATTTTTTAGGTTGTATTTTGTTTTTGTAAGCTATTTAGTATTTTGTGATCCTGTGTGAAACTGCAGATTGCTTGTCCCTACTGCATACGCTGTTTTAGTCGCTGTTATCCTTTTGGTGTTAACTTAACAGAATTTAATAAAGCTATAGAAGCAGTGTGTAATCTGGTTGGAAGAACTGCATCGGGTCTTGCTCGAAGGGATAGTGGAGTGAATGGAGCTTTTGGCTATGACATTGTGCCTTCAAATCGTCCTAGCTTGGATTCAAGCAACCAGGCTTCATCAGGCAACCATGCAGATAGTGCAGCAGTTGTCGAAAATGGAGGTCCAACTAACTTAGACAATGGTCCTCAAATTGCAGAATAGCAAATTTACAAAAACTAGCAATTCTGATCAAGTGCATGGTGGGAGAAGTCATATGTATGGTGAATATTCAACAGTGCTTTGAAGACAATGATGGACAACTCATGAAACCTAAATTTTGCTGGATATGTATCTTCAATCTTGAAAATCACGAGTCATAAATTTTGTCTTGTACTTGCTTTCTCGAGGCTATTTTTTATATCTCTACTCCTGATTCTATCAAATAAAGAGCTATGCCATTGCTCGGAAAGGAGTAAAATCGTTATCTGTCTACAGAGGCTGTCTGATTGGTGGCTGTGCTGCTCCAGATATTCAAGTTCAATCATGTTATGAACCAAAATGCACTTAAGAATGGTCTTATCACATCCCAGCTTTCTTTGGATAACTGTTTCCATGTTGACTGGGTTCTGGCTTGCTATTTGGCAATAACTACAGTGCACTAGGAAGGTGATTACAACAAACATGTTTCTCTTCCCGATGAAAATATCGTATATTTCAATATGGATGTATGAAAGGAAGAGTAAATAAGTTTGTAGGAGGGTTGAAGTCTCAACGAGAATTACCAATGTTTAGCTATCTGATGCAATGGCTGATGCAATTGTTTTCTCTTTTTCACGATCAGCTACCATGTTCATTTTATATGTTGGAAATGCATTTATTTTCTTCCAGAAAAGTTGTCGCCATTGCAGGCATGTTAGGTGAAAGGCTTCCAAGCTCTTGAATAAATTCAATATCTTCGCAAGTATGGGAGGTGTATTTATGATGGATCTGCTGATGGACACTATACAATGTCACATAGGTTTGGCTCGCAATGATCATTCATCACTAATCCAGGCATTCATTTAATAGTGAGAATGTGTAGCAATGATCTACCAGTTCTTAGCAGCAATATATGCACCTTTTAGAGAATATGTTTATCCATTCAAGGATGCAACATTTCATCCAAGGCAGAGAAATCCATAAAATTGTTGTCCAAAATCAAACCTTACGGTTTTAAAATTTTGATTGGTTAGTATTCGTTTACCAAGTGCAAATTTAAGATTAAATGTTCTCCAGCATTCAAAAATAAATCTGAGAAGGGAATCAAACAAAATTCAAAACTTTGGTGAGAAGTCGCCTGTCAGATATTTTACTATTGTGCTTTGAGATGATTGCTGTGTTGTTCTTTTGTATGATGAATATTATAATATCCCTACTAATGGAATTAGAAATATTTTCATTTGATAGACTTAGTGAAAATTATATTTTATGGTGCTATATTGCTAAATATGCACGGTGTAAACTTCGTAGTTTTCATATACTTTACAACAGTGACATTTGAGTAAAGGAAAAATTCAACTTGTAGTTTTCATATATAGCTTGAGTGGGCCTAATGATTAAGAGCATGTGTTTCCTCCTAAGCGGTAATATGTTCAAAGCCAGAGGGGGTAGAGTATGTATGCTTTCGTAGACTTAACAGTCAAATCGCTGTGCGGAAGTGGGTCCCTTTTCCCACAAACAAGGGAGTCTCATACACCAATTTGGTGTCACGCTTGGCCGTGACCTTAAAATTGGATAATAATAATAATAATATACTCTATAACAGTGACATTTGAGTAGAGGCAAAATTTAAGTTGCGAGGGCTATATTCGAGTTTGTACACACACGTTCACTCAAAATTTAACAGCCCTTATAACTTACGCCAGTAGAATAGATGACAGCAACACATCCTCTTCCATGTTCAAGTGGAAAATGTACAAAGTGGATTCATGTCATTTACACAACCTCCTTCATCCAAGCTAGTAATACCAATCAATATCAAATTTTGGTTCATTCTAATCCAACTATTCAACGTGGGTCAACAACAATTTCACTGAGATGGATTCGCGTGAATAGGGAGCCTCGAGTTAAGCTTGAAGGGAGGAACCTAAAATCACCTTGTTACCTAGACTAGATTTCCCTGCTTATAAGAAATTCTTGGCCCATCTTGCCATTGATATAGCCTGGACACGGGAACTCTGTGCCATTGCGAGCCCTATTACAAAAAAGGTGCCCACCTTCAATCGAGAGGGGAGAGAAACATACTCTAAGAAGATCCTAATCCAATAGCCTGGACACATGAACTCTGTCCCATTGCAAGCCTTATTACTAAAAAGGTGAGAGGGGAGAGACACATAATTTTAAGATCCTACTCCAATGAGTGACAAATTTGGTGAAGTTTGTAGTGCTGCTTTTTAGAATTTCACAATAAAGGCATTTTGTGGGTGAATTAAAACAAAACCATTATACCACAATGGTGAATATTTTAGCAAAAGGTCCATCTGAATAGAAAAGCGCCCTACACTCAACATGCAATTGAAAACCATACTCTTTAATTTCCCACTATATGGAAACCATATATCAATATTTGAAATGTTTAGTTTAACCAAACCATGGGTGAGGTAGTCGGGATGAAGAAAAAAACCAATAAAACACCTTTTCCTAGGTAAAAAGATGAAGTATATACATATATAAATACAAAGATGAATGTTATTATTATTATTATTTTTAATTATTTAATTATTTTTCTATTTTCTATTTTTTTATTTTATTTTAGTTTTGATCAATGTTCATTTGATTTGGACATATACTCATGATGGATGGGGAGTTCTAAATTGAAATTTGGCAAGAAACCTTATTCCTACTTGTTGATTTTTTATTTATTTATTTTTATTGCAATATTGCCCGCTCATGCATTCTAGCAACCATATATGAACATTACAATCATCTTATTTTATGAACATACATCTTGGTGATATCACCATGCTATATTTGGGTTGCGTGTTAGGATTTTAAACATCATGTACACAAAATATAGCTCATGGGGTTATTACTTATGAAATCCACATGGCTCAACACCATAATAGAATGACACATTATAATATTTACATGTTTGATGATGATGATGTGCATGACAGGAATCAAAATCACTATATTAGATTTCCCTTTGGCATAATATTGACCTTAATGGCTTCAAAAATAGAACAAAAATGGTATACCTTTATCTATTATCATCTAGTTCTTTGGTTGCATCATCCAATTTGTAATGTATCCACGAAACCTTTTCTTCACTAAGTTAGAACAAAAATGTTATGCCTTTATCTGTGATCCTCTAGTTCTTTAGTTGCATCATCCAATTTGTAATGTTTCCATGAAACCTTTCCTCCACTAATGACTTGCTTTTTGTTAATTTTTTTTAGGGTTGTATTGTTCTTTTCTTTGATAATTACATTTCTTCATTTACACATTAAATCCACCCCATAACATCACTACATTATTCTGATTTACATCATTATTCAGTAGCATATGCAACTATGTCGAAAGAACAATATCATCATCATCAATGCAGCAGAACATAAAGAAACAATAGTAGAAAAGCATTCACACAGAGACACCATGATTGGTCGAGACTAGGGAAAAACCCACTATGGCAATAACCCTTTCAAATTCTCCTTCTTATTATATTGTCATTGAATGATTCAACAAAAGAGAGTACAATGATTCATATCTTCATCTATGCAACTATCCAACAAAAACAACTACAACATCCATGAAATGTGTTGAGAATTTGGAGGGCTAGTGAATAATTCAAATTCTCTTCTTGATAATTACATGTGGGCTTACTTGAGTTACTTATGTCTTGTCTTCTTTATCTTAGTTAGTCTTTCATCAAGTCAATTATCAAAATACACGAGACACGAAATTAGGCTCCTAGAGCCAGGGCAAAACCTCTCCCTCTTGGAGAGGAAAACCCACAAAGAATTCTTCTTATAGATCTTCAAATGACAAGTACCGTGACCTAGACTTAGACCCTTGACCTATGACTACCTCCAAGATCTGGTTACCGCTTCTTTCGCTGCCTTTAATGCCGATCCTTCTTTTCTGTGCTAAATTGCACTGATTTTATCTTCAAACATTACTTCTCACTGATTCAGATATTAGATCATTCGAGATCGTATTTTTCACTTGATATCTTCTTGAATCTTCTTTGAGGAGTAGTACTTTTATTGTGGGAAGGTAAATCAGAGATTTACCTTCCCTACATTGCAATCCATAATTCTTCTTAAGCATCTGTATCAGACTTATTAACTTCACATTATACCACATAATGTATTGCTTCCACACTTTAGAATAGTTACTGTTTGACTGCAATCTTCCCAGGTTTGACCACAATTCTTCTCATCAAATAGTTACGGTTTGACTGCAATTTTCCCACGCTTGACTACAGCGTCTTCTCATCACTCCACACAGGAATCCGCATTTGAGTTTGCACAAGAGTCCGCATACACTTGTATTCATATTTATTTCAAAGTTATATGTGTACAGGAGTCTGCATCTGTCACTGTATGCATAACCACAATTCTTCTTGATTTCAGGCGAAGATCGATCCGCATCTTTTTCATTAACTCACTTATTAGCAGACTTTTATTAATGTTCTCGTTATCTCTTTATAATCCGCACTAAACCCTTTTCAGAATTCTGCACTTGAATCCCTTCTAGTATCCGCACTAAATTTAGAGTCATTCGCACTTCGTTGCATTTCAAATGAACCATAGGATAATCATATATATATGATCTGTCTCACTGTCTTTGGGTCGACCTTCCAACAAGATAGTAGGCCGACTTCGTAGCTGATTATAGGACAATTAATTCAACGCTTATAAGGGTATTGTCTTGCATCTTTCAGGAGCCATTTCTTCACGGTATATTGCCAAGATCTTGGAGCATATTTGTTGACTGGACTCTTCATCAACATGACTCTTAAATACATTTATATCTAAAAGATATCCTAATAGACACCAAGAAGAAGTTTATAAACCTATAATAAAATCTTGCTCACGAAACCCATGAAGCAAGTAAAACAAAGATACATTCTATTATCTGTCTACTTCACATAAATTCATAATTACATAGTCAATATGAAGACCAACCTAATTACACTTTTCAACACTCCCTCTTAACTAGGGAGGCATTCATATAGGCACATGGTCACCTTCAAACTGAAGAATCTCATAAGAAGAATAGGATTGGTAATCACATCTATATAGCATCATATCAACCAACATTGTCCTAGTGCAAGGCCTTGACCAACAACCCCATTTCTCAACGAGAAAATGGGCTACAATGCTGGCGAGACACATGACTTATAGACACTAAAATCATTGTCTCTCCAAGGTACATACCCCACCTAGGTGTTCCTAGAGTATGACCTTCTTGGACTATTCTTCTCTTGGGTAGCCAACCCTCAAAGAATATCGGTCCTCGACTACTCTTATCTTGAATGCCCTATCTCATTCTCAAAGAGTATTGAATGCCAGATGATTACCCAATCCTCCATTCTGTCTTCCAGGTGAAGACCAGAATGATGTGTCTATTCATTCTCTTCACATGACCTTCACTAAGACTTACAACTATTAGTCCTGGTCTAGTGCATGACACATGTAATAGAGAATCACATACGTCACTCCCTCTCAACACAAGGACATACTTCAAGTTTCTTCCAAGAAAGAAACTTACCACCAGGCTCCCTATCGACCAGGGTCCTGTAACAACAATCTAGCTACTCATGAAGAATTCCTCCCCTCGATGTCATGGATTTCGATATTGAGGGATTATCAACTTTTAGCTTCATAGGGCACATATCATCCATCACTTTCAGTCACGAGTCATGTCCACTATCAGAAAGTGATTCACTAGTCTTTCTCATCTTGTCCACTGTTATTCCATGCTGCTTTCCTTCAAATCATCTCCAAGGATCATACATCCTTTCTCATGCTTAGCAAACATGCACAAATTCATCCAGATAAACATAGGCATATGAACTTTTAAAACAAAAGTTACCTCAATGATGATCTTTCACCATGACATCTTCCTATAGGCATCAACATCTTTTATATAGATTGATACATCTCCTAGTGATATGTTTTGTTAAGGGTCTTCTTCTTTTCCAGTCTTCTGTCAGAGTCTACATATCCTCCCAGGAGATCTCCTAGTCACATCTTCTTGGCCTCCGAATGATAACTGCCTCTTGACATGGTTGCATTTCATGATCTCTTCCTTTTTGCACATTCTTCATTCCCAAGAACTTATGCATTTTCCAGTTCCTCGTTCATATACAACCACCTCATATTCCATGAGGATATATATTATGTTGATTTCATCTATTAGTGCACCGAGAGATCCTCCTCCATAGATCATACTTCTAAATATAGAAGACTATTACCTGCAACCATATGACATGACTTCACAGTGTCCATTGTCAACATATAAATATATACATACCTCATACCTTTTTCATTTAAGTCATCCTTCAACAATTTTACTAGAATGAAGAGCTTCATTCCTTTGGCCTGCTCCATCAATATGTCATCAAATCCTAGAATTTTGTTTTTCGTGATGACCCTTGATCTTGATGAAAACCTTCCATCAGTATTGTTATCAGAGAGGTTTTTCCTGGAGCTATTTCACCAGGAGCTCCTACCATGCTTTGATCAAGATGCTACACTGCTTCCTATCTTACAACCAACAGAAATCACTTAAAGGAGACGATGATCTCAATCATAGTGAAGATCCCTCACTTCTTTCTTAGATTACTTTGCATTAGGTTCTTCCCTCATTTATGAGATATGGGCTTCTTCCCTATTTCTCTTATCCTTTTTCAAATTGAGGACAATCTCTTTTATAATGCCCAAGTTCATCACATCCAAAGCATCGTGCTTTGCCCATACTATTATGAGGACCAAACTTATCAAATATTCCCTTCACTTGATCCTGTAACACCTTTGGCTTTCAATCTTGTTTCCTCTATTTTACATAGAGACCCTAAATCGTGGAATGGTATAGCTTCTTTCTTCCCGTATAAACCTGAAGTGAAGTTTCCCCATTCTTCCGGCAGAGCATTCAGCACCACTGTAGTCATCTCAGTGTCAAACATTACTTCTTCCAGTTCCTGCAGTTGATCTCAATTTTCTTCTTCTGCAGTACTCACAGAGAATAGCTCCATCGATTTCTCATATATTCCTTTTTGATGATTTTAGATCTGATACCTTGGAGATGAGAGAGTCTTTTATGGATTCTGTAAGAATCCTTTTAGCACTTATATCTCCCTTCATGTATTTGACATGACTTCATTGTCCTTGTCTTCCATGCACGAAAGTCTTAAACCCTAACCAGTTTGATGCTTTCTTTGCAAATAAAAAAATTTGATAGATTCATATGAAGTCATAGAGATACTTACTTGAGTAGAGGCTTTTCTTCTTCTATCAGCTTCCTTGTTGAAGATGATGACAATAACTCTCTCTTAGATTGATTTCAAATTAGGTGATCTTGGATCCTTGATGATCAAGGATTACTTTAGAATGAAGATGTCTTCAATAGTGTTGAGTGATGCTTAATGATGTGTCTTCCAACAATGTCTTTAATATCAAGAATCTTTGATGTTAAAGATTATCTCCTTGATGTGTGGATTCCTTGAATAAGGGTGAAAGTCTTCTTGAGATGGCTTGAGAATTTCCTTGCAAAATAATTTGACCTTACAATGTAGACTTTGACTTTTGCTTTGACGCTTTCTAGAAAACTGAATTTTGATCCTTGAGTGTCTCCTTGTCAAATAGCCCTTTGTCTTTAGCACCTTAGCTCTGAAGCCATGTTGAGAATTTGGAGGGCTAGTGAATAATTCAAATTCTCTTCTTGGTAATTACTTGTGGGCTTACTTGAGTTACTTATGTGTTGTCTTCTTTATCTTAGTTAAGTCTTTCATGAAGTCAATTATCAAAATACACGAGACACGAAATTAGGCTCCTAGAGCCAGAGCAAAACTTCTCCCTCTTGCAGAGGAAAACCCACAAAGAATTCTTCTTATAGATCTTCAAATGACAAGTACCATGACCCGGACTTAGACCCTTGATCTATGACTGCCTCCAAGATCTTGTTACTGCGTATTTGGCTGCCTTTAATGCCGATCCTTATTTTCTACGCTAAATTGCACTGAGTTTATCTTCAAACATTACTTCTCACTGATTCAGATATTAGATCATTCGAGATCGTATTCTGCACTTGATATCTTCTTGAATATTCTTTGAGTAGTACTTTTATTGTGGGAAGGTAAATCACAGATTTACCTTCCCTACGTTGCAATCCAGAATTCTTCTTAAGCTTCTATATCAGACTTATTAACTTCACATTATACCACATAATGTACTGCTTCCACACTTTAGACTAGTTACCGTTTCACTGCAATCTTCATAGGTTTGACCTCAACTTCTTCTCATCAAATAGTTATGGTTTGACCGCAATTTTCCTAGGCTTGACCCCAACTTCTTCTCATCACTCTGCACATGAATCCGCATCTGAGTTCACACAAGAGTCCACATACACTTGTATTCATATTTTTTTTCAGAGTTATATTTGTATAGGAGTCTGCATCTATCACTGTATACATAACCACAATTATTCTTGATTTCAGGCGAAGACTAATCCACATCTTTTTCATTAAATCGCATATTAGCAGACTTTTATTAATGTTCTCGTTATCTCTTTATAATCCGCACTAAACTCTTTTCAGAATTTCGCACTTGAATCCCTTCTGGTATCCGCACTAAATTCCGAGTCATCCACACTTCGTTACATTTCAAGTGAACCGTAGGACAATCATATATATATGATCTGTCTCATTGTCTTTGGGCCGACCTTCCAACAAGATAGTAGTTCGACTTCGTAGCTGATTATAGGCCGACATGAAGGACAATTAATTCAACGTTTATAAGGGTATCTTCTTGCATCTTTTAGGAGCCATTTCTTCACGATATATTGCCAAGTTCTTGGAGCATATTTGTTGACTGGACTCTTAATCAACATGACTCTTAAATACATTTATATCTAGAAGACATCCTAATAGACATCAAGAAGAAGTCTATAAACCTATAATACATGAAACCCATGAAGCAAGCAAAACAAAAATACAATATATTATCTTTGTCTTCTACTTTACATAAATTCATAATTACATAGTCAATATGAAGACTGACCTAGTTACAGTTTTCAACAAAATGAACCCATCAATGCTTATACTCAAAACCTTGATTCTGAAGCCTGTAATGAACTGTCACTGTCTGCGGTCAACTGCTGAACACTACAATCAATGAGCGAAAACTTTGGATAACAGAAAAACCAACATTTAGGTCCCAGTCACATGGATGAGTCATGCATGTGACTGGAAAGGTCCAATCACTCCCTTGAGCCTGTAAGCCAACGACTGTGATTCTGAAACCCTAGATGCCAGTCGGATGGAGGAAGAGTTGTGCGTGCGACTGAGATGCTTTGGTCACATAGATGAGTCAGTCAGCAAGAGACTTTGGTCGAGTTCTTCCTGTGTCATGCCTGCGACTCATGCCCAAAACCCTAAAACAAAAATATGAGCTTTGGACCTTGCAATTTCATTTTCGAGCGAACATGTTCCTCCGCGGATCTGCCTCAAACCTATGCGAGCCAAAATCAAGAAAGAGAAATAGAAGTGTCCCTTGATGATCTCCAAATGAGGTAGAGGACACTTGTATTTATAGCCTTCCAAGGGTATCCATTTTGCTTTAGGGCCGACCTGATCAAATATGTACATGTGGGCTTATAATTCAAAAATGCACTTTCCCTTATTTCAATTAGATGATATTTGGGGTCGATTTTGGTCCTCTCGAAAAGAGGAATTCAATGCAATCTTCATCTCCATCAAATGAGTTAGCTAAAGTGGAATTTGACCGGAGTTGCATATTTTAACACTTTTAGAGAAATGCTACTTTCATTTTGAGGAAACATAATTATTATGTTTGGCATTGTCTATATGATTTAGTTGAATCAATGCCTAATCAAGTATGTGGTTAGTATCACACATATTCTTAAGCAAAGAAACATGAAAAACATAATTGCTATAATGTTAACAAACAAGACAAGTCTTAATGCAATTTGTCCTATAGCCATGTAAGATTTCAAAGGTCTGCACATGGCTCGATACCTTGATAAATGTGACCACACATTTTGTAATATTCACATATTTGATGATGTACATGACAAGGTCAAAATAACTTTATTAGAACCCCCTCCTCTTTGGATTAATATTGAACTTAGTGGCCTCAAAATTAGAACATATATGGTATGCCTTTATCTGGCATCCTCTAGTGCTTAGGTTGCATCATCCAATTTCTTATGTTTCCACTAAACCTTTCCTTCACTGATGGCTTACTTCAAGAGAAATGCTACTTTTATGTTGATGAAAAATAATTATTATGCTTGGAACTATCTATATGTTTCCACTTTAATCAATATCTAATCAAGTATGTGGTTAGGATCACACACATATTCGTAAGTAAATAAACATGAAAAACATTATGTGCTATAATATTAATAAACAATACTGGTGTAGCTCCTTATTGTTATTGTTACTGTAGCCCCCTTATTGTTATTGTTGTGCCCTTACATTATTATTGTTATGTAAGCTTTGATTATATTGTGACCTCTTAGACTCCTATATATAGAAATGAGGTATTGTCATTTGTATCATCCAAGAATTGTTCATTTATGTAATGTAAAAGAGGTTTCCCCCTCGAATAGGGTATTTCTCAAGTCGTTGATCTATTTTTTCTCAATTTGTGAGTTGGTTGCAAAACATTTGGCATCAGAGCTTTGGATTCTAGGATTTCACTTATTCAAATAGGTTATCTTGGAATTTTCACTATAATTTTTTTCTATGAAGCTTTAGAAGCTAAAATTGAAACTATGTGGAGTCGAAATATTGGTGAACCTCATGTACGAATTTCAGAGTTTGGTTCGCTATATTTTCAGAGATATGATCTGAGGAAGTTAGGGTTTTTGCAGTCTTCGAAATTTCATCTCAAACATGTGACGTAGGGAAAATCGTCATAACTTTCATTTTAGGAATTGGTTTTAAATTCTGTAAAGAGTGACAAAAAATGCACGGAATATGGTTTTTCCTGTAGTAATTTCAGGGCCGAATGTTTAAACAGTGACACGTGGAATCCCGTACAACTTCGCTCTACTGAACTAGTGCATAATCGGGTCATTGTGGGAGATTCAACATAACTATATATTGAAGAATCCAATATTGGTTTGACTTGTGGCATTGGAAAGAAGATTCAGAAGGCTACAACAAGACCGAAATTCAGACCTTGGAGATCCGAAAGTTCAGAGTTACAACCGTTGCAAGATCGAACTCCTAAAAGAAAGAAAAATGTTGTATATTTTTTAAAATTGCATAAATTTTGTTTGAAAAATTAGCTTGAAGTGATTCCCAGAGCATATTGAAGCATATATATCAATATTGGTTTCTAAAATGTCTTCCAAACAAAAGAATTCCACACCCATTAAGCTGTCCAAACAAGTGCGACAAATTTCGCTCTCACAAAGAGCAATGAAGCAACAAAACTGTAGGCTTGTTGACTTTAATTGTAAAAATACACAAGAGGTATTTTGTAATAATAATTTATTATATAAAAATGTATAAGTGACGACGAATGTTACAATGAGGCCCTACTTATATATCTAGGCAGGTGGCCTTTCATGACTGGCCATGTCTTTTAGACACACCTTTTCACTTAACTAGCGACTATTTAAGATAATCATCATTTGATTATTATTTACATTTATTTATTCTATTTTTTATGAATTATATTCATAACATTGCATCCTTCTTCATCACCTCATCATATATAACTACAACTTGATGTCAATGGTACCTTGTCTTGTATAATTTTGCGGCCGATATTGTCTTGAATTTAGGGTTATCGGTTTTTTTTAATAACTTCCTTTTTTTTTAAATAACTCAATAACTGACTTTTTTTTTTTGATAATATTTTTTATTTTATTTATTAATTTTTTTTTTACTATATAATTTTTTTTTAAAAACATTTAACTATATTAAAATTATAATATAGTTTATGTCTAATGATAATTAATATATATATCGAACTTAATATAACTCGTGCTTCACGACTAGGGTGACTTAATCGACATGTCTCCCCACTTAACCCGTTTTTGATGGGCACCATAATTGAGGGTCACGATGTTTGACCAATCCGTCAAATTTGTAAACTGCGTGGATTCCTCGTTGGCTATCGGGGCAATAATCACGATCTGCAGTGGTCACGATTTGCAGACGTGGATGGTGTCATGGAAAGGAACAACAAGAAAGAGGATGACAGAGAAACTTGTGCAACGACAGCGGATGCAGTCGGGGGGTGAAGGCATGACAGAGAGGTAACAAAGGCGACAAGGATACCGTCGACTTGGACTATGTATTCCGGTTGCGGTGTCACGAATTACTGTGTCATGATTCAATGCCACGACACCAAATAATTCCTGAGCATAGGAAGATCTGAACGCCAGTATGATTGTGTAGCACGAGGGTTTTTTTTGCAGTGGAATAGGTGTGACAGTCACGTACAGCCGGAACCGAGACTGAAGCCTGAGCAACTTTGACACAAACGTGCTGCTAATGAACCAAATTCTTTTGAATCATGTCATTAGGGGAATTTTGAGGTCTAAAATGGACCTCCTAAGGAAAATGTACAATCAAAATTCACTTTATGAGAACCAATCACATTTTAGGGGATGACATCATCCCTAATGGTTGAGGTGACATTTCTTGAGTTAAAGGTACTTACTTGTCACATTCTCAATGGTAGATAAAAACTCATAGTTAACCATGGTAGTGCTTTAAGTACTTTTAAAGTCAAAGTAAAGTACTCATAATAAATGTCATTTCACACTTTTTTAATAAAAATATATTATTGTCATTTCATGTCCCTTGAAAGAAACAATGCATATCCCTATACATTTATTATATTATATTATTTTTATATAGTATATTAATTACATGTTATTATACAATTTAATAATACAAATTTTAATTAATAGCATATAATATAATTAAGAATTTATAAATTTATATTTATATTTTATTTTAAGTTATTTAAGTACAAAGGACAAATGCATTAGTTGTTCAATGATAATGACTTTTTCTTGAAAAGCTCATTCTTATTTATAGTCACATCAATGCAATTTTTTTATTAATTTTATTTTGGTACAACCTTTGAATTGAATTTAACTATGGTCACATGGATTGTGGTGCAAAAAGTGAATTGCAAATTCATAAATATTATTTTATTGGTTTAGCTATTATTCTATGATTTCCTTAGGAGGCCCATTTTAGACCTCAAAATTCCCCTAATGAGCGTGTACACAATTGGCTGCAGCAACGGATCGAACCTTGTCAACCTTACAAGAGAGCATCACCGCAAGTTGAGTCGCACAACCGGCTGACACAAAAACCTGGTCACCAATTTTGCTCTCTACGAAAGCCCACAAAATATTATCGTTTTCTAATTGTTTTAGCTGTGAAGCCATGCCAATCACATATGTTCGATCATAGATGAATTTTCGTGTTTCGTAGACCTGTGTGTTTTGATGAGACAACAAGCCCTCAATTTTATCTAATACTATCATGTTTCCATGTGTTGTCGAGGATGGAATATGACCTGATATTTTTAAGCCCCTCAAAGAGCTCCCTCTAGATCTTGACAATACATACATATTTTCAGCTATATATGGTTTTCGCACAGGAGAGGCATTCTTTGATGTGGAAATACAATTATCTAATGAGTTTTCCATTTCGTTTAATTCAGTCTGCACTGCTAATCCAGGATAATCACTGTTCATAGCACCATTAGGTTCTCTCACCTTTTGTTGAGTTGTTGGAATATTGTTGTCATGGTGAGAGATCTTCTGAAAGGAATCTGGAGAGTTTTTAGTGCAAAGTTGTTCAAAGTTTGTTATAGGACCTGGCGAATGATTATTGTTTTGCATTTTCTCCAGATAGACTATGCCTCTCTAATGAAAGTTCCATTGAAGCCACTGCCTCAGTCATGGATTTAGGTTCTGCTTTCATGGTTATATCACCAATGTTCTCCTTAAGATACAATTTATGTTTTAAAGTTGTAACAAGTTTCCTGGTTGTATTTTCTCTTTTCATAATCAGAAAAGAAGGTTTCAACGATGTATGTTGATATTATATAGAAGCTTCTAGATTTTGACATTGACTCATATGTCCTTTATTGTTATCATCCATATCCTTCTGAACCACAGTAATTAGCTTGTCACTGGGTACCTTCTTACCACTGCTTGTATCAGAACTATTTAAGATGCTTCCCGGCGTGTCTTGGATTTTGTCTGGCATATCAACCTCCATCGAAGTGTCAACATGTTCTTTAACAATTTCTCCTAAGCTTGGAATGCCAACTATATCATTTCCATTTGGATCATCATCTTCATCAACATTATCATCATTTTGGTCAAAATATTCTTCTCCTATTTCACATTGTTTCTCATCTTCAAATTCATCACTATACATGGGGGAACTTTTATTGGGAGGTTTTGGTTGGTGTCTTAACATTAAAGGCTTCTCATCCTCAGAGTCTACACCACGCATAGGGGAACCTTCTTTGGGAGGTTTTGTCGATTGTTTTACCTGAAACCTCATATGCAAGGGAACGTCATCATCTTGATCTACATCATTCTCATCCACATCAAGGCCAACTTCATCTGGATCCTCATCTTGATCTGTTTCTTTACTGTCACTATCATCTTCCTTATTATTGATTTCCGCATAATTCTTCTTAAAAAATGTTGTAACTTCTGCACATGATATTTCTAATTGTTGAAGCTTTTCTTGAATTTTTCTAATCTGCTCAAGTTCTTCAGGATCTACATGTAATGGCATATTGTGCGGTAAACAACGTTCAAAGGCTCATAATATTATATTGTGCGACATGGCTCTGATACCATTGAAGCAACAAAAATGTAGGCTTGTTGACTTTAATTGTAAAAATACACAAGGTATTTTGTAATAATAATTTATTATATAAAATGATCCAGGTGGATATTGGTGGCCACCCGCCTATTCCACTTGGGGCCCCACCATTGTTTCTTTCAGTTTTTTAGTTTCCTTAATTGTAGCACAATTTAATATTTTTAGCAGTTTTTCGGGTCCTGAACTTCTGGAGCTTCTATTTTTCTCACATCAAAAGTTGTAGTCCTCGGATATATATTTCTAATAAGGCATGGTGTGCGTCAAACAAAGATCATATGCAAAAGTTACGTTGCTGAGAAGTTGATGTACCAACTTACCCAAACGAGGCCCATAATTTTGGCTTTTCATCTCCTAGGGTTAGGTTTTTGGATGTTTAGGGTTTTCCATTGTCTCTTAATAATAAATAGGTCCTCGAGCCTCATTGTAACACAGTTCAGAGGCCTGTAGCCACCACATCTCTTCTCAGAGATAAGCTACCAGCGCCCTAGTTAGTTTATTTCCATTATGTTTGTAAACAAATTTCAGTTCGTTGATATTAATGAAATGAAGTGTTATTTCCACTGCATATTTGTATTTATGGTCATATGTGTATACTTTTGCGTTTCTTCATAAATCCGGATCAGTGATATCAAAGCAGTCTGCTCTTTTCTCGATCCTTCTTTGCATGTCCCCAACGAGGTCGGGGTATAAGGAGTTAGGGTTCGACTTGGTTGAACCTTTGCAAGATCAGCCTCACAAACCCCGACGGCCGCCCATGGGGGACGTAAATAAATATGAGGGAGCAGGAGATCCTATCAAAAAATTGCTCAAGGAGGTCCTCGAAAAACAAAGGAACGTGATGATGGATAACTTTGCCCAGATTCTTCAACGACTACTCACCAACGGCACATCTACATCCAGAAACCACTCTGGAGGTGCAACTCCTTTTAAGGTACAAGTAAACTTTGACATTGCCATATTTGAGGGCCAAATAGATGCAGCCGTCGTAGATAGATGGTTGAATCTATTAGAAGGATATTTTTCAATTCATGAATTTTCCGACTGGGAGAAGATTATTTTTGCACTCCTCAAAAATATCGAAGCAGACCCAAGTGTGAAGCAACATCTAGATGTGCTCTTGCGATCCACCACACTGCCAACCCAATCGACATCAGTATATCCATGGAGTCTCAAACTCCCGACAGTGTATCTCAGCCCATGGTTTATCGTGTCCCGAAGATATATCAACATATTCTTAGCACCAACCCAGTGAATGTGATGAGGATCAACCATGTGTTGACTCAAAGTGTTCACTGCAAAACATACATCCAGACGGGTGTTCAATAAGAACATTAGGGCCTCTACGAGTTGACGATACTTAGTAGGATTTGCTAGCACGAGCCTAGCAACGCTTCCACTCAAACTATTAAAGTTGACCTCCATCGGTGTCGACACAGACTTACAGTCCACCATTCCAAATCTTTCCAACAAATTCACAATGTATTTTCCTTGAGAGAGGAAAATATCGCCAGGTCTTTACTAGACCTCCAGGCCTAGGAAGTAATGCATCAGTCCTAGGTCCTTCATCTCGAACTTAGAAGCGAGCTCCCTCTTTCATTGATGAATGAGAGGTTCAACACCTGTCAGGAAGAGATCGTCCACATAGAGGAACAGAATGAGAGGCTTTTCGCTATCAACCTTGAAGTAAAGGTTTATATCAACATTACTACTAGTGAAGCCCAACTTCATCAAGTAGCTATCTATCCTCTCGTACCAAGCCCTGGGGGCTTGATTCAACCCATAGAGGGATTTATTCAACTTGCATACATGGGTGTCTCTATCCTAGACTTCAAACCCCATAGGCTGCTCCACATACACCTCTTCCTTTATCACACCATGCAGAAAGGCGGTCTTCACATCCATTTAATGAAGATTCCATCCTTGTGTAGAAAAAAGGGCTATGATAGATCGAATGGTGGTATATCGGGCCACAGGTGCAAATATGTCATCATATTCTACACCTTCCTTTTGAGAGAAGCCAGGGGAAACGAATCTTTCCTTGAACGTTTCAGCACTACCATCAAATCCATGCTTGATCTTATAGATCCATTTTGAGGTGACAACAACTTTGTCCTCTGGTCTTGGAACTACATCCCAGATATCATTCTTCGTAATGGACTCATACTCTTCGTGCATAACATCCTTCCAAACTTGATGCTTTACGACTTCTTCGAAAGATCCAGGCTCATATTGTACGATTGTACTCATGGCTGCTAGATACCCTTAGTATCTATTTGACTTCTTTCTTTCACGGAATGTCCCCCTTGGGGCCATATGTCTTTCGGCATCTTCAAGAGTATCCTGGAGGTCTTCTCTGTTAATCCAAGTTTTCATTGATGGAAACAGGTTGAATGAATGAACACACTTGATGAAGGTTGAAAGACTAGAAGAGGTTGCACTGTGACATATTACTGCACTATTATTGAATACATGATGCTTTACCTTCATGACCTTGCTGGGTATTATCATAATGACATAGATGTCATGGACAATCATGGAAAATTGTTGGAGGGAACTCTTGAAATTATAACAAAATAATCTAATTTCAGGAATAGTCACAAAGAAAAATATTTTTTGTCATCTTGGAGGCATCCTTTCACTTTGTCTCCTTCACCATCTCGAAGAGGACTCTTTCCTCTTTCCAACGAGCCCTCAATCAGCTCCTAAATCTAAATATTCTAAGAGAAATTGATTTTTGAAGTTTTCCTATCCTATCTTGTGTCCCAACCGACCTACACTCAGTCATACATGTCGGCTTCACTCCAAACAAGACATGTCTATCCGTCATAATCAACTCCTATATAAATACATGTTCGAACCTCCATTTCTATCATCATATTTTTCGGTCATCTAATACAGAGTGTGAAGAACAGAAACAATTCACATCTCGTGAACTTTAAGGGTCTTAAAAGGAGAATAAGGAGAATTATTTGGGCTTAAAGATCACACTAAAACACACCGAAATTTCTACGAAGAAAATTTGCAGACCTCCTGTAGCTTAATGTCGGATCTGTGATTTCGTATTGGAGCAGCCCTTATCTTGACTCGGTCCTGTCCAAAATTGACTACAGCTTAGATCTGTTAGCATGAGGATAGTGCTGCAGCAGAGACAGAGGTATATATAGGCCACAACTCAGTGCCTTGAAGAAGCCACAGTTTGGTGCTATAATGGAGACTATTGTTTGATGCTATGAAGGAACTACAATTCAGTAATATTATTCAATGATTTAGTTCTATCTCAGATTCAGTGATATCCCAGTTTTGGTGCTAGTACAATGATCATATTTCGGTGATATTACAGTGATATATTTTAGTGGCATCTCAAGTGTGGAAAATCACCTTGGAAACTCAGAATAGTGACATGTGATGACTTAAACAAGAATTGTTAAGAAGCCCACAGTTTTGTGGAGGATAGTCTAGACCAAAATTCTGTCTTCTTGAGTTGTCATACTTCAACATATATATCATCAATTGGAGTAGGTCCTATTGATTGTGGAAGCTGGTTTTAAGGATTGTTTTGGAGAAATCCTTGAAGGTAATGTTGAGGACATATGCAGTCAATGGTGGAGACCTAAAGATTGAAGAACATTGGACACTTTTGAAGATAATTGAAGTTTTGAACAGTGCAGAATCTTGTTGGAGATACTCAAGTAAGTACATTACTAATTTTATTAAAAAAGACTGAAGGATTGGTGTCCTTGGAGTAGGAGCTCCTAAACACAAGGTTGGTGCCTTGAGAAGATAGGGTAGAAGCCCTAGAGGTCAGAACCTCATCAAAGTCCAAGTTGGTGCTTGGCAAACAGGTTGGTGCCTGTTTCATTAAAAGGGTTGGTGCCCTTCTCTCATATATTGTATACTATTATTAAAAAGTGATTGAAGTTATCTTTAATTCTTAATATCATTATTATATATATCTCTCTGTCTTTAATTGTGAAGAATCTAACTGGCAATAATTAACAATTGAAAAGAAATACTGATTCACCCCCCTCTCAACATTTCCAACATTCTCTTCATTAAAGGAGGTGGATCAATGGGGTCCATTGGTCCTTCAACATCGGGCATCATCTCATCCTTTAGTTCTTCCTGATTCCCAGACCTTACTTCATGATCTTCCTCAGATCTCAGAAGATTTATCACTTTCCCGAGGGAAGCATCTTCATCAAAGGTAACATCGTCGCAAATATCCACTTCTCTTTGACCAGGCACATAGACCTATAAGCCTTCGAAGTTTCACTGTAGCCCACAAACATTCCCTTCTTCCCAGATGCATCCAGCTTGTTTCTCTTCTTCTTCAACACATGAAAATAAATGGGACAACCAAAAACTATAAAATGAGAGACGTCAAGTTTTTTACCAGAGAAAACCTCTTCGGGAGTTTTGGAGTCCAGAGAAAAATGCGGGCATCGATTTTGTATGTACACAACAATGTTTGCAGCTTCTCCCCAAATAAACTTCGGAAGACCTTGGTCACATAGCATGGCACGGGAAACTTCCACAATGGTCCTGTTCTTTCTTTTAGCAATGCCATTTTGCTCAGGAGTATATACGGTTGTGGTCTCCCTCTTGATGCTAGCTTCTCTGCAAAAGTTATTGAACTCGTTCATCTCATATTCAGTGCCATTATTGGTCCTCAAAACCTTGATCTTCTTCCCTATTTGTGTAATGCTCCAAATTTTGCAATAAAGTATTTGGAACAATAATTTTGCTTTTATTTTAATAAAAGGAATAAAATGGGTGAGGGAACCCATTGTAGCAACTTAATAAACACTCCTAAGGTGCAAAAGTCACTTTAGTGGCTTAAGATAGTAGCCCCAAGTATGAAAAGGGCCAAAGGCAAGTGAGCTAGACCATGGTTGACCAAAGTCAAAAACGTACCCTAAGAGGGGAAGCTTGCACAAGAAGATTGCGTAGTTGGAGTGGAGGGAAATTTGAAATGAGAGAGAAACCCTAATGTGAGTGGGGTCCATGCACACATTGCATAAAAGATGAAGGAGAGCCATTAGCGAGATCATTCTTTGGATATAGAATTTGGAGGTTGAAGCTCTCTTCAACTTGGTGCTGCTTAGCACAAGAGGGATTCCTGTTTAGGAATTCCCTTCTCTTCCATGGGAGGCCATGGAGAGATTTTTCTTCATCTTCCTCACATCTTGGCTTGAGGCCAAAGTAATCATTTGCAGCTACTGCGTTATTCTTGCAGCAAGAGAACGTTGGAGTTTCTGGTGTTGCAGTGAGGGACCTTCATCATCACATTTCCGGAGTTGTTCTGTAGAGGAGAGGCCATATCTTTCTCTAGGAGATCAGCAAAGGAGATTCCAGAGCTCATATTGCAGATTTAGCATCAAGCCATATGTTTTCTCTCATGCCCAGCGTAGTCCCTTTCTCTTACAACGTTATTCTCAGAGAGGGTTTGCAGGTGGAGCTCATTTTGTGCACTAGCGAGTGCAATCTTCAGTAAGGGGATCAGCCCCTTCACTTTGGAGATCATTGGAGGAGGTATCATGGTTTATTGCAGCATCTACTTCCTTCTCCATTCTTGTATTATTATTGAGTTGCAGCAGCTACACTGCAACTCCGACATTTTCCTATTTTATGTATTTTAGCCAATCCCTTGGAGGATTGAGGCAATAATGTTTTCTGGGGTTGAGATCTTGCTCCCCCATCTTTATTTGAGCATGTATTGTTATATATTCTTATATTTATCAGTCTGCAGTCATTTTCCCTCATAGACTGCGCAATTAGTGAGTAGCTGGATTTATGTAGCAGTGTATTCTCTTGTTCCATGTACATTTCCTATTGAGGCTGAATTGAGCTTACCTTGAAAGACATTTTCCTGAAGGGATTTGTATTACATTTGATGCTACAGATTATATATCATATTTGCACTCTTCTTACATTCCATGAGTCATTATTTCACTACTGCTACTTGTTGAAGTTTTTATGCTACTGAAGATTCTTGTGGGAGATCTGAATAACCTGCTTAAGGTTATTTCTTTGAGGTTATACTCTGCAGGGAGTTTGTATCAGACATGTTCCAAGGCATCCCAATACTGGATTGCCTTATTTTCACTTGGGCTTCCTTATACAGCGTCCCCATGGACAGTTGTTGCAGAAATTCCTTGAATGGAATTATTAGCCTTCGACAAGTTCTATTGGCAGAGTCTGCTAGTGGGCCAGGTAGCCTTTGGATCTCATCCTTCCTTGTGAAGGTGACATATCTAGTAAATGCCCCTAACAGTCAATCTCTGAAATAGTTCAGTGTTGATTTTTAATACTCTCGGAGTTGGAAAATAGGAATATCTCAAGATATTCTTGGCATTGCAGAACTTTCCCCATTTGGGACATTACAGTGGTATCAGAGCTTCGAACTTGGCTCAGCCTGTGAAGTTCAAATTTCAGAGAAGAAGAGGCCAGAATGATGTAGAGGATGAGATTGATCTCATCAGTTTTGGGTCCAGCGGCAACCTCTCCAAGGAGGTTGAGGAGACAGAAGAAGGAGAAGAGGAAGGACCATGCACTTCCTATTCTCATAGAGAAATAGAGCAGAAGCATTAAGAACACTTGGAATTCAAATTCTAAGTGAGTATCTTGTTGAATATGGAGCAAACCCTAGAGTCTTCCAAGAGACTCTATCTTTTCACACTTGTTTAGCAGGAAGAGGAAAGAGCTTGGTGGTTCAGCCATGGGAGGCATGCAATGGTTTCTACTCTTGCTGATTTTTCTCAGATCTTGATCAGAAGATTTGGCCAAAGGAGGGAGGAGCCCTCACCACCAGAGGCACATGCTAGCGCTGTCACATTCATGGAGGAGCAGCCTCCACCTTCAGCCATTGAGGTAGCCAGCACACTTGAGGAGGAGACTCTTGCAGCAATATTCTTCCAAATCTCTCCAAGGTATGCATGAGTTTGCATCTATCATGGAGGATTGTACTTATTTGCATGCTGATTGTCTTGAGGAGGGTACTTTCACTGCACTGTGCCATTATTCTCAGACACCCTTGATGAGTCATGCATCACACATGAGGTTGGGGTTTGAGACACGGACCATGGAGGAGATTGCATTTCAATGTCCCATGAAATGCAAAATGAGAAATATGTTTTGGGACAATGGTAGCTCTTGTGAAGAGGTACCAAGTGGCAGGATACTTACACCAAGGAGCAGAGCTTTATGGATGGAGTGTGCCCAGTGGAAATGTGGAGGATCCATAACCCATAGGTCCCAGGATCATTTCACAATTATTGCTCTTGATGAACAAAGAGGAGAGCATGGGTGCATCATGATGGGATGGCATTTCTCTCACCATTCATTATGTTCCCATTTCAGATTGGGTATGGTGGAAGTATGAGGGAGCAACAAACATTCTTGTTGCTCAGATTTTGTTTGATGTTGCGGGAGAAAGAGGAGGCACTAGCATAGTGCAAGAGGATTTCTCTTTGATCTTGGATGCCAAGCAGCACCTTCTTCATGGGAGGAGCTCTACATTTGCAGTAACGTGATGGGAGGAGTCTTTGGCAAGATTCATGTCAAAGAGGGGAGCTTTGAGTTGACAGTGGCACTACTCCAAAGGCCAGCGACGCTGTCACTTGAGAGCTTGAGTTACTTGTTGGGGTGGCCTTCAAAACACTTCAAAAGTGATGTAATTTTGGAGGCATGTGGATGATGAGCATGATAGAGTAATGGAGGGAAGCATTCCTCACTACACTTTGAATCTCTTGGCTTGGTTGCAAAAGCACAAGAAGAGGGATCTACATGCAATATTTATGGATTCTTCTTTCATGCATTTTCATGCATATTATTCATTGATGGAGGAGTCCACTTGGGAGGGCTTCCTAATGGATGTATATCAGCATTTGGCTAGATGCATAGCCCAAGAGATGATGAGATGGTTGGCACAACCACTCCCCTACTATGTTGCAGTAAGGGGGACTTTTCATTGGAGCCATTTCAGCTCAAAGACCAAAGTACATGATGAGGGAGGTAACCATTTGTCTTATGTCTTATGCTCTCTTATTCTTATGATCATCATGTTATATCAAGGAGGATCCTTCCTTTTTGCACATTATGTTCAGCTATACTTATGGTCTATTGCAGCAAGAAAGATGGCCATCTTATGGGTGGTTTGTGGGGGAAAGCCACATAGTTTTGGTGTGCCCTTGGCACCAAATTTTGTTTTCATGATTACATCTTGCAGGATGAATGTGACAGCAAACAAGTGGCTGAAAAGACACTTTTTACTTTCTATTTTGAGGCAGGCCAATGATGCCTTGCACTGGTTCCATGCATGGCACTATATTTCAGCTCCTTGCTCTCATAAGTTTATGCTTCCATATGTTGCTGGTGGAACGCTCTTCAGAGGAAGCACTGTTTTTAAGGAGGGAAATAAAGTGAATATGCCCATTGGGAGTATGATTCTCCCTAATTTTCATGTTTAATGTTTCAGGAGAAGCAATGGGCAGCCCATGATTGCCAAGCTTCATCTCTTTCCTGTATGTGGGAGGAGTTATTTGGAGAGTTCAAAATTTTGGAGGAGGCATTTCATGGGTTGAAAGATTGATGGGGTGGCTTGGGTCTCTCATGAAGACCATTTCATTTCAGCCATATATCAGCAACAACCCCATGTGTATCATGTGGAGGGAGAGACTCATTGGGTGGATGTGCCCCTTGAGAGAGAAGACCTCCATTATTTTTGTAGCACATGCTCCAAGAAGAGTATGAGAGATGATATGGTCACCATGTTCAGCCATGTATTTTTCCATAAGGAGGACCATATGATTGTTGGATGCCATATGATGATGAATTCCAACTCATCACATATGAGATGATTTGGGCCAGCTTGTTTTGCAGCATTGGAGGAGAGATCCTTTGGGGATCTAGACTTCATCTTGCCTCTTGAAGGCAACACTATCCAAGTTCAGCTTTCACTCCACATTCATCATAAGTGGAGAAGAGGACAGCGTGGGGCAGGCTATGAAGCTTACCAAGTTCAGAAATTCAGCCCACCTATTTCTCGTGAGCACAAGGTGGAGGAGTACTTTCAGGAGTTGCCTAGTTGGAAGGTGACTCATTTTTCTTGATTGCTTGAGGGATGGAGGATTTACATGAGGCTATTTCAGATTCCATGCCTTGAGTAGAAGACTTTTTGCAGTTCATCCTTTCTCTTGCTTGAGGACAAGCAAGTTTTGGGAGGGGAGGACTGTAATGTTCCAAATTTTGCAATAAAGTATTTGGAACATTATTTTTGCTTTTATTTTAATAAAAGGAATAAAATGGGTGAGGGAACCCATTGTAGCAACTTAATAAACACTCATAAGGTGAAAAAGTCACTTAATTGGCTTAAGATAGCAGCCCCAAGTATGAAAAGGGCCAAAGGCAAGTGAGCTAGACCATGGTTGACAAAAGTCAACAACGCACCCTAAGAGGGGAAGCTTGCACAAGAAGATTGCGTAGTTGGAGTGGAGGTAAATTTGAAATGAGAGAGAAACCCTAATGTGAGTGGGGTCCATGCACACGTTGCATAAAAGATGAAGGAGAGCCATTGTGGAGATCATTCTTTGGAGATAGAATTTGGAGGTTGAAGCGCTCTTCAACTTGGTGATGCTTAGCACAAGAGGGATTCCTATTTATGTATGCCCTTCTCTTCATGGGAGGCCATGGAGAGATTGTTCTTCATATTCCTCACATCTTGGCTTGAGGCCAAAGCAATCATTTGCAGCTACTGCGTTATTATTGCAGCAAGAGAACGCTGGAGTTGCTGGTGTTGCAGTGAGGGACCTTCATCATCACATTTCCAGAGTTTTTCTGTAGAGGAGAGGCCATCTCTTTCTCTAGGAGATCAGCAAAGGAGATTCTGGAGCTCATATTTCAGACTTGGCATCAGGCCATATGTTTTCTCTCATGCCCAGTGTAGTCCCTTTCTCTTACAGCGTTATTCTCAGAGAGGGTTTGCAGGTGGAGTTCATTTTGTGCACTAGTGAGTGCAATCTTCAGTAAGGGGATCAACCCCTTCACTTTGGAGATAATTGGAGGAGGTATCATGGTTTATTGCAACATCTACTTCCTTCTCCATTCTTGTATTATTATTGAGTTGCAGCAGCTACACTGCAACTCTGACATTTTCTTATTTTATGTATTTTAGCCAATCCCTTGGAGGATTGAGGCAATAATGTTTTCTCGGGTTAAGGTATTGCTCCCCCATCTTTATTTGAGCATGTATTGTTATATCTTCTTATATATATCAATCTGCAGTCATTTTCCCTCATAGACTGCACAGTTAGTGAGTAGCTGGATTTATCTAGCAGTGTATTCTCTTGTTCCATGTACATTTCCTATTGAGGATGATTTGAGATTACCTTGAGAGGCATTTTCCTCAAGGGATTTGTATTAAATTTGATGCTACAGATTATATATCATATTTTCACTCTTCTTACATTCCATGAGTCATTATTTCATTGCTGCTACTTGTTGAAGTTTTTATGCTGCTGAAGATTCTTGTGGGAGATCTGAATAACCTGCTTAAGGTTATTTCTTTGAGGTTATACTCTGCAAGGAGTTTGTATCAGACATGTTCCAAGGCATCCCAGCATTGGATTGCCTTATTTTCACTTGGGCTTCCTTATATAGCGTCCCCATGGACAACTGTTGCAGAAATTCCTTGAAGGGAATTATTAGCCTTCGACAAGTTCTATTGGCAGAGTCTGCTAGTGGGCCAGGTAGCCTCTGGATCTCATCCTTCCTTGTGAAGGTGACATATCTAGTAAATGCCCCTAACAGTCAATCTCTGAAATATTTCAGTGTTGATTGTTAATACTCCCAGAGTTGGAAAATAGGAATATCTCAAGATATTCTCGGCATTGCAGAACTTTCCCTATTTGGGAAATTACAATTTGATTTTCCACCAAGGCTTTGAAAGTACGAAACCACATGAAAGCTTCATCCTTCTTCTTCCTTCTTCTTCAAGAAGGATATCCAGGTCTTGCATGAGAAGTCATCTATAAACGTCCTATAATAAGAACATCCTCCCAAGGATGTCATGGGCAACATACCAGACAAATCAAAATGTATCAATTGAAAGACATCAAATGTCTTTGTGACACTTGAGGGGAAAGGTCCCCTTGTATGCTTTCCTTCGGCACAACCCTGACATACACCTTCATGATCACTTTTGAATTTGAGCATCCTTGTCACCACCTTCCTTGCTTTGGGAAGGGCTTTGTAATGAAGGTGTCCAAACCTCTGGTGCCATAGTTCGGTTTGACGAATAGTATTGCATGTCATAGCCCCCAATGGACTTCCTCCAACCTGGTAGAGTGTGTTAACTCTAAACCCAATCGTGAGAGCTTCCTTGAAACTCTTCTTCTAGATGCATACCTTCCCATCGATGAATGCCACCTTGAAACCTTTATCTTCCGTGGCTGAAATAGACACAAGATTATTCTTCAAATCAGGTACATATAGTACATCTTGCAAGTGGAGGACTTGACCTTGAGATAAGTGGAGGGTCACAGTCCCTGTCCCTTTCACGGGATAGGTGGAATTATCTCCAAGGATAATTTTCAGATTAGTATCTTTCTCAATCAAATCAAAAAGCGCTTCTTTAAACCCAGTGAGGTGCCTTGAAGCACCACTATCAATCAACCAGACATCCATGGTGTCGGGTGGAGATGCAACAGAGAAGGAAGATACAAGAAAGAATTCATTTTTCTTATCATCAACAACATTAGATTTCTCATACTTGGAATTTCTTTACCTTTTGAAAGGTTGCCCATTTCCACTGTGACCAGAGGGAGCCTTCCTCTTTCCTTTGAACTTGTTGTTCCTTTGATTTCCATTCTTGTTGTTGTTGTTATCATCATCCTTGGGAGAATCCCTTCTATTAGGGCATTCTCTAGCATAGTGGCCGGTCTTGTTAGATGTGTAACATCTTCCTTTATTTTCTCGAGCCCCTGTTCTTCCATAGTTCCTCGGACCACCATTTTTCTTCTTCTTAGCACGAGCGGTGAAGGCAACATTACCTTCATTTTCATATTCCATCCTTCTTGTTTCCTCTTGAGTGCATCTCGACAATACTTCATCAAAATCAGGAATCACATTTCTATTGAGAATGGTAGTAATTAGTACATGCCATTCAAAGGAGATACCTCCAAGTGCAGTGAGAACCATTTCTTGATCAGCTATTGTCTCCCCAATGGAAAGAAGGTTATTCCTGATCTTAGTCAACTTCAGAAAATAATATTGAATGGATTCATCCTTGCCTTCCTTAATATTCTTCAATTTGTTCTAAAATAAAAGAACTTGATTTGCATTGCTGGCCCTGAACATATTGACCAACTTATCATATATCTCCTTAGATGTGCCCAACTCAGAGATGTAGGCAACCAAACTCTTATGGATGGAATCCCAGATGATCAACTTTGCTTTGATTTCTCCTTTCTTATACTTTGACTTGGTGGTTGCAGGTGCAGATGATGGAGGCTCTTGGATTTTACCTTGCACATAGTCCATGACATCTTGGTCTTCCAACATTAAATCCAAAGACATCTTCCAAGCATGAAAGTCAGCCTTGCCAGTTAACTTGTCATCAAATTTGAAGCCATTATAATTCGAGGTACCCATGAGTCCTTTCCAAATACTACTTCTTCGACGATTTCTCTCAATACAACCTGGGCTTTGTCTTCACCTTAGCTCTAATACCATGTAAATTTTCGAAGATGTTCTATGCTTGATGCAAGTTTAATTTATACCCGATATCAAATAGCAATCACATAAACATGAAAGTAAAATTCTGATAGAACATACCAATAGATTGACGGAAGATAAGCCAAAAAATACACTTGAATTGATCAAAATAATATATTTGTGTGGTGCGTTACGACGGTCAACATGATGCTTCTGTTAGCCACCTATAAAATTTGTCATATCAAATGGTGGCTAAATCATTTTTGAAGCCTTCAAGAAACAAGTTTTATTGAAAAATTGTTAGTTCTTGAAGTCTTGTGAAGACATCATGTCCTTTGGTTAATCTTCACTGCTGTTTCCCCTCTTAAAACTTTGAAATTTCACTATTTTCCCTGAAGAAAAAGAATGTTGAAAACTCCATTTTTTCATCATTTTTCACTCCTCTTTCCCTTCATCATTAACCTCCTTTTTATCCCCCTTTTCCTCATAAAATTCCTCTATTTTCCATTATTCCCCATTTTTCCTTCATTAAAATCCCTTTTATAAGGTTTGAGAATCATTTTTGAACCTTACCGAAACCCCCAAATCCATTGAAAAACCTTGAAAAATTCATAAAAAATAAGTTTTTAACTATGGGCCTAAGCCCCTTTGGGCTAAACCCTAAACCACTTCCCCACCATATACCCTAGCGTTGGAACCAAGCGCTAAGTCCCAATGGTGCTTATCTCATCGGAACAATTGGCGGGCACGTTTCTTTGTTTTAATAAATTCCCCCGATGCGATTGGCCCTTTTATATAAACCCCCGATCCCTTTTCCGTTTCATATAACCCAAGAGCCCACAATCAGGCACTTAAACTTATCAATAAACCCATCCCGATCCTATTTTCCCTTTGTAAATTCATCAAAACCCACTTTCCTATGTTTTGTATGAAAACCCGCCGGTTCAATGTATTAAAGAGAAAGAACCGTTGATCTAAAGGCCGATCGACGATCCATAAAGTCTCACATCGAAGATTTTCGTCAGGCACAGTTGAAAGGCCCTCACCTTGTTCCGATTCCGATTGGCCCTTTGTATCTAAACCCCGGTCCCTTCATCTTTTTCATTTATCTGAAGGCCCCACAATCAGGCGCTAAGCCTCTTATAATAAACCCTCCCCGAATGCATTTTCATTTGTATTTTGCTTAAAAACCCATTTTTTGTAAATATAAAGGGTTCCGCCTGTTCATTGGTTAGACCCATTCCCCACCGTTGATCATAAACCAATAAAATGGTCTGCACCATCTCGCATCGGAAGATCTCATTGGGCGCGTTTTATATTTTATCCACCCACTCCCGATTGGCGGCCTCCCGATGTAATATCAGCCGTTCGATCTACCTGCCAGATCCAGATCCGATGGCCCTTATCACTCAATCCCTAATCCTTTCCCTCTGCCCATCGCCTCTTCCGACTCTTTCTCCATCATTGATCTGGCCCTCAGATCAACGGTCCACAGCTAATCGCATCTGCGCCCATTCTATTTTACTCCCACCAATCGCAGACCTCCGATTGCATCTGGGCCATCCACGTGTCAAGATCCAATGGTCTAGATTGAATACCTCGACCTTTGTTAAATTTATGAAACCCCACTGTATAATGTTTTTTGGGGAAATCTTAGCCGTTGATCTCTGTAGATCAATGGCCCTCACTGATCCTTTCTCTGCCCCATATATTATTCCATTTAACCACAGATTAAATCTCAGTCGTTGATCTGTTTTCATCTGACGGTTCAGAATAATCCCGACAGGCCCAACTCCTGTGGGTCCTGCCTTCCTCCAGATTTGATCTCTACCGTCGATTCCCTGATCGGACGGTCCAGAATAAAACTGCCCCACTTGCTTCCGCTTGTGCATCTTATCAATATCGCGCTCTCTCCACGACCGTCAGATCTAGGACCCCATATCTGACGGCTGACGCGCATTTTCACGTAATTTCATGCCCGAAGGATAATTATTAGAAATCACGCGATATAGGTGGTTTTTAAAAGCCATGTGGCAGCCTCTGACGCATATCGCGTTCAAAAAGGTGAAACCACCTTCCTCCCCTTTTGCTGTGCAATAATACTGGTTTCTAAAGCCGAAACCACTTTCCCCTGTTTCCATTGCATTTCATCACGTTCGTCTTCCGCCGTTGATCTCTGCAGATCAACGGCCCACATTTAATCTGAGCGTTTAACTATTGCCCTCTGCCATTCACCAAGGGAATTTTTAGATCAATCTCAGCCATTGATCTCCTTGGGCTGATCTCATCCGACGACCCAGATTCATTTGAGAGACCCCAAATTTCATTTTGACCTTTTCCTCTGCCAAAGGGATTTTCACCCTTTTTTCCTTTGTTTTTCTTCCATTTCACATAATGTGACCCCTTCGCATTATCTTTTCAGAACTAATCTCGACGGTTGATCGATATGGATCAATGGATCTGACTTAAACTTCCATCGCTTTTTCCAACTGCTTCCCTTTTAATCTTCGCGAGCAATCTCTGCCATTGGATGCTTTCATCCAACGGCTGTGACCAAACCACAGCCTCCAACGCAGTCTGACCTTAATACACAATATTTTCTAATTTTTCTTGGTTTGTGCAGGTATTAATGATTTTTTCATTATATTAAAAAGAAGGCCAAAGGGCCAGGGATGACGATCCCCCAGACCTTTGTTCATCAAAGAGAATTATTCCCCAGGGTTCCATATCACGTTTTATCGGTGCCTCATGAGCATTGATGCCATAAGAACCCTCTGCACACCTGCACCTCAACAAGACACAGTAAAGATAAGTTAAAACAGAGAGTATCAGTGTTGAAGAATGAAATCAAACCAGAGATGAAGAATTGAAGATCTTTTACCCAGTTTTGAGGGATTATGGCTAAGATCGATAATCAAAAGCCTAATCCACTAAATTAAACACGGTTAAAGAATAGAGGACAGAATTTAGGCCTAATTAAGCCTAACACACAGAATCAAAGCAAATTAATAGTGTTTAAAGAAGGACAAAGAAAATCAACAAACCGAGAAGCCTCCACTGCCACATCAGAGGCTAATTGATTCCTCTCAGCTACCAAAATGCCACCTGTAGCCTCAAAGCATTCAACAGAGGCCGAGTTATTACCAGAAAAGAGGATATTTGCCTCAATACAGTCCAACAGTTATTTCAAACCAAAGAAACTTATTGCAAAATATCAGCAGAGTTATTACAACGATGACACAGAGCCTTAAAGTCAACAAAAGCTTCCCAGCAAGCTTAAAATTTAATGTAAACCAATTAATACAGAGAAATATCTGAAATCTTCTCCATTGAGCCCCTCAAAGGCCGAGAAGCATTAACTGTATTAATTGAACTTAGACTATCTTTTCACTCATTCCACCTCCTCATTTTTCTATAAAATCTTCTTGAGGAGCTCATTGTAAACGTTGGTTGCAGAACTTTGAAATATACTTGTGCTCGAAAATTCTATATGTAAATAGTGTTCAGAGGCTCTTGAAGCTCTGTTTGTGATTAACTAAGTTAGGCTGAGAAGTGAAGATGATTGCTGAACTGAAACATTGGACTTGAAGAATGTAACTGGATTGACATCAATATACAAGCTGATTCTTGGGATCCTGGTCTATATCACTGGTGAAGTGCTTCTTTATGTGTTATTGTTTTCCTTTCATGTATGCCATTTTGTCTATTATTCTCTAATAAAGAACACCAAGCATAGAGTTAGGACTTACTGTTTACAGTACCCTTATCTGACTGATAAGCTTTATCTCAATGTTTTCCTCCGAATTGTGTATTTAAGAATGATTCAATACAGTTCAAGCAGTTAAGAATGTTGGCGTTCCCTCGTCCTACTGTTTACTAGAAAAGTTAATGATTCATTATATGCTTAGTAAAGATAGACTAGAAAAGTGATGGTGTGCCTTGTTTTCTAACTTCTTTCTCCAAAGGTAATTCTGAAAGTTTCCCTAAGTGTATGCTGAAAGCAGTTTAGATTTAAAAGTATCTTTCCTGATCTTAGGTTGCCCTTCGTTTTCTTATCTGTTTTTCATCCCTTCTGAAAGTAATTATGCGGATTACTGGATTGTTTGTCTATTGAGTTAGCTTTAATACGAGCTTGCCCAAAGAGGTCTATGGTGAGCCCTGCCCTTTGGTTGGTTTTAAACAATTACTTAAAAGGATTTTCTTGTTTGGATAGAATGATAAATCCTAGTTGAAATTATTGTCTGTTTCCACCCTTCAACACTTTTATTGTTTCCATTCCATCATTTAATCTCAAAGATCTTGTGATATGGATGACTTGCCCCTTGGACCACTCTTGAAATTGTTGCACAATTAAACCCTTTTATGACTCCATAGCCCAATGGACTAAAAACCAACGTTATATCTATCTTAGTAGCCAAAGCTTGTTCTGATTGCTTGCAACTTCACACCTTTGAAGCTCTTTCATTTTAGGACTTTCCACTCAACTAATAATCATGCTCAACCATCCAAAAACAAACAAAACCCTTGTTCTTAATAACTAGCCTAATATCCCACATAAAACCTTTAAAAGATAAATCAATCTTTGCACTTATTGGAGAGATCCCTCTCTGGATTCAGGAGGGCTAGATCCTAGAATCCTAAAGTGGTTCAAGTGTTCTCCCTACGTTTTTGGTCTTATCAATCTGCTGAAATTACAGGGAGCTAACATTTCTGGTGACTCCGCTAGGGAACTTTCTGAGCAAACTTCATCTTACATACTTTCGAGCCTCAGGAAACCTCTTGATTTAATGACATTTGTTCTGTTGGCCAGTTGAGCCATCAAGCATAACATTTCTGGCCAAACACTCAGTGTTCAGTGAGTACAAGCAGCCCTTTTCAAGCACTACCAAGCAAACGGTAATCATGATAAAAAATATTTGAATAAGTGACAAACTAAGGAAACCTTAGGATTCTCATAAGAGCTTATCAAACCTTGAAGGATCAGCTAGCTTAGCCATAAGAGTACACTGTCTTTGTCTCATCACCGTAGCTAAGTGTTGAAATAGATTTAGCATACTTTTAGAACCTATAGGATTGAAAAATAACTCAGAAAACCCAAAAATATTTTAGATTGGTATTCGAATAAACAATGGTGGTGGACCATAAAACCTTTTACCTACAAACGAGTTAAAAATTTCCACCTGGTGACTCCACAATCCTAAACAGACCTTAAGACTCCACTGGGAAGACCCATTATCATCAAAACATCATTTAAAATCAGTTAGAAGGCTTTAGGATTAAATTTTTCATGTTTGAAAGATCAGTTAGCCTCTTAAAGATTGTCATATCTGGTTAAACTTTTCTTGTTTAGTTGGTCTGAAAAACACAGCATAGTGGCTCCTAGAAATATTCATACTAGAGCCTACCCTAACCCGAACCCACCTGAGATAGTTGATAACCCTGAAAGAATTCTTAGGAAGTCTCCTAAGGATAAATTTTCAACTGTTTTCAGATCACCCTTTAGAGCTAATTCAGTTCCTGAAAACCTTGCAGTTCTACAACAATCACAAATTGACTTAAGAAATCCATTTAGAACTAGGTCGCTTGATGATTTAGATAAGCTAGATTCAGAGTCTTCACTTTCATCCCGGAAAAAAGTGAACATCCTGGTAGTAGAGAAACAACACCACTTGATTTACATTTCCTTTACAATTTAGGTGTCTCTCATCCAAGATCAGCTCAACAATCTATTCCTGGTCCATCCACATCCCAATTGCTGTTAATCCTTTGTCAAACACACATTCCGGCCATGCCTCATGTTAATACGCACTCTTGTATTCTTTGACTCCCACCCCTATCATGCCGCTTGAGCATAGGTATCCATCAGATTGAATCCTTCCTTTTCCTTAGTCAATCTTCCACAACACTATTGGTACATATTACCATTGTATGATGTACATTAATGCTACTACGCTTCTGCAACATGTGGATAAGATGAATGACCTAACGACGAAATGATGATGAATCTATAAAACTTGGGGAAGTGATTTGCTGGATTTTAGGGGCTTAGAAAAATGGTTCAAAAAACCTTATCCGTGTCAATCAGTCTAAAACCTTGTAAGGCTAAATAAATAGGAATTCAAAAAAAACCCTCTTCAAATACTTTCTGATTATACATTAGGGGAATTTTGAGGTCTAAAATGGACCTCCTAAGGAAATTATAAAATAATAGTGGAAAGAATCAAATAAGATTTGATGACATCATCAAATTTTAGAGGGAAAAATGAAAAAACTACTTTTTCAACTCATATTTTCAACTTATCTCCCAAATTTTTTACTCAAATTTCAAGCGGGAGTACTCGTTGGATGCGAAATTTAATTCCTCATCCAAGGAGTACCCATGTTGCATACTTTCGATGGGTTCTACTACACGAAAAATGAGAAATACATAAAAAAACGTGATTATAATCACGTTTTTTGCTATCAGCTATTCATTTTCGTATGAAAAATTCATCGGTATTAAACATGGTGCTCCTTGGATGAGGAATAAATTACATCCGATGAGTCACTTCCTTCGAAAATTTAGTAAAAATTTTAAGAATAAGTTCATCTGTGAAAAAATGATTTCTCAATATTTTTACTTTTTTACTCCAAAAATGGTGAATCATCCATTATGGATGACATCATCATCTTGAATCCTATTGGTTGTTATAAAGTTTATTTTTGTTGCACATTTTTCTTATGAGGCCCATTTTAGACCTCAAAATTCCCCTAATGAAAATCTCCAAAGAAATGCGGGGGAAAGTGTATAAGCTTATTGCACAAGATTTAATAGTGTGTACAATGCCCTTCCCCCAAACCTAAAACCTCCACAAGGCTGAACATTAAACAAGTTTCCCGAAGGATTTGATCCTGAGATGGCCTATCAGTTGAGAGAGAGAGACCCTTTAACCCTTGAAGATATGCAAAAAGGGGCTCTTGCTGTGGAAGTTAACTTAATGGAGAAAATAGCAAGAATGAAGAATGAGAAGAGAGTGTCCTTTAGAGAGGAATCCACACTTTCCACATCCAGCTCAAAGATGGAAAGAATGATGGAGGAGATGATGAAGAAGATGAGCATTCTTGAGAGAGCACAAGCAAGCCAAAACCAAACTGCTCCTCAAAACAGAAATCAAAACCAGAATCAAAATTTTAGGAGAAACCAACCTCAAAACAGTCCAAGGGAAGATGATCAACATATCACTCCTCCCTTTCATCAAAACTACGTAAGTGAGGTTGAAGACACAATAGAACAAACATAGGAGGATGATATAAACATGTTGGGAGTAGATAATGATGACTTTGAAGTTCATTACAATAGAAAACAAGGTCTATATACACCTTATGACGACAAGAGACCAGAAGATGAATATTACTATTAGGAAATGGAAAATGTCATTATAGAAACCACAAAGGAGTATGACCTTAGAATTAAAAATAATTTCGAAACCCCCAACAACAAAACATCTGAAAAATCTTCACAAAACAAAACTGTAAATAAACCCAAGATTGTAAAACAGAAAGACAAAACGGTGGCTGTTAATTCTGATAAAAACAAAGAGAAAGGCACTCAAAACAATGAAAAAAAGAGTGCAGATCTCAGCAGTACTAGTACCTCATCTAGTACTCCTGTCAAAACAATTTTGTCAAATGTAAATAGAGGAAATCAACAAACTGATTTTGCTGATAGAGTGGCAGTTAATAAGGCTGAAACACGCACTTCAAAGAATTAGATGCCTTTTATTTTGGAGCAGGAAATTTCCAGAATTAAAATCTCTGTTCCCCTTACTGAGTTAGTTGCCCAAAATGTATATAGAACCCAAATTTTGAAGGCTTTAAACATAGAGGAGAATAATGACACTGTCAATTTTAATGATGACCAACCAGAGCTCATTTTTGGTCCTAAGATTGAAGGTAGATATCAAGAGGGACCAGTTCCTCCTTTTTATGTTAGTTTAAATGTTCATGACAAGATTTTACATAACGCTATGCATGATTTAGGGGCCTCTCACAATTTAATGCCCAAAGCTGTAATGGAGAGCCTAGGCCTTGAAATCATCAGACCTTATAAAGATCTTTACTCCTTTGACTCAAGTAGAGTAAAATGTTTAGGATTAATCAAAGATCTTTGTGTTAACTTAGCACAAATTCCAGGCAAATGTTTAGTCATGGATATTGTTGTGGCTGACGTACCCCCAAAATATGGAATGCTATTATCAAGATCTTGGGGAGCTAAGTTAGAAGGGACTATGCAGATGGGCATGAATTATGCGACCATCCCTGTTTTCAATCAGACTAGAAGACTCTACAGGGAGTCTCATATGCAGTACATGGTTACTAGCCAAGAAAGACCACAAAAATCTCTTTTGTATTCTTTAAACACAGGCCTTGATTCATTTATCCTTCTTAATGATGAAACATTCAATGAACAAGTAACCTTAACTGATTTAATGGCAGATAGAGAGGAGGAAAAAGACAACACAGAACTGTCAAAACAGTTTGCTGAACTCGTAAACTACAACAAACAACACACAGGTCTGGAGCTACAAATCATGCATCCATTGCTTTTAAACCTTGATAGTCAATAAATCTTTCCTCAACCCAATGAAAAACCTAAGGAATTAAAACAAATTCGACACAGTGCTAACCTACAAGAACAATATGAAAGCTCGCTAGTTGAAGAGGATAATAATCAAACTGATGAACCTGAGACTAGTCCTCTTTGGAGTATGAACTTCAACGGGTCCTGCACTAGGAGTAACGCTAGTGCAGGCGTCTAGATACGTAACACTGAGAACAACCATACAGAAGGTCATTCCTATAGATTAAACTTTCAGTGTTCAAATAACATAGCAGAGTATGAATCCCTTCTTTTAGGCTTACACATGTTGAAGAAATTAGGAGCCAAGAGAATTAAAGTGCATGGGGATTCAGAGTTAATCATTAGGCAAGTAAATGGGGAATATAGCGCTAATCACCCCAGACTTAGAGCCTATCGAAATGATGTCGTGGATTTATTGAAAACTTTTGAGGAATCCCAATTGATTTTTGTCCCAAGAAAAAGGAATATCATGGCCCAGAGTTTAGCTTTTACTGCTAGAACATGCTTAACACCGTATGAAACCAAAAAATGTACAACTCAGATTAAATTTAGACCAGCTGTCCCTGATAACGAGAAATATTGGCAAGTGTTTGACGGAGACAAACAAATAGAAGACTTCATGCATTTCAGAAATGAATTTGAACTACCCAGTTCGGATTCAGACTATGAAACAGACTGCCCTAGTGAAGAAAATTTTCTTGATGAAGAAGAAAAGTTTCTTGAGGTTGCTGATGTAAATCTGTTGTCTAGCAAACATGAAAACACTTCAGAAATGTTTGCAGAGTTAGAAACAAAAGACTTAGAAACCTTGCAGTCTAAAAATCAAAGTTTGCCAAAGGGGCTGGCCCCTTTAGAAGAGTTGTTTGATTTCAACGATGTGGCCAAGAAGCCAAAACTGGAGCCTGTCAAGACTAAAGTTGAAGAGTGTAATATAGGCAGTGAACAGAAACCAATGATGATCAAACTGTCTAAGACTTTACCAGCTCACATTAAACTCAAATACAAAGAGCTGTTTAAAGAATTTTTTGATGTTTTTGCGTGGAGTTATGAGGATCTGAAATCCTATGACACTGAAATAATTCAGCACAAAATCCATCTCAAGGAAAACCAAAAGCCATTTAAACAAAAACTACATAGAATAAACCCTATTCAGTTACCTTTGGTTGAGAAGGAGATCAAGAAAATGTATGAAGCTGGTATTATTGTCCCTATTAGATATTCTAAGTGGGTGTCTAATCTGGTGTCAGTTAGGAAGAAAACATGAGAGATAAGGCTTTGTATAGACTTTAGAGACTTAAACAAAGCTTCACTAAAGGAAAAATACCCGTTACCTAAGATGGACCATATTTTACAAAGGGTAGTTGGTTCCAAAAGAATTTCTTTGCTAGATGGCTATTCAGGATACAATCAGATTTTAGTTCATCCTGATGATCAATTAAAGACAACGTTTACTACACCTTGGGGCACTTTCATGTATGTGAAAATTCCCTTTGGTCTAATGAATGCTGGTGCCACTTTTCAGAGAGCTATGGACATAGCATTCTCAGAAGAATTAGGCTACTTAATCATTATTTACCTTGATGATGTCACTGTTTTTTCAAAGACAGATGAAGAGCATTTTCGAGAAATGTAGAAAGTTTGGGATATATTTAAACCCTAAGAAAACAATATTCGGTCTCCAAGAAGGTAAATTTCTTGGGCACATTATTTCAGAAGAGGGAATAAAGATAGACCCAAAGAGGATTGAGGCCATATTGAAAATCTCTGATCCTCGAAACATCAAGGAACTCAAATCTTTCATTGGAAAGATTAATTTCTTGAGAAGGTTCATACCCAACTTAGCTGAACTCCTTAGAAACATTACAAACATGTTGAAGAAGGAGCAAGGGGTTAAATGGACCTTGGAAGCAAAGAAGTCCTTTGAACTGGGTAAACAAGCATTAACCAAAACACCAGTTCTAATAAGTCCTGATTTTTCAAAGGATTTTTATATTTTTTCATTTGCATCAGAACATACAATAGCTGCTGTCCTTTTACAGAAAAATCCAGAAGGACAAGAGTAGCCCATTGCATTCTTTAGCAAGGCAATGCGAAATGCTCCTCTGAAGTACAACATTATGGAAAAGCAAGCTTTTGCTCTGGTCAAGGATTTAAAAGACTTCAGAGTTTACATCCTTCACTCACACATCAATGCCTTTGTCCCAAATTCAGTTGTGAAAGACATTCTAACGCATGAATCAGATGGTAAGAGAGGTAAGTGGATAACTGTAATAATTGAATATGATTTAGAGATTAATCCCACTAAACTCATCAAAGGCCAAGGTCTAGCTAGAGTAATGGCTGAATCAAATTTTGAAGTTCTTGATATAAATATGATAAATGCTTTAGATGAACAAGAGGAATTGTCAACTTCCATTGTTGAAGATCATTTTATGAATTCCTCTCGGTATGCTGATATTCTATATGTTTTGATTAATTTGAATACACCTCCTAGTTTATCAAAAATAAATGCAAGGTTTTTAAAGTTAAAAGCTGTAAACTACTGCATTATAGATAAATGTCTTTATTCGAAAAATGCAAGTGGAATATTGCTTAAGTGTTTGTCTGAGAATGATGCAGAGAAGGTTAAGCAGGAGTTCCATGAAGGAGAATGTGGAGGCCACCTCTACTGGAAGACAACATCCAAAAAAATCCTTAGAGCTGGTTACTATTGGCCCACCCTCTTTCTAGATGTCCATAAAATGATCATTTCCTGTCATAAATGCCAACTTTTTGAAGGTAAAATAAAGTTGCTATTCTTACCTCTGCATCCAATCACTGTTGAAGCTCCTTTTCAACAGTGGGGACTTGACTTCATAGGAGAGATCCATCCACCATCATCTGCCCAACACAGATGGATTCTCATTGCAACAGACTACTTTACCAAATGGATAGAAGCCATCCCTTCTAGGCAAGCCAATGACTCTGTCATCATAAAATTCATGGAGACTCATATCCTCTCTAGATTTGGCTGTCCTAGGAAGATCATAACTGATAATGTAGCAACATTTGGATCCAAGAAGATGGTTGAATTCTGTCACAAATATCAAATTACATTGGACCATTCTACTGCTTATTACCCTCAAGGTAATGGGCTAGCAGAATCCTCAAACAAAATTTTGGTGAACATAATCAAGAAGTTGCTGGAGGACAACAAAAAGTCTTGGCACACAATGCTAGTTCATGCACTATAGGCCGACAAATTGACACTAAAGAAATCTATTGGAATGTCACCCTACTAGCTTGTGTATGGTATAGATGCAATTTTTCCAACCAGCCTTGGTGTACCAGTTATGAAGTTAATTCAAGAGGTGCAGTCTGAAGACAATGACATGATTAGAAGAATAAATCAGACCATTCACCTTTAGCAAAATAGAGAGGAGGTTTATAACAAATCATTACAAAAGCAAGACAACATCAAGAAGCTTTTTGACAAAAGGACAAAGGCCAGCAATTTCAATGTTGGGGACAAAGTGTTAAAGTGGGATTCGAGGAGAGAAGACAAGGGCAAGCATGAAAAATTTGACAACTTATGGCCTGGCCCTTATCTCATTCATTCTGCTGCTAGTAACAATGCCTTTTTCTTGCAGGAGTTGAATGGACCTGAACTGTTTGGGGGTCCTGTCAATGGCAGGATGCTCAAACATTACTTCTCTTAATCCTATCATGTTTTGAAGCCTTTCATATTTTTTTTTCTCATTATAAATATTTCATCCATCATTGCATGCAAAGTTAGAAAATAAAAAATACAAAAACAATGAAAAGAGAAAAGAGGGCAGATTGTAAAAACAATAAAGGTATAGCCCCATGCCAAAAAAGAGAAACAAAATCTGAAAGTTTGCAATCTCAAATGCCACTCCTGAAAAAACACACTTTTAGTTAGTCATACAGCCTAATCGTGACTAATTAGTTTTAAATTGATTGCTGATAGGTTAGTGAATTAGATTTTCCAAACAACTTAATCTTGTCTTATCAGTTAGGTAGATTAGGATAGAAATTAAAGGTTCAAACAAGCTCAAAATCCGAACCTAAGATTCCAAAAGAAGAATGACTCAAATCTGTTTTAAATCTTGAGTCAAAAATAGAGGTAAACTGGTTCTAATAAGCCCAAAATATGAACCAGAGAACAAGGAAAGACAGCTCAAACAGAAGTAAAAACAGAGCTGAAGAAAAGAGAAGGCCATGCTTAGAACTTTCAGATCTTGAGCCTTCACCATTTTGATTTAATTTTCTGCAAAATAATATCTATGTGCAGTTTTTTTTTTATGCCATAGATCAACAACAAGTTAGAATATTTGATTTTGACTTGTATGCTTTTAGATTTCTGTTTTAGAAAATTAGAGAATAAAAATCTGTTAGACTGTTTAATCCTAACAGATAAGTAGATTAGGTAGAGAAGCTTATGGAATCAACTGTTTAATCTGAGTTCATGGAGAAATAAGAAGTAGAATTAGATTAGTTTTTTGCTTTCAAAAGAATAAAATGTTTGTAAAAGAGTTTTCCAATCCAAGTGCACTCTGAAAGAAGAAAAAATGTTAGATCAGTAGGATTGGGTAGGTATAAAGCTTGTGTTGATGAAGTTCCATTGTTTTGTCATGGCTGCTAAAATTTTCAGAGCAAAAGAAGATCATCCAAGTGAAGAAAGTTGCAACTCAATGGATGAGGCACTAATAAGCCCCTCAGAGAATGCAAGTCTGAAGTTCTTGATGCCTTCAAGAAGACACCATCCCCATGTGGAGCCACTGTTAGCCACCTATAAAATTTGTCATATCAAATGGTGGCTAAATAAATTTTGAAGCCTTCAAGAAACAAGTTTTATTGCAAAATTGTTAGTTCTTGAAGTCTTGTGAAGACATCATGTCCTTTGGTTAATATTCATTGTTGTTTCCCCTCTTAAAACTCTGAAATTCTGCTGTTTTCCCTGAAGAAAAAGACTGCTGAAAACTCCATTTTTTCATCATTTTTCACTCCCATTTCCCTTCATCATTAACCTCCTTTTTATCCCCTTTTTCCTCATAAAAATTCCTCTATTTTCCATTATTCCACATTTTTCCTTCATTAAAATCCATTTTATAAGGTTTGAGAATCCTTTTTGAACCTTACTAAAACCCCCAAATCCATTGAAAAACCTTGAAAAATTCATAAAAAATAAGTTTTTAACTATGGGCCTAAGCCCCTTTGGGCTAAACCCTAAACCACTTCCCCACCATATACCCTAGTGCTGGAACCAAGCGCTAAGTCCCAATGGCGCTTATCGCATCGGAACAATCGGCGGGCACGTTTCTTTGTTTTAATAAAGTCCCCCGATGTGATTGGCCCTTTTATATAAACCCTCGATCCCTTTGCCGCTTCATATAACCCAAGAGCCCGCAATCGGGCGCTTAAACTTATCAATAAACCCATCCCGATCCTATTTTCCCTTTGTAAATTCATCAAGACCCACTTTCCTATGTTTTGTATGAAAACTCGCTGATTCAATGTATTAAAGAGAAAAAACCGTTGATCTAAAGGTTGATTGATGATCCATAAAGTCTCGCATTGGAGATTTTCGTCGAGCACAGTTGAAAGGCCCTCACCTTGTTCCCATTTTGATTGGCCCTTTGTATCTAAACCCCGGTCCCTTCATATTTTTCATGTATCCAAAGGCCCCGCAATTGGGCGCTAAGCCTCTTATAATAAACCCTCCCCGAACGCATTTTCCTTTGTATTTTGCTTAAAAACCCATTTTTCGTAAATATAAAGGGTTTCACCTGTTCATTGGTTAGACCCATTCCCCACCGTTGATCATAAACCAATCAAACGGTCTGCGCCATCTCGCATAGGAAGATCTCATTGGGCGCGTTTTATATTTTATTCACCCACTCCCGATTGGCGGCCTCCCGATGTAATATCAGCTGTTGGATCTATCCGCTAGATCCAGATCCGATGGCCCTTATCACTCCATCCCTAACCCTTTCCCTTCGCCTATGGCCTCCTCCGACTCTTTCTCCACTGTTGATCTGGCCCTCAGATCAATGGTCCACAACTAATCGCATCGGCGCCCATTCTGTTTTACTCTCGCCGATGGTAGACCTCCGATTGCATCTGGGCCGTTCACGTGTCAATATCCAACGGTCCAGATTGAATACCTCGACCTTTGTTAAATTTATGAAACCCCGTTGTATAATGTTTTTTGGAGAAATCTTAGCCGTTGATCTCTGCAGATCAACGACCCTCACCGATCCTTTCTCTGCCCCATATATTATTCCATTTAAACCCAGATCAAATCTCAGTTGTTGATCTGTTTTCATCTGACGGTTCAGAATAGTCTCGACAGGCCCAACTTCTATGGGTCCTGCCTTCCTCCAGATTTGATCTCTGCCGTCGATTCCCTGATCGAACGGTCCAGAATAAAACTTCCCCACCTGCTTCCGCTCGTGCATCTTATCAATATCGCGCTCTCTCCATGACTGTCAGATCTAGGACCCCAAATCTGACGGCTGACACACATTTTCGCGTAATTTCATGCCCGAAGGATAATTCTCAGAAATCACGTGATATAGGTGGTTTTTAAAAGCCACGTGGCGGCCTCTGATGCATATCGTGTTCAAAAAGGTGAAATCGCCTTCCTCCCCTTTTGCTGTGCGATACCGTTGGTTTCTAAAACCGAAACCACTTTCCCCTGTTTCCACTGCAATTCATCGCATTCGTCTTCCGCCGTTGATCTCTGCAGATCAATGGCCTGCATTTAATTTGAGCGTTTAACTATCGCCCTCCGCCATTCACCAAGGGACTTTGTAGATCAATCTCAGCCATTGACCTCCTTGGGCCGGTCTCATATGACGACCCAGATTCATTTGAGAAACCCCAAATTTCATTTTGACCTTTTCCTCTGCCAAAGGGATTTTCACCCTTTTTTCCTTTGTTTTTCTTCCATTTCACATAATGTGACCCCTTTTCATTATCTGTTCAGAACTAATCTCGACCATTGATCGATATGGATCAATGGATCTGACTTAAACTTCCATCGCTTGTTCCAACCACTTCCCTTTTAATCTTCGTGAGCAATCTTCGCCGTTGGATGCTTTCATCCAACGGCTACGACCAAACCGCAACCTCCAACGCAGTCTGACCTTAATACGTAGGATTTTCTATTTTTTCTTGGTTTGTGTAGGTATTAATGATTTTTTCATTACATTAAAAAGAAAACCAAAGGGTCGGGGATCAAAGAGAATTATTCCCCACGGTTCCATATCACGTTTTATCGGTGCCTCATGAGCACTCATTCCATAAGAACCCTCTGCGCACCTGCACCTCAACAAGACACAATAAAGATAAGTTAAAATAGAGATTATCAGTGTTGAAGAATCAAATCAAACTAGAGATGAAGAATTGAAGATCTTTTACCCAGTTTTGAGGGATTACGGCTAAGATCGATAATCAAAATCCTAATCCACTAAATTAAACATGGTTAAAGAATAGAAGACAGAATTTAGAACCGATTAAGCCTAACACACAGAATCAAAGCAAATTAACAGTGTTTAAAGAAGGACAAAGCAAATCAACAAACCGAGAAGCCTCTACTGCCACATCAGAGGCTAATTGATTCCTCTCAGCTACCAGAATTCCACCTGTAGCCTCAAAGCATTCAACAGAGGCTGAGTTATTACCAGAACAAAGGATATTTGCCTCAATACAGTCCAAAAATTATTTCAAACCAAAGAAACTTATTGCAAAAGATCAGCAGAGTTATTACAATGATGACACAGAGCCTTAAAGTCAACAAAAGCTTCCCAGCAAGCTTAAAATTTAATGTAAACCAATTAATACAGAGAAATATCTAAAATCTTCTCCATTGAGCCCCTCAAAGGCCGAGAAGCATTAACTATATTAATTGAACTTAGAAGATTTTTTCTCTCATTCCACCTCCTCATTTTTCTATAAAATATTCTTGAGGAGTTCATTGTAAATGTTGGTTGCAGAACTTTGAAATATACTTGTGCTCGAAACTTCTATATGTAAATAGTGTTCAGAGGCTCTTGAAGCGCTGCTTGTGATTAAATAAGAGGCTGAGAAGTGAAGATGATTGCTGAACTGAAACATTGGACTTGAAGAATGTAACTGGATTGACATCAATATACAAGATGATTCTTGGGATCCTGGTCTATATCACTGGTGAAGTGTGTCTTTCTGTGTTATTGTTTTCCTTTCATGTATGCCATTTTGTCCATTATTCTTTGATAAAGAACAAAAAGCATAGAGTTATGACTTACTGTTTACAGTACCCTTCTCTGACTGATAAGCTTTATCTCAATGTTTTCCTCCGAATTGTGTATTTAAGAATGATTCAATACAGTTCAAGCAATTAGGAATGTTGGCATTCCCTCGCCCTACTGCTTACTTTAAATATTTTTCTTGAATGTTATTTTCATTATATGCTTAGTAAATATAGACTAGAAAAGTGATGATGTGCCCTGTTTTCTAGCTTCTTTCTCCAAAGGTAATTCTGAAAGTTTCCCTAAGTGTATGCTGAAAGCAGTTTAGATTTAAAAGTATCTTTCCTGATCTTAGGCTGCCCTTCGTTTTCGTATCTGTTTTTCATCCCTTCTGAAAGTAATTATGCAGATTACTGGATTGTTTATCTATTGAGTTAGCTTTAATACGAACTTTCCCAAAGAGGTCTATGGTGAGCCCTGCCCTTTGGTTGGTTTTAAATAGTTACTTAAAATGTTTTTCTTGTTTGGACAGGCTGATAAATCCTAGTTGAAATTATTGTCTGTTTCCACCCCTTCAACACTTTTATTGTTTCCATTCCATCATTTAATCTCAAAGATCTTGTGATATAGATGACTTGCCCCTTGGACCACTCTTGAAATTGTTGCACAATTAAACCCTTTTATGACTCCATAGCCCAATGGACTAAAAACCAGTGTTATATCTATCTTAGTAGCCAAAGCTTGTTCTGATTTCTTGCAACTTCACACCTTTGAAGCTCTTTCATTTTAGGACTTTCCACTCAACTAATAATCATGCTCAACCATCCAAAAACAAACAAAACCCTTGTTCTTAATAACTAGCCTAATATCCCACATGAAAACCTTTAAAATATAAATCAATCTTTGCACTTATTGGAGAGATCCCTCTCCGGATTTAGGAGGGATAGATCCTAGAATCCCAAAGTGGTTCAAGTGTTTTCCCTACATTTTTGGTCTTACCAATCTGCTAAAATTACAGGGAGCTAATAGCTTCAACCAACAAAGTCTCCTCATGGTTAGCCAACCAGAATGTGTCACACAACCCTCTCGGACAACTTCTACAACAGTCAACCCAAAGTCAACAAAAGTCAACGCTATCCAGTCAACGGTCAACACAAAACAACAGCAGAAGAAAGTCAACGTAGCCAAGTCAAAGTCAATGTCGAACCTCGGTTCTTGTGCCAAAAAATGCAGATTGAGGAAATGGATGTTTTGGGATAGTTTCAGTTCAAGTTGACCAAGCGTTGACCAAAGTCAACGTTGGTCAAATCTGTGCTGAAAAACCATAAAACAATCCGAAACCCTAGCTTCTATTTTTCCCACCTGTGAGTGAAGAGAAGCCTCCAAGATGATGATCGAACCAATCAGATGCAGAGAGAGAATGTGTGATGAGTGATGGTGAAAATGACCTCCAATGTTGACCTATATATATCCATCAGTGAGGGTGTGTGACACATCTATTGGGTCTCCAAGCCTACATTACAATTCTAGCCGACCTTGCACATAAGTGGAATTAATTCAAAATAAATGTTCTGCTCATTGGATCAAGATGATCTTTAGATATATCTTGCACCTCTACGAAAGAGGAATCCAATACAAATATTGGTATCGTCATTTGAGCATTATAACATGGAGTTTGGACCTAGTTTCCAAAAATTAACACAAGATTGAGCAGAAATTCTAATAGAAGAAGCAAGACTTTGGATCTGAGAATCAAAAAAAAGGGAAAGGTTCCCCCAAACCACAGAACAAAGGACAAATCCAAGGCACGGTGGCCCACGACAACTTGCTAAAGTCGCAAGCACAGAACAACACCGCGAAGCCGAAGAAGGACAGAGGAAAGTGGTGTGAGTTCCATAAGAGATCCACTCACAACACAAGTGAGTGTCGGGCCAAGAAGTCACTAGTGGCTGAGATGAGGGCTTCTGAATTAGATGCATGCTATGACTCTGAATTAGAACCCGACAAGGGGAATGACAAAGGGAAGCAAATTATTGATGCAGAGTCCAACGCCACTATTGCCACTGCGAAGATCCAGAAGGAGGAACCAGAAGACCCAGAGGAGGAGGAGCGTCTCTTCCACTCCCAAATGTGGGTAAAGGGTTCCCCAATACAGTTCATTATCGACAGTGGGTGAAAAAAGAACCTCATTTCAGAAGATGTCGTGAAGTAGTTGGGCTTGCCAACCACAACACACCCACAACTGTACACCATTGGGTGGCTTCCCCAAGGACAGGATCTCTGCGTCAGCTAGGAGTGTCGCCTTCCCTACAACATCAAGCCCTTCACGGATGAGGTATTATGTGACATTTATCCTCTTGATGTTTATGATGTATTATTAGGCCAACCATACTTGTCGAAGCGACATGCTATGTATGAGTCCCGACCTCGCATTGTTATTGTCACTTTGGACAATAAGTTGTACATGATACCAGAGGTACCACCACCTGCCATTATCTCTTTGGTTACTGCAAAACAATGCAGTAAGCTCATTTACAAAACCGAGAAATGTATTTTTCTGATAGCCACGACCTCCAGACAGGGCCCTTCCGTACGACAACAACAAATGGACAAGGTCGTGGAGTACGGGGACATCTTCACCTCACCCATAGTGGTGCCTCTGCACTTTCAGGTCAAGCACCCCATCAATCTAACCCCAGGTGCGCCGCTGCCCAATGGACAAATCTATCGGCACTCTTTTCTGGAGAACGATGAAATCAAGAGGCAGATTCAAGAGCTACTACAGAAAGGTCACATCTAGCCAAGTTCATCACCATGTGGGAGCCCGATAGTTTTGGTTCAGAAGAACGATGGGTATTGGAGACTCTGTATTGAATATTAGGCACTGAACAAGATCACTATCTGAAATAGGTACCCGATCCCATGGATTTATGACCTTCTAGGCCAACTCTAAGGGGTGAAATATTTCAGGAAGATCAACTTGAAGTTCAGGTATCACCAGGTACCTATCGAACCCTCCGATTTGTGGAAGACTGCCTTCAAAGCCAAGGAGGGCCTTTTCAAATGGCTGGTCATGCCTTTCTGGTTGACGGATTCTCCTGAAACCTTCATGATGCTAATGAATGACATATTGCAGCGATTCAGCAACTCATTTGTAGTAGTATAATTAGATGACATCTTGATCTTCAACTAGACTTGGGAAGAGCACCTCCACCATATCTGACAGGTCCTCCAAACACTGTGGCAACACAAGTTGTGTGCCAATTTGGAGAAGTGCACTTTTGGCATGACCCAGGTTAATTATCTGGGATACATTATTGATGAACGGGGGGTGCATGTTGATCCCAAAAAGATCCAAGTCATTTGGGATTAGCCAGCCCCAACCACTCTAACACAGCTTTACAACATTATGGGTCTTGCTAATTTCTACTGCAGGTTTTTGTTGGGATTCTCTCATATCACTTCACCCTTGATTCAAGTCACCAAGGGAGGAGCAAAAGAAAAATTCTTCTGGTCTGAATCTCAACAGAAGGCATTCGTAGAATTGAAACATCGCATCTACTCTACCCTAGTGCTCACAATATCAGACTTGCAACAACCATTTGAGATCGAGACAGATGCCTCTGACTATGCTATTGGGGCAGTTATTACTCAACAGGGGCATCCAATGGCATATCACAGTGAGACATTGTTCGACATAGTCCACAAATATACCACTTATGGCAAAGAAATGTATTCCATTGTGCCGGCTTGACGAAAATGGAAGCATTACATTTTGGGGAAGGAAACAATTATCTACACAGACCACCAACCCCTGCAGTTCATACAAACACAAGGGAAGTTGTAGAATTATCGCCATCATAAGTGGTCCACATATCTGCAACAATTTCATTTGAACATGAAGTACAAGAAGGGAAACACCAATAATTTTGCACACTGCCTCAGCCGACCACCGATCGTGGTGCTAACTACCGTTCTCAACTCTTTTGGGCACAAGACTTATGATTGGTTGCTTCTCTACTAGAGCGATCTAGAATTCCGCCATACATACAAGACACTCTTGGAGGGTACGCAAGTGTTACACAACAATTTTTCACCGTCCCTGCAATCCCTCGCCCTATAGATTGGAGGGTCTTTCCCGTGACCTTTGAGTAGTATCATCCTCTGCAAGCACCTTCCTTACATCCTTCTATACAAGAACATCATTTCTCCTGTAGAACACTTTCTCAAAAAGCCCATAAAAACCTATGTTTTGGCATTGGCGTGGGTAGCCAGTTCACCCCTCATGCCAATGTGGAGGATGTACACTAGAGGCCGCGTCAGCTGGCGCTCTGTCTCTTTGTTGTGCCCATGCCAGCCTTTTGGGAATGTTTTTTAACAAATTAGAGGTGGAAGTTTCCTTCAACCACCTCTGGGATGAGTCATAGGAAGTGGTTAACTGGATGAGCCACAGATCTCCCTCTTTAGGTAGTGGTTTCCTCCTCCCATGGGACACTCCTAGAAGATAGGTCTCCCTTCCATGATTATAGGGATCCTAACCTCTCCCTCTCCCCCTATATAAATGAGCTTTATCCCATCATGAAAGCTAGCTGAACAAAGAGGATTATGCAGATGAAATGTTGAACTTGGAGAACTAAGCTATAGTCGAATAACTGAGAAGGTAGATCAAGAAGGAATTCCATCGAGAGGTCCCTTATCCCGTCCGAATTCCCTGACAAGCTTTGAGACGTGCTTCGCCCGAGCCCCGCTGGAGGAGACCGCAACGTCAGGGCATGGTTGTATCTCTCCTTTCTACCTATTAATATAATTGACTATTGTCTGGTTCCCGTCTTAGGTTTTGTCTGTATCAAATGCAATATGCTAGTCTTCTCTGACTGACTAGTAGATTTTGGATGGAATTAGTATATGGTGTGTGGTTATCGTTTTCTGATCTCTGTGCAGGTGTCCAAATGCAATAGGTGGAGGGGTTGTGACTTGTTTTCGATCAGGAGCGAGAGGTTCTCATCATCACTACAGGCATCGACGATAACTTTGGACCACAGGTAGACCATCTTATCGCATCATCTTTCATTCAAACATCTAGGAACCTACACTCTAGCATGATTCCTTGTTTCTAGACCCACCCTAGGGCTAGTGGGATCGCCTCTATCCGCAGAGGGGATTTACCTGAGTAACAAGTTGGCGACTCTTTCATCTATTAGATATTTTTCTTGGTCTTTGCTTGCTTAGCTTGCCTTTTCTAGTTGTTTTGCTGAGTCTTAGACCCCTGTTCAGCCCGAGAGGATTAGATCTGACCTCTGTTTTCCTAAATTTTCATCTTTTTAAGGTTGGCTTGATTGGCATGGTTTCCAATCTGACAGTCGTGCCCACTGGCACTTGTTGCTAGTTCATCACCCCCGCCATCCCTTGTCTGGCGCGGATTACAGCCAGACAGTCGCGCCATTTCCTATAGGTGCTAGGGTTTTCCCTGTTTTGGAGTTTTTGGTCCATCCTAGTGTGTCTGGGTGTTTTCTTGACTTGATTTGAATCCTTTGGGATTGTTTGTGATTGTGAACAACCTTCTTCCTTCAGTTGTTTTTCCATTTCTTTCAGCATCATGGCCTTAGGTATTTCTAGTGCTTTGGTATGATGAGCCTCTTGTAGGGGTTTGGGTCTTTTGTTTCGTGGTCACCTTCGTTATTTGCTTGATTGCATTTAGTTCCCTGGATCCGTTTTGAGTGATTTATTTTGGTGGAATGAGTCTTCAGTGAGTCTTGCCTCTTTCATTCATTTTTGCTTCTTGTCACTCCAAGCATAGCTCACGTTGTTTGTATGGGTCTGTTTCGACATCTTTCTTTGATTTGAGAGATTGGGACATTGGTTTGAGTCTTTGTTTTGTTTGCTTGTGAGTTGATTGAATTGTTTCGCTTAGACTCTTACATTGGCATTCTCGAGCTAGTGTGAAGATTCGTTTTTCATGTTATTTAGTGCACTATTTGCTCTATTACATTGAAAAAAGAAAAAATATGTTTTGTGCTTGCATTCTTGTTTGCATTGTAGAATTGGAAAATATTTCGCATAACTATCATTGCGCATTCTAGGAAAGATTTCTCGTTCTCATTAGTTTTCATCAGGTTTTGTAGTGGAAGTTTCTGTGTGTTCTCATTATTCGCTATCACTTGAAAAATCCTAACTTTTTCATAGATAGCTTTTCATCAAACAAAATGGTATTTTATGGCATGTAGCTTGCAGGGATTTGTGAGATCCAACATTCGGTAGGACCTTGGAATTGAAACATAAATACAAGATCAACTTAAAATTTATTCAATTAACCTAAGGCAACATTGAAACTTAACGAAACATTTAGTGGTCTAAGTTAGAGACGTGTTTCGGCGTCTTAAAACCTAGCAGCTGCCGCTCGCCATCTGGATTTAGACAGCGCTAGTACGAACTTGTGCTCCCCGTACCATCGAGTATATAAAGGGAGACCCCTCTAGGTTGCAATCCTTTTATCCATAGGAAGCTGAGTCTGCTGCCTTGTAACCATGATACACTGAACACAACATTCGGGGAGACTACCTGCACGTACATCAAGTCCTTGGTTGATTCTTCTTTCATTTTATAACCAAGGTGTATATGGCAGTTCACAGGAACCTGGTACGCCCTTTTAACTAGACTACCTGAGCAGTCATTTTTTATCTTTATTGAATCCATAAATTTGAAAAGATCATCGAGTACTTGTCCTTTCGTTCTCTCTTAAAACTGAAAGAGACTAGAGTCATCTTTGACTATTTCTTGACTCTTAAAACATGAAACAACAAACTTTTGGTTTCAATGTGGTAAAATTAACTACCCACGATTACACGCCCATTAAAGTTTGATTACTTGGTCTGTCTTTGTTTGCCTTGGTTTTGATCCAAGAGTCTTCATTTTCGATCTTTTTCCCTTTTTTGGTGTGCTACAGTCACAGTGGTGGAACCATTAGTTTCGTCTATTGGCAGTCCTTTCTCAGATGATTCATCTGAAACTTCTCAGACCTGTAGGTCTGCTGAGCTTCAGCAGCCTGTCATCCCGTCAGAGTACCACTTTGGAGAACTGGTTGAGTTCCATTGGCCTCTTTCAAATGCTTGGTTTGGATTTGGGGTTGGGGAACATTTCCCCCCTCTTATTTTGGGATCACCGTTTTTGGATGCTATCATACCTCCTAGCCCTCGTACTCTTTTGCAAGATCTCACAGTGGATTCAGACATGAACTTGTCTGGTCCTAATGGCAGTGAGGGTATTCCAGTTTCTAATGAAGGATACCAATTTTTCCCGGAAGGCATCCATCAAGAGCCTACTCAATCTTCATCATCGGTGTTTCTTCCAGCCTGTTAGTCACCAATAAAATTTGTCATATCAAATGGTGGCTGAAACACTTTTTGAGCCTTCAAGGAACAAGTTTTATTGCAAAAAAGTGTTATCTCCTGAAGACTCATGGGGACTTCATGTTTCCATTTTAAAATCAGAAATTTTGCTGATTCCATAAAGAAAAGACTGCTGCAAAAGCCATTTTCCCCTTCCCTCCACCACAAAACTAACCTTCATTTTGACTCCTCTTTCCTCATAAATTTCCTCTGTTTTCCCTTTTATCCATTTCCCCCTTCATAAAATCCACCTTACAGAGTTTAAAACTCCTTTTTAAACTTTGCCGAAACCCCCAAATCCATCAGAAAACTCTGAAAAAATCATAAAAATACACTTTTTGTATTGAAGGTTTATGCCCCTTTTGGGCTAAATCCTAAACCACTTCCCCACATATGCCTTGGTGTTGGAACCAAGCGCTAAGCCTTTCGGCGCTTATCGCATTGGAGAAATCGGAGTATGCAAGTCTGTTTTTCCATGTCAAAAGTTCCGATGTGATTAAGCCCTTTGTTCATTACCCCCGATCATATTGTTATTTCATATAACCCGTGGGCCCGCATCCAGCGCTTAAACATTGTAATAATCCATCTCCGATTGATATTTTCATTTGTAAAGTCATAAACCCACTTTTTCCTAAGTTTGGTCTAAACGCGCCCATGCGATTTTTTTTTAATGTAAAATGGGTAGATTGAAAAGCCCCGCATCAAAAGTTCCGATGTGATTGAGCCCCCGTTGTATAAACCCCGCCCTCCGCTTTACTCCATATAACTTTCGCCCGGGACCAAGAGTTAAAAGTCCTAAAGCATTAATCACATCGCAAATTTCCAAATGGGTAGATTGAAAGACCAAGCCCGACCTTCCGATGCGATTGGCCCTTATACGTATAAACCCTGGGCCTATCGCATTACATATAGTCCAAAGGCCCCGCAGTCGGGCGCCAGACCACTTCATATATATATAACCCGCCCAATACATAAAACCTTTGTATTTCATAAAATTTTGAGTTTTCATAAGTATTAAAGGGTTTCCGTCGTTGCAATTTTTGAAACAATATCTGTCGTTGATCTTAAGCTGATCAACGATCAACGATCAACGCATTATCGCATCGGAAATTTTCAAAGGGCACATTTCGCGTATGTTATTTCCTCTCCCCGATTGGTCATCCCCCGATCAATCGAGAGCCATTGATCTCCTCCCCACCTTCCCAGATCCGACGGCCCATATTCGCTCCGATTATTAACCTTTCCCTCGCCTTTGAACCCCTTCGATTTATTTCCCACCATCGATCTGATCTGCAGATTGACGGTCAGCGCTCAATCGCATTGGTGCTATACAAGTTCTTCCCCCCGCTGATCGTCGAGCCTGTTAGCCACCTATAATGTTTTGTTATACCAAAAGGTGGCTAAGACTTTTTGAGCCTCCAAGGAAAAAAATTTATCACTAAAAATTTGTTGGCTCTTGAAGACTCCTTTTAGGCCTCATGCCTCTGTCCAAAATCTTCATTACTGTTCCTATTAATTCTGCTGATTTTCTGTAAGAAACTGCTGAAAAACCACCATTTTTCCTTTCCTCCCCACTCCAAAATTAACCTTCACTTGTTTCCCTTTTCTCCATAAAAACCCTTTTGATTTTTATGAATTTCCTTCTTCCATTCGTAAAAACCACTTTATAAGGTTCGAAACTTACTTTAAAAACCTTACCGAAACCCCCAAATCCATTTAAATCCTTGAAATTTTTCATAAAAATCAAAGTTTTATTACTATGGACTTAAGCCCCTTTGGGTTAAGTCCTAAACCACTTCCCCTACATGCCCTTTCCCCTAAACCAAACGCTCAAGTCCCAAAGCGCTAATCGCAATCAGAAGTTGGGCGGGCGCACAAATCCTTTGTAATAGTCAAAAAACCCCGATGCGATTGTTTATAGCGTTAAGTCCCGCGATGCGTTCAGCACCGTCGATCCATCACAAAGATCCGACGGTGGAGCGCTAATCGCAGCCCTCCGATCAATCGCAAGTCCTATCTTCCTGCCTCCTATCGCGATCCCCCGATTGCATCCCGTCCGTTCATCCTTCCCGCGATCTGACGGCCAGCGCTCAATCGCTTTTCCCCTCCCAATCGCAATCGCAAGTCTTGCCTTCCGATCCCCGATCGTGTCACCTCCCGATTTAATCGCAGCCATCCATCTCCCAGTCGATCCGACGGCCATCGCACACCCGCTCCAATCGCAATCGGAACTTTCAATCGCACCCCCCTTCTGCGTATTGCGATTGCGATTCCCCGATCCAATCTGAGCCGTCCGTCCCGCCAGATCCAACGGTTCAGATTCATCCCGCTCCTCTCCCATCATCCTTCTCTACTGCCTCTCCGATTCCATCGCAGCCATTCATTCCTCCCCCAAATCAACGGTCATCGCTTGATCGCACCAGTTCCCCGATCACGCAATCGCATCAGCTTTTTCCAATCGCTCCTTTTTGTTTCTCCCCTCCGATTACAATCCTGCGATTAGATTTGGACCGTCCACGTGTCTGGATCGGACGGTCCGGAAATCACCTCGCCGTATCTCTTCTCCCGCTCTTCTTTTGTCCTTTTTGCCTTTCTATGCATATCTCCACCGTTGGTTGCCTTCATCCGACGGCTACGCTCCTCCCCTGCCATCTGAAGCAGTTTAAACCAAAATTCGCAGGATTTCTTAACTATTTTGTGTTTTTTGCAGGATTGAATGGTTTTCCATTTAATGTTATGAAGAAAAGCAGAGGCATGGAAAGACGTTTCCTATGCCTTTGATTTATCAATAGGAACCATTCCGCCGGGCTCTATTTCCATTGTTTGTCGATGCTTTGTGAGCATTGATACCTTCAAACGCCCAGCACGGCTCTACACATTAACAAGACACTGTTTCATTCAGAGCAGTTAAAGAGTATTGATTTTTGAAGACAGCACACAAGAGATTGAAGATTGAAGACAAATTTGGGGATCACGGCTAAGATTAAACATCAAAAGCCTAATCCCCCAAATTAAAACAGAATTAACGGAAAATCAAAAAGATTTGTCAGGCAGAAAAGGCTTCCACCGCTTCAAATGAGGCGAATAAATTCCTCAGCTACCATAAAAGCCACCTGTCGCCTCAAACCTTTCAAACAGGGGCCGAAGTTATTGATTCAGGAAATATCGGCCTCCAGCGTAGCCAGGGAATTACTTCTGCAAAGAAATCAATGCATAAATATCTGCAGAGTTACTCCCCACATTACACAGAGCCTCAAAGTCAAAATAAAGCTCCCACCGAGCTTTGATATTTATTGTAAAAATTTAATACAGTGATCCACCTGTAAATTTCTCCCTCGAGCCCCTCAAAAGGCCGAGAAGTCTTGAACCTGTATTAATTATCCTGAGAGATCTTTTCTCATATCACCTCCTCATTCTTCTATAAATACCTCAGAAGAAGATGAGAAATTGTTGGTTGCAGAACTTTGAAATACACTTGAGCTGGAGACTTATATTTGTACATAGTGTTCACTGGCTCTTGAAGCTCTGTTTGTGATAGAGTAGTTAGGCTGAATAGTGAAGATGATTGCTGAACTGAAACATTGGACTTGAAGACTGTAACTGGTTTGACATCAATAACAAGCTGTTTCTTGGGATTCTGGTCTATATTACTGGTGAAGTGCCTCTTTCATTGTTAATTGTTTTCCTTCTATGTATGCCATATTGTTCATTTTCCCTCTGTAAAGAACAGTTTGAATAGGGTTAGGATCTACTGTATATCAGTAACCTTCTCTGGCTGAGAAATCTTTATCTTAATGTTTTCCTCAAGCTTGTTTATTTAAGAATGATTCAATACTGCTTAAACAGTTAGGAATGTTGGCGTTCCCTCGTCCTTCTGTTTGCTTAAACATTATTCTTGAATGTGATTTCCATTATTCGCCATTAAAGTTAGACTAGAGAAGATATGGTTTGCCCTGATTCCTAGATCTTTTTCTCCAAAGGCAGATTCTGAAAGTTTCCCTTGGTGTAGACTGAAAGCAGACTAGGTTTAAAAGTACTTTATCTGATCTTAAGTTACACTTCGTTTCTCTTTTATGTTTTCATACTTTCTGAAGGTGATTATGTGGATCACTGGATTGTTTGTCAATTAAGCTGCTTTAATAAGAACTTGCCCAAGAAGTCTATGGTTAGCCCTGTCCTTGGTTGGTTTTAAACAATTACTTAAGAGGCTTTTCTTGTTTGGACTGACTATAAATCCTCTGAGAAATTATTATCAGTTTCCACCCCTCCAACACTTTAATGTTTCCATTCCATCATTTTATCTCAATAATCTTGTGGTATAGATGACTTGCCCCTTGGATCACTCTTGATGTTGTTGCTCAATTAAAGCCCAGATATGACTCCATAGCCCAATGGACTAAAAACCAACGTTATATCTATCTATCTGCCAAAACTGTTCTATTTGCTTGCAACTTCTCACTTTTGAAACTTTTTACACTTAGGACTTTCCCCTCAAGTAACATTTCATGCTCAACCATCCAAAACAAAACAAAACCCTTGGCCTTCATAACTAGCCTAATATCATTACCTTAAGCTTTCAAAGAAAATATCCATCTTTGTACATATTGGAGAGATCCCTCTCCGGATTCAGGAGGGCTAGATCCTAGAATCCCAAAGTTTGGTTGAAATGATGTTAACTCTGTGATTGGACTCTCCCAATCTTGCTAATAAATTACAGAGACCTAACATTTCTGGCGACTCCACTGGGGACTGAGTGTTTTTAATACCTCAGAAAACCCTTTATTCAAGAACACTTTGAGAGTAAAAAGCAACCTTTTCAAGCACTGCCTAAGATAGGTAATTATGATGAAACTTGTTTGAATCAGTGACAAACTAGGTAAACCCTAGGTTTCTCTTAAGACTTCGTCTAACCTTGAAAAATCAGCTGGCTTAGCCATAAGAGTAGACTGCCTTTGTCTCACAACCTTAGCTAAGTGTTGAAACAAAGTCGGGACATTCTTTTAAACCACAAATAAAAACAATTCATAAAATACCAAAAACATTTCAGATTGGTAGTAAAACACTAGTTTTTGATATCTTGTTTACATTTTTGATGTGTTTTACTCTATACTCTTAAGACAGAGTCTGGAAAGGGCCAGGTAGCCTCCGGATCTCATCCTCTTTTTTGACGTGACATATCTGGTGAATGCCCTCCCAGTCAATCTCTGGTTAGAGTTTGTTGTGTTTTGAGATATCCTTGAAAAGGAATGTTTCACAAACACCGTGGTGGACAGTGTACTCCTTCGAAAACACTCCAGACTTTCCACCTGGCGACTCCACAATCCTAAACAGACCTTAAGACTCCACTGGGAAGAACCCTCATCATTACAACATCCATCAAACCTAGCTAAAGGGCTGTAGGATTAGAAGTGAGAAAACATATTAGTTGACCTCTCGAAGATTGTCATATCCGGTTGAACTTTTCTTATTTTAGTTGGGTCTAAAACTTAGCATAGTGGCTCCCAAAAATATTTACAATAGAGCCCATCCTGACCCTGATTCACCTGAGATAGTTGATAACCCAGAAAGAATTCTTAGGAAGTCTCCTAAGATACAATTTTCAACTGTTTTCAGATCACCCCTAAGAGCTAATTCGGTCCCTGACAATCTTTCAGCTCTTCAGAAATCACAAACTGACTTATTAAACCCATTTAGGACTAGGTCATTTGGCGATTTAGATCAGTTAGATTCTGAGCCTTCACTTTCATCTCCCAAAACAAGTGAACCCTTTGGGGATAGAGAATCAACACCCCCTGATTTACATTTTCTACATAATCTAGGTGCCTCTCATCCAAGATCAGCTCAGAAATCTACTGCTGTTCCATCCACTTCTGTTCACCCATCATCCACTGTTCAAACCACTCCACTTCAACCCACACCTCCTCTTGTAAATCCACCACGTATCATGGAAGCATGGTATGCTCCCTTAGTCCTTCCTGTACCATTAGTCAATCTTCCATAGGACTATCAGTCCAAAATTCCTTTATATGATGCTAGCAATACTATAACAGCATCTCAACATGTGGACAAGATGAATGACTACTTTGACAGAAATGAAATTGATGATTATTCTGTCAAACTTAGACTATTTGCTCAAAGTTTGGGGGGAGAAGAAAGAAAATGGTTCAAAAGTTTAGCCCCCCACAGTATTAACGATCTCCAAGGCTTCAATCAAAAATTCTTGAACAAATGGGAAGTAAGAAAGAACCCTCTCCAAGTCCTTGCCGACTATAACAATCTCCATAGGAACCCTGGGGAGAGTGTACAAGCTTATTGTACCAGGTTTAACAGTGTCTATAATGCACTCTCCCCTGAACTGAAACCTCCTCAGGGCTCAGATTTAAACAAATTTCCTGAAGGGTTTGATCCTGACATGACCTATTCACTCAGGGAAAGAGATTTTGCAACCCTTGAAGACATGCAAAGAGGGGCCCTTTCTGTGGAAGTAAACTTAATGGAGAAAAGGGCAAGGATGAAAACATAAAAGAGAGTGTCTTTTAGAGAGGAAACCACCCCTTCTACTTCAAGCTCAAAGATGGAAAGAATGATGGAAGAAATGATGAAGAAAATGAGCATTCTAGAGAGAGCGCAAGCAAGTCTAAATCAGAACGCTCCTCAAAATAGAAACCAGAACCAGAATCAGAATATTAGAAGAAATCAACCTCCAAATAGACCCCGGGAAGATGATCAACACATCACTCCTCCCTTTCATCAAAACTTTTTAAGTGAGGTTGAGCAAACAGAACAAATAACAGAGGAGGATGATATAAACTTATTTGGGGTAGATGATGATAGCTTCAAAGTTCATTATGATAAAAAACAAAGTCTTTATACACCTTACGATGACAAAGAGATGATAATGAAAATTATTATCAGAACATGGAAAACGATGTCATAGGACCTTCAAAGGAATATGAACTCAGAAGCAAATCTAATCAACAAATCCCCAACAATAAAACCCCTGACAAACCTTCCCAAAACAGCACTGCAACCAACTCTAAAACAATCAACCAAAAAAAAAAAACAGTGGCTGTTAATTCTGGTAGTGGTAAAGAGAAAGACACTCAGAATATTGAAAAACAGAGTGCAAACATTAGCAGTACTAACATCCCGGTTAGTGCTCCTGGTAAAACAACTGTTTCAACTGTAGATAAACCAAATCAGCAAGCTGTTATTGCTGATAAAGTGGCAGTAAACAAAGTTGAAATCAATGTTTTAAAGAGTCAAAACCTTTTCAGCCTGGAACAGGAAATCTCAAAAATCAAAATTTCTGTTCCTTTGACTGAGTTAGCTTCCCAACATGTATATAGGTCCAAAATTTTGAAGGCTTTGAACTTAGAAGATAATGAAGATACACTCAATCTTAATGACGACCAACCAGAGCTTATTTTTGGTCCAAATATTGAAGGAAAGTTTCAAGAAGGTCATGTCCCTCCCTTTTACGTAAGCTTAAACATTCATAACAAAATTTTTCACAATGCTATGCATGACTCGGGTGCTTCCCATAATTTAATGCCAAAAGCCATAATGGAAAGCCTGGGTCTTGAAATTACCAGACCTTACAAAGACTTGTACTCCTTTGACTCAAGTAAAGTTAAATGTCTAGGATTGATAAAAGATCTCTGTGTTAACTTAGCCCAGATTCCAGCCAAATGTTTGGTCATGGATGTTGTTGTGGCTGATATACCCCCAAAGTATGGAATTCTTTTATCAAGATCTTGGGGGGCTAAGTTACAAGGAACTATGCAAATGGACATGACCTATGTGACTATCCCTGTTTTTAATCAGACTAGAAGACTTTACAGGGAAACCCACATGCAGTATACAGTGACAAGTCAAGACCAGCCTCAAAACTCTCCTCTGTACGCTGTAAGCACAAGCCTTGATTCTTTTATCATCTTTAATGATGAAACACTTACAGAACAGATCATTTCAGCAGAATCAATGGCTAAAACGGAGGAAGAGGAACACAACGCTGAACTGCCGAAACAGTCTATTGTGTCTAAAAATCCTAGCAAACTAAACACAGGTCTTGAACTGCAAGTCATCAATCCATTAAACTTAAAACTTGACAGTCAAGAAGACGATCCTCAACCCGATGAAAAACTTGAGGAATCAAATTATATAAAGGAGATACGCCAAAACAATAAAACTGAGAACGTTCCTCTCTGGACTATGTATTTTGATGGGTCATGCACCAGAACAAATGGGGGTGCAGGTGTCTGGATTACTAACACTGAAAATAATCATACAGAATGCATCTCATGCAAATTAAACTTTCAGTGTTCCAACAACATAGCAGAATATGAATCCCTTCTCTTAGGCTTGCATCTCTTGAAGAAATTAGGAGCCAGAAGAATTAAAGTGTACGGGGATTCTGAGTTAATCATTAGGCAAGTCAATGGGGAGTATAATGCGAATCACCTCAGACTTAGAGCCTATCGGAATGATGTCATGGATCTTTTGACAACATTTGAAGAGTCAAACCTGAGTTTCATCCCAAGGAAAAAGAACATTGCGGCCCACAATTTAGCTGTTGCGGCCAGGACATGTCTAACGCCATATGAGACTGGAGACAACACAACTCCGATAAAATTTAGACCAGCAGTGCCTGATAACAAAAAATATTGGCAAGTGTTTGACAATGACAAACAAATAGAAGACTTCATGCGATTCAGAAATGAGTTTGAACTCCATAATTCAAATTCAGATTATGATACAGACTGCAGTGAAGAAAACTTTCTTGGTGAAGAAGAATCGTCTCCTCAACCTGCTAATATTAACCTATTGTCTAGCAAACTTAGGAACAAAACAGAATTGAGTGCAGAGTTAGAAACGGAAGAATTACAAACTCTGCATTCTGTAGATGAAAGTTTGCCGAGTGGTCTAACACCTTTAGAGGAGTTGTTTGATTTTAACGATGTGGAAAATAAACCAAAACTGGAGCCCGTAGAGACTGAAGTGGAAGAATGCAATATTGGCAGTAAAGAGAAACCGAAAATGATCAAACTGTCTAAAAATTTGCCAGCTCACATTAAATTCAAATACATAGAGCTGTTCAAAGAATTATCTGATGTTTTTGCATGGAGTTACGAAGATCTTAAATCCTATGACACTGAAATAATACAGCACAAAATCCCTCTTAAAGAAAACCAAAAACCATTTAAACAGAAACTGCACAGAATAAACCCTGTCCAGTTGCCATTGGTTCAGAAGGAGATCATGAAAATGTATGAGGCTGGCATTATTGTCCCTATTAGATATTCTGAGTGGGTAGCTAATCTGGTGTCTGTTAGGAAGAAAACTGGAGAAATCAGGCTTTGTATAGACTTCGGGAATTTAAACAAAGCTTCATTAAAAGACAACTACCCTTTGCCTAAGATGGATCATATTTTACAAAGGGTGGTGGGGTCTAAAAGAATTTCTTTGCTAGATGGCTATTCCGGGTATAATCAGATTTTAGTTCACCCTGCTGATCAATTAAAGACAACTTTCACTACTCCATGGGGCACTTTCATGTATGTGAAGATGCCTTTTGGTCTAATGAATGCTGGAGCAACCTTTCAGAGAGCCATGGACATAGCATTCTCGGAAGAATTGGGCTTCTTCATCATTATCTATCTAGATGATGTCACTGTGTTTTCAAAAACAGATGAAGAACATTTAGAACATTTAAGAAAAGTTTTCGAGAAGTGCAGAAGGTTTGGAATATCTTTAAACCCTAAGAAGACACTTTTTGGTCTCCAAGAAGGTAAGCTTCTTGGACACATTATTTCAGAAGAGGGTATAAAGATAGATCCAAAGAGGATTGAGGCTATATTGCAAATCTCTCATCCTTGAAATATCAAGGAGTTGCAGTCTTTCATTGGAAAGATTAACTTTTTGAGAAGGTTCCTCCCTAACTTGGCAGAGCTCCTTAGAAATATCACAAACATGTTGAAGAAGGAGCAAGGGATAAAATGGACCTTGGAAGCAAAGACATCTTTTGAGCTGGTAAAACAAGCGTTAACCAAAACACCGGTTCTCATAAGTCCTGATTTTTCAAAGGATTTTTATATCTTCTCATTTGCATAAGAACATACCATAGCTGCTGTCCTGTTACAGAAAAATCCACAAGGACAAGAGCAACCCATTGCATTCTTTAGCAAGGCATTGAGGGATGCCCCTTTGAAGTATAATATTATGGAAAAGCAAGCTTTTGCTTTGGTTAAAGCATTGAAAGACTTCAGAGTATACATCCTTCACTCACACATCATTGCCTTTGTCCCTAATTCGGTTGTTAAAGACATTCTAACACAGGACCCAGATGGTAAGAGAGGTAAGTGGATTGCTGTTATTCTTGAATATGATTTAGAGATAAAACCCACTAAGCTCATCAAAGGCCAAGTTCTAGCTAAATTAATGGCTGAATCAAATTGTAAAGTTCTTGATATTAACATGATTAATGCTTTGGATAACCAAGAAGAATTCTCAACTCCTATTGTTGAAAACCATGTTATGAATTCTCCTTGGTATGCTGATATCATTTATGTTTTTCTTAATCTAAATACACCTCCTGGTTTATAAAAAACAAAGGCAAGATTCTTAAAGTTAAAAGCTGTAAACTATTGCATTATTGATAAATGTCTTTATTGGAAAAATGCAAGTGGTGTATTGCTTAAATGTTTGCCTGAGTTTGATGCAGAAAAGATTAAGCAGGAATTCCATGAAGGAGAGTGTGGGGGTCATTTATATTGGAAGTCAACAGCCAACAAAATTCTGAGGGCTGGTTTCTATTGGCCTACTCTGTTTCATGATGTTCAAAAAATGACAACTACTTGCCATAAATGCCAATTGTTTGAGGGAAAGAGAAAATTATTACCCCTTCCTATGCATCCAATCACTGTTAAAGCTCCATTTCAACAGTGGGGACTTGACTTCATAGGAGAAATCCATCCCTCATCTTCTGCCCAGCATAGATGGATCCTTACTGCCACAGACTATTTCACTAAGTGGATAGAAGCCATTCCTTGTAGGCAGGCCAATGATTCAGTTATCATAAAATTCATAGAAACCAGTATTCTTTCCAGATTTGTCTATCCTACCAAGATCATCACAGATAATGCAGCAGCATTTGCATCAAAGAAAATGGTGGAATTCTGTCACAAGTACAAGATAACATTGGGACACTCCACAGGCTATTACCCTCAAGGTAATGGACTTGCAGAATATTCCAACAAAAGCTTAGTGAATATAATAAAGAAACTGTTAGAGGACAACAAGAAGTCTTGGCACACAAAGCTCATCCATGCACTTTGGGCTGACATATTAACTTTGAAGAAATCTATTGGTATGTCACCTTTTCAGCTTGTGTATGGTACAGATGCAATTTTTCCTAACAACTTCGGTGTACCAGTTATGAAGTTAATTCAAGAGTTGCAGACTGAAGAAAATGACATAATCCGAAGGATAAATCAGACCATTCATCTTCAGCAAACCAGAGAGGAAGTGTATAATAAAGCATTGCAGAAACAAGACAATATCAAGAAGATATTTGATAGAAGAACAAAGGCCGGCAATTTCAAGATTGGGGACAAAGTTTTAAAGTGGGACTCAAAGAGGGAAGACAAGGGAAAACATGGTAAATTTGACAACCTATGGCTTGGTCCTTACTCTATTCATTCAGTTGCTGGTAATAATGCATTTTTCTTACAAGAACTGGATGGAGCAGAATTGTTTGGGGGTCCTGTCAATGGCAGGATGCTTAAGCATTACCTTTCTTGATCCATTTTGTGTTCTGAAGCCTTTTTATTTTTCTTTTTCCATTATGAATATTTCATCCACCATTGCATTCAAAATTATGAAAAAAAAAGAAAAAAAAAAAGAAAGAAAGAAAGAAAGAAAGAAAAGAGGGCATAAATGAAAAACAAGAAAGGCACAGCCCCATGCCAAAAAGAGAAATAAATCTGAAAGTGTGCAAGCTCAAATGCCACTCCTGAAAACACACTTTTAGTTAGTCAAACTGTTTAATCTTGACTAATTAGATTTAAATTTTTCTGCTGATAGGGTAGTGAAATTGATTTGCCAAACTGTTTAATCTTGGCTTATCAGTAGATAAATTAGGTAGAAATGAAGGTTCAAACAAACTCAAAATCTGAACCAAATTTTCCAAAAGAAGAATGACTCAAAACTGTTTTATTTTCTGAGTCACAAAAGAGAAAGAATGGTTCTAATTTGCTCAAAATCTGAACCAAAAGAAAGCAAAGACAACTCAAAGAAAAAGCAAAAACAGAACTATGAAAAGATGAAGGAAGTGCTCAACTTTCAGATCTTAAGCCTTCCATTTTTTGATTTTAATTTCCTGCAAAAATAATGTCTATGTGCAGCTTGTTTTTATGCCATAGATCATAGCAAGTCAAACAGCTCAATCTTGACTTGCCTATTTTTAAATTTTCTGTTGTAGAATTTAGAGAATGAAAGTTTGTTGGATTGTTTAACCCCAACAGACAGTTGATTATGTAGATAAATATCTGAGCTCAACTGTTTAATCTGAGTTCAGGGAGAAATAAGGAGTAGAATTAGATTAGTTTTTATGCTTTCACAAGAATAAAATGTTGTAAGAGAGTTTGCCAATCCAAGTGCACTCTAAGAAGACAAAATGTTAAATCTGTAGGATTGGGTAGGTAGAAAGCTTGTTGATGAAGGCCCATCGTTTTTATGGCTGCCAAATATGTTTTTAGAGAAGATCGTTCAAATCACAGGAAGGCAGCTCAATGGATGAGGCAACTAATCAACCTCCCAGAAGATGCAAGTCTGAAGTTCTTGATGCCTTCAAGAAGGCACCATCCCCAAGTGGAGCCACTGTTAGCCACCTATAATATTTTGTTATACCAAAAGGTGGCTAAGACTTTTTGAGCCTCCAAGGAAAAAATTTTATCACTAAAAATTTGTTGGCTCTTGAAGACTCCTTGTAGGCCTCATGCCTCTGTCCAAAATCTTCATTGCTGTTCCTATTAATTCTGCTGATTTCCTGTAAGAAACTGCTGAAAAACCACCATTTTTCCTTTCCTCCCCACTCCAAAATTAACCTTCACTTGTTTCCCTTTTCTCCATAAAAACCCTTTTGATTTTTATGAATTTCCTTCTTCCATTCGTAAAAACCACTTTATAAGGTTCGAAACTTACTTTAAAAACCTTACCGAAACCCCCAAATCCATTTAAATCTTTGAAATTTTTCATAAAAATCAAATTTTTATTACTATGGACTTAAGCCCCTTTGGGCTAAGTCCTAAACCACTTCCCCCACATGCCCTTTCCCCTAAACCAAGCGCTTAAGTCCCAAAGCGCTAATCGCAATCAAAAGTCGGGCGGATGCACAAATCCTTTGTAATAGTCAAAAAGCCCCGATGCGATTGTTTATAGCGTTAAGTCCCGCGATGCGTTTAGCACCGTCGATCCATCACAAAGATCTGACGGCGGAGCGCTAATCGCAGCCCTCCGATCAATCGCAAGTCCTATCTTCCTGCCTCCGATCGCGATCCGCCGATTGCATCCCGTCCGTTCATCTTTCCCGCGATCTGACGGCCAGCGCTCAATCGCTTTTCCCCTCCCGATCGCAATCGCAAGTCTTGACTTCCGATCCCCGATCGTGTCACCTCCCGATTTAATCGCAACCATCCATCTCCCAGTCGATCCGACGGCCATCACACACCCGCTCCAATCGCAATCGGAACTTTCAATCGCACCCCCCTTCTGCGTATTGCGATTGCGATTCCCTGATCCAATCTGAGCCGTCCGTTCCGCCAGATCCAACGGTTCAGATTCATCCCGCTCCTCTCCCATCATCCTTCTCTACTGCCTCTCCGATTCCATCGCAGCCGTTCATTCCTCCCCCAGATCAACGGTCATCGCTTGATCACACCAGTTCCCCGATCGCGCAATCGCATCGGCTTTTTCCAATCGCTCCTTTTTGTTTCTCCCCTCTGATTACAATCCTTCGATTAGATCTGGACCATCCATGTGTCTGGATCGGACGGTCCGGAAATCACCTCGCCGTATCTCTTCTCCCGCTCTTCTTTTGTCCTTTTTTCCTTTCTATGCAGATCTCCACCGTTGGTTGCCTTCATCCGACGGCTACGCTCCTCCCCCGCCATCTGAAGCAGTTTAAACCAAAATTCGCAGGATTTCTTAACTGTTTTGTGTTTTTTGCAGGATTGAATGGTTTTCCATTTAATGTTATGAAGAAAAGCAGAGGCCCGGAAAGACGTTTCCTACGCCTTTGATTTATCAATAGGAACCATTCCGCTGGGCTCTATTTCCATTGTTTGTCGATGCTCTGTGAGCATTGATACCTTCAAACGCCCAACGCGGCTCTACACATTAACAAGACATTGTTTCATTCAGAGCAGTTAAAGAGTATCGATTTTTGAAGACAGCACACAGGAGATTGAAGATTGAAGACAAATTTGTGGATCACGGCTAAGATTGAACATCAAAAGCCTAATCCCCCAAATTAAAACAGAATTAACGGAAAATCAAAAAGATCTGTCAGGCAGAAAAGGCTTCCACCGCTTCAAATGAGGCGAATAAATTCCTCAGCTACCATAAAAGCCACCTGTCGCCTCAAACCTTTCAAACAGGGGCGAGATTGTGATTAAATCTCGGCCTCCCGGTCGACCGAAATTACTTAGAAATCAATGCGAGAAATATACGGAGATTGCATCCCACACGAGCCTCAGAGTCAAATAGCTCCACCAAGCACAGTGTTGTGTAAAAGTTAATCATTGATCCAACATATGACGAATTCATAGATTTAAATCATGTGAAAGACTTGTATGCTTGTAGACTTGATAGCAGAAATTAGCTTTTAATTATAAAAATACACGGGGTATTTATAATAATAATATTTTATTGATAAGATATAACATGATTGAAAGTTTACAATGAGGTCCCGCTTTTATACCCACGCAGGTACCTTTTCATGAACAGGCATGTCTTTTAGACATGCCTTTTCAACTAACTTAATCACTAATTACATAATTACTATTTGATTAACTAGTAATTACATTTATTTCTATTTATTCTATTAATGACTATATTTATCACCTAAGTTATGAATTAGGTTCATAACATTGCCTCCTTCTCGAGAAGCTTTGTCCTCAAAGCTTAACTCTCACAATTCCCTTCATCTGGCGTTTGACATCTTTGATTGTGTAATTTATCACAGATACCTTCGCTTGTATAATTTCTCCAACAATGCTTCCTTAAAACTAGGTTCTCCTTTTTATATATATATACATAATTTAACTTCTTTTTTTTTTTTATGAAGAACCTCTTCCTTTCATTTGAATTTGTACTTCTATATAATATATATATATATACAATTTTTTTTTTTTAATAATTAAAATATATAAATTAACTTATTAACTTATATAGTTTTGAACTATATAAATAATGAAATTAATTAATTTATATATCTTAATTAATTAATTAAATTAAATTTTATAATTGTAACTATTTGTATATATATATATATACGTTGTTTCCAACAGTTGCCACCGTTTGACTACGACTCAACAAAATAAACATCCACGCGCCTCCATATTGATCCACGCAGGCTCTAGTCACGACACAACCATGCAGCACGGCTTGACTGGAATATGAGAAATATTTAAAAATTTCCTCTGCATGGGCATCAAGATTGACACGTGTGTCACAACGTTTGATGACGGGGGTCGACAGAAATTTCTACGTTGCATCGATTGAGCGGACTTTCAACAAAGAGAACGGTTGAAAACATATCTGCTATTTTCTTATAGTCTGACCATTCTACACGTAGAACTCGGCCATCCATGTTTATGTTTCCCATGGCCATTTTAGCAGTCACAGCCTGAGATTTCAAGCTATACTCCACAAAACCATATCCTTTGCTCCGCCCTGCTGCATTGCGTAAAACAAAAGCTCTTTCAACTGTTCCATGTTGTTCAAACATTTTTCTCAGCAGTTCATCATCGATGTCTGGAGTGAGATTCCCAATGAAGAGCAATGAATCAGAACGAAATGCTTCGATAAGCAATGTCCGGTCATCAAGTTGTGCATTGTGAAGCTTATCTTTCACTTTGGAAACTAACTGTTCTCCTTCCGCAGTTGCTGTGTCATAGCGAATAATTGCAGCATCTTTTCTTTCATTTTCAAATACAATACTCAAGATTTTTCCAAATTCAGAAAAGAGTGGTGTAAGCTCCTCTTCGGAGACAAACCCGCCAATTCTTGTAAGATGAACGCACGGCTTGGCGTGCCAATGAGGCGGAATGACAACGCTGTCTCCTTCTGGAGGAATGGATTCCTCTTCTTTTTTCTCATGTGATTTCTCTTCCGCAACAACCCTCTCTCCGTTTTCTTTTTCTGCGTCACCATTGGCATTCGCAATCTCACTCCCGGCGGTAGCAGACGCCGGATCCTCCACGACAAGAGGATCCGCTGCAACTTCCGGCTCATTAACTAACCCCACCGAAGTTTGTTCAGCATGGTTTTGTTCAACAGGGGTTTGTTCAGCAAGGGTTTGTTCAGCGGAAGGTTGTTCTGGAGTAGTGGTTTCAGTGGCAGCGACTTCCGTTGCAGCCAGGAGCTCTGTTGGGTTTGCCGACTCCGCCATGGTGGTGCAACTGATTGCCGCGTGAGGTTTATGTGTTTTGTATGGGGAAGTGGGGACTTCGCACGTCTCATCAGCTAGAGCGATACAGATTGTATCCTTTCTCTTCTTGCCCTTAATAAGAATTGTATCTCCACAGAAGAGCTGTAATTTTTCCATGGTATCGGGATGCAGACAGACAACAGAGTTATCGTCGTTGATAGCTTCATCGACAACAAGGCGATTGGGAGCCTTCTTCCGCTCCAAAATAGCAGTGCTGAAATCCCTTTTCGTTTCTTTTGGTTCTGAAGATTCCCCCTTGTGCGCCATTGTTGCACAGGTGTAATTGATTCGATGGATGTCTTCAGAAACAGGGGTCACAGAAACTGAGTTTTCAGTGGCATCACTCTCTTCCTGTGCATCAGTTTCAGCATTTTCAGCAAAATCTATTTCCAGGTCATTATTCTCTTGTGGTACACCTGCAAATCTCTGTCGTTCAAGTACTGCATTCAAAGCAGGCCCTTGTGAATCCTTTAAACCCTTCGTTACCATTTTATTTCCAGAAACACGAATGATTTCAACAAGAGAAGATTCAGCGGCCTTTCGAACATTTACAGACTTATCCAGAAGAGCAGATGCCGTAGGCTTCAGTAGTTGCACTATATCTGGCTGATCTACAACAGAAAAACTATCCACCCGTTTATCTTGGATCATTTCACCAGTTGAAGGAAATAGTTTTACCTTAGCTCCTGGTGATAAAGATCTATGCTTTTGTACACAATAATTTTCTTCAGACAAAAGCGACAACTCACAACTCTTGGATTCAGAATTACAATCAACTGCCTCAGAATTAACAGGCAATGGATCACCTGTGTGACTTAGATTATCTGCGGATGGTTCAACATCAACTAGAATTGGCACCTTTTGTATATTATGTTTAGTATACTCGTTTTCTATTCAATGCCTCGTGTTTGGAGAAGCATCTAACTCCATTTTGACAGCATTTTGTTGACTGGCCGTGGAAATGTTAGCCAATTGCAATTCGCAGTCACTATTAGAACTCACCACATTTTCGGGAGATGTGATATCTTGATTATGGTTTTGCAATTGTTCTAGTTCATTTTTATCTTGCAAATTATTTTTATCTGCATCAGCATGCTCTTCATATTTTTGTGTTTTTTTATTGTTGTTGGTAGTATAAAAGGCACATTTATGTTTTGGGAAATATTCATCTCTACACTTCCAACATTTTCCTTCTTCTCTACTTTTATTACGCATTGGTGGAGGGATATATTTAGTTGACTTTTCCATGGATTTTTTACTTGACTTCCCTTTTGAAAAACTAACTGCTTTATTATTATTACTGCATTTTTCATCTTTTTTATTATGGTCTACTGCAGAATATTTTGCACATAACTTCTCTAAGTGCTCAACCTTTTCTAGCATTTTTCTAATTATTTCAATTCTTTTGGGATCTTGACGTAATGGGACATTATATGGTAAATAATGTGCTCGATCTTGTAAACTACGTTCGTAGGCTTGTAGAACGACGTTGTGTGCCATTCCTTCAACCTGTCCACAATATGGCTCTGATACCACTGTAACAGCGGAATTCATAGATTTGAATACTGTAGCAGAAGATTTGTAAGCTTGTAGACTTGATAGCAGAAATTAGCTTTAATTATAAAAATACACGGGGTATTTATAATAATAATATTTTATTGATAAGATATAACATGATTGAAAGTTTACAATGAGGTCCTGCTTTTATACCCACGCAGGTACCTTTTCATGAACAGGCATGTCTTTTAGACATGCCTTTTCAACTAACTTAATCACTAATTACATAATTACTATTTGATTAACTAGTAATTACATTTATTTCTATTTATTCTATTAATGACTATATTTATCACCTAAGTTATGAATTAGGTTCATAACATCCACCTGTAAATTTCTCCCTCGAGCCCCTCAAAAGGCCGAGAAGTCTTGAACCTGTATTAATTATCCTGAGAGATATTTTCTCAGATCACCTCCTCATTCTTCTATAAATACCTCAGAAGAAGATGAGAAATTGTTGGTTGCAGAACTTTGGAATACACTTGAGCTGGAGGCTTATATTTGTACATAGTGTTCACTGGCCCTTGAAGTTCTGTTTGTGATAGAGTAGTTAGGCTAAATAGTGAAGATGATTGCTGAACTGAAACATTGGACTTGAAGACTGTAACTGGTTTGACATCAATAACAAGTTGTTTCTTGGGATCTTCGTCTATATTACTGGTGAAGTGCCTCTTTCTTTGTTAATTGTTTTTCCTTCTACGTATGCCATATTGTTCATATTCTACTGTAAATAACAGTATAAACAGGGTTAGGACCTACTGTATATCAGTAACCTTCTCTGGCTGAGAAATATTTATCTTGATGTTTTCTTCAAATTTGTTTATTTAAAGAATGATTTAATACAGTTTAAATAGTTAGGAACGTTGGCGTTCCTTTCGTCCTTCTGTTTGCTTAAACATTGTTCTTGAATGTGATTTCCATTTTTTGCTATTAAAGTTAGACTAGAGAAGATATGGTTTGCCCTGATTCCTAGATTCTTTTCTCCAAATGTAGATTCTGAAAGTTTCCCTTGGTGTCGACTGAAAGAAGACTAGGTTTAAAAGTACTTTATCTGATCTTAAGTCACACTTTGTTTCTCTTATATGTTTTCATACTTTCTGAAGGTAATTATGCGGATTATTGGATTGTTTGTCAATTAAGCTGCTTGAATACAAACTTGCCCAAGAAGTCTATGGTTAGCCCTGTCCTTGGTTGGTTTTAAACAGTTACTTAAGAGGCTTTTCTTGTTTGGACTGACTATAAATCCTCTGAGAAATTATTATCAGTTTCCACCCCTCTAACACTTTAATGTTTCCATTCCATCATTTTAATCTCAATAATCTTGTATAGATGACTTGCCCCTTGGATCACACTTGATGTTGTTGTTCAATTAAAGTCCAGATATGACTCCATATCCCAATGGACTAAAAACCAGCGTTATATCTATCTGTTTAGCTTAGCTGTTTTATCCACTTGCAACTTCTCACTTTCGAAACTTTTGCACTTAGAACTTTCTCCTCAAGTAACATTTCATGCTCAACCATCCAAAACAAAACAAAACCCTTGGTCTTCATAACTAGCCTAATATCATTATTTCAAACTTCAAAGACAATATCCATCTTTGTACATATTGGAGAGATCCCTCTCCGGATTCAGGAGGGCTAGATCCTAGAATCCCAAAGTTTGGTTGAAACGATGTTGTTTCTGTAATTGGACTCTGCCAATCTTGCTAATAAATTACAGAGGCCTAACAGAGCCACGATTGTATCTGGGCCATCCACGTGTCTAGATCGAACGGTCCAGATCGCATTCCCTGACTTTGGTTATAATCTATGCACCCTGCGTTATAATGTTTTTTTGCCAATCATAGCCGTTGATCTCTGCAGATCAATGGTCCTCCTTCACCCTTTCTCTGTCTGTATATTAATTCATTTTAAACCCAAATTCAATCTTGGCCATTGATTCTACTCATCCAACGGCTCATACTAACCCCGATAGGCCTGGCCCCTATGGGTCCTGCCTCCCTCTAGAACTAATCTCCACTGTTGATCCCTTGATCGGACGGTCCATAATAAAACTACCCATCCCGCTTCTGCCTGGGAATCTTTCTGAATTCGCGCTCGCTCTCAGCCGTTAGATCTGGAACCCCAGATCTAACGGTTAGTATCCCATATCGCGTAACTTTCAGCACGAAAGATAATTTCCTAAGGGCCACGCAATATAAGCTGTTTTTTGAAGCCACATGTCGGGCGGGAACACATATCGCGTTCAAAAATGAAAAACCACCTCCCCGCCTATTTCTCACATGAAAACAGTGGTTTTACCTTCCGAAACCACCTTCCCCATTTCTATTATGTTTTATCGTGTGTGACTCCCACCGTTGATCTCTGCAGATCAACGACCCAGATTTAATCTGGCCTTACACTATCGCCCTTCACCCTCTCCAAAGGTTTTTAACACGCAAATATCTGCCGTTGATCTCGTGGGCCGATCTCATCCGACGGCGCACGATCATCCCAAAACCCCAACTTTAATTTTTGCTAAATTTCCTCCACCAAAGGGATTTTTTTTCTTTTCTTTGTATTTTCTCACATCTTACGCCCATATTATTATAAAGTGACTCATTCACTTTGTGTATTCACAACTGATACCCACCGTTGATCTTTGCTATATCGACGGATCTGACTTAATTCTTCCCCCACTTTCATTTTTAACGTCCCACAAATGAATCTCCGCCGTTAGATGCTGCCATCCAACGACCATGCTCTCACCCACAACCTCTGAAGTAGTTTTCCCAAAAAATGCAGGATTTCTTAATTATTTTTGTATTTTGCAGGCATTGAATGGTTTTTTCCATTACATTAAAGGAAAACCAAAGGCTGGGGATGACGATCCCTTATGCCTTTGTACATAATGGAAGATCATTCCGTAGGGTTCGAATTCATGTTTCATCAGTGCTTCATGGGCATTTATGCCATATGAGCCATGTGCGGCCCTGCACATCAACAAGACACAAACAATTAAATAAAACAAAAGAGTATCACTGTCGAGGACCTTCCACAACAGAACAGAGGATTGAAGACAATTTTGGGGGATTACGGCTAAGGTTGATTATCAAAAGCCTAATCCTCCAGATTAAAACACAGTTAAAGAAAATCATAAACATTTATGAAACAGAAAGGCCTCCATCGCCACAACATAGGCTAATTGATTCCTCTCAGCTACCAGATTTCCACCTGTAGCTTCAAAGCACCTAAACAGAGGCTGAGTAATGACCAGTAGAGGATATCTACCTCACAACCACCAAAGAGTTAATTCAACCAAAGAACTAATTGAAAAATATCTGCTGAGTTACTACAGAGATGACAAAGAGCCTTAAAAGTCATCAAAAGCTCCCGCCGAGCTTAATCCTTTAATGTAAATCAATTAATACAGTGAAAATATCTTTACTCTTCTCCATTATGCCCCTCAAAGGCCAAGAAGCATTAATCTGTATTAATTGACCCCAGGGATCTTTTATCAGATCCCACCCCCTCATTCCTTCTATAAAAACTTGTATAGAAGATGAGAAAATGTTGGTTGCTGAACTTTGAAATATACTTGAGCTTGAGACTTCTACTTGTAAATAGTGTTCACAGGCTCTTGAAGCTCTGCTTGTGGTAGAATAGTTAGGCTAAGGAGTGAAGATGATTGCTAACCTGAAACATTGGACTTAAAGATGTAACCTGTTTGAAGCATCAATACAAGCTGATTTATGGGATCTTTGTCTATGTCGACGGTGATGTTATTTCTTATTGTTAATTTTTATTTTATTTCTATTTTCACTTTGTTCATCCTCTCTTATAAGGAACAACAAGCATAGAGTTAGGACTTACTGTATATCAATAGCCTTCTGTAACTGATAAGCTTTATCTAAATGTTTTCTTCCAAATTGTGTTGTTTAGGAATGATTTAATTCAGTTCAAGCAGTTAGGAATGTTGGCGTTCCCTCGTCCTACTGTCTTAGCTAATTGTTATTCTTGAATGTTATTTTCAGTTTATGTTAAGTAGAGATGAACTAAGGAAGATATGGTGAGCCCTGGTCCTAGTTTTATCCCCAAAGACTATCTGAAAGTTTCCCTTGGAATGTGTTGAAAGCTGGCTAGTTTCAAAGTACTTACCAGATCTTAGACCATTCTTTGTTATCTTTGTGTTTGTCTTGAAAGTTTACCAAGTAAAGCAGAGCCAGGAGAGGTTTGTGGTGAGCCCTGCCCGCTAGTTTCTTCTCCAACAATTGCCTTTAAGTGTCCCTTTGCGTTTTAAATGTTTTCTATCGAAAGTGTATCAAAGGTTGGCTAGTTTCGAAGTATTTACCAGATCTTGGATTACTTTTATGTTTTTCTTAAGTGTATGTCAAAGTCTGGCTAGTTTTGAAAGTACTTACCAGATCCTGGGCTGCTCTTTGTTCTTCATCTATTTAATTCCCCTTCTTGTTGTATCATTTCATTCCATAAATCAAACTTTAAAGAGATCCTTAGACATAGATGACTTTCCCCATGGACCACTCTTGCCCCTTGTTGTTTCAATTAAACCCTATTATGACTCCATAGCCCAATGGACTAAAACCTGCAATTATCTATATTTTTGGCCAAAGCTTGTTCTGATTTCTTGCAACTTCACACCTTTGAAACTCTTTGCATTTAGAACTTCCCCCTCAAATAATAATCATGCTCAACCATCCAAAAACAAAACAAAGCCGTCGGCCTTCATAACTAGCCTAATATCAATACCCAAAAATTTAAAGATAAATCAATCTTTGCACTTATTGGAGAGATCCCTCTCCAGATTCAGGAGGGCTAGATCCTAGAATCCCAAAGTGGTTGAAACGATGTTCTCCCTGCAGTCAGACTTTTGCCAATATTGCTGATTACAGGGTGCCAACATTTCTGGCGACTCCACTGGGGACATTTCTGAGTAATTTTCATTTTAAAGGTAATCATAGGATATCAGAAATTTGTTTCAAATAAAATTTTCTATATTAACCAGCTGATCCACCAGCACCAACATTTCTGGCGACTCCACTGGGGATTGAGTCGAATTTTCATCTTAGGTTCCCTTAAACACTTCATAAAACCTTGTGAGTAAAAAGCAGCCTTTTCAAGCACTACCAACTAATGGTAATCATGGTAAAACTTGTTTGAATCAGTGACAATCTAGGAAAACCCTAGGATTCTCATAACTTTTTATCTAACCTTGAAAGATCAGCTGGCTTAAGCCATAAGAGTAGACTGTTTTTGTCTCATAACCGTAGCTAAGTTTTGAAACAGATTTAGGACACTCTTAGAAACCACACAACTGAAAATAACTCAAAAAAACCCAAAATATCTTAGATTGGAATTCAATAAACATGATGGTGGACCATAAGACCTTTTACCTCCAAAAGAGCTAAAAACTTCCACTTGGCGACTCCACAATCCTAAACAGACCTTAAGACTCCACTGGGAAGAATCATTATCATTATAACATCATTCAAACTCAGTTAGAGGACTGTAGGATTAAAATTTGTGTAAAACAGATTAGTTAACCTCTCAAAGATTGTCATATCTGGTTAAACTGTCTCTATTTAGTAGGGTCTGAAAAACACAACATAGTGGCTCCTAGAAAGATTGATACTCGAGCCTATCCTGACCCAGATCCACCTGAGATAGTTGATAACCCAGAAAGTGTCCTTAGGAAGTCTCCTAAGATAAAATTTTCAACTGTTTTCAGATCACCCTTGAGAGCTAATTCAGTTCCCGAAAATCTTGCAGCGCTACAACAATCAGAAGCAGATCTAATAAATCCATTCAGAACTAGGTCTCTTGGTGATTTAGGTCAACTAGATTCTGAGTCTTCACTTTTATCTCCTGAGACAAGTGAACTTCCTGGTAGTAGAGAAACAACACCACCTGATTCACATTTCCTTTTCAATTTAGGTGTCTCTCATCCAAGATCAGCTCAACAATCTATTCCTGGTCCATCGACATCTGCTCACCCTACATCCACTGTTCAAACCACTCCACTTCAGCCCACTTTTTCCCTTGTCAATCCACCTCTTGTATATCCACCTCCACCAAATATCATGGTAGCATGGTATGCTCCCTTAGTCCTTCCTGTACCATTAGTCAATCTTCCATAGGAATATCAGTCCAAAATACCATTATATGATGCTAGTAATTCTACAACTGCATCACAACACGTGGATAAGATGAATGACTAATTTGACAGAAATGAAATTGATGGTGAATCTGTCAAACTAAGATTATTTGCTCAGAGCCTGGGGGGAGAAGTAAGAAAATGGTTTAAGGGATTAACCCCCCACAATATCAATGATCTCCAAGCCTTCCATTATACATTATTAAACAAATGGGAAGCCAAGAAGAATCCTCTCCAAATCCTCTCTGATTACAAAAACCTCCATAGAAACACTGGGGAAAGTGTACAAGCTTATTGTACCATATTTAACAATGTGTATAATGCCCTTCCCCTAGATCTAAAACCTCCACAAGGCTCAACATTAAACAATTTTCCTGAAGGGTATGACCCCGAGATGGCCTATCATCTGAGAGAGAGAGATCCTGCAACTCTTGAAGATATGAAAAAAGGGGCTCTTGCTATGGAAGTTAATTTAATGGAGAAGAGAGCGAGAATGAAGAATGAAAAGAGAATATCTTTTAGAGAGGAATCCACACCTTCTACTTCCAGCTCAAATATGGAAAGAATGATGGAGGAGATGATGAAGAGAGTGAGCATCTTTGAGAGAGCACGAACATGTCAAAACCAAACTGCTCCTCAAAACAGAAACCAAAACTAGAATCAGAATGTTAGAAGGAACCAACCTCCAAACAAACCTAGGGAAGATGATCAAAAGATCACTCCTTCCTTTCATCAAAACTATGTGAGTGAGGTTGAGGAAACATATGGGAAAATAGAGGATGATGACATCAATATGCTGGGAGTAGATAATGATGACTTTGAGATTCATTATGATAGAAAACAAGGTCTATACACACCTTATGATGAAAAAAGAGATAATGATGAAAGTTATTATCAAGACATGGAAAATGTCATCATCGAATCTCAAAGGGAGTATGAACTTAGAAGTAAAACCAATCAACAAATTCCCAACACCAAAACCTCTGACAAATCTTCACAAAAAAACACTGTAAACAAGCCTAAAGTTGTCAAACAGAAAGACAGAACAATGGCTAAAAATTCTGATAAAGGTAAAGAGAAAGGCACTCAAAACAGTTCAAAACAGAGTGCAGACCTTAGCAGTACTAACACTTCATCTAGTACTCCTGTTAAAACAATTTTGTCAAATGTAAATATAACAAATCAACAAACTGATGTTGCTGACAGAATGGTAGTTAATAAGGCTGAGACAAGTACTTCAAAGAATCAAATTCCTTTAAGCCTGGAGCAGGAAATTTATAAAATTAAAATCTTTGTTCCCCTGATTGAGTTAGCTGCCCAAAATTTATATAGTACCCAAATTTTGAAGGCTTTAAATATTGAAGAGAATAATGACACAGTCAATCTTAATGATGACCAACTAGAGCTTATTTTTGGTCCAAAGATTGAAGGTAGGTATCAAGAGGGGCCTGTTCCTCCCTTTTATGTAAGTTTAAACGTTCATGACAAGATTTTGCATAACGCTATGCATGACTCAGGGGCCTCTCATAATTTAATGCCCAAAGCTGTAATGGAGAGCCTGGGTCTAGAAATCACCAGACGTTATAAAGACCTTTACTCCTTCGATTCAAGAAGAGTAAAATGTTTAGGATTAATTAAAGAAATTTGCGTTAACTTAGCACAAATTCTAGCCAAATGCTTAGTCATGGATATTGTTGTGGCTGATGTGCCCCCAAAGTATGGAATACTATTATCTAGGTCTTGGGGGGCTAAGTTACAAGGGACCATGCAGATGGACATGACCTATGCGACCATCCCTGTGTTTAATCAATCAAGAAGACTTTACAGGGAGTCGCATATGCAATATATGGTGACTAGTCAAGACAAACCTCAGAACTCTCCTCTGTATTTCGTAAATACAAGCCTTGATTCTTTTATCTTGTTTAACGATGAATCACTTACTGAACAAGTGACTTTAACAGAACTAGTGGCCGATAGAGAGGAAGAGGTGAACACCACAGAAGTGTCAGAACAATTTGCTGCATTTGAAAACTTTAGCAAACCAAACACTGGTCTTGGACTAAAAATCATGTATCCTTTGCTTTTAAACCTTGACAGTAAAGAAAACAACCCTCAACACATTGAAAAACTCGAGGAGTTAAAACAAATTCAACTAAGTGCTGATACTCAAGAACGATCAGAAAGCACTTTTGTTGAAGAGGACAATAACCAAGATGAACCTGAAACTATTCCTCTATGGAGTATGTACTTTGACGGGTCTTGCACCAGAACTAACGCTGGTGCAGATGTCTGGATTCTTAACACTAAGAACAACTACACAGAGAGAATTTCCTGTATATTAAACTTCCAGTGTTTGAATAACATAGCGGAATATGAATCCCTTCTTTTAGGCTTACATCTGTTGATAAAGTTAGGAGCCAAAAGAATTAAAGTACACGGGGATTCATAATTAATCATTAAGCAAGTCAATGGGGAATATAACGCTAATCATCCCAGACTTAGGGCCTACCAAAACGATGTCGTGGATCTTTTGAAAACTTTTTAGGAGTCCCAATTTATTTTTGTCCCAAGAAAAAGAAATATTGCGGCCCACAGCTTAGCTTTCGCAGCTAGAACATGCTTAACACCATATAAAACCAAAGAATGCACAACTCAGATTAAATTCAGACCAGCCGTTCCTGATAAAAAAAAATATTGGCAAGTGTTCGAAGGAGACAAACAAATAGAAGACTTCATGCAATTCAGAAATGAATTTGAACTTCACAGTTCTGATTCAGATTATGAAACAGACTACAATGATGAAGAAAATTTTCTTAGAGAAGAAGAAATGTCTCGTGAGCTTGCCGATGTTAATCTACTATCTATAAAACTTGAAAACAAAACAAAAACGAATGCAGAATTAGTAACAGATGAGTTAGAAACCCTGCAGTCTAAAGATCATAGTTTGCCAAAGGGTCTGGCCCCTTTAGAAGAGTTGTTTGATTTTAACGATGTGGCCAAGAAGCCAAAACTGGAGCCTGTAGAGACTGAAGTTGAGGAGTGCAATATAGGCAGTAAACTAAAACCTATGATGATCAAACTGTCTAAGACTTTACCATCTCACATTAAACTCAAATACATAGAGATGTTTAAAGAATTTTCTGATGTTTTTGTGTGGAGTTACGAATATCTTAAATCCTATGACACTAAAATAATACAGCACAAAATTCCTCTCAAGGAAAACCAAAAACCATTCAAACAGAAGCTGCGCAGAATTAACCCTGTTCAGTTGCCTTTGTTTGAGAAGGAGATAAAGAAAATGTATGAAGCTGGTATTATTGTCCCTATTAGATATTCTGAGTGGGTGTCTAATCTGGTGTCAGTTAGGAAGAAAACATGAGATATCAGGCTTTGTATAGACTTTAGAGACTTAAACAAAGCTTCATTGAAAGACAACTACCCTTTACCTAAGATGGATCATATTTTTACAAAGGGTGGTAGGGTCTAGAATAATTTCTTTGCTTGATGGCTATTCAGGGTATAATCAGATTTTAGTTCACCCTGATGATCAACTAAAGACAACATTTACTACACCTTGGGCCACTTTCATGTATGTGAAAATGCCCTTTGGTCTAATGAATGCTGGAGCAACTTTTTAGAGAGCCATGGACATAGCATTCTCGGAAAAATTGGGCTACTTCATCATTATTTACCTAGATGATGTCACTGTGTTTTCAAAGACAGATGAAGAGCACTTAGAACATTTAAGAAAAGTTTTCGAGAAATACAGAAAGTTTGGAATATCTTTAAACCCTAATAAGACACTTTTCGGTCTCCAAGAAGGTAAACTTCTTGAGCACATTATTTCAGAAGAGGGTATTAAGATAGATCCAAAGAGGATTGAGGCCATATTGCAAATCTCTCATCCTTGAAACATCAAGGAGTTGCAATCTTTCATTGGAAAGATTAACTTTTTGAGAAGGTTCATCCCCAACTTGGCTGAGCTCCTTAGGAATATTACAAACATGATGAAAAAGGAGCAAGGGGTAAAATGGACCTTGGAAGCAAAGAAGTATTTTGAGCTAGTGAAACAAGCGTTAACCAAAACACCGGTTCTAATAAGTCCTGATTTTTTAAAAGATTTTTATATTTTTTCATTTGCATCAGAACATACAATAGCTGCTATCCTTTTACAGAAAAATCCACAAGGACAAGAGCAGCCTATTGAATTCTTTAGCAAGGCATTGAGAGATGCTCCTTTGAAGTATAACATTATGGAAAAGCAAGCCTTTGCTTTGGTTAAAGCTTTGAAAGACTTCAGGGTATACATCCTGCACTCACACATCATTGCCTTTGTCCCAAATTCAGTTGTGAAAGACATTATAACACAGGACCCAGATGGTAAGAGAGGTAAGTGGATAACTGTCATTCTTGAATATGATTTAGAGATAAAACCCACTAAACTCATCAAAGGCCAAGGTCTAGCTAGATTAATGGCTGAATCCACTTTTGAAGTTCTTGATATTAATATGATTAATGCTTTAGATAACCAAGAAGATTTCTCAACTCCCATTGTTGAAGACCATTTTATGAATTCCTCTTGGTATGCTAATATTCTTTATGTTTTTCTTAATTTGAATACACCTCCTGGTTTGACAAAAACAAAGGCAAGGTTTCTAAAGTTAAAAGCTGTAAACTATTGCATTATAGATAAATCTATTTATTGGAAAAATGCAAGTGGGATATTGCTTAAATGTTTGCCCGAGTTTGATGCGGAGAAGGTTAAGCACGAGTTCCATGAAGGAGAGTGTGGAGGCCATTTATACTGGAAGACAACAACCAACAAGATCTTGAGGGTTGCTTACTATTGGCCTACTCTCTTTCTTGATATACACAAGATGATAATCGGATGTCATAAATGTCAAATTTTTGAAGGAAAAATGAAGCTCCTACCCCTACCTCTACATCCAATCATTGTTGAAGCCCCATTTCAACAGTGGGGACTTGACTTCATAGGAGAAATCCATCCACCATCCTCTGCCTAAAATAGATGGATTCTCACTGCCACAGACTACTTCACTAAATGGATAGAAGCCATCCCTTGTAGGCAAGTCAATGATTATGTCATTATAAAATTCATAGAGACCAATATTATCTCTAGATTTGGCTGTCCTACCAAGATCATCACTGATAATGCAACAACATTTGGATTAAAGAAGATGGTTGAATTCTGTCACAAGTATCAGATAACATTGGGGCATTCCATAGCCTATTACCCTCAAGGTAATGGGCTTACAGAATCCTCAAACAAGAGTTTGGTGAACATAATCAATAAGTTGTTGGAAGACAATAAGAAGTCTTGGCACAAAAAGCTTGTGCATGCACTTTGCGCTGGCAGATTGACTTTGAAGAAATCCATTGGTATGTCACCCTACCAGCTTGTGTATGACACTGATGCAATTTTTCCAACCAGCCTTGGTGTGCCAGTTATGAAGTTGATTCAAGAGGTTCATTTTGAAGATAATGACATGATCAGAAGGATAAATCAGACTATTCACCTTCAGCAAACTAGAGAGGAGGTTTATAACAAAACATTGCAGAAGCAAGACAGCATTAAAAAGATTTTTGATAGAAGAAAAAAGGCCAGCAATTTCAATGTTGGGGATAGAGTTTTAAAGAGGGTTTCAAGGAGAGAAGACAAGGGCAAGCATGGCAAATTTGATAACTTATGGCTTGGCCCTTACTTCATTCATTCAGCTTCTGGTAATAATGCCTTTTTCTTACAAGAGTTGAATGGAGCAGAGCTGTTTGGGGGTCCTGTCAATGGTAGGATGATTAAACATTACTTCTCTTGATCCATGTTATGTTTTGAAAGCCTTTTTATCTTTTTTCTCATTTTAAATATTTCATCCACCATTGCATTCAAAGTTAGAAAAATCAAAATACAAAAACAGTGAAAGAAAGAAAAGAGGGTAGATTGTAAAAACAATAAAGGTACAACTCCATACCAAAAAGAGAAACAAATTTGAAAGTGTGCAAGCTTAAATGCCACTCCTTAAAATAAAACTTCTAATTAGTTAAACAACCTAATCTTGACTAATTAGTTTTAAATTTGCTGTTGATAGGATTAGTGAATTCGATTTGCCAAACCGTTTAATCTTGGCTTATCAGTAGATAGATTAGGTTAGAAATTAAAGGTTCAAACATGCTCAAAATCTGAACCTGAGTTTCAAAAAAGAGATGACTCAAATCTGTTTTAATTTCTGAGTCAAAACAGAGGAAAAACTAGTTCTAGTCAGCTCAAAATATGAACCAAAGAACAAGAAAAAAACAGCTCAAACAGAAGCAAAAACAGAGCAGAAAAAAGATGAAGGAAGTGCTTTGAACTTTCAGATCTTAAGCCTTCCATTTTGATTTAATTTTCTGCAAAACAATATCTATGTGCAGTTTGTCTTTTATGCCATAGATCAGCATGAAGTTAGACTGTTCAATCCTAACTTGTATGCTTTTAAATTTCTGTTTTAGAAATTAGAGAATAAAAATCTGTTAGACTGTTTAATCCTAACAGATTGGTAGATTAGGTAGAGAAGCATGTGAACTCAACTGTTTAATCTGATTCCATGGAGAAATAAGGAGTAGAAATAGATTATTTTTATGCTTTCAGAAGAATAAAATGTTGTAAAAAGAGTTTTCCAATCCAAGTGCACTCTAAAGAAGAAAAAATTTTAGATCAGTAGGATTGGGTTAGTAGAAAGCTTGTATTGATGAAGTTCCATTGTTTTCCATGGATACTAATATGTTTTCAGCGCAAAAGAAGATCATGCAACTAAAGAAAGGCAACCCAATGGACGAGGCACTGATCAGCCTCCCAAAGAATGCAAGTCTGAAGTTCTTGATGCCTTCAAGAAGGCGCCAAATCCAAGTGGAGCCATTGTTAGTCACCAATAAAATTTTTCATATCAAATGGTGGCTAAAATAGTTTTGGAGCCTTCAAGGAACAAGTTTTATTGCAAAAAAGTGTTATCTCCTGAAGACTCATGGGGACTTCATGCCCTTTGTCTAAATCTTCATTGCTGTTTCCATTTTAAAATCAGAAATTCTGCTGATTCCATAAAGAAAAGACTGCTACAAAAGCCATTTTTCCCTTCCCTCCACCACAAAACTAACCTTCATTTTGCCTCCTCTTTTCCTCATAAATTTCCTCTGTTTTCCCTTTTCTCCATTTCCCCCTTCATAAAATCCACCTTACATAGTTTAAAACTCATTTTTTAACTCTACCGAAACCCCCAAATCCATTAGAAAACTCTGAAAAAATCATAAAAATACACTTTTTGTATTGAAGGTTTAAGCCCCTTTTGGGCTAAACCCTAAATCACTTCCCCACATATGCCTTGGTGCTGGAACCAAGCGCTAAGCCTTTCGGCGCTTATCGCATCGGAGAAATCAGAGTATGCAAGTCTGTTTTTCCATGTCAAAAGTTCCGATGTGATTAAGCCCTTTGTTCATTACCCTCGATCATATTGTTATTTCATATAACCTGTGTGTTGGAAATGTCGTCATTGATGGCAAAGGAGGAAGTAGAAGCAAAGGAGAAGACAACAGAGAAGAAAAGAGGGAGAGTATATTTACAGGGAGCATGAGAAGAACAGAGGGAGAGTATATTTGCAGAGACAGGGCAGCAAAAAGAGAAGCAAGCAGCGTAAAGAAGACTGTTGAAATGAAACGGAAAATACAGTGATAGGAGTGCAAATCTGGCAGAGCAGCAGAAATACAGTGACAGGATATGTACAGAGGTAGAGAAACAGTCCAGAAGTGGAGGTAGAGGAAGAGCCGTTATCAAACAGTGAAATGATCAACGTTGAATTAACGTAATAATGAAATAGGCTTCATATATTGAAGCGCTGAAGAAATAAGAAATAAACCCTGTGTTAAGGAATTATGAATAGAAATGAGTCGTTGGTAATTGCAGTATGGACCAAGAAATTGTGTTGAGGAATTGCACATGAAAGGCAGAATTAATATATATATAAGTGCGACGGAACCCTGAGGGAAAAGGAGAGGAACCACGAGTATTGTGAATAGTGATAGTGGGTTTGCGAAACCAACCCCACCCATATCGCACCGCCTTTGTACGGTAAGCTGTATTTCCAATTCAAACGCGATCAATGCCATAGGCTGACACGTGGCCTTAAGCGGTTTGGAGATACCACTCTCATCGCGAGTTAAAAGCCCATGCATCTAAGTCACGCGAGATTTGATTGAGGATGTCGGATCATTTGAAGCAGTGCGACGTGATGTCCGCCGTCGGATGAGATGGGTAGGTTAACACTGGGACCCAGTTTCATCGCGTGGGTTTAAGAACTACATTTCGTGCAAGTGTGTAACGCGATTACCGTCGGATTGGTTGTATGGAGCGCGAGAGCAGGTGAATCATTGGATCCAAGCGGAGTTGTGTATACGTTAAGAAAGATATGTTGCTATGGGCCTAGATGCTTTGTAACATGATATGTTGGTTTGTTTGGAAGCCAGAAGTTAATAATCTGTGATAAAATCAAAGGTTATGTGAATATATATAGAATGTTGATGTGCCGAGGGTTAAAGCCATGGTTGAAGATTGAATTAGGCTTATGTGTATATATGATTGAAAGGGTAAGCCTAGAACACACACACACACACACACACACACACACACACACACACACATATATATAGTGGGTCGAACTTCGCCAAGGTGAGAATCTTTGGGTTATTGAACTATAAAGGTTGACTTCATACATGTATGTTGAAAATGAGTTGGTATGCGAATATATAAGGTGGATGACCGAAAACCCTATGTAAATGCTTGCATATAACCAAAGTTAATATGAAAATGGAACCCCACATAAAATTCCGAGAATCATTACCCCAGCTGGTGGATACATTAAAGACCAAAGCGGAAAAGTATACATATATACATATATGCATCACTTTATATATGGGTAGCGCTTTTTAAACAAAGGGTCAAAGTATATATGTATATATATATATATATATATATATATATATATATATATATATATATATATATATATAAATATATGTGAAGTACTCTATAGCTCGGGCCTAATACAACCAAAGACTTATACTGTGGGACCCTCACCAATCGCATCAGAGAAAAGTTGATGACGGAACAGGTTAACAAAAATTGCAATTGCGATGAAAGTCTAGACCCGATGGGTTTATAAACCATGATTGATATGTGTTTGAGTTCCTACATAACAGTGAATCATCGGAATCAGAGCATTGGAATATCGGAACATGCAACTGGAAATTGCGATTGCAATTAATCGCAATCGGAAATATTTGCAAGGTGATACATCACATTGGCATTTCAAAATGAACAGTAATTGATCGCATTGGAGAAGGAGCAGAGCATCGATACATTCAAATGGAAATTCTGATTGCGATCAATCGCAATCAGAAGTAGTCGAGGAGTGATACATCGCATCGGAAAGATTGGCGAGTGGGCCCGTATGGGAATTTTATGTATTAAAATGATCTCTCAGCATTATATCGCCAGAAGTTACATAAGTTATATAACACGACAATGCATATATTTTAAAAAACCTTATTATTATTATTATGCTAAGAATTGATTTTCATGATATAAGAAGTGCAATTACATACATACAGGAGTTACGCAACAGCTATAAACATTAAGGGATACAGAGGAGAAAAAGGGACAAACAGAGTCACAGAAAAAAATAAAAAAAATGCACAGCGATCCAAAGGTTGAATGAGTGAGCTGGAGTTCTCATTGTAATTAAATGTAATATTCTAATTGGTTTATATTTTTTGTGATGCATTGGAAAGTCTCCGGAATAGAACAAATATCCCACTATAATGTTAAAACTAGTACCTACAGTTATATTTTTTCTGAGTGAGTTGGAAAATAAATGAGAAGGCAGAAGACAAAAAAAAAAAAAAAAACCCAAATGCGCAACGATCCAAAAGGCTGAATGAGTGAGCTGGAGTTCTCATTGTAATTAAATGTAATATTCTAATTGGTTTATATTGTTTGTGATGCATTCGCAAGTCTCTGGAATATAACAAATATCCCACTGTAATGTTAAAACTAGTACCTACAGTTATTTTTTTTCTGAGTGAGCTGGAAAAGAAATGAGAAGGCAGAAGACTAAGGGGTATGGCTATTCATTTTTGAATTCCCTGAGGAATACAGATAGTCATAAGAGAATCTCTATAAATGATATCATCTAGACATGCATAGAGAGGTTAGAGAGTAAGGATAGAGAATGTAGAGTTCAGAAGATTGAGGCAGAGAAGATAAGGAAGAGAGGAACAGAAAGAGATGCTACAGAAAAGAGCTGATATCTAAGGTAAATTAGCAAACACTTATTTTGATAAATAGAGGAAGTTGGAGCTTCCCTTGGCTCTATCCTTTGTTATACGGTTTGGAAGCACCTTTCCCTTTCTTTTGATTTGCAGATCCAAAGTCTCGCTTCTTCTGTTTGAATTTCTGCTCAATCTTGGCAGCATACCGGTATGCCGTACCAAGCGAGGAGGTGTCGAGGAACTCCATTTCCTCCTGAATGTATCTGTGCAGACAGCAGCGATACTTTAGCACCAAATGTTTCTCTGAATATTTGATACCCAACTTTGTGCGCAGGGTATGGAACAGATTCGTCAGCTCATGCACATCTTGATCCCTTTGTTGTCGCAGCGTGGTCCATTGTATGTACTTGTCCTCATAGCTCCCCACAGGATAGTACTGTTCCTTGACAGCGTCTCGAAAATAATTCCAAGTTGGTACGGCTGAGAACAAAGAGGGTTCTGTCTGGTCCTTGTTCTCACAGTAGGTTTCCCACTAGTCCTTAACATAGGGGGTAGCTTTGAGGAGTGAAAAAATAATCTTTTCCCGGTCTGAAAAGTCATGAACAGAGAAATATCCTTCTAATAGATTCAACCATCTATCTACGACATCTGCATCTATTTGACCCTCAAATATGGGAATGTCAAAATTTACTTGTACCTTAAAAGGAGTCGCACCTCTAGAGTGGCTGCTGGATGCAGATGCGTCGCTGGTGGGCAGCCGTTGAAGGATCTGAGCAAAGTTATCCATCATTGCGTTCCTTTGTTTTTCGAGGGCCTCCTCGAGCAATATTTTGATAGGATCTCCTACTCCCTCATATTTCTTTTCATCCCCCATGGGCGTTCGTTGAGGTTTGCGAGGCTGATCTTGCAAAGGTTCCACTAGATCAAGCCCTAGCTCCTTATACCCCGACCTCGTTTGGGACATGCAAAGAAGGATCGAGAAAAAGCAGACCCCTCTGATACCACTGATTCGGATTTATGTAGGAACGCAACAGAATAAACATATAACCATAAATACAAAGATGCAGCGGAAATAACACTTCATTTCATTAATATCAAAGAACTGAAATTGGCTTACAGATAGAATGGAAATAAAAATAGCTAGGGCGTTGGTAGTTATCTCTGAGAAGAGATGTGGCGGCTACAGGCCTCTGAATTGAGTTACAATGAGGCTTAAGCTCCTATTTATTATTGAGAAACAATGGAGAACCCTAAACATCCAAAAACCTAACGCTAGGAGATGAAGCGCCAAAACTATGGGCCCCGTTTGGGTAAATTGGTGTTTCAACTTCCCAGGGACGTAACTTTGGCATACTATCTCCGTTTGACACACATGATACATCATTAGAAGTTTCTATCCGAGGAATAAAAATTTCGCCACTAATATCATTATGGAATGGAATGATATTTGTTGGAGGCGTGATGCCCAAAAAACGTCGTTTAGGGCCTCAAAACGGTTCCGGAAGTTCAGGACTCGAAAAACTGCTAAAAATAGTAAGTTATGTCGAAACTGAAAAACTGAAAGAGACAATGGTGGGGGCCCAAGTGAAATAGGCGGGTGGCCACCAATATCCACCTGGATCAGTAAATGCTTGCATATAACCAAAGTTAATACGCAAGTGGAACCCCACATAAAATTCCGAGAATCATTACCCCAGCTGGTGGATACATTAAAGACCAAAGCGGTAAAGTATACACATATACATATATGCAGCACTTTATATATGGGTAGCGATTTTTAAACAAAGGGTCTATATATATATATATATATATATATATATATATATATGTGAAGTACTCTATAGCTTGGGCCTAATACAACCAAAGACTTATACTGTGGGACCCTCACCAATCGCATCGGAGAAAAGTTGACGACAGAACAGGTTAACAAAAATTTCAGCTACGATGAAAGTCCAGACCCAATGGGTTTATAAACCATGATTGATATGTGTTTGGCTTCCTACATAATAGTGAATCATCGGAATCGGAGCATTGGAATATCAGAACATGCAACTGGAAGTTGCGATTGCGATTAATCGCAATCAGAAATATTTGCAAGGTGATACATCGCGTCGACATTTCAAAATGAACAGTAATTGATCGCATCGGAGAAGGAGCAGAGCATCGGTACATTCAAATGGAAATTGTGATTGCGATCAATCACAATCAGAAGTAGTCGAGGAGTGATACATCGCATCGAAAAGATCGGCGAGTGGTCTTGTAAAGGCATTTTATGTATTAAAATGATCTCTTAGCATTATATCACCGAAAGTTACATAAGTTATATAACATGGAAGTGCATATATTTAAAAACACCTTATTATTATTTTTATGCTGAGAATTGATTCGCATGATATAAAAAGTGCAGTTACATACATATAGGAGTTACGCAACAACTATAAACAGAAAGGGATACAGAGGAGAAAAAGGGACAAACACAGTCAACAAAAAAAAAAAAAAACAGCGATGCAAAAGGCTGAATGTGTGAGTTGGAGTTCTCATTTTAATTAAATGTAATATTCTAATTGGTTTATATTGTTTGTGATGCATTGGCAAGTCTCCGGAATAGAACAAATATCCCACTGTAATGTCAAAACTAGTACCTACAGTTATATCTTTTCAGAGTGAGCTGGAAAAGAAATGAGAAGGTAGAAGACTAAGGGGTATGGCTATTCATTTTCGAATTCCAGGAATACAGACAGTCATAAGAAAATCTCTATAAATGATATCATCTTGATATGCATAGAGAGGTTAGAGAGTAAGGATAGAGAATGTAGAGTTCAGAAGATTGAGGCAGAGAAGATAAGGAAGAGAGGAATAGAAAGAGATGCTACAGAACAGAGCTGATATTTGAGGTAAATCATCAAACACTTCTTTTGATAAATTTAGGAAGTTGGAGCTTCCCTATCAAGTTGAAGCTTGATAGTTGTCTGTTGTAGCTGACTGAGGTTGGAGCCTCCTGTAGGTTGGTGCCTGCAGAAAAACAATGGTGAGAGGGAGTTTGAGCTTGCCTTTGCATCACATCAATAATAAGATGTGGTTTTCTCCCTTTATGGGTTTCCACTTATATCTGCTGTCTCTATCTATGTTGCCTGTGTGATGAGATGATTTACCAAATCTGCTTAATGTTTGCTGCTCTCATAATAAGTTTGATGTCACATTAATTTAATACTTGCTGCAACATATTAAAACTGTTCATATACTAAGGTTGGTTATAAAAGTAAGCTGTAAATAAGTTGATGAAAAATTTAAAAAGCTCATGTATGTGTTAAAATGATTCACCCCCCCTCTCAGTTTAACTAAGAATTCAACAATTGGTATCAGAGCCAAGTTCCTTTTGTACCAGTTTAACCACTGAAAGGAGATCCTAGGTCCCCAGGATGGCTAGTGAAGAAGGAAGCTCAACTAATAAAGCCCCTTTATTCACTGGTGCTAATTATGCCTTCTGGAAAATTAGAATGAGAGCATACATAATATCTCTAGGAATAGAGGTTTGGGCTGCTGTAGAATTTGGATATGCTCCAAAGGAAACTGACCCAAAAAGAGAAGCTAAACAAGAATTTGTAGCAAATGCAAAGGCCATGAATGCAATCTTAAGTGGACTTGGTGAGGCTGAATTTATCAAAATAATGCACAGTAAGACTGCCAAAGATATGTGGGACACTCTAGAGAATATTCATGAGGGAAATAAAAAGGTAAAGACTGCCAAACTTCAAGTATATAGAGCTCAGTTTGAAAATTTAAAAATGAATGATGATGAAGATGTTGGCAGCTTCTTCTTAAAAGTTGCATAAATTGTTAACAATATGAAAGCTCTTGGAGAAACCATACCAGAAAGTGTAATTGTACAAAATATTCTAAGATCTCTTCCACCCAGTTTTAACCCTAAGCTGTCTGCAATAGAAGAAACAACTGATTGGGAAACTTTTGTGGAGGTAAATCCCCTCTACGGATAGAGGCGATCCCTACTAGCCCAGACCGGATCTAGCAACAATCGTCACCCGCTATAGTGCAGGTTCCTAATTGCAAATAAACCAACTAGCGATGAAGGCTTACTTGGAATCCAACGCAGTTGTTGTAGAAGAGGTGGCGCTCCCGTTCCTTAGCTCTGGCAGATCACAATCCCCACGATCTCCATGATGGGACACCTGCACATGCGAGAAACAAAAAAAACGCAACCGTAAAATCCAGTAGATGCAACTATATGTCAGTCAGAAAGGACATAACTCATCATCATAAACAACAAGAGTGGAACGATAACGAATAGTCGTTCATTAATAATCAATCAAAGGAAAATTACAACCATAGTTCTGACGCTGAATTCTCCTTCGGAAGGGGTTGCCAGCAGAACACGTCTCGAAAAGCCTGTAAGGGATGGGACAAACCTCTCTCTTCAGCTCTTGATGATAGTCTCCTTGCTTGAAATTGGCCTTAAGGGAATTATGGAGGCTCTTGCAGCATAAGGCTCTTGAGAATTTGGGAACTTGAAGACTAGCTTGCAATGGAGATGGGCAAGCTTTTATAGATGGAGGAAGGGGAGTTGGGATCCCTATAATCATGGGATTGGCCCTATCTTCAAGGAAGCTTCCATGAGAGGTGGAAAACCACTTCCTCTCTATGGAAACCCGTAGCCAAACCTCCCAAATCAAGATAGATATCAGTTCCTGGATCAGCTAGGACGAAACTTTCGCCATTTATTTTTAAAAAACATTCCTTAAATTGGCTGGCGCGAGTGCGACTCTGGGACAGAGCGCCAACTGGCGCGGCCTCTTTAAAGTATTTTCCCCATTGGCGCGGGTATTGAACTTCCTGCTCACGCCAATGCTAAAAGGGCCATTTTTAGGGTTTCTCACAAGGAGATGTCTTCAGGGCAATGAAAGCTCTTGTTCAGAGGGATGTTATGAAAGTGGTTTCAAGCCATGTCACTACTCACAGGTCACGGAATGAGCCCTCCAATGTGCGGGATGGCGATTGCAGGGACGGTGACAAATTACTGTGTAACAGATGCCCCCTAAAGCATGAGGTCCGAGAGAGAGAGATGGGTGAAATGCTTTACGAGAACGTGTCCGACTGAAAACTTCGCCGTCGGAAAACCTGCGTGAAGAAATACAACTGATGTCTCGGATACATGATATATATGCGGTATGGGCGCAGCCATCCATAATAGAGTATACAATAATTCAGATCCAAGGCATGGACACAGCCATCCAGTGAGGACCGATAAATAGACTCAGGTATGGTCGCAGCCATCCAATCAGTGAGTCATGTAAATAACAATAATCCACAAAATTGCAGCCTAGATTACAACAGACACAATCTAGGGTCTTGCGCTCCATCTCGACCCGAGCACAATACAAGTCCAGACATGTGAATAAATGAACTAAAGTCGAACATGAAAGAACATCGTCTGATTACCAGCCAATGATGAAAGCTGTTAACATACGCGAGAGGTACCACCAATAATGACGATGGCCCTCAAGGTACTACAGGTACAATCTACGACATGTGAATCAATGAGCTGGCATCGAACACCCGTAGGATCACTCGATCGGAGGCCAATAATGAAAACCTTGTGTCGAATGTGAAGAACCTGCCATTGAGGCATGCAGGCTCCAAGGCACCAAAAGGGAGTCTCTAGATCAACTTCTTGGATAATGAGTTGAAGTCGATAGGAAGTGACCTTGATCGAAGGTGGGCCATAGTGTTTCCCACATCATCGACACGAGACAGAGGAACATAGTGTTTTTGTGAATCACGATCAGATGAGAATCAGAGGAAGGTTGGTACTTGCAGAGGTCAACTTCTCTTGAACATATGAACGACACGACAGTGGACTTGGCAGCATTTGACATCAAAAGATCAGAGGTCATAGTGACGAGGCAAAGAGCAGATGAGAGGTCAAAAGGGATTACCCAAACCCATGGAGGCAAGTGAAAAACGAGATGAGATGTCCCCAACCCAACACGAATGCAGACAAGTGCCATGTTCAAGAGCGACATACTGCCGACACGACAATGATTTTGGTTCCATTTTTTCCCCGCCATTTCTGGCGAGTACCTCTTTATTTTTACACAAGCTTGAAGAGGATAGCATATGCTTGTAATACAAGTTCAAACTTCGGACGAATCCAACCTAGTACATTTAACGAGCCCTAGGAAGGAAAGACTCGAGTAGCATCATTACGACTGAATCCGATGTCATCAGGGTTTAACGAGTCTGACAAAGGAAGAACTCGACGTCTTTTCATGTTTAGATAGTTTGAAAAGATAGCTGAAAAGTAAACTCCAGAGGTCCCTTTTCATAAATAGTTTCTCAGATCCGAAAAGGTAGAAAACTATGTCTGAGAAAACCTCCTAGTCGCGATAGGCTAGGGTATTCATTTTTCGTAAATAATCTATCCCAGCTCGAAAAAGGGGTAAACGTATACTGGGTAGATGTCGTTTCGCAACCACTTTAATGAGATCAAAATGACAAGCGACTCGACAATCTTTTCATGTTTAGGGAGTCAGAAAAGAGCTGAAAGTTGACTCCTCCTGGAGGAACGAGTGGTATAAAGGGTAGCAACTGGTTCCGGTAATGGTGGAACTGCTCAGAACAAATAAAGGTTAAGAGGCTGGCTAATCAAGACCACTCATCGCAACGGTTCCTCAGGAACAGGTAAAACAACCAAGTGAAGGCATATGATCGGCCAAGCAGATAGTGACGATGGAGTGAGAAAACCAAGGTTCATCTGGCAAAAACAGGCTGATAAAATGGCAATCACGAAAGGAAAAATGGGAAAGGTTTCATTTTTACACAAGCTTGAAATCAGGAAACTCTGCTTGAAGTTGGTTTCATTTTTACACAAGCTTGAAACAAAGATAAACTATGCTTGAAACCGGTTTCATTTTTACACAAGCTTGAAACGGATAAAAACTATGCTTGACAAAGTAAGCGTGCCCCCCAGCATGGTGACTCAATTCGAGGTACATGCCCCCCAAGCTTCAATCCATATGAAAGGCAAATGGAGTGAAGGTTCAAATTACGAGATCTAAGAAAGACTCGACTGGGATTTTACGAGATCTGATCAAAGACTCGAATTGAACAAGAACGTGTTTCATTATTTTAACGAGGTTGATACATTAAAAGAACTATCCTCAGACACCCTTGTTTCATTTTTTAAGGAGCTTGACACAAGACAAGGAACTCTGCTCCGAAGAGCTTGTTTCATTTTTTAAGGAGCTTGACACAAGAAAAGAACCATGCTTCGACCAGACCCGATTTCATTTTTTAAGGAGCTTGACACAGGAAAAGAACCATGCTCCGACAACCTTGTTTCATTTTTTATGGAGCTTGACACAAGACAAGGAACTCTGCTCTGACAACCTTGTTTCATTTTTAAGGATCTTGACACAAGACAAGGAACTCTGCTCCGACCGACTTCATCATAATGAACAAGAAGTCATCGCTTCCAAGAGTTCCACTCCCGATGGAAGGAAAACATCCTAGAAGTCAGGACCCAATGCCCCCAGCACCTGATGCACAATAGCATCATCACTGAGCACATGCATGGGGTAGGTAGCCACATAGTTGACCTGCGGAGGGGCAGATACAACGGGTGGATAAAAACCAGGAAGGGATGATGGCGAGCCAGCTACCACATCAGGACCAAAGAACGAAAGCTGATCAATGGTCACGATCCGTCCTTCATGTGGAAAGAAAACCACACGAAAAAGGGAGGAGACAAGTGCTCCCATGGCATAGGTATAATCACGCCTCAAGAGAATATTGATATCCAAAGGGCCTGGAACAATCACCACGTCCAAATGGACGGTTTTACCTCCCAAAGTAATAGGTAACCTTGGAAGGATCCCTAACGGTTGACTCGTTCTTCTGTTAAAAGCCAACATATTCTGCGTAACAGGCGCAAGTGGCAGCGAACCGACCAGACCTCGCCTGTGCCTTCGTCTATAATGGTGCTGGGTACGACCAGACCAAAAGCCTATGCCGTGATCTCGAAAGGCACATAAGACGAAAGGCGGTATCCTGAAAATCAATTCCAATCAAAGGAAGCGACCAAAATACTCGGAGGGGCTACCATCGAATCGAGAAGGTCTTCCCCTGGTGTTACGGAAGAAGGAGCATCCTCCACGACCTCCATCTCGAAGGTGGGAGGGGTATCCTCCGGGACCTCCGTCACGGGAGGTGGAGGAGCAGCTTCTTGAGGTATAGGGATAGGAGAATCTTTCTCCAAGTCCGAAGAATCTGAAGAAACAAGAAGAACTTGAGGGGTATGAGATCCAATCTCCACGGAAAAGACCTGGTGCACTGTAGAAGGGACCGGCTCAACCGATCCCACAACCAATGGTTGGTCAGGAGCGGATTCCTGAATTTGAATTTCCGGGGGAGTGGGATTGACCAAGGATGACTCTTGACCAATCGTAGGTTCAGCTGGTGGGGGACCCAAAGAAAGCCGTTTATAACCAGCCAGGAGGCATCGTGTAGAAACAGCTGAGTTGTCCAAAACTCGCTTGGCTTCATCCATATACGGACAAAGGTGGATGGCATGGTGCCCTTCACACAACTTACAGGGATTGGTAATCTTACCCTGCTTCTTAGGAGCCTTACCAGCACCAGTTGAAGACGTGCCCCCAACTTGACTCCCGGAAGCCAAAGGCAATGGTGGACAACTGCTGGACCATTCTCCAAGCACCTTGGGAATGCCAGGGAAATCTCGAAGAAGATGGTCTCCCGTGCACAACATGCAAGGGAACTTGACTTTTCATGGAAGGTTGGGAGGTTTATCAATGGAAGACTTCTTAGGCGCAATAGCCGCAGAGCTAGCCTCTCCTTTATCAGACTTCTTCTTCTTTGTCTTCTTCTTCTTCTTCTTAGCCACCTGGTTACTCGAATCTAGACTTTCACTAGGCGAAGTAGAAGAGGAGGACGTAGAATCAGACGAAGAAGGGGAGAGGTCCACCTTAGAATCAACATGATGTTGTTCAGGAGGAGGAACTGATTGAACAATAGTCGGGACATTTAGGACCACAGAGGTTGAGAACAACCAAACAGGCAACCCAACAGTTAACCCAGGAAGGGACAAAGTTTCCATATAAGGAGCACGAACATTTCCAAAAGGAGGAAAATGACCAGGATTCCCATCAGAGGGGATTCCTGGGTTGGTGAACTCCAGAAAAGTTTCCATTAGAAACGATATTCAGAACAACACTCTAAGGAAACTAACTTTAACCAGGAATATTTCGTGGGCAGTTAATTTTTAAAACATTGAAACAAAACTCTACCGTTTCATCTTTTAAGAATCGAGAAACAGGCAAAAGGTGACTCTATCGCTTTCAGATTGGAAACAAGCATGAAAGGACAAGCGCTTGATGATATTTTCAAATTTAAGGAGTCAGATAAGATCAAAATGACCACTCAGGAATGCTAGGCAAAGGGTGTACCAAATAACCGTGAACTGCAATATACACCTTGGTTTCAAAATGAAAGAGAAATCAACCAAGGACTTAACGTACATGCAGGCAATCTCCCCGAATGCTGTGTCCGGTGTATCACGGGTATAGGGCGGCAGACTTGGCTTTCTATGGATAAAGGATTGAAAGCTAGTGGGGTCTCCCTTTATATACGCGACGGTACGAGGAGCAAAAGTCTGTACTAGTGCTGTCTAAAGCCAAGAGGCGAACGACAGCTACTAGGTTTAAAGACGCCGGAACACGTCTCTAGCCTAGACCACTAAATGTTGCGTTAATGTTTCAATGCTGCCTTAGTGTAAATTGAGTAAATTTTAATGTTTATCTTCAATTACGTTTAAGTTTTCAGGCCTTAGCGAATGTAATGTCTCAAAATCTCCTAAATGCAATCTATATGCCACAGTATATCATTTCGTTCGATGAAGGCTACTTATGAGAGAGTTGAGAGCTTTTCACACAACAATGAAATGAACAGAAAACAACCAATGATACCTCTAATGCAGCTAATGGAAATTAAAAGCTTTTCGTTCAAAGTCACTAATCACTAATAACACCGAAAAGATCTAATTCACATTAATTGGTTCAAAGCAAAAGAGATTTTTTTTTTATTTTCAATATTTCAGAGAAAAATGCACTAAAAAAATGAAAACTAATGCAAAGGCAATTCGAGAAATGATGACAAGAGAGCAAAACCAAGCAAATTTCACTCAATGCAAACATACAATCAGACCTCAAATCAACCAAAAGTCCCTCAAAGCGAAAGAATCCCAAAGACTCAAAATGAGTCGTGTAATCTAGGCCCAAAACGAGACGAAGTCAAATTCGAATGAAGAAGGAAACAATCACTCAAACAACACAATGAGATAATAGAAAACCACCAATTAAATGCAAAGAAGAAATCAGAAGGTTGACTGAAACAAAAGAGACCAAAAACTTCTAAGGAAGGCTCGACAGACAACAACACCTAGATGACCTAGGGCTAAAATGCGAAATTGATGGAAATGGGCAAACAACCAAAGGATGAAGGTAAAAATCAATCAATCTAGGCTCCAAAACACTCAAACAGTGGAAAAATCAAGACCAAACACACAGATCAGGCTCAGGAAGCTCCAAACTAAGCAAACCCTAGTGGCTCATAGGATTGGCGCGACTGTGAGGCTATAACTAGCGCCAGAAAGGAATTGACATGGGTGATACACAAGAAACCTACACCAATGGGCGCGACTGTCAAGCTAAAAAGCGCGCCAGTCGAGTTTCTCAGTCAAAAATAAAAAAAAGCAATCCAACAAGTAGACCAGTGAATGATCAAGCTATCAAAGACCCAAATTCACAAAAAGAACCAGCCCAAAAGAGCTGATCAAGCAAGGAGGATCAAGAATCAACCGAAAAGACAAGACAATGCTCAAAGGGTTCAGTTTACAAACTAAACCGGAGATTGACTGAAGCAGCGTTGATCTACTTCGCAATTACAGAGAAAAAGTGTTTCAAAGGCTATCTGGACAACTTCAGGCTCCGTCTATAGCTTATAAAACGAACGACAATGAGCCAACGATCCCCAGCGGAGTCGCCAATTTTTTGTGGAGGTAAATCCCCTCTGCGGACAAAGGCGATCCCTACTAGCCCAGACCAGGTCTAGCAACAATCGTCACCCGCTATAGTGCAGGTTCCTAATTGCAAATAAACCAACTAGCGATGAAGGCTTACCTGGAATCCAACACAGTCGTTGTAGAAGAGGTGGCGCTCCCGTTCCTTAGCTCTGGAAGATCACAATCCCCACGATCTCCGTGACGGGACACCTACACATGCGAGAAACAAAACAAACGCAAGCGTAAAATCCAGTAGATGAAACTACATGTCAGTCAGAAAGGACATAACTCATCATTATAAACAACAAGAGTGGAACCATAACCAATAGTCGTTCATTAATAATCAATCAAAGGAAAATTACAACCATAGTTCTGACGCTGAATTCTCCTTCGGAGGGGGTCGCCAGCAGAACACGTCTCGAAAATTCTGTCAAGGATGGGACAAACCTCTCTCTTCAGCTCTTGACGATAGTCTCCTTGCTTGAAATTGGCCTTAAGGGAATTATGGAGGCTCTTGCAGCATAAGGCTCTTGGAAATTTGGGAACTTGAAGACTAGCTTACAATGGAGATGGGCTAGCTTTTATAGATGGAGGAAGAGGAGTTTGGATCCCTATAATCATGGGATTGGCCCTATCATCAAGGAAGCTTCCATGAGAGGTGGCAAACCACTTCCTCTCTATGGAAATCCGTAGCCAAACCTCCCAACTCAAGATAGATATCAGTTCCTGGATCAGTTAGGACGAAACTTTCGCCATTTATTTTTAAAAAACATTCCTTAAATTGGCTGGCGCGAGTGCGACTCTGGGATAGAGCGCCAACTGGCGTGGCCTCTTTGAAGTATTTTCCCCATTGGCGCGGGTACTGAACTTCCTGCTCGCGCCACTGCTAAAAGGGCCATTTTTAGGGTTTTTCACAAGGAGATGTCTTCAGGGCAATGAAAGCTCTTGTTCAGAGGGATGTCATGAAAGTGGTTTCAAGCCATGTCACTACTCACAGGTCACGGAATGAGCCCTCTAATGTGCGGGATGGGGATTGCAGGGACAGTGAAAAATTACTGTGTAACAGAAACCTTGACCATGAACCAACTACTTGGAAATCTAACAGCATATGAGATGAGGCTCCCACAGAAGAAGCCAAGTACGAGGGAGGCAGGCTTTAAAACAGAAAAGAAGAAAGAAGAAAAGGAAGACATATGCTCTTTCTTTGATGAAGAAGAGGCTAAATTTGTCAAGAAACTGGATAGAGGCTCAGGTAAATATAAAGGTAAAATTCCTTTCAAATGCTTTAACTGTGGAATAATTGGACACTATGCTGCTAAGTGTCCTCACGAGAAAGTAAGGAATCAGGCTCAAGAATCAGGGAAAAATACATCAAAGAACTGGTAGAAAGGAAAGAAATTTAGTAGAAAATCCTTCTATGCTCAACAAGACAACAGTGCATCTGAAGACTCAGATAAACCCTCAAGTGAAGAAGGAACCTCTGAATTTTTATTGATGGCCATAAAAGAACTTGAAGGACTCCTGCTAGAAGATGAAGAAGAAGAAGGTGAAGTCAACCTTGAGGGGGAGCTAAGAAGTGCCCTTGAGGAGATTGATAGACTCAAACTGAAGTGCATAAAACAAAAGGACATTCTCCTCAAGCATGTACGAGAAGAACAGAATTCAGAAGTCCTCATGCAGCTACAGATAGAGCTTGAAGAAGCCAAGAAGATAGAAGACATGTTACTTAAGCACATCAAGGAGAAAACTCAGGAACAAGAGAAGTTGGAAGAAGAAGTAGTATGTCTCAGGAAGAAATTAGAAAATGCTCAAAGGAAAGTGGCTATAAATTATTCTCAAACAACAAGCTCTAGTAAGTTGAACGAGATTCTAGATGCTCAAAGATCTCCTAAGATAAAAACTGGAATAGGCTATGAAGGAGAATCAAGTAAAAGCAAAGAAAAAGAAAACAGAGATATTATTTTTGTAAAATCGAAGAAGGCTGATGAAGCAGCTCAAATAATTCCTACAAAAGAAGAAACATGTAGGGAGGGAGACAGAACTCAGAATAAACCTCTAATAACCAAGAATGCAAGAAACAATCAGACAACATAAAAAGAATCATATACCTCTGATTATGTCAAATTTGGAAGCCATCAAAGGAGACTCTTCCCTCCTATGAAAAATGCCACCTATTATGTCTGTCACAAGCTGGGACACATTGCTGCATACTGTCATGCAAGGAGGAGTAATTCAAACCAGCAAAAGATGCAAACAGTGAAGAGATTGTCTCAAGAAAACAAATGGAGAAGACAACCTTACATCAAGTATGCAAATAGTTTCTATGGTTACTGTTTTTATTGTAAGGAATTTGGCCATAAAATAATTGAGTGCAGAAAATATGGACAAAGATTGATGTTCAACATCTCAAGGAGGTTTATGAATCAAAGAAATTTTGCCCATACTCAAAATTCTGCAAAAATCATGATCAAATGCTGTGTATGCAACAAAATTGGACATATGCCTTCCAAATGTCCTCTGAGAGGATGTGATTCATCATCTCACAAAAGATACCAAACAAAAGGATGTTTCTAGTGGAAAAAGAAGGTGAATAAGTGTGACCTAGCTCTAACTGCTCAAGACCTGAAAATCCAATGGTATCTTGACAGTGGCTACTCAAAACATATGACTGGAGACAGAAACAAATTTATAAATTTTGATGAAAATAAAACTAGTAATGTTACTTTTGGCAATGATAAATCAGGAAAAATCAAGGGAAAAGGCTCAGTCAGCTTAGATAATGGTAGAGGTAAGGCCCAAGATGTACTATTTGTAGATGGGCTGAAAGAAAATTTGCTGAGTGTCAGTAAAATGTGTGATAAAGGCTACGAAGTTCTTTTCAGAGCACAAGACTGTGAAGTCAGATCAAGCATCATAGGTAAGACTCTGCTCAAAGGTGTTCGAACAGAGAGTAATGTTTACATAGTGAAAGAGGAAGATGAAGCATGCCATCTTAGCAAACTTGAGGAGTCATGGTTATGGCATAGGAGATTGGGACATCTCAGCTTTGATCATATCATCAGACTGAGCAAGAAGAAAGCTATCAGAGACATGCCAGAAATAAAAAGGCCTTCTAATACCATATGCAAATCTTGTCAATTGGGAAAAGAGACCCGCACATCCTTTAAGGCAAAAGATGAGTTATCAACAAAAATACCACTCCAACTTGTGCACATGGATCTGTGTGGACCTGCAAGAACTAAAAAACCAAGTGGAGAATCCTACTTCATGATGATAATAGATGATTTCTCCATAATGACATGGGTTGCATTTCTCAAGAATAAATCAGAAGCACTAGAGAAATTTAAGATATTCAAAGCATTAGCAGAAAATCAAACAGGATGCAAGCTAAAATGCATCAAATCAGACAGAGGAGGTGAATTCACAGATTATGAATTTGTAGACCTATGCAATGAACATGGCATAAAGCAACAATTTACTATTGGAGGAACACCTCAGCGGAATGGAGTAGCAGAGCGAAAAAAAAGATCTGTACAACAAATTGCTAGAGCCATGATGCAAGAGAGTAATATTCCTCAAACCTTCTCGGCAGAAGCAGTACACACAATTGTGCATATTCTAAACAAAGCCCATTTAAGGCCAAGCAGTGACAAGACTCCCTATGAACTATGGCATGGTAAACCGGCTTCAATCAAGCACTTTAGAATCTTTGGAAGCAAGTGCTATATAAAGAATAATGATGAAAATCTTGGAAAATTTGATGCAAGAGCAGATGAAGGGATATTTCTAGGATATGCATCCAAAAGTAAAGGGTATAGGTGCTACAACAAGACTCTTCGAAAAATAGTAGAAAGCATTGATGTGAGATTTGATGAAGAACTTCCAAACAATACAAGAGATACAGACTGCAACAGTCCATCAGACAACCATGAAGAAGAAAACCAAGATGATGATGAAACAAGCAAGACAATAGAAGATGCTGAACTGAGATCGAAAGCCCCCTCAAGATACTCTCAGAAGAACTATCCAGAAGATCAGATCATTGGAGACAAGAGAATAGGGTTCCAGACAAGAAGGCAACTAACTGAACAGACAGAAGAGGTATACATAGCCATGTTATCACAAATAGAGCCAAAGAAGTTCGAAGAAGCCAGCAAGGACAAGTATTGGGTGAATTCTATGAATGAAGAATTGGACCAAATTGAGAAGAACAATACCTGGGAATTAGTCCCTAGACCCACTGAGAAAAATGTCATAGGCTCAAAATGGGTATTCAAAAATAAATTGAATGAGAAAGGATAGGTAATTAGGAATAAAGCAAGACTTGTTTGAAAAGGATATTCACAAATCGAAGGACTTGATTACGAGGAAAAATTTTCCCCTATAGCCAGAATGGAAGCTATCAGAATGTTTTTGGCCTTTGCATGCTACCAAGACTTCAAGGTATATCAAATGGATGTGAAATCTGCATTTCTGAATGGATATCTAGAAGAAGAAGTCTACATGGAACAATTAGAAGGCTTCTCATTAACAGACAAAGAAGACTATGTATGCAGACTAAAGAAGGCTCTATATGGACTAAAAAAAGCTCCTCGTGCTTGGTACTCAAGACTGGATAAATGCTTGCAAAAACAAGGCTTTAAGAGAGGTGGAGTAGACATCAATCTATACATAAAAGCTCATGAAAATGAACTCCTGATTGTTGTAGTATATGTTGATGATATTATGTTTGGAAGCAACAGAGATGAGCTAGCAAAAGGGTTTGCTGAGGAGATGAAATCAGATTTTGAGATATCTATGATTGGAGAGCTCAGTTTCTATTTAGGACTTCAAATTCAGTAGAAGAACATAAGTACATTCATCTCACAAGAAAATTACTTAAAGGAAATGTTGAAAAAGTTCAAAATGGAAGACTGCAAACCTGTGTTAACTCCCATGATCATGGGATGCAAGCTATGTGTTGATGATGGATCAGCTGATATAGATCAAAGACTCTACAGATCCATGATAGGAAGTCTGCTGTACCTGAAAACATCGAGACCAGACATCATGCTAGCAGTAGGACTTATGGCCAGACATCAAGCAGCACCAAAGAAAAATCATCTTCTAGCAGTCAAAAGAATATTCAAATATCTACAAGGAACTGCACAGTATGGACTTTGGTATCCAAAAGGAAAAAGCTTCACTTTGACAGCATATACAGATACAGATTGGGCCAGCTGTGTGGATGACAGGAAAAGCACAAGTGGAGGTGCATTCTATCTAGGAGAAATTCTGGTGGCATGGCTAAGCAAGAAACAAACATCTATTTCTCTATCTACAACAGAAGTAGAATACATAGCAGTAGTAGCATGCTGCACACAAGTCATGTGGATGAAGCAAACCCTCCAAGACATGAAGGTAAGCATTGATGAACCTATCTCTATCAAATGTGATAATACAAGTGCTATAAGCATATCAAAAAATCCCATGCTTCATTCAAAAACTAAACATATCCCAATTAAGTATCATTTTCTCCAAGAACAAGTGGCTCAGAAGGTAGTAAAGCTGGAGCATGTACCAACAAAAGAACATACAACAGATATATTCGCCAAACCTCTTGCTAGAGAGCCATTCGAATATCTGAGAAATAAACTAGGGGTAGTGTCTTTAGATACTACTCTCTGAAAGAAAAAGGAAGCTTCAGTTCAGGGGGAGAATAGAAATGAAAATATCATTCCAAGGGGAGATCATCAAGCAAGAAAAGCATGAGACAGATCCTCAAGATCAGAGCCACATAGGCGAGAGTTGAAAGCACACTGAAAAATGAGCAACCTCTTGCCATTGATGTCAAAGGGGAGGAAGAGCAAGCAACAGAAGAAAGGGTCCTAAAAGGCAAACAGAGGAAGTGTATTGCCATCAATGCCAAAGGGGGAGACTGTTGGAAATGTTGTCATTGATGGAAAAGGAGGAAGCAGAAGCAAAGGAGAAGATAGCAGAGAAGAATAGAGGTAGAGTATATTTACAGGGAGCATGAGAAGAATATAGGGAGAGTATATTTATAGAGACAGGGCAGCAAAAAGAGAAGCAAGCAGCGTAAAGAAGACTGTTGAAATGAAACGGAAAATACAGTGACAGGAGTGAAAATCTGGCAGAGCAGCAGAAATACAGTGACATGATATGTACATAGGTAGAGAAACAGTCGAGCAGTGGAGGCAGAGGTAGAGCCGTTATCAAACAGTGAAATGTTCAACGTTGAATTAACGTAATAATGAAATAGGCTTCATATATTGAAGCACTGAAGAAATAAGAAATAAACCCTGTGTTAAGGAATTATGAATAGAAACGAGTCGTTGGTAATTGCAGTATGGACCAAGAAACTGTGTTGAGGAATTGCACATGAAAGGCATAATTCATATATATATATAAGCGCGATGGAACCCTAAGGGAAAAGGAGAGGAACCAAGAGTACTGTGAATAGTGACAGTGGGTTTGAAAAACCAACCCCACCCATATCGCACCGCCTTTGTATGGTAAGCTATATTTCCAATTCGAATGCGATCAATGCCATAGGCTGACATGTGGCCTTAAGCGGTTTGGAGATACCACTCTCATCGCGAGTTAAAAGCCCATGCATCTAAGTCACGCGAGATTTGATTGAGGACGTTGGATCATCTGAAGCAGTACGACGTGTTGTCCACCGTCGGATGAGATGGGTAGGTTAACACTAGGATCCAGTTTCATTGCGTGGGTTTAAGAACTATATTTCGTGCAAGTGTGTAATGCGATTACCGTCGGATTGGTTGTATGGAGCGTGAGAGCAGGTGAATCATTGGATCCAAGTGGAGTTGTGTATACGTTAAGCAAGATATGTTGCTGTGGGCCCAGATGCTTTGTAACATGATACGTTGGTTTGTTTGGAAGCCAGAAGTTAATAATCTGTGATAAAATTAAAGATTATGTGAATATATATAGAATGTTGATGTGTCGAGGGTTAAAGCCATGATTGAAGATTGACTTAGGCTTATGTATATATATGATTCAAAGGGTAAGCCTGGAACATATATATATAGTGGGTCGAACTTCGCCAAGGTGAGAATCTTTGGGTTATTGAACTATAAAAGGTTGACTTCATACATGTATGTTGAAAATGAGTTGGTATGCGAATATATAAGGTGGATGACCGAAAACCCTATGTAAATGATCCGGATTTATGTAGGAACACAACAGAATAAACATATAACCATAAATACAGAGATGCAGCGGAAATAACACTTCATTTCATTAATATCAAAGAACTGAAATTTGCTTACAGACAGAATGGAAATAAAACTAGCTAGGGCGCTGGTAGCTATCTCTGAGAAGAGATGTGGCGGCTACAGGCCTCTGAACTGAGTTACGATGAGGCTCGAGGGCCTATTTATTATTGAGAAACAATGGAGAATCCTAAAAATCCAAAAACCTAACCCTAGGAGATGAAGCGCCAAAACTATGGGCCCCGTTTGGGTAAATTGGTGTTTCAACTTCCTAGGGACGTAACTTTGGCATACTATCTCCGTTTGACGCACATGATACATCATTAGAAAGCTCTATCCGAGGACTACATATTTCACCACAAATATCATTTTGGAATGGAATGATATTAGCTGGAGGCGCGATGCCCAAAAAACGTCGTTTAGGGCCTCAAAACGGCTCCGGAAGTTCAGGACCCGAAAAACTGCTAAAAATAGTAAATTATGCCGAAACTGAAAAACCTAAAGAGACAATGGTGGGGCCCCAAGTGGAATAGGTGGGTGGCCACCAATATCCACCTGGATCATTCCTCCCCCCTTAGGAAGCAATGGTCCCCATTGCGTTGAGTTCCTCCATGAGATGAGGAAACTTCTGTTGAACTTGGTCCATGGTGAACCACTTTCCTTGGTGCAGGAGTTGGCCAGCTTTGACAACCCGATACAGTTGGATCTTCTATTGGCGAGTGTTCTTGATTTTCATGTCCATGATACAATCTGTGGTGGCCTGTTCCATGCAGTCTGGGTTTAACTCTGTTGGTGTGAGTTGTTCTGCAATGTCTGAGGTGTCCGGTAGAGGTGGGAAGTAAGGACGAAGGCGATCCACATTGAAGACTGGGTGCAGACCAAGGAATGGAGGAATACTAAGCTCGAAGGCATTGTTCCCTACAGCCTTGGTGACGGTGTACGACCCGTATCGGAGCAGGCGAAGCTTGTGGTGGGGTCCAGTGAGGCGCTCCTTCTGCAAATGTAGCCATACTTTGTCGCCCACCTGGAAGTTGTGTGGCACCCAGTGTTGATCATGGCGCTGCTTGTACTTCGCATTGGCTCTGTCAAATATATCATGAACCTATTGGCGGATGTGTTGAATGCGCTCGATGAAGCTACTTGCTTTGTCAACTTCAGACTGGACATGAGCTGAATCGGCCTGAGCAGCTGCAAATGGCATGGCTACGTCAATGGGACTATAGTAGGTGATCCCAAGCCACTTGAAAGGGGCTATGGCCAATTGAGCTTATGGAGAGTACATTATAACTATGTTGTACATGAGGAGGCTCTCAGCCATGTGTGTGGATGCTTCGATTTGCACATGCGCAAAATGTGTACAATCATCATGTTGACGACCTCTGTCTGGCCAACAATTTGGGGGTGGAAAGTTGTGGACTTAGTGAGTTTGGTGTCCAACATCGACCAGAGACTTGACCAAAATGTACTGAGGAACCTGCTATCATGATCTGAGATAATGGACTATGGGATCCCAAAGTGTACCCATACTCGTTCAAAGAAGAGTTTAGCAGTGGCTTAGACTATGATATTCTTCTTGCAAGCCTCCATAATGGCCATCTTAGAGAATATGTCGACGACCACAAAAATGCAGTCATTGCCATGCTTGGTAGAAGGAATGCTAGACATGTAATCCATCGAGATGGATTCCCAATGTCGACTAGGGGTAGGAAAGAGAGTATATAGGCCTTTCTTCTTGATGGTGAGGTTTAGCAATGGCACAAGCGGTGCGGGATTACGTGTGCTTCTTGACATCCTTTCGAAGGTTCGGCCAATAGAAATACTCTATTAATGTGCCCTCTTTATTTTCTCGACCAAATGCCCGGCGAATCGTGTAGTGTGATTCCCATATCATCTTGGCACGCTCGCTTGAAGGAACACAAAGGTGTCCCGGGTGACATAAAGTGCATCTTGGAGGTGAAAATTTGGAACTTGCATACCCCCAGAGAGTGCCTTGTAGTGTGGCCGAATTACGGGTCACTCTCATAGAGAAACAGCCAATCAAAAGTCTCGTGCCCACAAGAGTTGAGCACAGTGGTGAGCGCCACGATCGGTGGTCGGCTGAGGCAGTCTGCAACATGATTGGTGCTACCCTTCTTGTACTTGATGTTCAAATGAAACTATTGCAGATATGTGGACCACTTCTGATGGCAATCATTCTGCAACTTCCCTTATGTCTGTATGAACTGCAGGGGCCGGTGGTCTATGTGGATGATTGTTTCCTTCCCCAAAATGTAATGCTTCCATTTTCGACAAGCTTGCACAATTGAATACATTTCTTTGTCATAAGTGGGATACTTGCGAACTGTGTCAGACAATGTCTCATTGTGATATGCCACTGGATGTCCCTGTTGAGTAAGAACTGCCCCAATAGCATAGTTAGAGGCATCTGTCTCGATCTCAAATGGTTGTTGCAAGTATGGTAATGTGAGCACTGGGGCAGAACAGAGGCGATTTTTCAATTCTGTGAACGCCTTCTGTTGAGATTCCGACCAAAAGAATTTTGCTCTCGCTCCTCCCCTGGTGACTTGACTCAAGGGCCAAGTGATATGAGAGAATCCTAACACGAACCTGCGGTAGAAATTAGCAAGACCCAAAAAGTTGCGAAGCTCTGTTATAGTGGTTGGGGTTGGCCAATCCCGAATGACTTGGATATTGGTTGGATCCACATGCACCCCCCTTTCATCAATAATGTATCCCAGATATTGAACCTGGGTCATGCCAAAAGTGCACTTTTCCAAATTGGCACACAACTTGTATTGTTGCAGTGTTTGGAGACATGGGATGTGGTGAAGGTGCTCTTCCCAAGTCTTGCTAAAGATCAGAATGTCATCCAAGTACACCACTACAAATGAGTTGGTGAATGGCCGCAAGATGTCGTCCATAATCCTCATGAAGGTTGCAGGAGCATTCGTCAACCCGAAAGGCATGACTAGCCATTCAAAAAGGCCTTCATTGGCTTTGAAGGCAGTCTTCCACACATCAGAGGGTTCAATTGGTACTTGGTGATACCCAGAATTCAGGTCAATCTTGCTAAAATATTTTGCACCTTTGATTTGGTCCAGAAGGTCATCAATCCGTGGGATTGGGTACCTATTCCAGATAGTGATCTTGTTCAGTGCCCGATAGTCAATACAGAGTCTCCACGTCCCATCCTTCTTCTGTACCAACACGATCGGGCTCCCACAAGGCGATGAACTTGGTCTGATGTGACCTTTTTGCAACACCTCCTGAATCTGCCTCTTGATTTCATCATTCTCCATAATAGAGCGCCGATAGATCGGTCCATTGGGTAGCGGCGCACCTGGGGTCAGATCAATTGGGTGCTTGACCTGACAGTGCAGAGGAACCCCTGTGGGTGAGGTGAAGATGTTCTCGTACTCCTCCACAACCTTATCCATTTGTTGTTGTCATGTAGAGGAGCCCTATATGGAGGTCATGGCCACAATCTTCTTCTTGCCCTGGGGGCGGATCATCAGGAAAATGAATTTCCTGGTTTGGGAAATGAGCTTACTGCATTGTTTTGCAGTAACCAAAGAGATAGCTGCAGGAGGTGGTACCTCTGGTATCCTGTCTAATATATCCGAAGTAACATGTGACGAAAGTGGGAACTCATACACAGCATGACGCTTCCACAAGTATGGTTGTCCTAATAATACATCAGAAACGTCAATAGGAGCAACGTCACATAATACCTCATTCGTGAAGGGATTGATGCTATAGGGAAGGCGACACTGCTGGTTGACGCGGAGATCTCGTCCTTGGTGAAGCCACCCGATGGTGTATGGATGTGGGTGAGTTGTGGTCGGCAAGCCCAAACGCTTCACGGCGTCACCTGTGAAATAAGTTCGAAAACTCCCATTGTCGACAATGAACTATACGGAGGCCCTTTACCCACATACGGGGTGGAAGAGACGTTCCTCCTCCTGCGGATCTTGGACATCATGCGGATCTTTGGTGGCAACGGTGGTGGGCTTAACATCAGCAATGGCTGCACCATTCCCCTTTTGGGTTGATTTGGAGTCGGAGCATGCATCGACTCGAGAAACCTTCCATCTTGGCCACTGGCGGCCCCGCCGGCCGGCCTCACTTGTGTTGTGAGCGGAGCTCTTATGGAACTCACACCACTTTCCGTGTCCTTCTTTGGCTTTGCAGTCTTGTTCTTTTCTTGTGGCTTTGACGGGGCATGTTTGTGCCATGCTCGACTCTGTCCTTTTTTCTATGGTTTGGAAAGCACCTTTCCCTTGATTTTGATTCACATATCCAAAGCCTCGCTTCTTCTATTTGAATTTATTCTCAATCTTGGCAGCATACCGGTATGCCGTACCAAGCGAGTAGATGTCGAGGAACTCCATTTCCTCCTGAATGTATATGTGCATACAACTGCGGTTCTTCAACACCAATTTTTTCTCCGAATCTTTGATACCCAAGTTTGTGTGCTGGGTATCGAACATATTCATCATCTCTTGCACATCTTGATCCCTTTGCTGCCACAACGTATTCCATTGTATGTACTTGTCCTCATAGCTCCCCATGGGATAGTACTATTCATATTGAAACAGTCTCGGAAATAATTCAATGGGTACGAGCGAGAACAAAGAGGGTTAATCTGATACTTGTTCTCTGATGGGTTTCCACCGATTAACATCGGGGGTAGCTTTGAGGAGTGCAAAAATAATCTTCTCCCGGTCTGAAAAGTCATGAACGGAGAAATATCCTTCTAATAGATTCAACCATCTATCTACGGCATCTACATCTATTTGACCCTCAAATATGGGAATGTCAAAATTTACTTGTACCTTAAAAGGAGTCACACCTCCAGAGTGGTTGACTAGATGAATCTTTGCAGCCAGTGGGCTTAGCTAGATTGAAGGATCGCAAAGTTATCCATCATCGCGTTCCTTTGTTTTGAGGGCCTCCTCGAGCAATATTTTGATAGGATCTTCTGCTCCCTCATCTTTCTTTTCGTCCCCCATGGGCGTCCGTCGAGGTTTGCGAGGCTGATCTTGCAAAGGTTCCACCAAATCAAGCCCTACCTCCTTATACCCCGACCTTGTTGGGGACATGCAAAGAAGGATGGGAAAAGCATGCCCTATGATACCGATGGGATTTATCGAGCATAGCAGAATAAACATATAACCATAAATACAGAGATGCAGCGGAAATAACACTTCATTTCATTAATATCAAAGAACTGAAATTTGCTTACAGACAGAATGGAAATAAAACTAGCTAGGGCACTGGTAGCTATCTCTTAGAAGAGATGTGGCGTCTATAGGCCTCTGAACTGAGTTACAATGAGGCTCAAGGGCCTATTTATTATTGAGAAACAATGGATAACCCTAAACATCCAAAAACCTAATGCTAGGAGATGAAGCGCCAAAACTATGGGCCTCGTTTGGGTAAATTGGTGTTTCAACTTCCCAGGGATGTAACTTTGGCATACTATCTCTGTTCGACGCACATGATACATCATTAGAAAGCTCTATCCGATGACTACAAATTTCGCCATGAATATCATTTCAAAACAGAATGATATTTTCTAGAGGCGCGATGCCAAAAAAACGTCGTTTAGGGCCTCAAAACGGCTCCGGAAGTTTAGGACCCGAAAAACTGCTAAAAATAGTAAGTTATGCCGAAACTGAAAAAATGAAAGAGACAATGGTGGGGGCCCAAGTGGAATAGGCGGGTGGCCACCAATATCCACCTGGATCAGTAAATGCTTGCATATAACCAAATTTAATACGCAAGTGGAACCCCACATAAAATTCCGAGAATCATTAGCCCAGCTGGTGGATACATTAAAGACCAAAGCAGCAAAGTATACATATATACATATATGCAGCACTTTATATATGGGTAGCGCTTTTTGAAAAAAGGGTCAAAGTATATATATATATGTGTGAAGTACTCTATAGCTCGAGCCTAATACAACCAAAGACTTATACTGTGGGACCCTCACCAATTGCATCGGAGAAAATTTGACAACGGAACAGGTTAAAAAAAATTGCAATTGCGATGAAATTCCGGACCCGATGGGTTTATAAACCATGATTGATATGTGTTTGACTTACTACATAATAGTGAATAATAGGAATTAGAGCATTGGAATATCGGAACATGCAACTGGAAGTTGCGATTGCGATTAATCGCAATCGGAAATATTTGCAAGGTGATACATCGCATCGGCATTTCAAAATGAACAATAATTGATCGCATCGGAGAAGGATCAGAGCATTGGTACATTCAAATGGAAATTGTGATTGTGATCAATCACAATCAGAAGTAGTCGAGGAGTGATAAATCGCATCGGAAGGTTACATAAGTTATATAACACGGAAGTGCATATATTTAAAAACACCTTATTATTATTATTATGCTGAGAATTGATTCACATGATATAAAAAGTGCAGTTACATACATACAGGAGTTACGCAACTACTATAAACAGAAAGGGATATAGAGGAGAAAAAGGGACAAACACAGTCACAGGAAAAAAAAAAGAAAAAAAGAAGAGCGCAGCGATCCAAAATGCTGAATGAGTGAGCTGGAGTTCTCATTGTAATTAAATGTAATATTCTAATTGGTTTATATTGTTTGTGATGCATTGGCAAGTCTCCGGAATAGAACAAATATCCCACTGTAATGTCAAAACTAGTACTTACAGTTATATTTTTTCAGAGTGAGCTAGAAAAGAAATGAGAAGGCATAAGACTAAGGGGTATGGCTATTCATTTTCGAATTCCCTGAGGAATACAGACAGTCATAAGAAAATATCTATAAATGATATCATCTAGATATGCATAGAGAGGTTAGAGAGTAAGGATAGAGAATGTAGAGTTCAGAAGATTGAGGCAGAGAAGATAAGGAAGAGAGGAACAGAAAGAGATGCTACAGCACATAGCTGATATATGAGGTAAATCATCAAACACTTCTTTTGATAAATTGAGGAAGTTGGAGCTTCCCTATCAAGTTGAAGCTTGATAGCTGTCAGTTGTAGCTGACTGAGGTTGGAGCCTCCTGTAGGTTGGTGCTTGCAGAAAAACAGTGGTGAGAGGGAGTTGGAGCTTGCCTTTGCATCACATCAATAATAAGATGTGGTTTTCTCCCTTTATGGGTTTCCACTTATATCTGCTGTCTCTATCTGTTTTTCCTGCATGCTGAGATGATTTACCAAATCTGCTTAATGTTTGTTGCTCTCATAATAAGTTTGATGTCACATTAATTTAATACTTGCTGCAACATATTAAAACTGTTCATATATTAAGGTTGGTTATAAAAGTAAGCTGTAAATAAGTTGATGAAAAAATTAAAAAGCTCACGTATGTGTTAAACTGATTCACCCCCCCTCTTAGTTTAACGAAGAATTCAACACTGTGGGCCCGCATCCGGTGCTTAAACATAATCCATCTCTGATTGATATTTTCCTTTGTAAAGTCATAAACCCACTTTTTCCTAAGTTTGGTCTAAACGTGGCCATGCGATTTTTTTTTAATGTAAAATGGGTAGATTGAAAATCCCCACATCAAAAGTTCTGATGCGATTGAGTCCCCATTGTATAAACCCCGCCCTCCACTTTACTCCATATAACTTTCGCCCGGGACCAAGAGTTAAAAGTCCTGAAGCGCCAATCACATCGTAAATTTCCAAATGGATATATTTAAAGACCAAGCCCAACCTTCCGATGCGATTGGCCCTTATACGTATAAAACCTGGGCCTATCGCATTCCATATAGTCCAAGGGCCCCGCAGTCAGGCGCCAGACCACTTCATATATATATATATAACCCGCCCGATACATAAAACCTTTGTATTTCATAAAATTTTGAGTTTTCATAAGTATTAAAGGGTTTCCGCCATTGCAAATTTTGAAACAATATCTGCCGTTGATCTTAAGCCGATCAAAGATCAGCGCATCATCGCATCCGAAATTTTCAAAGGGCGCATTTCGCGTATGTTATTTCCTCTCCTTGATTGGTCATCCCCTGATCAATCGAGAGCCCTTGATCTCCTCCTCGCCTTCCCAGATCCAACGGCCCATATTCACTCCGATTATTAACCTTTCCCTCGCCTTTGAACCGCTCTGATTTATTTCCCACCGTCGATCTGACCTGCAGATCAACAGTCAGCGCTCAATCACATCGGCGCTATACAAGTTCTTCCCCCCATTGATCGCCGAGCCTCGATTGCATCCGGGCCATTCACGTGTCCAGATCAGACGGTCCAGATCACATTACTCGACTTTGGTTATAATCCACGTGCCCCGCGTTATAATGTTTTTTGGCCAATCATAGCCGTTGATCTCTGCAGATCAACGGTCCTCCTTCACCCTTTCTTCGTATGTGTATTAATTCATTTTAAACCCAGATTTGATCTTGTTCGTTGATTCTGCTCATCCAAGGGCTCATACTAACCCCGATAGACCTTTTCCCTATGGGTCCTGCCTCCCTCCAGAACTAATCTCCACCGTTAATCCCTTGATCAGACGGTCCATAATAAAACCGCCCATCCCTCTTCTGCCTGTGCATCTTTCCGAATTCATGCTTGCTCTTGGCTGTCAGATCTGGAACCCCAGATCTAACGGTCAGTATCCCATATTGCGTAAATTTCAGTGTGAAAGATAATTTCCTAAGGGTCGTGCGATATAAGCTATTTTTCAAAGCCACGTGTCGGGCGGGAACGCATATCGTGTTCAAAAAGAAAATCCGCCTCCCCGCTTATTTCTGACGCGAAAACAGTGGTTTTACCTCCCGAAACCACCTTCCCCATTTCTATTATGTTTTATCGCATGCGACTCCCACCGTTGTTCTCTGCAGATCAATGGCCTAGATTTAATTTGGCCTTACACTATCACCCTTCACCCTTGCCAAAGGTTTTTAATGCGCAAATCTCCGCCGTTGATCTCGTGGGTCGATCTCATCCGACGGCCCACGATCGTCCCGAACCCCCAACTTTACTTTTTGCTAAATTTCCTCCGCCAAAGGGATTTTTCCTCTTTTATTTGTATTTTCTCACATCTTACGCCCATATTATTATAAAGTGACTCATTCACTTTGTGTATTCACAACTGATCCCCACAGTTGATCTTTGCTAGATCAAAGAATCTGACTTAATTCTTCCCCCCACTTTCCTTTTTAACCTCCCGCAAATGAATCTCCACCGTTGGATGCTGCCATCCAATGGCCATGCTCTCACCCACAACCTTTGAAGTAGTTTTCCCAAAAAACGCAGGATTTCTTAATTTTTTTTGTATTTTGCAGGTATTGAATGGTTTTTTCCATTACATTAAAGGAAAACCAAAGGCTGGGGATGACGATCCCTTATGCCTTTGTACATACAAGAAGATCATTCTACAGGGTTCGAATTCATGTTTCATCAGTGCTTCATGGGCATTGATGCCATATGAGCCCTGTGCGGCCTTGCACATCAACAAGACACAGATAATTAAATAAAACAAAAGAGTATCAGTGTCAGATACCTTCCACAATAGAACAGAGGATTGAAGACAATTTTGGGGGATTACGGCTAAGGTTGATTATCAAAAGCCTAATCCTCTAGATTAAAACACAATTAAAGAAAATCATAAATATTTATCAGACAGAAAGGCCTCCACCGCCACAACAGAGGCTAATTGATTCCTCTCAGCTACCATATTGCCACCTATAGCTTCAAAGCAGCTAAACAGAGGCCGAGTAATGACCAACAGAGGATATCTGCCTCACAACCACCAAAGAGTTTATTCAGCCGAAGAACTAATTGCAAAATATCTACTGAGTTACTACAGAGATGACAAAGAGCCTTAAAAGTCAACAAAAGCTCCCGTCGAGCTTAATCCTTTAATGTAAATCAATTAATACAGTGAAAATATCTGTACTCTTCTCCATTAAGCCCCTCAAAGGCCGAGAAGCATTAATCTGTATTAATTGACCACGGAGATATTTTATCAGATCCCACCCCCTCATTCCTTCTATAAAAACTCCTGTAGAAGATGAGAAAATGTTGGTTGCTGAACTTTGAAATATACTTGAGCTTGAGACTTCTACTTGTAAATAGTGTTCATGGGCTCTTGAAGCTCTGCTTGTGATAGAATAGTTAGGCTAAGGAGTGAATATGATTGCTAACCTGAAACATTGGACTTAAAGCTGTAACTGGTTGTCACTAGTGAAACCTCGATTTCCATGGCAATCCCTAACGACCTTTCTTTTGAGGAGTATCGGCTGGATGTTCAGTAGCAGAATGCCTAGACTTATCAGTCCCCTCAGGATCCTTATTGATCTTATTTTTCTCATTATGGAGCAGACGATACCCCATTTTATTCACTTCCGTTTCAGCATGACGAGCAAGGCAACCCTATCTACTTGCCTGCTCCTGAGGCTTATCAGTTCCTTTTTGGTTTTATACCTACCTTGCCGGTGCAACCCTCTAACCAACAAGGTCAACCGTTTCAGGGACAACCTTCGGTTCACCAGGGGTATGCTTATGACCCACAAGGACAACCCTTTCAGGGAAAACCTTTAGCCCAACAAGGGTATGCATATGACCCACAAGGGAAACCCTTACAGGGAAAACCTTTGGTCCAACAAGGATTGTTTTACGGCCTGCAAGGGCAGTCTTACAATCCTCAGGTCAAACTTTACAAGCTTAGCCTGTGATCCAACCAGGGCAACCTCAAGGACCAGCTGGGCAACCAGTATATCAACCCGGACCTTCATACGGTCCTGGGGGGCAGATCCATCCATCTCAACCTTTGGCGCAACCTCAACAGCCATATCTTCCAATTGGTCCAAATGTTGCAGAGCCAGAACCATCTTATGTTCCTACTCCAGGTCAACCTGGCCCAACGCAGCCATCAGGCCAACCTACTCCGCAGGGGCAACTTGGTGGCCCTTAGCAGTCAGGTCAACCTGCTCAGCCGGGCCAACCTGCGCAACCCATTCACCCTACTCAGTGACTGCTCTACTCTATGCCGCAATCGAATCAACCTTTGCCCTCGACTTATCTAGCTCAGTAGGTCCCCACTTATCAGCAGTCCGTTCAACCCCAAGGCGGTTATTTCCCTCAAGGTCAATATTGACCAGTTTACAACCTGCCTCAAGGTTCTGCTTATTACCCTCAACTACCAAGCTATACTTATACTTCGCAGAAAAATCCTTATGCTACTCAATCAGGACCCTCGTATACTCAGAATCAGTATCCTGGTTTTCAACCCCCGTATCCTGGTCCTCAACTGCCATATCAACCGAATTATCTGGATTACACCCCTTATGGTTTGAATCCTCTAGGACAGAACCAATGGGGGCAGAGTTATACTCAACCAGGATGGATTATGGGTACAGGTCCTTATCGAGGACCTACTTTGCATTTTAACCCTCAATTACCTTTTCTCGCCACGTTGGAGCTACCGGATGTGTCAAAATTGACAAATGATCCCATTATTCATAATCCTTTTTGGCCTCCGGTTCCAACGAAGGTTCCTGGTGATTGTCCCAAGTTTGAGGGCAAGTCTGGAGAAGATCCCCAAGATCACGTCATGACATACCATTTATGGTGTTCTTCCAATTCTTGGGTGGATGACTCTGTTTGACTTCGTCTCTTCCAGCGCACTCTTATCGGAGCTGATGCTAAGTGGTATATCGAATTACCTCGTGGCATATTTCAATATTTTAATACTATTTCTATGGCATTCCTTACTCATTTCCAGTTTCCGGTTCATTATGAAGCCGAGACGCATCTTCTGACATCCTTGAAACAAGACCGAGCTACCCATATCTCGAACCACATTCATGAATGGAGACGGCATCGTTGTCTGATCAAGTTTGAAATTCTTGATCAACTTCTTACTCATTGGTTCACTACCTCTTTTTTCAATCATATTGCGAAAGATATCGCCATGGGGGCATGTGTAACCGAGGAACAAGCTATCGCTCGTGCCTAGTACCTTGATTTAGTGTACTCTCAATCAGGAATTTTGTATGACATCTCGACTGAGGCTCCATGACCTAGGACATCTAAAGCACCGAATACCCCATCAGTCAACGATGTTATTGGTTCCGTGTCTCAGACTTCATGAAAGTCTTCCAATGGGAATCAGAAATCGAATTCTTCCAATAATTCTGCTCCTCAGGCTACCTCAGATTTTGTTAAAACCTCGGAGGTCAACGCTGTTCAGGCCAATCCTACGGAAAAGACTTCCAAGGGGAAAAAGAAGGGCAAAGGCAAGGCTAAATCTGATGCCCCAAAACCAGAATCGTCTAAACCTTGTGCTAATGATGGTTCACAGTGAAAGCCGAAGTATCCCTGTCTGATTTGTGATGAGGACCATTATACTAAGGATTGTCCTAGACAATCCAAGGTTAGTCAACTGCTCAAAGGTGCTAAGGGAACTCCGGCGGTCCTTAAAGAACCTTTCCCATCTCAGCAAACCCAGATGGTCGAGCAACCTCCACCATCTACGTCGTTTGGCTCTCAAGTTTTCATGATGAACGGTTCTGCACCTGTTTCCATTGCTACTCAGTCGAAGGATTATGCCAGATCACACCAGGCAACCAGGAAAGAGGTCGTTGATGGTCCTCATCCCCCACCTACCTCTGGTCCTCTTGAAATTGAAAGGCCCAGTGCTGAACCCGTTATATGGCCACCTTCTAAAGGTGTTCTCTGGAAATATTCTTATAATCCTAACACCCGTGCTGCTCAACATTACAGTATTGTTGAGGATTTAGCACAGGCGCCTTCCACAATGTCCACGTTAGAAGTGCTCCAGAGTTGTCCGTCTCAACGTAAAGCGTTATTATCTGCGATCGATGGGATTGACCCTGTTGATTCTAGCCTTCTCTCTTTCGACTTAGAGAATTTCGTCCCCCGACTTTCGCACCAGATTGTGCTTGTTATACAAGTCAGTATTAACAGTCTCAACATCCATAGAGCCGTAGTGGACGAAGGTGAATCTACCTGTGTCATGTCATCTGCTTTCTGGAAGGCTATTGGCTCTCCAGCCCTGAATTTGTCACCCAATTTCCTTGAGGCATTCGATGAAAGGGAATCAAAACCCTTGGGTGTTCTCGCTAGCTTATCGATCACGTTGCAAGGAAATACGGTCAACGTTGAAGTAGAAGTCATTGATGCAAAACTCAACTATAATCTTCTACTCTATCGCAGTTGGACTCACACTATGCTGTGCGTTCCGTCCACCCTCTTTCGACTTCTAAAGTTTCCACATGAGGGAAAAATTATTACTGTCGATCAGTTGTCATTCTTTACCTCGTCTTCCGAGAACAATGTTCCATACGTGGATCAAATTCCTAATCCCCCTAATAGTATAGGGCCGGGTATTTTCAAACATCCTACTCTCATGGGTATTTTTCCCCTTCCGCCACCAAATACCGTTCAAGTTAATATGGTCTCTCGGTCATATGACCCATAGATCGTCCCTTTACATGAACAAGTTGATTCATTTGGAGATTCAATGCTGCTTAGTCCAATCGAGATCAATTATTGTGAGCTTACAGCTGCATATGATTCTCCCCCTCTTGAAGCTACTCCTTTGAGCATGTCCCTTGACGTGTATTATCAATCCCCTTGGCTCGGCAATGTGGATGCGCCTGATCCTTTGAAATAAGTGTTTCCATCTGACGAGGCTATCATGGAAACACGGTCTCTCAAAGATCTACCATGGAGCGATGGGCATCATCGTTCCTCGTTTATGCCTTGCCTTGGGGAAATGTTTAAATATCTTGAGCGCTTTGCATCTCAAGTTCCTTCTCTTCCACTTCAAATGCCTATTTTGACTCATGAAGTCTTCGCTGAAGGTGACTTGGGTAACATTACTCAAAAGATGCCTATCGACATTTCCGTGAAACCGGGGATTGTCGAGAACATCCATGTGGGAGTCACTTGCTCTTCCAAAGAAGTCCAAGTGTACACTAGTCTCTTTCGTGAATTCCGTAATGTTTTCGCCTGGTCTTACGAAGAGATGCATGGAATCGACCCCAGTATTGTGGTGCACGAGATTCCCACCTACCCATGTGCGAAGCCTGTTCGCCAACATCTTCATCCCATGCATCCTCAGAAAGCCGTTGCTATCAAAGCTGAAGTTGAAAAACTTCTCAAAGCAGGTTTCATTTATCCGATTCCTCTAACAGAATGGGTTTCTAACATTTTCCTGTGGATAAGAAGCAGGGAGAAATTCGCATCTGTGTTGATTATCGCAATATCAATCGGGCCTGTCCTAAGGATAACTATCCCAACCCTTTCATCGATTAGATCATTGACAATTGTGCGGGGAGTGAAATATTTTCCCTTATGGATGGTTTTTCTGGCTATAATCAGATCAACATTCTCCCGTCTGATCAACACAAGACCTCTTTTATCTGTCCTTGGGGAACGTTCGTGTATAAGAAACTCCCTTTCGGATTAAAGAATGCTGGGGCTATGTTCCAGCGTGCGATGTCTTATGTCTTTCATGATATTCAACATATTGTTCAACCATACCTGGATGACCTTCCAGCTCATTCAACTGCAACCACCCGAAACATCTCCATCATATATTTCTTCGTTGTACATGCTACGACATCTGGCTCAATCTGCATAAATGCGTCTTCTGCGTCGACTCCGGTAGACTTTTAAGGTTTCTCGTATCTAAATATGGAATTTGCCTTAACCCTCTTAAGGTTGAGGCTATTGTCAATCTCCCCTCCCTATCCTCATTACACCAGCTCCAGAGTCTCCAAGGGAAAACAAATTTCGTACGTCATTTCGTCCCGAACTACGCCGAAGTAGCCAAAGGATTTACGCGAATTTTAAAGCAGGATGTCCCTTTTTGTTGGGATGAGAATGCTTAGTAGTATTTTGATAGGCTTAAGACGTTGCTTATCAATGCTCCCCTATTACATCCTCTGAATTATCATCATGATTTCACCCTCTACCTAGTTGTTGCCTTTAGTACGATCACCATGGTTTTGGTTCAAGATGATGATGACGGTACCGAGCATGTCATTTACTACTTATCTCAGAACCTTCTCGACCCTGAAACTCGTTATGCACATGTCGAGAAGTTAGTGCTGGTTGCAGTCCAGGCCGTCCAACGTTTTTGTCATTACATCCTTTTACGCATGGTGACCGTGATTTCTGATTGTAACCCCATGACTTATATTCTGTCTTGAAAGTTGCTGGGGGGAAAATAATCGAAGTGGATTGTTATCCTCCAAGAGCTTGAATTGGAGTTCACTACTGCCAAATCGAAGAAATCACTTGTTTTTTCTGATTTGATTTGTTCTCTCCCCACTGACTTTGCTCCTTCTTCTTCCGAGGATCATATTCTAGACGAAACTCTCTTCTTGATCAACAACCTCGGTCCGTGGTACGGTGATATCATCGTGTATCTCCAAACCTCTACTTTTAGGTCTGAGTTAACGAAAGATGTCTGATGCCACATTCGACATCAATCACAACCTTATCGTATTGTTGGAGATACCCTTTATCGTGTTGGATTCGATTCTATACTTCGCCGATGTCTGACCCTCAAGGAAGCTGAGAAAGTCTTAAATGACTGCCACAGTGGCACCTGTGGTGGTCACATGTCTGGTTATGCCACTACACATAAGATCCTTCATGCTAGCTATTTCTGGTCGTCCATTTTTAAATATTGCATTGTTGCAGTACGCAAATGGCATGCGTGCCAGATTTATCAATGAAAGATGCGTGCGCCACCTGTTCCTTTACACCCTGTCATTACTATTGGCCCTTTTTCCAAATGGGGCATAGATTTTATGACGTGTAACCCTCATTCGGCTGGGGGGCATGCCTATATTATCTTCGCCATCGATTATTTTACGAAATGGGCCGAAGCAATGCCTACATTGGCTGTGGACGGTAAGACAACGACACGGTTCATATTCAATCACATTATTGCTCGGTTTGGTGTCCCTCAAGCCATTGTTACCGACCATGGTTCTCATTTTCGGGATTATATGATGGCAGAGCTGACGTCTAAGTTGGGTCTGTGTCACGACAGCTCAATGCCTTATTACCCTCAAGCTAATGGCCAAGTTGAAGCTGTAAACAAAGTCCTTGTTACAATGCTTCAGTGAACAATCAGGATCCATAAATCAAACTGGAATCTCATGTTGTTTTTAGCTCTATGTGCTTACTGAACGTTGATCAAAAGTGCAACCCGATTTACCCCATTTCAGTTGGTATATGGTCTGGAAGCCATGCTTCCGATTGAATGTGAAATCCCTTCACTTAAATTAGCTATGGAATTACTGCCTAATACTTCGCCTGAAGAAGAACGTCTCCTCTACTTAGAGAGTTTAGATGAAACTTGTCGCTTAGCTGCCTTGGTCATCGAAGCACAGAAGAAGCGAGTCAAAGCCCATTTTGACCAAATAGTTTCCCCTCGTTCTTTCATCGAAGGTTATCTCATTATTCTGTACGACCGAGCTCATGACAAGCTAGGGGTAGGAAAATTCGAACCCATGTGGCATGGGCCCTACATCGTCAAACATGTGTTACAAAATGGGGCTTATGATCTTACTGACTATGAAGGTTATCCCTTATCGCAGCCCAGAAATGGGTTGTATCTAGAAAAGTATTATTCTTGAGTCATTCATGCGTGATATTTGTACATAGGTGATCTTTTCATTTTGTGTGCATGCTTTGGTTTGATGTTCTTTGTGAGTTTTTTTCTGCTTATTGGTCTTGTTCGCTATGCATATGTCTATTTCCCCTTATGTCAGTTTCGCGGATGGTGCTTCCCGCAGTACCAGGAACTTGTCTTCGGCAGCCTGGGTAATTTATGATCCTATTGGTGAGTTGATTAACTTACAACGTATTTTTCTGGGACCAGCTACAAACAATGTCGCTGAATATAGTGCTGTTTTGGAACTATTAACCGAGGCAGTTAACCTCGACATACGCGCATTGCTTGTGAATTTGGATTCGCAATTTGTTGTTATTCAACTGAACGGTCATTATTAAGTTTGAAACCCATGCATTTTGAGATTGTATTTGCGTATTCATTTACTTGAAATACATTTTGATTTCATTACATATCAACATATACCAAGACGAATGAATACATTAGAAGATTCAATAGCTAACATTGTGCTAGATATACATTTGCGCAATTTATAAAAACATCATCATATGTAAATAGACCCATGTAGAAAATAAATGTATATATATATATATTGTTTGTTTGCAATGTGTGCGTCATAAAACCCAAAAAATAATATATCTCTGTTTTAGTTACATCGTGAGACAACATGTCTCTCAAAAATGTGCGGAAATAAAGCCTAAATGCCTAATTGGCGTGGTGCTCATGATAGCATGTCACCGCCCGTACCAACTGCCTCAGTAAGCGGTGGATACGACTTGGCACTCCTACAGTGTGCCTCTGATAGGCCCGAGGCACATCATCCAAGCGAGCATAGTCTGGGATCCCACGGGAAATCCCCTCCAGGTTCTATACTATCTCCTCCTCGCCACCCTCACCATGAGGATCGAAATCACGAGGAATTCACCTTGCTACCGGCGACATACCTGTAGGACCCTCTGGGCCAAGATTTGCATACATATAAAAGTAATTGTCAGAACATGCATATATATCAAAAAAAATTATAAACTCATGAAAATAAAAAATGAGTCTTACCAAGTTTTTCGTCCCAATCCTCTCCCTCCAGGAGTGGGAGGTCTGGGTCTCCAGTGAAGTCTGTGCAGGTGTAGGGCCAATCCTCCACGATAATTAGTTGTCATCAGAGCCAATCAAAAAACTCTGTTCTCTAGGACATCTGTTGGCCACCCCCTTCTCTAGGCATCAGTGTCGCCCATCGGGCCATCCATGGCTCGTTGGGTGGTGGCATCGGGACTATAACCTCCTGACACTAGAATATAGGTAATTTTTCCAAGAAGAATGATACTAGAATGGATCCATACCCAAAATTCTTTAGTTTGGTCTTCTTGAATTTAGTGAGTTGCTGTTTGATGTTGATGGTCATGGCCTCGGCCCAGATGAAAAGAGTCAAATTCATACACTCTGAAGCAAGAAGAAGTTGTGTCTTCGTGGCCTCATGCGGTGCCTGCGATCCTGCAACCCACGTGATAGTGTGCAACACTACTCTTAGTGCAAGATCAGGGATGGTTTGGATATCCACTTTGCCGCTTCCTGTTCCTTTTCGTGCCCCATGGCACACCCTATCAATTACCATTTCCATGCTTTCTCTGGAATGTTGGGTACCGATCAAGATAGGGACTGCACTCCTACATGACAACCCAATGATGAAATACACATCAGAAACTTCGAGCTCAAGCTCCTGATCCTGGAGTACGAACTTTTCCTGATCTTCGTCCCAAATGCTTATTAGATATTGAAGCAATTCGGGTTGAGCCCGGAGACATGGTGTCAGAAAGAACTTCTTGAGCCCACTGTTGGAGAGGTAAATCCCCTCTGCGGACAGAGGCGATCCCCACTAGCCCAGATCGGGTCTAGCAACAATCAAGTCACGCTAAGACGCAAGTCTCTAGTTACAAAATGATAAGAAATGACAAGTTGCCTACCTTAGGTCCTACACGATGGTCGTCGAAAGAAGGATGACGCTTCCTGTCCTCCGCTTCGGTAGATCACAATCCTTCCGCTTAGCACGTCCGAACACCTGCACACATGCGAAAAAACACAACGGTACACAGCATAGAATTTAAATCTTGTAACTATACATTAGTCAGAGACGATGTAATTCATCGCATCAAAGATAAAGATACACGAGTGAAACCATAATCAAAGTCGCTTATCATTAATAAAACAAAGGAATGATACAACCTTAAGCTTTGACGCTGGATCTTCCTTAAGCTCGTCAGAAATGGGACAAAGCTCTCTCTCTTCAGCTTGGATCTCAAAGGATGTCTGGCGATAGTCTCCTTCCTACAGATTCAGCTCTTAGTACTAGCTTGCTAAGGGAAAATGGAAAGCTTATATAGATGGCGGAAGGGGAGTTGGGATCCCTAGAATGGTGGAATTGGCCCTATCCTCAAGGAATCTTCCATGATAGGTGGAAAACCACTTACCCTACATGGAGATTCAGAGCCAAACCTCCCAACTCATTTTAGAGACTCGTTTAGGAGTTGGTTGGAATCAAACTTCCGCCATTTATTTAAAAAAAAAAATCCTTATTAAGCTTGGCGTGAGCAATACACTGGGACAGAGCGCCAGTTGTTGCGCCCTCTTTGGTGGATTCCCCCCATTGGCATGAGGGTTGAACTGGCTGGTCGCACCAAGGCCAAAAGGTCTATTTTTAGGGTTTTTCACAGGAAACTATCTTCAGAGGAATGATTGTCCTTGTCAAGGGGGATGCCATGAAAGTGGTTTCAGGTCATGTCATTGCTCACAGCTCGGAAAATTCCCTCCAATGTGCGGGATGGGGGATTGCAGGGATGGTGACAAATTACTGTGTAACAGATGCCCCCTAAAGCATGAGGCTTGAGAGAGAGAGAGAGGGGTGAAATTCTTTACGAGAACGTGCCCAACTGAAAAAACTGCCGTCAGAAAACCTACGTAGACAAGTAAAAATGATATCTCAAATACATGATATGTGTTATGGGCGCAACCATCCATAACAGAGTATACAATAGTCAGGATCCAAGGTATGGACGCAGCCATCCAGAAAGGATCAATAAGAAAACTTAGGTATGGTCGCAGCCATCCAATCAATGAGTCACGTAACCAATGATAATCCACAAAATCCGCAGCTTGGATTCCATCAAACAAAACCCAGGGTCTTGCACTCCATCTCGACCCATATAGAGTACAAGTCCTAAGATGTGAATATGTGAGTTGAAGTCGAACATGCAAGAACATCGTCTAATTACCAGCCAATAATGAAAGCCGTTAACAGACACGAGAGGAACCACCAATAATGAGGATGGACCTCAAGGTACTATAGGTACAATCCACGGAATGTGAACAGTGAGCTGGCATTGAACACCCGTAGAATCATTCGATCGAAGGCCAATGATGAAAACCTTGCGTCGAATGCGAAGAACCTGCCATTGAGGCATGCAAGCTCCAAGGTATCGGAAGGGAGTCTCTAAATCAATTTCCTAGATAATGAGCTGAAGTCGATAGGAAGTGATCTTGATCGAAGGTGGGCCATAGTGTTTCCCACATCATCGACACATGACAGAGGAACATAATGTTTGTGAATCAGGATCAGATGAGAATCAGAGGAGGGTTAAAAACTGCAGAGGTCAACTTCTCTTGAACATACCGGCGACACGACAATGGATTTGGAAGTATTTGACATCAAAAGATCTGAGGTCATGACGACGAGGCAGAGAACAAATGAGCGGTCAAAAGGGATTACCCAAACCCATGGAGGCAAGCAGAGAACGAGATGAGATGTCCCCAACCCGACACGAATGCAGACAAGTACCATGTTCAAGAGTGACATACTACCGACACGACGATGATACTGGTTTCATTTTTTCCCCACCATTTCTGGTGAGTACCCCAATTATTTTTTGAAAACAAGCTTGAAGGGATAACATATGCTTGTGATATAAGTTCCTCCTTTGGTCAAATCCAACCCAGTACATTTAATGATCCCTAGGAAGGAGGAACTCGAGTATCGTCATTACGACAGAATCCACTGTCATCAGGGTTTAACGAGTCTGAAAAACTAAGAAATCGACGTGTTTTCATGTTTAGAGAGTTTGAAAAGACCGCAGAAAAGTAAACTCCAACAGTCCCTTCTCATAGATAGTTCCTTAGATCTGAAAAGGTAAAAAACTATGTCTGAGAAAACCTCCTAGTCGCGATTGGCTAGGGTATTCCTTTTTCGTAAATAATCTATCCCAACCCGAAAAAAGGGTAAACGTATACTGGGTAGATGTCGTTTCGTAGCCAATTTAACGAGATCAAAATGACAAGTGACTCGGCAATATTTTCATGTTTAGAGAGTCAGAAAAGAGTTGAAAGATGACTCCAGTAGTGACTTTTTTCATGTTTTTACCAAGTCCGAAAAAGTATAAAATACAACTCGCATCGTCGTCCACGTTGCGTGAAAACCTGTTGCTGCACATGAAAGCGAGCGTAAAACCCATTTTTTGACAAAATATAATAAAATATTGGAAAAATGACCTTCAAAACATAATTTGACTTTGAAAATTTATAAATATGCCAAAAATAGTAAAAACATATTCACTTTTAATTTTTACCTCTTGTGAGAGCAACAATAAGTTTTTCTTGTGCAAACTTGCGGCGACGATTGTGGTCGATCCAGTACGTCATTTCAGTTCTCGTTCATTCCAGGTAAGAGGTGCTCTCCTTAGCTTTGTTTTAATTCATTTTTTATAGATTTCCATTGTGTTTTTGGATCCCTGAGGGGACCTTTGAAATTTTAGGGCTCGGCCAATTGGCGCGGGTATCGGGCACGGACCCGCGCCAATTGGCTCCTTTTTGCAAAGGGGTCACGCTAGTTGGCGCGACTGTTAGAAAAATAGTCGCGCCAATGACACAACCTAAAATTTCGCTCAAGATTTACAAAAATTGAACCAATCAGCTAGATTTCTGAGTGCTCAAAAGATCTAATGAGGTGTTTATGACCATTTTGGTGCAGATACAGGGCCACAATGGTGATTTAGTGGAAAGAAAGGGAGCATAGTGAAGAAGATGAAATGGCCATGGAGAACGAAGCATGCGTGAGTGCTCTCCGAAACTGCGGTCTAAAAAAGTTCTTCTTAACACCATGTTTGAGGCAACAACCTGAGTTATTGCAGTATTTGATCAGCATTTGGGACGAGAACGAAGAAAAGTTCATGCTTCGGGACCAAGTATTGGAGTTTGAAGTATCCGACGTTTATTTCATAACTGGATTGTCTCGCAGAGGTCCAGTCCTGATTTTGACAGGTACTAGGCCATCTGGTGGGAAAATGGAAATGGTGATGCAAAGAGTGTGCCCAAGGGCACGAACAGGATCAGGCAGTGGGAAAGTTGATATCCACACGGTCCCCGATCTAGCACTCAGAGTAGTGCTCCATACCATTACGCGGGTTGCGGGGTCGCAAGCGCTGCATGAGGCTACTAAAACAAAGCTCCTCTTAGCATCTGAATGCATGAACCTGACACTGTTCGATTGGGCCACTGCCGTAACAATGAACATCAAACGGCAGTTGACGAAGTGCAAGAAGTCAAAACTGAAACAGTTTGGGTACGGATCTATCTTGGTGTCATTCATCCTTGAACAATTACCAATCTTCCAGGGCCAGGGGGTGATAGTCGCCGAGCCACCATTGAGGGAGCCAAGGATGGCTCAATGGGTAGTGTTCATGCCTAGATCAGGAGGGGGCCAACAAATGTCACGGAGGCCCGATTTCTTTGCATGGCTTCAGCGACAACTGATAGTCATAGAGGACTGGCCTTATGCTAGTACAGACTTCACGGGAGACCCAGATCTTCCACTCCCGGAGGGGGATGACTGGGATGAGGAGCTGGGTAAGATTCTTTTTGATTTTATGTATTTGTGATTTTTTTTGTGATACATTCCTATTCTAAGAAACAATCCTATATGTATGTAGACGTTGGCCCAGAGAGGCCCACCGAGATGTCGCCCATCGCATGGAGGACCCCTGTCGAGCTGAGGGTGGCGAGGGGAGTGAGCTAGTCCAGAATTTGGATAGAATCGCCCGGGGGATTCCAAATTATGCTCGCCTAACAGACGTCCCATTGGCTTATCAGAGGCACACTGTAGGGGTGCCTAGTCGCCTTCATCGTTTACTGAGGCGATTGGTACGGGCGGTGACATGCTACCATGAGCAGCACGCTGATTAGTCATCTAGAGCTTTCATATGCATATTTTTGAGAGACATGTTGTCTCTGGCTATTATTAAAACAGACATGTATATTTTTTGATTTTATGTGATGTACACAAACTGCAAACCATTCGATATATATATATATATATATATATATATATATACATTGTAGGGGTGCCTAGTCGCCTTCATCGTTTACTGAGGCGATTGGTACGGGCGGTGACATGCTACCATGAGCAGCACGCTGATTAGTCATCTAGAGCTTTCATATGCATATTTTTGAGAGACATGTTGTCTCTGGCTATTATTAAAACAGACATGTATATTTTTTAATTTTATGTGATGTACACAAACTGCAAACCATTCGACATATATATATATATATATATATTTCTAGATGGATATTTTTCACATATGATGATGTTTTTACAAGTTGCGTAAATGTCTATCTAAAACCATATTAGCTACTGCATCTGTTAACGCATTCATGTGTCTGGGTATGTGTTGATATGTAATGTAATCAAAATTTCTTTCCAGTAAATGAATATGTAGATACAGTCGTAAAATGGATGGGTTCCTAACTGAATAATGACCATTGAGTTGTAACACTACAAGCTGTGAGTCTAGATATACAAGTAATGCATGAATACCGAGGCTAACAACCTCATTCAATAATTCCAAAACGGCACTATACTCCGCGACATTATTTGTGGTAGGCCCTAAACAAACACCTTGTAAATTAACCAACTCACCAGCAGGATTGTAGATTACCCAGGCTGCCGAGGACAGATTCCTGGTACTGCGGGAGGCACCATCCGTGAAACCGACAAAAGGAGTAATAGACATCTGCACAATCAAGAAGACCCAATCAGTAGAAAGATGCTTACAAATCACACCATACCACACATGCACAAAAAATGAAATCACTCACTTATGTACACACACCACACAAGAATAATTCAAGCGTAGTACTTCTTGAGGTATAGCCCATTTCTAGGCTGCGCCAGAGGAATACCTTCATAGTCAATTAGCTCATATGCCCCATTTTTTAATACTCATTTGATGATATAGGGCCCATGCCACATGGGCTGGAATTTTCCCGCTCTAAGTTTATCATATGCTTGGTCATATAAGAGGATGAAGTCCCCTTCAATGAAAGAATGTGGAGAAACTGATTGATCAAAATGAGCCTTAACCCGATTTTTCTATGCTTTGATAATCAAAGCAGCCAAGCGGCAAGTTTCATCCAGTCGTTCCAAATACAAGAGATGTTCTTCCTCCGGGGAAGTGTCGGGCAGTAATTCCACGACCAATTTCAGAGAAGGAATTTCACATTCAACTGGGAGGGTCGCTTCCAGCCCATACACCAACTGGAATGGTGTGAATCTGGTCACGCTCTTTACTAACATTCAATAAGCCCAGAGAGATGAGAACAATTGGAGATGCCAGTTGGATTTGTGGATACCAATCGTTCGTTGAAGCATCATGACCAATACCTTGTTCACGGCCTCAACCTGGCCATTCGCCTGAGGGTAGTATGGCGTTGAGCTATCATGATGTAAGCCCAACTTCGATGTCAGCTCTGCCATCATGTAATCTTGAAAATGAGTGCCATGATCGGTGACAATGGCTTGAGGGACTCCGAAACGTGTAATAACATGGTTGAAAATGAATTGAGCGGCTGTCTTACCGTCGACAACTAATGTAGGCATCGCTTCGGCCCACTTAGTGAAGTAGTACACGATAACGATTATATAAGCATGTCCCCCAGCTGAGTGAGGGTTACATGTCACAAAATATATGCCCCATTTAGCAAAAGGGCATACAGTAATGATAGGATGCAAAGGTAGGGGTGTCGCACACATCTTGCGCTAAAAGACCTGGCACGCATGACATTTTCGAACTGCAACAATACAATATTTGAATATAGACGGTCAGAAGTAACCGGCACGCAGAATCTTCTGGGTGGTAGCATATCCGGAAATATGACCACCACAAGTGCCACTGTGATAGTCATTCAAGACTTTCTCAACCTCTTCCAGGGTCAAGCATCCGCGGAGCACAGAATCAAGTCCGACATGATACAAGGTATCTCCTACAATGCGGTATGGTTGAGATTGATGCCGAACGTGACGTCGAGCATCTTTTGTCAACTCGGACTGGAATGTGGATGTTTGAAGGTACACGATGATCTCACCGTACCATGGATCATGAGTGCTGATAAGAAAGAGTGTTTCATCTAGAATATGATCCTCGGATTGTGATGGAGCAGAGTCTGTCGGGAGAGAGCAAATAAGATCAGCAAAAACCAATGATTTCGTTGATTTGGCAGTGGTGAACTCCAAATCGAACTCCTGAAGGATTAGAATCCATTTGGAGTACTTGCCCCCCAGCAATTGTTGAGACAAGATATATGTCATGGGGTTGCAATTGGAAATCACATTTACCATACGCAACAGGATGTAATGGCGAAACCGCTGAACAACTTGGACGGTGGCAAGTGCCAATTTCTCGACACAGGCATAGTGTGTTTCAGTGTCAAGAAGATTTCGAGATAGATAGTAAACTATGTGTTCATTTCCATCGTCGTCATCCTGTACTAGAACCATAGCTATCGTGCTAAAGGCAGTGGCCAAATAAAGGGTAAAATCACGATGATAGTTGGGAGGACCTATCAACGGAGCGTTAATGAGCAACGTTTTAAGCTTATCGAAGGATTGCTAGGAAATCTCGTCCCAATGGAAGGGAACATTCTGTTTCAAAAGTCGCGTAAACCCCTTGGCCACTTCCGCGTAGCTCAGAATAAAGTGTCGTAAGAAGTTGGCTTTCCCTTGTCATGACTTTGCAGTTGATGTAATGAGAATGGGGATGGGAGTTTAACAATGGCCTCGACCTTGAGGGGGTCAAGGTGAATTCTGTCTTTGGAGACGATAAATCCCAAAAGACGACCAAAATCCACGCAGAAAATGTACTTGTGAGGATTGAGCCTAATATTGTAACGTCTACAATGGAGGAAAATTTGGCGGAGGTGTTTAGGATGGTCCTCACGCTGAGATGAATGGGTCAGAAAATCATCCAGATACGGCTGAACAATATGACGTATGTCATGGAAAGCATAGGACATAACACATTGGAAGGTGGCCCCAACGTTTTTCAAGCCGAACGGGAGCTTTTTGTAAGCGAAATTACCCCACGGATAGATAAAGGCAGTCTTATGTTGATCAGCGGGTAAAATATTAATTTAATTGTAACCTGAGAAACTGTCCATAAGGGAATAAACCTAAATCCCCGCGCATTCATCGATGATTTGGTATATAAAGGGAGTGGGGTAATTGTCCTTAGGACAGGCTCGATTAATGTATCAGTAGTCAACACAGACCTGGATAGTGCCCTACTTCTTATCCACAGGGACAATATTAGAAACCCATTATGTGAGGGGAATTGGATAGATAAAGCTCGCGTTAAGAAGTTTTTCAACTTCTGCCTTTATAGCTGCGGCTTTTTGGGGATGCACTGGGCATAGATGCTGACGCATGGGTTTCACACCTGGGTAGGTGGGAATCTCATGCACGACTATACTAGGATCAATCCCAGGCATCTCTTCATAGGACCATGCGAAAACATCTCTGAATTCGTGAAAAAGGCTCGTGTATACCTGAATCTCTTCGGGAGAACAAGTAACTCCCACATGCATGTTCTCGACTACCCCCAGTTTGACAGAGATTTCGATAGGCATGGTTTGAGTGATATTACTCAGATTTCCCTCTGAAAGAACCTCATGAGTTAGTATCGGTGTTTGAAGAGGTGGGGTGGGAACTTGAGATGCGAAGCGCTCTAGACAATCAGACATTTCCCCCGGGTCGGGCATGAACGAGGAATGATGATGTCCATCGCTCCACAATAGATCTTCAAGAGACATCGCTTCAATGATAGCTTCATCATAGGGGAAGACTTCTCTTAAAGGATAGGGTGAATCTGCATCACCGAGCCAAGGGGATTGAGAGTATACATCTAGAGCCATGCTCGAAGGAGCATGTTTAGGAGGAGGAGGATCTGATGCAGCGACAATCTCACAATAATATATCTCAAATGGAGTTAAAGGCATTGATTCTTCGAAAGAGGTCACCTGTTCAGGCAAAGGGATGATCCAAGAGTCATCTGACCTAGAGATCATGTTAACTTGAACGGTGTGTGGTGGTGGCACGGGAAAAATACCCATGAGGACGGGGTCCTTGAAAAGACCAGGTCCTACACTGTCAGGGGGATTGGGGATCTGATCCACGTAAGGTACGTTGTTCTCGGAGGATGAGGTGAAGAAAGACAACTGATCGATAGTGATAATTTTTCCCTCATGAGGAAAATTCAGAAGCCAGAAGATGGTGGACGGAACGCATAGCATGGCGTGAGTCCAACTGCGACCAAGAAGAAGATTGTAGTTGAGCTTGGCGTCAACCACTTCTACTTCTACGTTGATTGTCTTACCCTATAACGTGATCGGTAAACTCTCGAGAACACCCAGGGGTTTTGATTCCCAACCATCAAATGCCTCTAGGGCATTGGGAGATGATGTGAGAGCTGGCGAGCCAATGGCCTTCCAGCAGGCAGATGATATAACATAGGTGGAAGCACCTTTGTCCACAATGGCTCTGTGAATGTTGAGGCCGTTGATCCCGACTTGTATAATGAGAGAAATTTGATGCGGAAGTCGGGGGACAAAATTTTCGAGGTCGAAGGTGAGAAGACTAGAATCGGCGGGATCAATACCACCGATTGCAGACAACAGAGCTTTCCGTTGCGATGGGAAAATTTGAAGTACTTCCAATGCAGACATTACGGAAGGCACCTGTGCCAAATCCTCAACAATGCTGTAGTGCTGAGCAGCATGGGCGTTTGGATTATAGGAATATTTTCGCAGAACACCTTTAGAAGGTGGCCTCACAACAGGTTCAGCGCTAGGCTTCTCAATTTCTAAAGGACCACAGATAGGTGGGGGAGGTGGGCCATCAACGACTTCCTTCCCAGCTGCCTGGCGTGATCCAACATAATCCTTCGAGTGCGTAGCAATCGAAATAGGTGCAACACCATTCATCATAAAAACTTGGGACCCAAATGGTGCAGATGGTGAAGGCTGTTCAACCATCTGGGTCTGCTGAGATGGGAATGGTTCTTTGAGAACTGCCGGAGTACCTTTAGAGCCTTTTAGAAGTTGACTAACTTCATATCGTTGGGGACAATCTTTGGTATAATGATCTCCTTCACAGATAAGGCAGGGGTACTTCGGTTTACGTTGGGAACCATCGTCAGCACGAGGTTTAGAAGACTCTGGTTTCGAGGCATCGGGTTTGGATTTTCCTTTGCCCTTCTTCTTTCCTTTGGAGGCCTTTTCTGCAGGATTGGCCTGAACGGCATTGACCTCCGCAGTCTTACCAGAATCTGGAGGGGCGGGAAGAGCAGAATTATTGGAAGAATTAGACTTCTGGTTCCCATTAGAGGACTTCGGAGAAGTTTGAGAAACTGAACCAATAACACCATCCACCGATGGGGTAGCTGGTGCTTTAGAGGTCCCTGGTTGTGGGGCATCAGTCAAGATATCATACAGCGTGCCAGATTGAGCGTACACCAAATCAAGGTATTGGGCACGTGCGATGGCTTGTTCTTCGGTCACACATGCCCCCATAGCAATATCTTGAGCAATATTGTTAACGAAGGAGGTAGTGAACCAATTAGTTAGAAGCTGATCAGGTATATCAAACTTGATCAGTCTACAACGATGTCACCACTCATGAATATGATCAGATATGTGAGTGGCTTTATCCTGCTTGAGAGAAGTCAGGAGATGCATCCCGGCTTCGTAACGAATCGGTAACTAGAAATTTGTTAGAAAAGCCATAGCTAACGTATTGAAGTCTTGAAAGATACCGCGGGGTAGTTAGAAATATACCACTTAGTGGCAGCACTGGTAAGAGTGCGCTGGAAAAGACGTAGATGAATTGAATCATCCACCCAAGAGTTTTAAGAACACCACAGATGGTAGGTCATGACATGAGCTTGGGGGTCCTCTCTAGATTTACCTTCAAATTTAGGACAGTCACCAGGCACCTTGGTTGGAACCAGAGGCCAATAAGGATTGTGAAGAATCAGATCATTGGTCAATTTCGAAACATCCAGAAATTCCAACGTAGCAAGGAAAGGCAACTGAGGATTGAAAGGCATTCCAGGCCCTCGATAAGGACCTGTACCTGTACTCCACCCTGGTTGAGCATAAATTTTCCCCCATTGGTTCTGTCCTGGAGGATTATGACCGTAGGGGGTATTAGCTGCGTGATTAGATTGATATGGTTGTTGATAACCAGTGTATGGGGGTTGATAACCGGGGTATGGACCCTGATTATATGTCGGCCCCGTTTGAGCAGTATATGGATTTGACTGCTGAGTAAAGGTATAGCCTGGTTGTTGAAGGTAATAACCAGAACCTTGGGGCGGGTTGTAAACCGGTTGAGATTAACCTTGAAGATAATAACCGCCTTGGGGTTGAGCGGGTTGCTGGTAAGTGGGGCCCTACTAAGCCTGATAAGTTGGGTGCATAGGAGGATTTGGCTGTGGCATAGAGTAAATCGGCTGTTGAGCAGGGTTGACTGGATGTGCAGGTTGGCTTGGTTGAGCAGGTTGACCTAGCTAAGCAGGCTTCCCTAGTTGAACAGGTTGACTCAAGTGAGCAGGTTGTCCTGGTTGAATAGGTTGACGTGGCTGATGAAGGACGCCAGGCTGCCCCAGATGAGTAGGTTGGCCTGGTGGCGGGAGAAGGCCAGGCTGTGCCTGATAACTCGGTTGGCTTGTGGCAGGACCATAAGATGGTCTCGGCTGTGAAACATTCAGACCAATAGGAAACTGAGGTTTCAAAGGTTGCACCATAGGTTGAGAAGGTTGGATTTCCCCCCCAGGACCGTACAACAGTCCCGGTTGATACCCCGGTTGACATGTGGGTCCTTGAGGTTGCCCTGTTTGGACCACAGGGTGAGGCTGTATAGGTTGACCTTGAGGGTTGTAGGACTGTCTTTGCGGACCGTATAACAACCCTTGCTGGCCTGAAGGTTGGCCCTGTAAGGGTTGTCCTTGTGGGTCATATAGATAACCAGGCTGGCCCGAAGGTTGGCCCTGGAAGGGTTGTCCTTGCGGGTTGGAAGGTTGTCCAGTCTGGGCAGACAGAAAACCTTGAACATACTAATAAGCCTCTGGAGCAGGAAAACGTAGAGGGTTTCCTTGCTCATTGTACTAATATGGAAAAATGTAAACAGGGGTATCATCCGGTCCATAATGGGAAAAATAAGGATAGTTGGGATATTGGGAGGACTGACCAACCTCGGAGTTCGATGTCTGTAAAGAAAACCGATACTCCTTAGGAGAGATATTCTCCAGAATAGCAGATGCTATGTAAACGTCTTCGGGAAGTGACGAAGTCCTGGTAGATTGAGTAGTAACAGCGGGTGTAGATGCAGCTACGCAGACAGTAGGCCTAACAGGTACCGATGTGACCTGAGGAGATGACGTGAGGGGTGTCCTTGGAGACATCCCTAATGAAGGAATAACCTGCTTCGTGGACGGAGTTGATACTCCCATATAGGTGACAACGACCACAATCTGACTTAAGGATCTATACCCTGCTGGAAGCGAAGGACCAGGCGAAGACATGACAGAAGACTTGGGGTTGTTTTTTGGGAAAAGCTGGTAATATTAACCAGATGTAGGAATTTCCTCACTAAGAGAAGGACTGGGTGAGTCCATATCTGACCCTGCCGTAAGATCTTCAAAAAGACGATGAGGACTAGGAGGAATAAAAACAACTAAAAAAGGCGATCCCAATGTAAGAGGAGGGAAATATTCCCCTACTCCAAATCCAAACCAAGCGTTGGATAAGGGCCAATTGAATTCAACTGGTCCACCAAAGGGAAGCTCAGACAGAACCGGTCCCCCGTCGGGAAACTTAGAGACAATAGGCTGCTGAGGTTCAGCAGAGGACTGAGAGACCTCTGATGAATCGTCTGTGTAAGGACTACCAGTAGATGAAACTGAAGGTTCCGCCACTATGACAGTAACGAAAAGAGGAAGAGATCAAAACAAAAGCACATGGGCAAAAACCAAGGCAAACAATCAAACGACCAACAAGCAAACTCTAAAAGGGCGTGTGATCGTAGGTGATTAATTTTACCACATTAAAACTTGAAAATTTTACCGTTTCATGTTTTAAGAGTTGAGAAACAAGTAAAAGGTGACTCTATCTCTTTCAATTTGGAAACAAGCGTGAAAGGACAAGCGCTTGATGATCCTTTCAAATTTAATGAGTCAGAAAAGATCAAAATGACTACTCTAGAAATCTAGGAAAAAGGGTGTACCAGATATCTGTGAATTGCAATATACACCTTGGTTCAAAAATGAAAGAGAAATCAACCAAGGACTTGACGTACGTGCAGGAAATCTCCCCGAATGCCGTGTCCGGTGTATCACGGGTATAAGGCAGCAGACTCGGCTTCCTACGGATAAAGGATAGCAACCTAGTGGGGTCTCCCTTTATATACGCGACGGTACGGGGAGCACAAGTCCGTACTAGTGCTGTCTAAAGCCAAGAGGCGAACGACAGCTACTAGGTTTAATGACACCGGAACACGTCACTAGCCTAGACCTCTTAATATTTCGTTAATGTTTCAATGCTGCCTTAAGGTAAATTGAATAAATTTTAGAGTTGATCTTCAATTATGTTTCAATTTTAGGCCCTACCGAATGTTATGTCTCAAAATCCTCTAAATGCACACTACATGCCACTACAAATCACTTTGTTCGATGAATAGCTAACTACGGGAAGGTTGAGAGATTTTCAAACAATAACAAAATGATCACAAAACAACCACTAGTGTCTCTAATGCATGCTAATGAAACTAAAAGCTTTTCCTTTAGAGTTATATAACACTAATAACGTAGAAAAGTTTTCAATTTACACTAACTAATCAAAAGCAAAAGACTTGTTTTTGTATTTTCAATGTTTAAGAGAAATATGCACTAAACGAAATGAAAACAAATAAAGAGAACAATTTGAGAAGTGATAGCGAAAGAGTAAGGACAAGCAAGTTCACTCAACACACAATCAGACCTCAAACTGACGGAGAAATCCTTCAAACCAAAGAGGAATTGCAAAAAAAACTCACACGAACCATGTGATCTGGGCTCGAAATGAGACAAAAGCGAAACTTGAATGAGAAAGAAAGAAATCACTCAAATCACACAACGATACAATAAAAACCAACCACATGAATGCAAGGAAGAAAAAACGAAGTTGACTGATCAAACGAAAACCAAAAACTCCCACGGGAGGCTCAGCACACCATAGCACCTAGATGTCCTAGGGTTAGAATGTAAAACCAATAGTAGAGGGAAAACAACCGGAGGATGGAGGTTAAACTCATTCAATCAAGACTTCAGGGCACTCAGGTAGTCAAAAAATGACACCAAAACCATAAATCAAGCTCAGAAGGATCAGAAACAAACAAACCCTAGCACCACACAGGATTGGCGCGACTGTCTGGCTGCATCTAGTGCCAGAACAGGATTGGCACGGGGGCCCAACTAGAAACAAGAACCAATTAGCATGACTGTCAGGTCAAAAAATGCACCAATCGAGTTTACTAAAGACAAAAATAAAAAAGAGCAAACAGGGAGCAGATTAGGTATGGTGGGAGCTGAATAGAGGCTTTACACCAAAAAGAGACAAACCAGATGAGAAAATCAAGCAGACAAAAGACAAAAGTGACTGAAAGAGACAAGACAAACACCAATGAAAGTCCTCCCAGTGGAGTTGCCATTTTGTTGGAGAGGTAAATCCCCTCTGTGGACAGAGGCGATCCCTACTAGCCCAGATCAGGTCTAGCAACAATCAAGTCACGTTAAGACGTAGGTCTCTAGTTACAAAATGACAAGAAATGACAAGTTGCCTACCTCAGGTCCTACGCGATGGTCGTCGAAAGAAGGATGAAACTTCTCGTCCTCTGCTTCGGCAGATCACAATCCTTCCGCTTAGCACGTTTGAACAACTGCACACATGCGAAGAAACACGACGGTACACAACATAGAATCTAAATATTGTAACTATACATCAGTCAGAGAAGATGTAATTCATTGTATCAAAGATAAAGATACACGAGTGAAACCATAATCAAAGTCGCTTATCATTAATAAAACAAAGGAACAATACAACCTTAAGCTCTGACGCTGGATCTTCCTTCGGCGAGGTCGACAGTGGGGCACGTCTCAATGAAGCTCATCGGAAATGGGACAAATCTCTCTCTCTTTGGCTTGGCTCTCAAAGGCTGTCTGGCGATAGTCTCCTTGCTACAGATTTAGCTCTTAGTACTAGCTTGCTAAGGGAAAATTGAAAGCTTATATAGATGGTGGAAGGGGAGTTGGGATCCCTATAATGGTGAGATTGGCCCTATCCTCAAGGAAGCTTCCATGATAGGTGGAAAACCACTTACCCTACATGGAGATTCGGAGCCAAACCTCCCAACTCATTTTAGAGACTCGTTCAAGAGTTGGTTGGAATCAAACTTCTACCATTTATTTTTAAAAAACAATCCTTATTAAGCTTGGCACGAGCAATACACTGGGACAGAGTGCCAGTTGGCGTGCCCTCTTTGGTGGATTTCCCCCATTGGTGCGAGGGTTGAACTGGCTGGTCGCGCCAAGGCCAAAAGGTCTATTTTTATGGTTTTTCATGGGAAACTGTCTTCAGAGGAATGATTGTCCTTATCAAGGTGGATGCCATTAAAGTGGTTTTAGGTCATGTCACTGCTCATAGGTCACGGAAAAGGGCCTCCAGTGTGCGGGACGGGGGATTGCGGGGACGGTGACAAATTACTGTGTAACACCCACAATTCCTGAGGGCATTCATGCATTGTTCATTTTCCATGGCTTGTTCATCCTCTTCATTGTGTTCTCTTTCTTTCCACTCGATAACCATATTTTTTTCTTTTGTACCTGCATGAATTGATCATAGGAACATTGTAAGCCCCCTTGGGTATTAAAATTTGCAATCAATTGGTTGCATTTTCTTTAATTCAAAGCGGATTTCGGGTTGCGTGGTTGGCCGACCCCTGTGTAAAAAAGGGTCGATTGGCGTGGGTCCGTGCCCGAAATCCATGGCAACCGTGATGCCCTAAATTTTACAAATCCTCCCCTAAGGGATCCAAAATGACAACTAAATGCAATGAAATATAGCTCAAAAGATGGAAAATTGTGTCAGCTCTTACCTGAAACAGACGGAATCCCGATTGGTCCACTAGATTTTTCATAATCGTTGCCTAAAGATCGCAAGGGAAATGGGTCACTGTTTCTCTGCAAAGAGGAAAAAGTGAAAAGTAAATATTATTTACCACTTATGGTCTTTTATAACTTTTCCAAGTCCTAAAATAGGTTTTAAAACATATTTTTCGATATATTTTCATATTATTTTCGAGGAATACATTTTACACGCGTCTTTTTGTGGAACAACAGGTTTTCACGTGGTTATGACGAAGAAATGAGTTGTATTTTACACTTTTTCGGACTCGGTAAAAACACGAAAAAGTCACTACTAGAGTCACCTTTCATCTCTTTTCTGACTCTCTAAAACTGAAAATATTTCCGAGTCGCTTGTCATTTTGAACTCGTTAAATTGGCTGCGAAACGATATCTACCCAGTATACGTTTACCCCTTTTTCGGGCTGGAATAGATTATTTACGAAAAATGAATACATTAGCCAATCGCGACTAAGTGGTTCTCTCAGACACAGTTTTCTACCTTTTCAGATCTGTGAGAATACCTACAAAAAGGGACTGCTGGAGTTTTCTTTTCCGCTTTCTTTTCAAACTCTCTAAATATGAAAAGATGCTGAGTTCTCCCTTTGTCAGACTCATTGAAAATTGATGACATCAGACTCCGTTGTCATGACATTACTCGAGTTCCTCCTTCCTAGGGCTCGTAAAATGTACTGGGTTGGATTTGTCTGAAGGACAAACTTACATCGCAAGCATATGCTTTCTCCTTCAAGCTTGTTTTAAAAAAAAATTAGGGTACTTGCCAGAAATGGTGGGGGAAAATGGAACCAGATTGTAGTCGTGTTGGGAGTATGTTGCTCTTGAACATGGTACTTGTCTGCATTTGTATCAGGTTGGGGACATTTCATCTCGTTATTTGTTTGCCTCCATGGGTTTGGGTAATCTCTTTTGACCACTCATCTGCTCTTTGCCACATCACAATGACCTCAGATCCCTTGATGTCAAATACTGCCAAATCCAGTGTTGTGCCACCGATATGTTTAAGAGAAGTTTTCCTCTGAAGTTTTCAACCTCCCTTTGATTCTTTGTTGTTCTTGATTCACAAACATCATGTTCCTCTGTCTCGTGTCGATGATGTGGGAAACATTATGGCCCACCTTCGATCGAGGTCACTTCCTGTCGACTCCAGCTCATTATCCAGGAAGTTGATCTAGAGATTCCCTTTAGGTACCTTGGAGCCTGCATGCCTCAATGGCAGGTTCTTCGCATTCGACGCAAGGTCCACATCATTGGCCTTCGATCGACTGACTCTGCAGGTGTTCGACATTAGATCACTGTTCACTTTCTGTGGATTGTACCTTTCGTACCTTGAGAACCATTGTAATTATTGGTGGTTTCTCTTGCGTCTGTTAAAAACTTTAATCATTGGTTGGTAATCAGACGATGTTATTGCATGTTCAACTTTAGCTCACACATTCGCATGCTCAAATTTGTACTTTTTTCGGGTTGAGATGGAGCATAGACCTTGGGTTTTGTTTGATGAAATCCAGGTTGTGGGTTCTTTGTGGATTACTATGACTTATTATATGACTCTTTTGATTGGATGGCTGCGACCATACCTGAGTCTATTTGTTGATCCCTACTGCTGGATGGATGTGTCCATACCTCGGATTTCATTGTTTATGTACTCTATTATGGATGGATATGCCCATACCACATGTCATGTATCTGATGTATCAATTGTATTTGTACTTGCAGTTTTTCCGACAGCAGTGTTTGGGAGGAACGCTTTCTCATAAAGTATTTCACCCCTCCCTCTCTCTCAGACCTCATGCTTAGGGGGCATCTGTTACACAACAATTTGTCACCGTCCCTGCAATCCCTCGCCCCACAAATTGGAGGGTCTTTCCCGTGACCTGTGAGCAGTGTCATCCTCTGCAAGCACCTTCCTTACATCCTTCTATACAAGAACATCATTACTCCTGTAGAACACTTTCTCAAAAAGCCCATAAAAACCTATGTTTTGGCATTGGCGCGGGTAGCCAATTCACCCCTCACGCTAATGTGGAGGATGTACACTAGAGGCTGTGCCAGCTGGTGCTTTGTCTCTTTGTTGTGCTCTTGCTAGCCTTTTTGGGAATGTTTTTTAACAAACTAGAGGCGGAAGTTTCCTTCAACCACCTTTGGGATGAGTCACAAGAAGTGGTTAACTGGATGAGCCACGGATCTCCCTCTTTAGGTAGTGGTTTCCTCCTCCTATGGGACATTCCTAGAAGATAGGTCTCCCTTCCATGATTATAGGGATCCTAACCTCTCCCTCTCCCCCTATATAAATGAGCTTTCTCCCATCATGAAAGCTAGCTGAACAAAGAGGATTACTCAGCTAAAATGCTGAACTTGGAGAACTAAGCTATAATCAAATAACTGAGAAGGTAGATCAAGAAGGAAGTCCATCGAGAGGTCCCTTATCTCGTTGGAATTCCCCGACGAGCTTTGAGACGTGCTTCGCCCGAGCCCTGCTGGAGGCAACCACAATGTCAGAGCATGGTTGTATCTCTTCTTTCTACCTATTAATATAAGTGACTATTGTCTAGTTCCCGTCTTGTGTTTTGTCTATATCAAATGCAATATGCTAGTCTTCTCTGACTGACTAGTAGATTTTGGATGGAATTAGTATATGGTGTGTGGTTATTGTTTTCTGATCTTTGTGTAGGTGTCCAAACGCGATAGGCGGAGGGGTTGTGACTTGTCTTCGATCAGGAGCAAGAGGCTCTCATCATCACTACAGGCGTCGACGATAAATTTGGACCACAGGTAGGCCATCTTATCACATCCTCTTTCATTCAAACATCTAGGAACCTATACTCTAGCATGATTCCTTGTTTCTAGACCCACCCTAGGGCTAGTGGGATCGCCTCTGTCCGCAGAGGGGATTTACTTGAGTAACAGCAAGTTCCAAATTTTCACCTCCAAGATGCACTGCTATGTCACTTGGGACACCTTTGTGTTCCTTCAAGCGAGCATGCCAAGATGATTTGGGAAGCGCACTACAGTTGAGTCACAAGGCATTTCAGGGTCAAGAAAAAAATGGTAGTACTACAAAAGTATTTCTATTGGCCGAACCTTCGATAGGATGTCAGGAAGTACATCAGATCCTGCACTGCTTGTGCCATTGCCAGACAGACCATCAAGAAGCAAGGCCTTTATACTTTGCTACGTACCCCTAGTTGACCTTGGGAATCCATCTCCATGGATTACATGTCGGGCCTTCCTTCTACTAAGCATGGAAACAACCGTGTTTTCGTGGTCGTCGACAGATTCTCGAATATGGCCATTATGGAAACTTACAAGAAGAATATCACAACAGAAGCCACTGCTAAAATCCTCTTTGAATGAGTGTGGGTGCACTTTGGGATCCCACAGTCTCTCATCTTAGATGGAGAAAACAGGTTCCTCAACACATTTTGGTCCAAGCTCTGGTCAATGCTGGACACCAAGCTCACCAAGTCCACAAATTTCCATCCCCAAACTGATGGCCAGACAGAGGTCGCCAACAAGATTATTGTACACATTATGCGCATGTACAATTCAAAGCATCCATACACCTGGGATGAGAGCCTTACCTATGTACAACATAGTTATAACCGGGCTCTTCACATCTCAACCGACCATAACCCCTTTAAGGCGGGGTTGGGATTCCAGCCACTATGTCCCATTGATGTAGCCATTCCATTTGCGGCTACTCAGGCCAATTCGGCTCATGTCTAGTCTAATTTATTTCCATTCTGTCTGTAAAATTTTTTTAGTTCTTTGATATTAATGAAATTAAGTGTTATTTCTATTTCATATTTGTATTTATGGTTATATGTGTGTTATGTTGCGTTCCTGCATAAATCCGGATCATAAAAATGTATAAGTGATGATGAATGTTACAATGAGGCCCTACTTATATACCTAGGCAGGTGGCCTTTCATGACTGGGCATGTCTTTTAGACATGCCTTTTCACTTAACTAACGACTATTTAAGATAATCGTCATTTGATTATTATTTACATTTATTTCTTCTATTTTTTAAGAATTATATTCATAACAAGCAAACAAAGATGACATGGATGGTTTAAAAACAAACATGGAAGCTAAGATGGATGGTGTTAGCACTCTGTGATTTTCCTAGGTCAAGGAGGAAAATGAAAAAGGTAACTACAAACCACTTTAGTCTAGAATCTATCCCTTCTAGCCTGGAGAGGGCTCGCTCACTTAGTTTACTCAACAAATAGGATATTATGCTAGGTAATAAGCGCAAAAAGGGTTTTGATTTTAGAGATATGTTGATGAGAAAAATGGGGAAAACCATTGGGCATCGATTCATGATCAAAATCTGATTTTTGTCTAGTGAGATGATGAGAAAATAGAGGGTTTATCCACAAGGGCGAGGTAGGCAGCTCTGGTGGTGGTTTTAGATCAAATTTTTGTGGAAGGTGAAGGAAGAAAATGTGAAGGACAAGCACATTAGAGCATCAAACAATAGATGAATTCTAAAATGTTGTTTTAAAAGTTGAAAACATTAATAGCTTGGAAAACTAATAAGAACATCATTTAGGATGAATTATAAATCAATCATATGGTTTTTTCCAAGTAAGAGAGATGTAAATTAAAGGGATGAAAAACACATAAGATAACTAATAAATCAAAGGAGCACAAGACACCAAAATTCTGACTCAAAATCAGCAGCAAATCACCTACTATTGGATTCATTCACTTGAAAAAATTCTTCAAAATTACAGTGCACAAAAAGTCTTCTCTCTAAACTCAACGAACAGAACCTTTATAATGCTTTTTCTATCCTTATACATCATGAAAGATTCAATCTCCTATCCTAGGTGGTCGAATTCATTGACCGAAACTAACTTTAACTAGATACTTTCAAAATTTCATGCATATAATTAAAAATAGGAACTGTTGTCCTTGCAACCAATCCAAGTTTAAAACATCACTAGCTTAGAATACTAACCAATAAAAATTAAACACAATTCTATGATAATTTTCCATCTATTTACATGCTCAAAAATATTACTAAAAGTCAAAAATTTGAATTTAAGACAAAATATGGCTAATTGTCCAGACTCACAGTGCCATTAGGAAGATTCATAGCAAAACAAAATGACTTCCATGATTTATATGGTTTTGGCCTTTATCTGAAAAAATGAAGCAACTGGGTATGCCTCAAATGCTCCTGTGATGGTGATTGTCCTCCCTAGAAAGTTTCAAAACACCTGTAAACCTCCCTTTGGATTGTACCCCACTTTCACAACACAGTGATTGTTTTCGCAATTCCTTTACAAACTGAAAACTTGATGACCTTTTCCTCCATGTGGAATGTTGGAAACCTTAGAATAGGTAATGGAAACTTCATCCAAATCCCTCATGACATTAAAAACCTTTAACTTCACTAACCCATAGCTATCAAATTTACATATGGAAAGCACAATAATCTCCTTACTGAATTCTGCCATTTTCATCAAAATTTATTTCTTTTTGATATTTTGAGCCAAAAATGAAGTTTTTAGGGCTAGGTTGAAGTTATTTTTTCTTCTGGAGTTTCATATTTGTACTAGCATCTTCCAACAAGTCCAACTTACCTCTCTTCCTCTTTATTCTAGCTTCTATGACTTCAATAAGCCTTTTCTTCACCAACTTAAGTCTTCTTTTTAGGAACACGTTTTGTACATAAATTCTTCACTTTCCTATGTAGAGACAAGTTCCACTTTAGTTTATACCTAGATTTGTAAAGAACTAGGATAACTGCCTCTACCTCTTTAAACACAACCATCTTATCCCTATGGTATTTCTCTGCAATTTGATCCACTTGATGATGTACACCTTCAAGTTTCTCTAGTGGTTTATCATATTCATATTGTTCATCAAAAACCACATGCTACATAGTCTCCTTTTGTTGTACATGTATCTTGGCAACATACCTAGTCTTAGGTATCCTTGAATACTGAATTGGATCTTTCATCTTTTCAACATCAATCACCACTTTACCCTTGCCTTTGGCATCATGTGTCAATGCTTCCTTTGATAGTTCTTCTCTTCTATAATGGATAGTTTCTTGAGACACTTTATGTCTAAGATCCATGTTCTCCTGTTGCAAATAAGATATTTCCACATGTGCCTTGTCTAACTGATCATGTAATTCCCTAATTTTCTGGTCTTTTTCATCAATTTCCACCTCTCTTTGTGTTCTTTCTGATTCCATGATTTTAATAGGATATTATGAAGGGATCATAGGCAATCTCTTAGCTGCAAACCTTGTTCTTGACACCCTTACCATCTTCTCTATCTCAGGGGAAATTGTAGCTTCTTAGCACTTTTCTTACCATCCAATTTTTGCTTTGGTCAAAATTTTCTTGACAGAGCTTGCTGTAGGTGAAACTTTCTTAATCACAACTGAAGGAGTGTATTTCTTGGTCCTTTAACTCTTTTAAGACTGTGCTGCCCAACCTCAAGAGACCAAGAAATCATTCCATCCATTCTCTTTCTTCTCAAGATCCTTCAAGACCAAAAACTTAGTAAATGAAAAATGAAATAAGCTAAAATCCACTTGAATTCCTTTTGTATACACTCAATCAAACATCTTACATAAACTCATAAAAAAATAATAGGGAAGGATTATAGCTTTCTTTCCAATGAAGTGCATTAAGAGCTTGATGTGGTAGTGATAAACCCTACTAAATCTTCCCTCACACGTGAAGTACCTTTGGATGACCTCTAATAGTTTGAGATGATGGTCCTGTAAATAACTTCTAGGAACATATGAACCATACACTTTCATGTGTTTAGGCTTGAGAAAATCCTTGAAGGAAACCAAATCAAAATCCATTCCTTTTAACCACTCCTCTCTACCTAAAGGAATCTCAATTGCCTCTAATAATGTTTTGGCTGAAACTAGAAATGTTAGGCTTCACACCTTTGCTTTTACAACATAAAAAACCTTAGCAAATTCTTTAGTCAATTGAAAATGGTATCCTTGAATTCTTTCAAAAAATATCATGCAACCTACTTTCTCAAAATCCACCCTGATGGCTGGATCTACATTGATGGTTGAGATGTCATGTGGTTCAAAACACACAATGGCTCCCACTTTATGTTTTTGTACTCTAGTGTTGACATATTTTCAATCTTGTAGCAATGAATTGGGTAAGGTTATGAACTACCCTTTAGGCAACAAAAAAAGGTGTTATGGATTTCCAAACCTTATTACAATGTTTTTTAACACAATCCAACAATTACATTAAATTTCACAACCGCATGCACTCTCAAGCAACGCTACAGAACTCAGAAATTTTTAATTTGTGGGAAAGGAATTAGGTTATGGATAGTCGCAACGTAGAGGGTCAGAAACAAAATGAAAAATAATTTTTTGTCTTTTAAAACAATTTTAGGCATAAATTAAGATGTAAAATATTTGGTTACATTCCCTAGGCTAAAACAACAATTGCATGCAATTTTTACACAACAAAGAGGAAAATTGGAAGCTTAAAAGAAGGTGCGTGATCCATTGTGTGGATTCGCATTGCCTCAGGATGAAAACACAACACCAGGAGAAGACGCAGCAAAAACACAGAAATGCAACGACATTACATTTCACCTCATTTACAACTTGACATGGTCTACACTGGCTTCTAAGCACAATTTCACAATTGTTTCAAGTCTAAGGGATAAAAATCAAACCAAATTTACACTTGTGAGTGAGAATTTGACACCTACATGCAAGAAAGGAAACACTGTTTGAACTCGCAGTGCCCCTACCTCCTTTTCGCAGCGAAAAATCAATTGCACTGAAGCCTGAGATGAGAATGTAGAAGAACTAAGCACCGTGGAATGAAGATAATAACATAATTGAACATGTAAAATAGTTTGGAGCAGGTAAGAATGGTGCTGATCATGATTTTGAATGGCTAATCATCAAAACACAACACATGTCTAGATTCACAGTGCTTGGGAAGAGAGAAGGACTGTACTCATAACCGTTACCTCCTTTGCTGAGATCATTATTATACTGTTGAAAATACTTCCAAACTGACTTAGCATTGCCTCCAAATCTGTGCCCATTCCCTTGTCATGATTCTTTTTGATGTAGACTTTATTTCTATGTTTGGAATGTGATAACCAAAGTTTGATTACATTGATACCTAGACTCTCTTATAAGGACAACTGACCTTTTTATGATTACAACTTCAAATCATGACTTCTTGTGACCATTACATTTCAAATGATGGAAAAAAGACTCTTTTGACTCTATGATACTTTGACAAATCTAACCTTTTAATGCCATGACACTCATGATATCCAAAACAAATACACTAACATGGCCTTATAAACGTGACCTCAAGTGACATAGTAAGAGTATAATAACCAAGATTCCTAGATCTAGGACACTAACATAGGCTCCAATGGAGATGGCATACTCCTTGTGAGGTGCTAAGAACACCGTATACTAGTAACCTTATCCATTGGGCGCTTTATTTGACTCTTTACCAACTAAAACTGACTTGATTGATCATAACTTGACTGACTAAAACTTTATTACATATGGTAGAAACTCATTAGAAACCAAGGTCTTCACTTAGGGCTTCAATATATGATGGAAGCCACCCACACCTACAGTACTAAAATTAAACATGATATATAAAATAATGTGTTTAAATCGGATGGACTTAGGTGAAGTAATGCTTGAGTAAATTTCCATTAAAAAGCCCTCCAACATGTAATTCCCTTGTTAGATATTTCAAAATATATGCATTAGTTCCATGGAAAACTTCAATTTTGTAAGGCTCCTTCTACAAACTGTAAAAATTTCCATGTTTTTTTTTCATTCCTGGCATCCCATTTCAGCACAAGGTCATAAATTTTGAATTCATAAGATTTCACCCTCCTTTCATGAATCCTTTCGATCTTTTCCTAGATTAACTTAGTGTTGTTGTAGAGTTCCTCTCTAGTCTGCTGCAATTGTATCATTTGATTGATCCTCCTATACACATCATTTGGTTCTACTTCTATTTACTCCAATAATTTCAACACTGGAACCCCTACGGAAGTAGGAAAAACAACATCAACTCCATAAACCAATTGGAAAGGTGACATTCCTATGGATTTTTTGGTACTTACCCTATCTGCCCATAATTTAAGCATTGATTAATTTCTTATGCCAAGACTTCTTGTTCTCCTGTAACAATTTTTTTATGATATTGACTAAACTCTTGTTAGAAGACTCTGCCAAGCCATTACCTTGTGGATAATAGGCAGTAGAATGTCCAATTACTATATGATATTTATTGTAGAATTTTATGAAATCACCTCCAAAAATAGAAGAAAAGATAGATCAACACCTTAGAAATAATCCACTTTGAGGGGACAACCTCATTTACATTAGATTAATGAAAAATTCTTGGATGATACAAATGACAAAACCTCCTTTCTATATATAGGAGTCCATGGGGTCACAATATAATCCTAGCCGACCTAACAATAATATTAGGGCACAATAATAAAAATATGGGGGTTACAGGGGTACAACAGTAACAATAAGGGGGATACACTAACAACAATAAGGGACTACACTAGTAATATAGGGACCTAACATGCCCTTATCCTTCAAAAAAGTGTTGTCACCAATGCTTGAGTAGCTCTGGATGCTTCTGTATAAAATTCTCATCCTCCCATGTAGAATCTTCAGTGGGTAATTTCTTCCGCTTGATGAGATACTCTAAAATTGATCGATTTTGTAGCTGTTGAGTTCTTGCTTCTGTGATTGCTTCAAATTCCAATATGAGTTTTCCTTCCTCATCAAGTTCTGGAAATATTGTTTGAGCTGGAAGTTTGTCACCTATAACCTTCTTTAAGCATGCAACATGGAAAACTGGATGCACTCGAGAAGAAGCAGGAAGCTCCAATTTGTATGCCATTGTACCAATATTTTGCAACATCTTGTAAGGACCATATTACTTTGGAAATAATTTATTATCCTTCTTATCTTGCTTGTGAAACATTTGTTTGTATGGTTGTAGCCATAAAAATACTCAGTCTCCTACATCAAAAATTCTCTCGCTGCGATGTTGATCTGCCTGTTGTTTCATTCGATTTTCTGCCAAATTTAGGTTATCCTTTAAGAGTCAGAGACCTTGTTGTTGATGCTTGATGTGATATTCCACTGCTTGAACCTTAGAATTTTCTCTTAAAGATGATGTGATGGACGGTGGATGATATCCATAAAGTGCCACAAATGGGGTCATTTTGTTGCAGTATGAAAGGAAGTGTTATACCACCATTCAGCCAGAGGCAACCATTTGACCCATTGTGTTTGTTTATCAGATACAAAACAAAAAAGATATCATTCCAAACATTTGTTCACTATCTCAGTTTTCCCATCGGATTGAGGATGTTAAGATGAACTATGAGATAGTTGAGTACCCAAACAAGAAAATAATTCCGTCCAAAAATTTCCAGTAAAAATGGGATCTCTATTGCTTAAAATAATCTATGGGTTTCCATGTAGCTTTTGAATTGTTTCCATAAATGCAGTAGCAACTGTACTTGCTTTAAATGGATGGGATAATGCACAAAAGTGTGCATACTTGGTAAGTCTATCAACTACCACCATGATGACACTCTTTCCTTCGGACTTAGTTAAACCTGTGATAAAATCCATTGAAATCTCCTCCCAATGTTTACTTGGAATGGATAAAGGTTGTAGAAGACCCGGGGTCTTAATTGTCTGAACTTTATTTTTCTGGAAAACCAAACATTCCGCCACAAACTTTTGAATATCAGATTTAAGGCCATCCCAAAAAAATTATTTCTTAACCCTGTGGTAAGCTTTTAAAAATCCCGAGTTTCCTCCTAAGGGAGAAGTGTGCAATTCCAAAAGAATATTTTTTTTTAGTTGGGAATTCTTACAAATATATAAGCGATCATTGTACCATAAGCAATAATTTTTCCAACTAAATGTATCATATGTACTAGGATCTTGCTACAAATTTTGAATGAGTGTCCACACTTCTTCGTCCTTCCTCCATTCATCCCTTGCTTCGGCTATCCAATCTGGTTGGATAATAGAAATGGCACATAGCAATGCTTCCACCTCTTCATCATTTCTTGAGAGTCCATCTTCAACAACATTTAGCTTCCCTTTTTTGTAGATGATTTCGAAGTCATAATCCAACATATTTGTGACCCCTTTTTGCTGCTCTTCTGAAGATCTTCTTTGTTCCAAAAATTATTTAAAACTATCATGATCAATTTTTACCTTGAAGTGTCTTCCCATTAGGTAAGGTCGCCATTTCTTTAGTGCATGTAGTATTGCCAGCATATCCTTCTCATAAATAGCTTTCTGTAAATACTTTCCTTTGATTGGATGACTTTCAAAAGAAATGGGTCTTCCTTCTTGCATTAAAAAATTCCATTTCCTGAGGTATCGAATTCCACAATAAAGGTTTTTGTGAGTTTGGCATAGCTAAGACCGGTGCTAGGAAAATTGCCTCTTTAAGATGTTAAAAGGCCTTAGTTGCTTCGAGAGTCCATGAAAATGCATATTTATTCAATAATTTTGTTAGAGGTGATGCTATTCTCCCATAATTATTAACAAACTTGCAATAATTCCCTGTTAACCCGAGAAATCCTCGCAACTGCTTTATGGTTGTGGGGACTTTCCATTCCTTCATGGATTTAATTTTTTTAGGGTATACCTTAACACCTTTGTGAGATACAATATGAACCAGATATTCCACCTCTTGTACTCCAAGAAACATTTGGAGGTTTTTGCATATAATTGTTTCTCCTCCAATAGTTTGAGCACCCTGTCAACATGTTGAACATGATCCTTCCAGGACCTGCTGTAGATTAGTATATCATAAAAAAATACTAACATAAATTTCCTAAGGAAGGGTTTGAAAATGGAATTCATCAACCCTTGAAATGTAGAAGGTGCATTGGTAAGGCCAAAATGCATGACCAAAAATTCATAATGTCCCTCATGAGTTCGAAATGTTGTTTTCGGAATATCTTCAGTCTTCATTCTAATTTGATGATATCGTAAACAAAGATCCAACTTGGTAAAATAAATTTCTCCATGTAATTCATCCAATAATTCATAAATCACATGAATGGGAAATTTATCTTTAATAGAGATCTTATTGAGCTCCCTATAATCTGGACACATGCACCATGATCCATCCTTCTTGTCCACCAATACCTTGGAGCAGAGAAAGAACTTTGACTCGGTTGAATTATACCAACCTATAACATTTATGCAATCATACATTAAATTTCGCTCTTTTGGAAATAAGGATATCTGTAAGACTTGATGTTTGGAGGAACAATTCCTAGAATCAAATGAATAGCATGATCATGATCACGAATAGGTGGGAGTGCTTTGGGAGGTTCAAACACCTTGGAATGATTGTCCAAGACTTTTTGGAGATTTTGAGAAATAGATGATTTTGATGTTGGAACTTCTAGTGAGCATAATTGTGCAATTGCGCTTCGTTGTTCTTTCTTTAGAAGCTTTGTCATGACATTAGAGCTTATTATCTTTCCCAGCTTCTTCGCGATACCCCGTAGTTCAACTTTCTTTCCTTCCAAAAAAAATTTCAAGAAAAGTTCTTGAAAATTAAAAGCTACCATTCCCAAATATTGTAACGTCCATTGTACTCCTAGTACAAAATCAATATCTCCCATTGGAATGGAAAGCATTGGAATATTCAATACATATTTCCCCATGGTTAGCTTGATATTATGAAATTTTCCAAAGCAATTTATAGTTCCTCCATTTGCAACCATCACTTGAAATTCTAGTGTTGAGTATAGGAAGAAATTCAATTATTCGACTACCTTAAAATGAATAAAATTATGGGTACTGTTAACACTGGAAAATCGTACAATAGAAGATGACATTAATTAATGTCAAGCTAGAGGATTTACAGGGCAGGAAGACACTATGGAATCTAGAAAGTATTTAAAATCTCAAAGGTTTAAAGGAAATCAAATATAAAATAGTCATTAAATGATATTTGCGTGCATTATCCTTCGAGAAGAGTGCCTTCTACACGCATTTTTGTCTGATAAGTGCGCATTCCTGAAAGTGGCAAAATGTCGCTATCCAGGACCACACAAAGCAAAGGACAAGTTACTCCTTACATGAAGCTGCCTAAGGACAACCACCAATGCCTCCTTAGACACTATGTGAACACACAATGGAATATTTGGAGCACACAATGGAATCATACCTCTCCCTTGGGTCACCATCCACCATGTACCAAGGGAGGGAAGGAGGATTTGAAATCCCCTATATAAAGCCACCATGAGAAGATGAATGGGTGATCACATTGCTATGCTGGCCAGAATTTCCCAGGAAATACCAACAGTGTGTGACCTGGAGCTGAAGATAGAGGGGACTTGATTTTTGGCCACCCAACAATCTTATTCCATCACAACAGAGAGAGAGGAAGACTTCACCAAGGTAGAGCTTGGAAAACAACATCCTTGCATCGGGACCTAGAACCATTGTCTAGGGGCCCTTTGGCAAGTAGGTAAAATTTCTTCTCCGTATCAAATATTTAATAAGAAGAGGCCTAGAGCCATCGCTTGCATTATTATCATTTGACTCTATTCAATAGCTTCTATATATTTGTGTTTTAGTTTTAGTTTAATTTGAGTATACATTTGCAGGATTTTTCCTCTAGATTGTATGCTTTTGAACTCCACCACTTTCTGCATGTTACCAATAGTTTAAAGGGGTATACCACACCCCTTAAATTGGTGCGATTTCATACACCCATGTGTCAAATCCACCCCAACAGGATTGGCGACTCCACTAACATTTTACCAAGTTTATGTGGTTGTGCCTTCTTTTGCAGGAGACCTTTGTATATGCTGGAGAGTGGAGCCAATAGTCCTCTGATCTATTTTGCAGTCCCTAGATTCACTTTGAGTGATAGATTGAAGAAGGGAAACTCCTAATTTTTTTTTACTTGCAGGAATTTGTGCGCGTTTGTTCCTCACAGACGCGCAGGGTGCGTGTTCAGTGCTAACCCGCGCACAGGTGAGCACACCTATAAAGGATTTTTGCGCGCAATTTACAGAATGAGATTTTTCTCCCAAGATTCTACCTTTTTCTTCTTGTAAGGTGCTTGGCAGCCCCTAATGTATCTGCCAACACTTGTGGTGATACCCCACAACTTGTGAGAACTCACTTTTAGCTACTTTCTATAGGCTTAGAGTCAGTTTTACTTTAAGTTGTTTTTTGCAAAAAATATTCACATAGTTTAAGTAGGGGGGAAATTAACTTGTGTTCCGAACAATTTATGTTTTGCAAATTTTGGTATTCACACTTAGATAACTAGTCCAAGTGGCCCAAGACCACGCATGCATAGCTAGTTTTCTTTTTTCTAGAGTATAAATTGTTTAGTTTAGTTCAATGTTTGCATTAGGAATTGCGGGACTAGGATTGAATTGTCAATAAGAGAAAGTAACCTTTGCTACCTTTTCACCCTCTGGTGATCCTAGGTAAGCATATGAATGCTCTATATTCACAATTCGCCATCTCCCTTTAGTTAGTCACATAGATTAACTAGGAAAATTTGAAAGTGACCCATTATCTGCGCATATTTTCCATTGAGCCAGGAACAATATAACATACTTTTAACAGGGGATTTTTGTAAAGGATCAATGATATCCATACGTTCAAACTATGAGCTTGTTCACCTTATGCTCACACACACTCACCCACTAAGCAAACGAAGACACCTAAAATGAACTTAACCAATCTCACTAAATTCTCCCCACAGGGGCCACGAAAGAATTTATAATGTAAGTTAGGATCAAGGGGGTAGGCATCCAATAAGCCACCTTGATCATAATTCATATTGAAACATATAAGTTGTGTATTTAGGGAGCTTCAAATCCACCTATCAGCCCATGGAAAAGAAAACCCGAGCGCGTCAGAGAACCGATTCAGAGGGGGTTAGGCTTAGGCGCAGTGCATGTGGTATCAGTTAGGGCTACTTGACCTGGCTGATACTCAGTATTGTTAGCTGAATACCAAGAAACCCAAGACTCAAACGCTCACATGGGATGATGGTTCTTAGTGGCCAAAAACTAGGGCATCCTTTACCCTATAGGTGACGGTGCAGGCAAGCACCAGACGCTCCTACCTTACCTTGGTGGATTCTCTTCAGCTGACTAGGGGCGTCGCCAGCTCTTACGGGACATTGTACCAACACTCGCAAGAAATATTCTCAAGGAACAGTTAATTTTGATTGTGTGAGGACACAATAGGTCTTCTAGGATTTTGAGTATCATATGCAAACAAACAAAAACCAATTTTTTGCTTGATTGATCACATAGACTAATTTAAAGGGAAAATTTATTTTATTTTCACTTTGTTTTATATATGTGGCCATAATTTTTCTTTGATCGTAGACTCTATCCTCTCAAATTTTTCCAAAAACTAACTTGGTTGACACCTGAACGGTCCCAACGGAACCTCATCGATCCAGGCGTCTTTTGGACCTCCCCCCATTACCGGGAGGGGTTTCAGGTCTTTCGCCATTCAGGCGTCAAAGACGGAACACTACCACTGTCATTGGTTCATCCTTTATTGGAGCAACCATAGTTGGGAACCCTAGTCGGTCTACCAACACCACATCACACACCACTCCTCCCTTGACCCCTAGGGGGCAGAGGAGTGCGTCCCATTCGGGAAGCCAGCTGAACACACATTAGGGTACGTCACAGACTAACCCTCATTCTAACCAGAACTTCGTGTCTTCAAAAATTGCAATGGCGTCAACCTCCCAGTCACCTTTCTTAGCTTCGTTGAATCTACCCGATTTAACCAAACTAACGAATGACACCATCACACATAATCCTACATGGCCTCCTATGCCCACGAACCTCCCTTCGGATATACCAAAATTCGAGGGCAAGCAAGTGGAAGACCCAGGTAGTCATTTAATGACCTTTCACCTGTGGTGCTCATCGAATAATATCATTGACGACACTATTTGATTGAGGCTATTTCAATGCACTCTTACGGGAGTAGCCGCGAAGTGCTACGTGGAGCAACATCCTGCTTCACATGGAACCTTTTGTGCCCTTGCCACCGCGTTCCTCACATATTTTCAGTTACCCATTCACCATGATTCAAGAATGGAATTACTAACTCATTTTAGACAAACACCAGCCGTCCATATCTCAGACCATCTTCATGAATGGAGGCAGTATCGTAGTTTATGTAAAGCTAAAATCGACGATCGAGTCCTCTTAGATTTATTCTTGAAAACTCAGACGACAGAGATTTCAAAGGATGTGGCGCAGAAAAACCCCACATCCAAAGAGGATGCAATCACTAAAGCCTAAAAGCTCGAACTGATTTATACGCAGTCAGGATACATTTACAACATCTTGCCGAATGCCCCACGCCTACAAGCTTATCAAGAATTTCTAGGCGCGTCGAACTCTGCAGATGGGTTAATTGGGTCAATGACTCAAGGTTACTTAGGTAGCAACAGTCAAAACCCCGGTTACACACATAGTTCTACCCAAAGCATATCTCAACCCAGATTTCAAATTCATCATATGCCTCAGAAAAATATGACTAATAAGGTGCAAGCGTATCACCAAGGAGGACCTTATCCTTCGGCCAAGGGGACCCAGTACACAGAAAGAAACACTAACAGAAGATCTCCCCTCCAATGGCTAGGTGCAAACATGGGACAACGTTATACTCAATCCCCAGCACATGGTCCACCTACGCAAACCAACACATAGGTGAAATTTGTGCAACCATCCCAAAACAAACCACACCGGTATAACCAGGAGAAATTCCCTCCTAACGTGGTAAAGAAAAAATCCAAAAACAAGTGAAAAGGGAGCCCTTGATAGGGGGTCAGCAACCAGCAGTGCCCCCCGCGATCACAGGCTGGAGGTAACTCCAATTGGAATCAGAACCAGGAGCCAAGCAATGCCCAACGGCAAGGCAAAAATCCACCTTTGCGAACAAACCATTCTTGTTCAATATGTGGTGAATACGGGCACTATACTCACCACTGTCTCGATCTCCATGAGTTGAAAAAGCTACAGAGTAACTGAGGACAAGGAGGATCTTCCCAGCAACCCACCGTGATGCAAGAACCTTTCCCCAACCAAGGGACGGTAAGCACTCACCAGCAAAACCCAGACGATTTCGAGAAAATCAACCATGAAATCTACATGACTGGGGAAGAGATATTTTTCCAAACACGGAATCGCAACTACGACACTCCACCAGACACTACTACGTCAGGGGCTAGTACTAGTGCGCCGACTGCACCTTTGACCATTTCAAAGATGCGTATAGAACCATTACCAAAGATGACAAAGGGACCTAATAGGCGCGCATGTAACTACTCCAAAGCAGCCCACAATTATAGCATCATGGATGATTCAGCTCAATCTCCCACTACTATGTCAGCTCTGGAAGTACTGCAGTCGTGCCCAAAACAACAGAAAGCCCTACTTTCCACATTAGGCACTATCGACCTTGCCGATACGCGCCTGATGGCTTTTGAATTAGACAAATCCACCCCTAGGCTTCCTTCCATGGTCGCCTTCCAGATGCCAATGTCGGTCTAGAATATAACTATTCACCGATGTGTCATAGATGAGGGTGCATCGACATGCATCATGTCAAAAAATGATTGGCAGAAGTTAGGTTCTCCTGAACTAAAACCCTCAGTCATAATGCTTCGAGCGTACGATGGTCGTCCCTCAAACCCCATCAGCCTCTACCAAAATGTCCCAGTCTGTTTAGTCGGAAAGACGGTCCACATAGACATTGAAGTCTTGGACGCTCACTTGGATTACAATATACTCCTCGGGCAAAGTTATATGTATGCTATGTCCGCCATAGCCTCCATCTTCCACATTAAGATGTTCCCCCACGAGGACCGCATCATTACTGTGGACCAGCTGACAGACAACGAGAACCGTCCCCTAACCAACACGGATGTAATTCTACCATATGTAGATACAACCTCGGATGGTCTTTCACGGTACCAAAAATATGGCCCTGGCCAATTCAAACCATCGTCCGTTCTAGGATCATTCCTAGGAGATCCTCCCATTATCCCTGAGTCATCACCTGATGTCGCAGGGGCCCTGGTATGCATGATGTTGACATCAAGCGCCAAGGCTAGACAGGACATATACTCAAGCAGTAACGACACTGAGGCATTGGTCACGACAACCTCTCTAGCCTATGCCGCCTCCCAAACCCCTTTCCTCTACCCCCGAGCTGGCTTCATCTCCCAGCAGGTTTTGGAAACAATGGTATTACCCAACATATCATTAGCATTCCTAGTTTGGTACCTCGTTCTTCCTTTCAGAACAGGAGCCACCCACGTTACTGCCACAGGGTTGAAGCCCCTCAGTTCCGAGGAGCCCCCACCTATCCAATATACGATCGAGACCGCCCCCGCAAAAGAAGTTCACATTGCGAAACCGGTGATCATGGCCAAGAAAACCGTGAAGAGAGGAAAGAATATGGTGACCCCCGCCATTCAACGAGAATCACCAGTTTGTCCCATATGCGACGTTATAGGCTACCCTACTCATATATGTCCCGAGATGGATGAGTTAAAACCACTCCTTGGCTCCGAAATACACATTTCCACGTCGCGTTCCTGTAAAAAGGAACCTACCACCAAAGGTAAAGACAAAGCGCTGCGTACCAATCACACATGTGCTCTCTGCAGCAACTATGGGCATTATACCCACCATTTCCCAGAGATCCCATGATATAGGGATGCCTTACATGCCATCGAGAGATCCTATTAGGAGGATCCCTCGACTCAGTCTGTCATAGATGAACCTTGTACCATCTTATACCTACAGGAGGAACGAAGGTCGCCAGAAAGACAACCATTTGTCCCTCCTCACCCCAAGTCACCATACACCAACCAGGGATAGGGGAACCTGGTTGCCCCATCCTCTTGAGTTATCACACGCGTTGATTACTGTAGATGGTTTGATCGAGTCTTTGACCCAAGGTCACCCAGGCAGAAGTAATATGTATTCGGGGAGTTACCAGGCGCGCCGTCTACTGTAGACAGTTTGATACGAGTCTTTGACCCAAGATCACCTAGGCAGTAGTAGCACCCATGATACTCAGAGAGTTACCAGGTAGGTAGATTCTACAGATGGCTTGATTGGGTCTTTGACCCAAGATCTCCTAGGCAGCAGTAACACCCATGGTACTCAGGGAGTTACCAGGTAGGTAGATTCTGCAGACGGCTTGATTGGGTCTTTGACCCAATATCACCTAGGCAGCAGTGGTACCATGCACATCGATTCTGTAGATAGTTTGATCAGGTATTTTTCCCAAGATCACCTAGGAAATAGTAGTGCCATGCACGTTGATTCTGCAGATGGTTCGATTGGGTCTTTGACACAAGGAAAACTGGGAAGCAGTAATCAAATACCTTGGATACTCATACGATTCTACTTAGAACGTATCAAAATATAGCTATCATGAAAGTCACCCCAAAACTCATATACCAACCAGGGACAAGGGAACCAATATCCCCCATTCCCTGCATAGAATGGACCAATGGTACAACATAAGATGTCGATCAACCTAGTGCAACCCTTCCTAGGCTCATCAAAAACCATACAACCAGGAGAAATATGACAACCCTCCAAATGCTACAAAAATAAGCTGAGGAACAAACCAAAAGGGAGATCCTACACAGGGGGAAGTAACCGTTAATGCCCCCCTGATCTCAGTCTGTGGGAAACCCCAACTGTCATCAAAGCTAGGAGCCAAGTAACAACTCCCAAGGGAAAACTGGAGCTTAAAGTATTTGATCACCAAACCGAAAGAAACACTCTGATCAACACTCCATAACAAACATAGGTGATGCCACACATTCGTACTGAAAAAATTATTTTTTCAGTGCCTGAAGGTATGCCCACTCTCATCTTGATTTTTAAAAGCTCATTACTTTCAATAATATTTGATAAAGAAGATTTTTTCACTTGAGGTAGTTGTTTTTGTAGGAAAATCTCGCAAAGCCATTCACAGCACCATCTACTGAAAATCCCAGAGCAGGTATCATTCTACCCCCAATATGATAGAGTCCCAATCAACTCTGCATATCCTAACATCATTTCTCCATCAGAAATCAACCATAGGGTCCTCACATCTGACCATGTTTATCATCACCTCATCTTGCACATGATAAGCATCATCGTTGGTCGATAGAGCCTCCCTTCCATGGCGTTCGTCACCTAAAGTAGACCATAAACCACAACAAAAGTGATGGCATTACCATACCACTTTAGTATGGGAAACACCTCATTCCCATCCATTCGTCATGCATAACGTCGAGTTTACCATTCAAGCTGAAACCCCCCTCCCGGATGACCAGGTTGTACAAGAAGATTAAAAGCGCACCATTGCGCCTTGCATTTGGCCCACCATACCTCCACTAGCGCAATCCCATCTGTGATACTTTTTCATCCGCTTCATCAACCCCACACATGAGACCAACCAATGGGACCCCCACCCCCAGCAAAACACCTTCCTCACAACATCAGTAAGCAAACTTTTTCATGTTTTTGGGTGCCTGTATCTGTGTTTTGTACAAACCAAATCCCATTATTTTATTCTTTTGGTAAGTGTACAAAAAAAAAAAAAAAAAAAAACGCAAACAGTGCACTTCGCCCCCCCACCCTCGCATTTCATGTTTCTCCCATGGCATTTCATCGATCTTCCTGACATTCGACTACAACAAAAGCTTTCATGTTAAGATGGTATCGTACCTTACAACCATTGCACTTTGAATCAGATTCGTCGAAGACCCGTGCCTCCATAAGCGTGTCTATCAACAATGCTTACACGGGAAGGTCCCAGCGATCACCTATGCGTACATTGCACAGCTATATGCCATACCAATTTTACACATATGGGTACCACATTCCACCTATCGTCAAAGAAAACACGCCCCTGAGGGCACCAGTAGTCATCATCAACAACCTCCAGCATCACTACAGTAGTAGTGACACAGACAGAACATATATCTGTCAATTTTGTTTAACTAGCCATAACATCACGAGCATGGGAGATGCCCACCTCGTTGAAATTTTGTACATATATTGTATATTGTACTTTCTTGCAGGGATCCCTTAGAAATGGTCATTCTTGGAATCAGTGCAGGGTGTTGTCAACTCCAAAGCCTCACGCAGGTCTCCTTTTCTCTCTACGCACGATACAAAAAAGAAACTATAATGTATTTCAGCTATACAGTCCTTCCTAGACCTCACACATTAGGGGGCAACTGTTAACACTAGAAAATCATATAGTAGAAGATGACATTAATTAATGTCAAGCCAAAGGATTTACAGGGTAGGAAGACACTATGGAATCTAGAAAGTATTTAAAATCTCAAAGGTTTAAAGGAAATCAAATTTAAACTAGTCATTAAATGCTATTTGCGTGCATTATCCTTCGAGAAGAGCGCCTTCTGTGTGCCTTTTTGGCCGATAAGCGCGCATTCCTGAAAGTGGAAAAATGTCGCTATTCGGGACCACACAAAGTAAAGGGAAAGTTACTCCTTACATGAAGCCGCCTAAGGACAGCCACCAATGCCTCCTTAGACACTACATGAGCACACAATGTAATATTTTGAGCACGCAATAAAATCATACCTCTCCCTTGGGTCACCATCCACCATGTTCCAAGGGAGGGAAGGAGGATATGAAATCCCATATATAAGGCCACCATGAGAAGATGAATGGGTGATCACATTGTTATGCTGGCTAGAATTTCCCAAGCAATACCAGCAGTGTGTGACCTGGAGCTGAAGATAGAGGGGACTCGATTGTTGGCCACCCAATAATCTTAGTCCATCATAACAGAGAGAGAGGGAGACTGCATCGAGGCAGAGCTTGGAAAACAACATCCTTGCATCGAGACCTAGAACCATTGACTGGGGGCCCTTTGTCAAGTAGGTAAAATTTCTTCTTCGTATCAAAAATTTAATAAGAAGAGGCCTAGAGCCATTGTTTGCATTATTATCGTGACTCTCTTCAATAGCTTCTGTATATTTGTGTTTTAGTTTTAGTTTAATTTGAGTATACATTTGCATGCTTTTTCCTCTAGATTGTATGCTTTTGAAATCCACCACTTTCTGCCTGTTACCAATAGTTTAAAGGGGTAGAACACACCCCTTAAACTAGTGCGATTTTGTACACCCATGCGTCAAATCCACCACAATAGGTACTACCTGAGTCAATGAACACTATTACCTTTTTCTTCTTGATATGTCCTTCTATATTGAGAGTTTGAGGAGTGGTAATTCCTGCCAATGCGTTACAAGATATGGTTAGACTCATTTCTTCTTTCTCTAGGGTTGGTTCCTGGTGTATATCCTCTTATTTTGAAGTTTCTTGTTCATTTTATTCCTCTTCACAATCTATGTAAAATAATTTATTCTCAGCACACTTATCACCTTTAGTGTATTTGCTATCACAAATGTATCAAAGCCCTTTTGCTATTTTTTCTTCCAATTGTTGTGGTGTCAACCTTGTAGGTTGTGGAAGTCTAGGAGTAGCAACACTTCCATCTTTATAGATGTGAGTGGTAGGCTTCCTTGTCACCATAATTTTACACTCAATTTTTCTTGCCAACCTGAATGCCTTCTCCGATGAATCAAGTTCCCAAAGGCGAACCTCATGTTGGATGTTATCCTTTAAAGTCCCTATGAAAACATCAATCCTGTGTTCCTCTGGAATATCGACTACCCTTACATTCAATTTTTGGAAGTCCTCAATGTGCTCCACCACTGAACCCTTTTGTTTGAGATTTATAAATTGGATATATAAGGTGTTTCTCTTTGTATCCTCATAATGTGCTATCATTTCCTCCATAAAAATTGACCAAGTGACAATTTTTTTACGGGAGAAAAGCCATCGATATCATACAAATGTATTTTTTTCTAAATATAAAGTTGCAAGGCATACCTTTTGTGTGTTTTTCACATTATTGAGATCAAAATATTGCTGCATCTGTAATATCCATGTTACGAGATCCTTGCCATCAAAATTCCTCATATCGATCTTTGGAATAGGGTGGGTCTTCAATCCAAAATTAGAGTTTATGAAATCATGATCAACATTTATTTTGTTCTCATCATGAGTTTCCTCTACTATATTTTTTCCATTAAGAATCATTTCCTGTATCAAATTTGTCAAACCTTCCTTCAAACCTTCCATGTCTGCTTTTATATCATTCTTCATGTCTTCCATTTTTTATTCCATGTCTTCCATGTCATTCTTCAAACCATCCATCTTAGCTTCCATGCCTTTCTTCAAATCATCCATATTAGCTTCCATTCCCTTGTTCAAACCATCCATCTTAGCTTCCACACCTTTCTTCAAAACTTCCATTTCATTTTTTGCTGATCTTTACGAGAGCGAAATTTGGTACACTTGCTCTTGTAATTTTGATATATTATGTTTTGCTTCTTCCTCTTCATGAGTCATAATAGAGTATTCTGAGGGCTTAATGGGTGCTGAATTATTTTTAGGGGTCATTTTAGAACCCAATACTAATATATATTCTTCAATGTTCCCTTGGAATCACTTCAAAATGTTTTTTCAAACAAGACTTATGCAATTTGAAAAAAAATACACACATTTTTCTTGCTTTTGAGGAGCTTGATATTGAAACTGAATTATCTATGTGATTTCGGATCTTCAATATCTAAAATTTGGTCCTGTAGTATCCCTCTGAATTTTCTTTCGAATGCCACAGGTCTGACCTAATTTGGATTCTTCAAGGCAAAGTTATGCCCAATCTCCCGCAATGACCTAATTATGGACTGGTTCAGCAGAGAGAACTTGTATGACATGCCATGTGTCATTGTTTCCTCCTTTGGCTCTAAAATGTATACAAAGGAAACTAAAGTCTGTGTGCTTTCAACCACTTTTTACAGAATTCCAATCCGATTCTCAGAGAGAGAGTTATGATGATTTTCCCAAGGTCACCTCTTTTAGATGAAATTCGGGAGCCTGCAAAACCGTAACTTCCACATATCATATCTCTGAAAATTTTGCAAACCAAGATCTGAAATGTTTACACAAATTTCCTCAGGATTTCTGAGAAATGGGTTTTTTTCTTTAGTGTCTGAACCCTCGTAGAAAAAAAATTATTGCGAAAATTCCACGATGACCTGTTTGAAGCAGCAAAACCATAGAATCCAAAGCTTTGATTCCAAATGTTATGAAACTAACTCCAAAAATAGAATAAAAGAGATATCAATGCCTTATAAATAATCCACTTCTAGGGGGAAACCTCCTTTACATTACATAAATGAACAAATCTTGGATGATACAAATGAAAAAGCCTCCTTTCTATATATAGGAGTCCATGGGGTCACAATATAATCCTAGCTGACCTAACAATAATAATTTAAGGGCACAATAATAACAATATAGAGGTTACAGGGGTACAAAAACAAAAATAAGGGGGATACACTAACAACAATAAGGGACTACACTAGTAATATAGGGACCTAACACATAAGTCAATCATATTTTTAGATTTAAATGCAACAACATTATCAATAATGATCTTATGAGGACAACCAAACCTAGAAAGAATATTACCTTCCATGAATTGGATAATTACTGTCTTTGTGCTACCTAATTAGAATTGCTTCTGTCCATTTGGAGAAGTAGTCTGTGGCTGTTTAAATCCACCTATGTTGAGCTAAAGAACTTGGATGAGTCTCCCTGATGAAGTCCAATTCCCACTGTTGAAAATGTACCTCTGCTGAAAAATGCTATGGGCTACTCATGATCCTCTCGGTTTTTTTATATTAATATTGTTGTAATAGTGTGCTTCGAGGAAAAGGAGAAAATAATGATATATTTTGTGTAGTCAGGACTAGCCAAAACAAGAGCATGAGTTAAGGTTGAATTTACCTCATTGAATGACCTTTTTTCTTTAGTAGTCCACTTTATTTTATTGTCTTTCCTCAAATTTATGGTGATAACTCTTAAAATTTTAGCCAAATTTGGAATAAGCCGCCTCAAAAAATTAATTCTGCCAATGAAAGACTGCACTTCCTTTTTGTTTCTTGGGATATCGATCTTTTGGATAGCTTCAATTCTACTTGGGTCAATTCTAGTACCATCTCTGGAGATTATATGTCCAAGTATCTTACCTTCTTCCATCCCAAAGAGAGACTTCTGTGGGTTCAACGAGATACCATATTTCTTCACTTTTCAAATACAATCTTCAATTGTTGCAAATGATCTTCAAATTTAGAAAACATAGTAATGTCATCAAGATAAACAAAAATGAACTTGTCCTTCTCATATGAAAAAGTAATTTCCATAGCCCTCTGAAATTTTTCCCCTGCATTCATAAGTTCGAAAGGCATTTTCACATTCATAAATGTCCCCCATGATGTTGTGAAGGTTGTATTGTCCTAATCATCAGGATGCACTAAAATCTAGTTATACCTGGAGAAGCCATCAAGCAATGAAATTTTTCTAGAACCAACTACCCACTGCAATATGTGATTCATCTTTGGCAAGGGGTAATTTTCTTTGAGAGAAACATTATTTAGGTTTTGAAAATCCATGCATAACCTATCTCTTCGTTTTTCTTCTTCACTGGTACTAGATTTGACAACCACTTAGAAAATCTCAAAGGGGAAATAATCTTTGCATCAAAAAGCTTTCTTACCTCTTTCTCAATTAAGGGCAACAAGACAAGGATATTCCTTCTTAGCTTTTGTTTGAAAGGTTTCTGATCTTATTTGATAGGAATAGTGTGCTGAATGATACTTTTGGCATAGGCCTTCAAATCCTCGTATCCCTACGCAAAGACATTAGGAAACTCCCTCATCAAATCAATGTATTTCTGCTTGTCTTTTAGTGGTAAAGACTTACAATTTTTGGTTTGTCCTCAATCCCTATATTACAGTACTCCACCTCAGACTCAATAGGTTGTATTTTGGGCTTATGAGCCACATCATTGAAATCAAACAATTCCTCTAGTGGGACTAAACCTCTTGGAATCACATTGTCCTTTAGCTGCAAAATTTCAAGGTCTGATTCATGTTTATCATAGCTCTCATTGATCAGATTCAAGTGAATTTCCTCTCCATCATTATCAATACTACTTCCCCCATCAATATGCAAATTTACAAATTCTTCTTTCAATTGCAGAAAATTATCTAGTTGTTTGTCATTGGAAAAAACTTGCCAAAATATTATTTTATCTGGGACAACAACGCTGTGTTTAACCTTAGCTTCATACTTCCTGTTTGGATGAAAATAAATCTTACATGTAATTGTAGAGGTGGCCAATGTGTCAACAATTATAGTTTGATCTTTAGGAATGACAGACAAATTGTATTTAGGAAAACATTGTAGAAAATATAAAACAACATTTCTATATTCCTTTATTCTTGGGAGTTTGGTTGAATACTCAACTTTAATTTACTTAATGATGAGTCATGAATCTCCATGGACTGAAATATTTTTGGCTCACACCCTTTTCAAAAGTTGTAGCCCCAAAATTAGTGCTTCATAGTCAACAACATTGTTGGTACATTTGAAAGCTAGTTTGTAGGAATAAGTCTTTGATCTTCTTAATTTTGGACTCATAATCCACACCCCAGCTCCAGATACCTCCTTGCTGTCTGCCCCATCAAAATCCATATTCCATATTGTTATGCAGGTAAATCCTCTCTGCAAACAGAGACGATCCCTCTAGCCCTAGAGTGGGTCTAGAAACAAAGAGATATGTTAGATTATAGGTTCCTAATTACAGAATGAATGAGGAGACGATAGATTGACCTACTTGGAATCCAGTGTTGTTGTGGCGGCTGTAGTAGTGGTGACCTCTTGTTCCTACCTTGGAAAGTCACAATACATCTACAGTCATGCTCAGATACTTGCACATAACACAGTAAACAAGAGAAGCATACAACATAATAATTCCATACATAATCACTAACCAGTTAAAGAGGGCTAAGCATATTGCGTCAAATCAAACAACATAACAAAAAATGGGAACCTAAACAATAGTCACGTATATATTGATAGAAGGAAGAGGTACAACCAATGCTTTGACGTCGCAGTCTCTTACAGTGTGGTTCAGCCGAAGTGTGTCTCAGATACCTGTCAAGGGATTTGGATGGGATGAGGGCATGGACTTAAGCTCTCTCAACGAAATTCCTCCTTGTTCTATCTCTTCCACAATTCAACTCTAGTAGTTCAATCCTTCATGCTCAGCTATTCAGCTATTCAGCTAGCTTATGCAAAGAGAGATAGCTTCTTTTTATAGAGGAAAAGGAGGAGGTTGGGATCCATACAAAGGTGGGAGGGAGGCCTTTCCTTTAGGAGGTTCTCATGGGAGGTGGAAACCATAAACTAAAGGAGGGAGTCCATGGTTATTCAGTCCAACCACTCCCAATGACTCATCCTCGAAGTTGTTGAGGTGGAATCTTCGCCTCTATTTTTAAAAAACATTCCATAAACAACTTGGCGTGGGTGCTTAACTGGGACAAAGCACCAACTGGCGCGGGCCCATTGTTAATTTTCCCATTTGGCGTGGGGGTGTAACTAGCTACTCGTGCCAAGGAAAAAACAAGGGTTTTTATAGTTCTGCTTAGGGAATTTTCAATAGAAGGAATATTTCTCTCATGTAAAGGGATGCAGTGATGGTCTTTGCAAGGCACGACACTTCTTATTAGTCACAAAAATGACCCTACAATGTGCGAGTTTGAGATTGCAGGGATAGTGACAAAATGTTGTGTAACAGATGCCCCCTAAAGCATGAGGTACAAGGGAGAGGGAGGGGCGAAATGCTTTATGAGAATGTGTTTGAACCAAACACTGCTGTCGGAAAACCTGCAATTACAAATACAACTGATATCTATGATACATGAACATGTGGCATGGCGCAACCATCCATAATAGAGTACATAGAAACTGAGATCCAAGGTATGGATGCAACCATCCAGTAGTAAGGATCAACAAATAGACTCAGGTATGGTCACAGCCATCCAATTAAAAGAGTCATGTAATAAGTCATGATAATCCACAAAAATCCACACCCTAGATTTTATCAGACAAAACCCAGGGTCTTGTGCTCCATCTCGACTCGAACAAGTACAATTTCAAGCATGCGAATATATGATCTGAAGTCAAACATGAAAGAAAATCGTCTGATTACCAGCCAATGATAAAAGTTGTTAATAGACGCGAGAGAAACCACCAATGATGATGATGGCCCTCAAGGTACAAAAGGTACAATATATGGAATGTGAATAGTGATCTGACGTCGAACACCTGTAGAATCACTCGATCGAAGGCCAATTATGTGAACCTTGCGTCGAATGCGAAAAACTTGCCATTGAGGCATGCAGGCTCCAAGGTACCAGAAGGGAGTCTCTAGATCAAATTCCTGGATAATGAGCTGAAGTTGACAGGAAGTGACCTGGTTGAAGGAGGGCCATAATGTTTCCCACATCATCGACACGAGACAAAGGAACATGATGAAAGTGAATTAGGACAAACAGTGAATCAGAGGAAGGTTAACAATTGCAAAGGCAAACTTCTCTTGAACATATCAGTGACACGACACTGGATTTGGTAGTATTTGACATCAAGGGATATAAGGTCATGATGACGTGGAAATGAACAAATGAGAGGTTAAAATAGATGAGCGAATCCCATGAAGGCAAAAGTGACGAAATGAGATGTCCCAAACCCAACATGAATGCAGACAAGTGTCATGTTCAAGAGCGACATACTGCTAACATAACTAGAACTGGGTTTCATTTCCCCCCACCATTTCTGGCGAGTACCCCAATTATTTTTGAAAACAAGCTTGAAGGGGATAGCATATGCTTGCAATGTAAGTTTCTCCTTCGGACAAATCCAACCTAGTACATTTTACGAGCCCTAGGAAGGAGGAACTCGAGTAACATCATGGTGACGAAGTCTGATGTCATCAGGGTTTAACGAGTCTGACTAAGCGAGAAATCAACATCTTTTCATGTTTATAGAGTTTGAAAAGAAGGTAGAAAAGAAAACTCCAGCAGTCCCTTTTCGTAGGTAGTCTCACAGAGCCGAAAAGGTAGAAAACAATATATGAGAGAACCTCTTAGTCGTGATAGGCTAAGGTATTCATTTTTCGTAAATAATCCATCCCATCCTGAAAAAGGGGTAAACATATACTGGGTAGGTATCATTTCACAACCATTAAACGAGTTCAAAATGACAAGAATCTCGACAATATTTTCAATTTTAGAGAGTCAGAAAAGAGCTGAAAGATGACTCCATCTAGAGGAATGGGTGGTATTAAGGGTAGCAATTGGTTCCAGTGATGGTGGAGCTGCTTAGAACAATTAAAGTTCAAGAGGATGGCTAACAAAATAACTCATCATAACGATTCCTCAGGAATGGGTAAAACAATCAAGTGGAGGCATATGATCGACCAAGAATATGGGGACGATGGAGTGAGAAAACCAAGGCTCATATGGAAAAACAGGCTGATAAAATGGAAATCACGAAAGGTAAAATAAGAATGGTTTCATTTTTACGCAAGCTTGAAAAACAAAGGTAAACTATGCTTGGGATTGGTTTCATTTTTACACTAGCTTGAAACAAAGGTAAACTATGCTTGAAACTGGTTTCATTGTCACACCAGCTTGAAACGAAAACAAACTATGCTTGAAAAAATAGGGAAAAATAGGCATGCCCCCAACATGGTGACTCAATTCGAGGTACATTCCCCCCAAGATTCATTCCATATGAAAGTCAGATGGAGTGAAGGTTCAAATTACGAGATCAAGAGAAAGTATCGACTGGGATTTTACGAGATCATATCAAAAATTCGAATTGAACAGGAACATGTTTCATTGTTTTAACGAGGTTGACACATTAGAATAAATACCCTCGTGAGCTAATTCATTTTTTAACGAGGTTGACATAGAAGACGAACTATCCTCGGATGAGCTTGTTTCATTTTTTAAGGAGATTGACACAAGAAAACAAACTGCTCTTAAGATATTGTTTCATTTTTTAAGGAGCTTGACACAATAAAGCGAACTGTGCTCCAAAGAGATTGTTTCATTTTTAAGGAGCTTGAAACAATAAAACAAATTGTGCTCCAATGAAAACTCATCCTGTCAAATAAGAAGTCATGGCTTCCAAGAGGTTCTCATCTGATGGGAGAACAACATCTCGGAAATCAGGACCTAATGCCCCCAGCACACGATGAAAAATGACACTATCACTGAATGCGGGCACGGGTCAGGAAGCCACATAATTAACCTGTGGCGGGGAAGATACAACTAGCGGATAAAGACCCAGATGGGACGATGGTGGAACAAATGTCACGTCAGGACCAAAGAATGAAAACTGATCAATGGTCACAATCTGACCTTTGTGTGGAAAACAGATCACACGAAAGAGGGAAGAGACAAGTGCATCTATGAAATAAGCATAATCACGCCCCAGGATTAAATTGAAATCTAAGGGGCCTAGAAAAACTATCACGTCTATATAGACGGTTTTCCCTTCCAAGGAAACTTCAGAAGGATCCCTAACGGTTGGCTGGTTCTTCTATTAAATGCCAACAGATTCTGCGTAACAGGCACAAGCGGTGGAGAACCAAAAGCTTTCCAAGTATTTGAAGACAAAATACTAACATATGCTCCTTCATATATAATGGTGCTGGGTACGACCATATCAAATACTTGTACCGTGATATCAAAAGGCACATAAGAAGGAAGGCGGTATCTTGTGAATCGAATCCAATCGAAGGAAGCAACCAAACTACTTGGAGGGGGATGAGATCCACTCTCGATGGAAAAGACCTGATGAACCGTAGGCGGGATCAGGTCGACCGATTCCTCAACCAATGGTTGGTTGGGAATGGATTCGTGAATTTGAATTTCCGGGGGAACATAATCGACCAAGGATGACTCTTGACCGATCGGTCGATCAACTAGCGGAGGACTCAAAGAAAGCTTCTGGTAACCAACTGAAAGGCAGGGTGCAGAAACATTATGGTTTTCCAACACTTTCATGGCTTCATCCATGTATGGACAAAGGTGAATGGGATGATGCGCTTCACACACATTATAGGGATTCATTATCTTACCCTGTTTCTTATGAGTCTTATCAAGGCTAGCTGAAGACGTGCCACAAATATGAATTCCAGAATCCAAACGCAACGATGGACAGCCGTTGGACCATACTTCAAGTACCTTGGGAATGCCAGGGTAGTCTCAAAGAAGATGGTAGACTTTGCACAACATGTAAGGGAATTTGACTTTTCCTGGAAGGTTGGATGGGTTATCAATGGAAGGTTTCTTAGGAGAAACAACTGCACCATTAGCCTCTTGCTTATATGAATTCTTCTTCTTCTTCTTATTCTTAGCCACCTGATTATTAGAATCCATACTTTCACCAGGTGATGTAGAGGAAGAGGATGAAGGAATAGGAAAAGAAGGGGACAGGTCCACCTTAGAATCAACATGATTTCGTTCAGGTGGAGGAGATTCTTGTACAGAGGGTGGAATACTCGAGACCATAGAGGTCGAGAATAACCAAACATGCAACCCAATAGTTAACCCAGGCAGGGACAATGTTTCCATATAAGGAGCACCAACATTCCTGAAGGCAGGAAAAGGACCAGGATTCCCTTCGGAGGGGATTCCTTGGTTGGTAAACTCCGGAAACATTGCCATTGGAAACAACCCTAAAAAAATACTAAGGAAGATAACTTTAACCAGGAATATTTCGTGGGAAGTTAATATTTAAGACACTGAAACAAAACTCTGCCATTTCATATTTTAAGAGTCAAGAACATGCAAAAGGTGACTCTATCACTTTCAGATTGAACGAGCGTGAAAGGAAAAGCGCTCGATGATATTTTCACTTTTAGAGAGTCACGAAAAGACCAAAATGACTACTCGGGTAATCTAAGCAAGAGGGCGTTGTTGAGCTGCATATTTGTCCAAATTTTTACGATTTTTATCAACTAAATACATACTTGTACCTGGTGTTTTTAATTGTTATTAATCCATTATGTTGTTAATTAGAGGAATTTAGATACAATAGCTATTATTCTTGTTATTAGTTAATTTAATGAGTGTTTTTAATAAATTGCTTCTTGGTTGCAGGAAGGTTCGGTGCAGGAATGCAGTTGAGTACAAATGCACCGAATGCATAAAAGCAGCTGCTGGGTAGTTGAATTGTTGTAGGTGAAAATATCCAATTTGCGACCAAATGGAGCAGAATCTCTAAATTTCAAGACGTGGGTTGTGTTTAGAGCACCATGTTTCCTATAACCCAGAAACCATTTGGCGAAATTCAGCTTCATGAAAGAGTTATCGTCATGGGAGACATGAATATTTGAATGGTGGATGGGACTTCACAACATGCTCCACTTATAGATTTTATTCGTACTAGATGGCCTAGAGTTGTATGTTACAACGGCCATTGCAAGAGAAATGGCAGGTGGAACAACACCTTGAATTCAGCAAGATCTGCAAAAGCTAGAGCTATATTGCCTTTGTTGGAGAATTTAGTTATGAGTGTTGAATCAGTGGGAGAAAAGTACTAGATTCTTCAGTGGACCACCAATCTCAAAATACAATGGACCAGTGCCTTAAATTCATCTCCTACCTTAAGTCTTGGGGGGCCCAAGTTCTTTCGTATTGATAATTTATGGTTTGAACTTGGAATGGCCCTTTTCCTTTATGGTGCACTCTTGCGTGAGTGTGGTTTGGAAATGTTGAATTCAATTTTTTTTTGAATCTGCTACCCTTTTTGGAAAGGTTGTAGGAGTTTATCAGTACCTGTCCCAAGATGTACTGCCCCCCCTGGAACCTAAAGCTTCCACCATGCACTCCATATCAAAGCCAAACCTTCCAGACATGTCCAAGAAAAAGATGAGTCAGATGATGATATGCGTTCTTGTTTATCTGAACAAGTCAATTGAGATGACTCCTTGGGAAATATTCTAGCTTCACAGTGTATATCAAGCCACTTATCAATTCCTAGAGAAGACCATGCCTCCATGAATGAACACATGGGGTTTTCTTTTGAAGCTAGTGAAGAAAAAGGAAACTCAAGCACGAGAGGTAAATCTCTGATTGAAATTGGACATGAGTTATAATCAATTAAAGAAGCTTTCAATAGAAATCATGGTCATAGACAGCTTAACAGACACAACCAAAGTGTGTTCCTTTCTAGTGCGACATCCAGCATAGATGATGGCCATGTGCTAACTACTGGAGGTGCTAATACTCGTGAGGGGATAAAAGCATTGAGTGTTAGTTCTCATGATAAGAAATGATGTTTCCAAAAAGTTAACACCAACATCATCAGCTATTGGACCTCGATATAGAGAAACTGAATCTCCAACTAGATTACTTGAAAGATCAAGATTGGGTAGTCTAACTTTATGGAGGCGCCGACCCAAGGACCGAAATACTGTGCTTAGGATTATTTCTTCTTCAGTATCAGACACAAGGAGTGAAGGACCCAAGACATACGATCAGATGAATGAAGTAGATTCAACTGCATCTGACGCTGTTGGATTCATCGAGTAATACAACTAAGGTGAGCATCTCATGGATCGATTTGTGGAGGCTCTCTACTATTACAGTGCCATTTTGGAACGCATATTTTAGCAACAGAAGAATCCCACAAAAAGGGGAACGAATTCCTGAATTTGACATTCTGTCAAAACCAATTCTCATTGCGGAAATTTGTTAAACTAATAATTTCTATATTTTTTCTGGTTGAAGCCCAAGTTTGTAATTAAAAATGTATATATAACAATTGCCGGAAGGAGAAATGTAGTAGCTGTAGAGGGGAAGAAGTCGATAGATGAAGATATAGAGTAGCTACAGAAGGAGGAGGATTAGATAGATGGAGTGATGATTAGCACTGAGCGCATATATAGGTAGTAGCTGTGCATTAGAATAGGAGAGTCTGTGCGCATAATATAGAGGGAGTTGTGCATTAGATAGATGGAGATCAAAGAGCGCTATGCACATCAGATAGGAGGGAGTCATCCATTAGAATGAAGGAGACGACATGAGATCAAAGGAGAAATAAAATCAATTTCTCAGATGTAAAAGTCGACTTTCTCAGACTTAGAATTAAATTAATCTCTTCTGATTTGCAGATCCAACATCGAATTGCCCAGCACAATAATTGTAATGCAGCAACAAATAATGTATTTATTGATATTAGATGTTCTGATTTAATTTATTTTGGCTTCTGCATTTGTTTTGTTTTCATATAATCATTGTAATTTTCTTTTTAAACTTTGAGTTAATTTAGGACTTGCTCCAGGGAGTGGCAAGGATCCACCACAACTTGGAGCCAAGTCGTCATTCTTCATAGCTTTAGGATTTGTTTAAATTGTAGAATTATCTTTCGTTTTAAATTGTTTTTTAAATAGTATTTAATATTTCTTAATTCTACTTAGATCATTATTTTGCTTTTCAATTTTTGAGTTTGATTCAGGAGTTAGAATAGATTTTAATACTTCGAGTTTAGTCATGGTTTGCATTACTTAATTTGTTTGAATATTTGCAGATTTAATGTTCATTTAATTTGTTCATTTGATTTAATGTTAATAATTAGATTTATTTTTAATTAGAATTATTTTTGTTTTTTGTATAAATCATTTCTTCATAAGAGCTTTTGATTGCTGATTTGATTGTGTAGGTAGCACTGATTTAGTTTTCATTAATGATTTATCTAACCGTGATTTAGTTTTAGTTAGTGAGTGACATTATTTTAGTTAGTGAGTGACATGATTTTGATGATTTTAAGAGTAAGCTTGTTTTTATTTCATTTGAATTGAAGGTTATTATAGATTGTGTTCAATAGAATCTTTTTAAGTATTATTTTACATAAAGTAAAGTAGTTGTCCTTTAAATTGTTTCTTTTGTTATTTTAGAATCTTGAATTTGTTTTAACAAGTAGTTTTAGCTAGTTTAAGGTGTGAATTTATAATGTGTGGTCTTTTGATTATTTCAAGATTAATTTCAAGTGTTAGTTCTTAAGAGGAATAATTAGATTAAGGTTTTTAAGTTATCAGAGGAGATTTTTAATGCGAGTGCTAGAATGATTGAGGATTGTCTTGAATTTCATTATAGTTTAATTTCATTGGCACTGAGAGAAACTGGTTTAGTAGGTTTTCTTTTCACGATTGCTTGTTTGCGAGCCAATGTGTGTTTCATTCTAGTGTTTAGTTTATCATTACAAAGGAACATATTTATACTCTGACCATTACTCTGAGCCAATACGCAATACAAATCGTGTTTATGACTCTCGAATTGATAATTAATATTGAGAGGTTTAATCTGACAATTAAGTCGACCAGAATTTTGGCACTGTTGCCGAGGAGTTGTTTTTTGGCTTAGGTAAAAATTTTCTCACAGAGTTGCAAGGATATTACAGGTGTCAGAGGGCGGAGAGAGTATAGTAAGACGTGAGTGAAGAGCCACACATCCACTATTGTGGGGTTGCTCCAAAGTTTGGCCATCTTGCTTATCTCTTGAACTTTTATTTCCTTATCTTGCTTATGTGTAGAAGTAGAAGCAGGCTTTATACTTTTAATTTCTGAATTTTTTTGCTTTCAGTAGATTAAATATTGCTTTGATTCAACATTTTCCTTTCATGCAAGCGTGGTGAGCTTTATTTCAGTCAAAAATCTTTTAAAATCCATTTATCTTCAGAATCCAATCTTCAACGATATATTATTTTTGGGGTATTGTAAGAACCCTTGTGTACTAATCCATGTGATGAAATAATGTACCAATTTGCTCGTTGAAGACCAGAAGATGGTATTTTGAGGAATCATGCAATGAGGAGATTTTATGCTGCTATAGAGACGAACAACTCATTCGATGAAGAATTCACAAGTGATGAATTTAATATCTTGCTTGAACATAAATTTAAATCTTTGATTTCGAAATTGGATAATTTGCAGGAACAAGAGAAGAACAAAGAACCACTGCTTATCCTTTGCGCCAACTTTCGAAAGAAACATTGCCTTGGAAAGTGTCCACTTAGCGGTCTGGAAGTATGCAAAATTTGTGAGGACGATCATGCAACCGAACATTGCCCATCACTGCCACGATTATGAAGGTACTCATGGAATCAAGTAAGGAATCGAATCAACCGCCAGGTATAACTCAAAACCTAACACCATTTGATACTTGGAATAATGGTTATTTTCTTGAGCAGGTTCCTCAACATGTTTATAATCCTGGAATTTCATGGAAAAATTCTAAGCCTCCTCCAATTGAATATCCAACTTCATGTCTGCAGTGGCCCTCATCCTTGAGCCAGATATCTCCATGGCCTCAAGAATCATTTGGATCTTTCTCTCTAGGGAAATATCCCATCCAAATTCAATCGTATGAGCACCAACAACCGTAATTTCTTTCCAACACACCATTAAGTTATCTTCCTCCATGGTCCCAATCGTATATGCAACCTTACCTTAACCCTCATCCATACCCTAACCCTAATCCTTACCTTAGTCCATACCCTAACCCTAGTCCATACCTTAACCCATACCCTAGTCGTAATCCAAACCCTAATCCACACCCTAGACCTAACCCTAATTCTAATTTAAAACCTAGACCTAACCCTAGTCCTATACCTAATCCCAAACCTTAGTCCAATCATTAACCAAAACCCTAGGCCAAACCGCACCCTAAACCCTAATCTGAACCATCTAGTTGCACAGTAGTTTGAACCACCTATTCTTTCCATGGATTCCCATGTTGAACAGAATGCTACATCATCCATGTTTGAAAAAGGAGTGAATTTGGAAACTTCCCCCATTACTACAGAGCATTCACCCCGGGAAGATATAATTCAAAGAACACCAGATGAGAAATATTTCATTGGAACTTGTTCTGAAAATGTTGTTGAAACTCAAAACCCTAGAATCTCTCTCAACCATTCTTGTCAATTTTAAAAGTAGATATTTGAGCATGAACTTGAGGGATTTATCTTTTGTCTTTCACCAGATTATTTGTGCCTCCAGGAGAGTGACTATCAAACCGCGGAAGATTTGCATCAGTTGGAAAATCATAAATATGTGGATTCCATTGAATCCTAGTTTCAAGCAGTCATTAAGCCATCTTATTTCCTCAACATTCGGAAACTCTTGGTACCATATCAGTTAAAGAAATTGGTTTCTCATGTTTTCGTATGTCTTGAAGTCTATTCATTAAAACTAAGCGTGAGTATAATCAACATTTTTTCATGCACATGGCTTCATTGGAAGTACTCCTATACTTAAACGGGAGTCTTTAGCCTCTTAGGGTAAAATAGGGTAGGAGAATAAATGAATAAAGTAGTTACAATGTTATTAGGGTTTTGAATTCTAAATAATGCGTGTTAAAACTACTATTGATCCACATTAATTTTTAACAGACACATTTGTGACAAATCTTGTTGAGTACAATTCACTCTAATACCTCATGATTTTGCAAAAGTAACCATGATTAATCGCTCTAATAAGTTGTCATCTCAAATATATATTTTCAGTTTCCCTTATAAGGTATTATTGGAAAACCCCTATGGTGGACCACTCTTGCAAAGATCATAATGAGCTATTTGGGAGAACACTAGCATTCTTAACTCAAATAATCTTTCAGTCATTGTCTGGGATATATTTAACAAGTCTTTAGGGTAGAGGAATTAGCTAGCAATGATTAGTCATTAAAAACTTTTCACGCCATCCTTTACTCTTAAGGAGTAGATCTGTCTCCCCACTTATTAAGTAACCTTAAGGTTAATCAGAATCAGAGCTTACAAAGATTTAGGGAAGGATAGGAGGTCTCGTAATGAGCTAACCTACCATGATCATGAGACCTATCATGCATGACATTACTGCTACTGGTCACCAAGCTAGAGTAATGGCTTTCAGCCAAAAAGCTGGAAGACAGGAGGTCTCATCACGAGCCGATCTATTCATCCATGTTACTTCTTGTGAGTGGCACTTCCATCAGTTAGTTACCAAGCCAAGACAATGGCCTTCATCTAAAAAGTCAAATAAACAAACTCTGAATCTGTATCTAGTAAGTGGGATACTGACATTTCGCTAGGTTAAAAGACATCCCTGTCGAGGTTATGGACACCTGCGGGAAGCAGGGCCATGTTTGTGGTATAAAAGTTAACTACATACTATGATTTGCTTGGCTATCCTTCTCTTTCCCTAAGATTCATCATTTTGGACAATGTTTTTAAGACAATTTGATCATGATGCTTTGAGTTCTATCTTTAAAAGTCAAGAATATTTGAATGATGTGGTACCCTTAGTGAAGGTAATCCTTTGTACTAGATTAAGAGGAAATTTATTTTTGAATATGAATGACAATGTAAAGAGGTTTCTAATTGGTATCAAAACTCACTTTAATTTTCATGGTATTCAGAATGATGAAATGCTCAATGATGACTACTCACAAGGTATTGGTTGCCGACAATGTGTATCTATTATAGTTTCCTCCACATATGTGCTGAATGGCCTAGGTACAAGATCATTATAGTAGGTGCATGAAACTTGTGGTAGTATTTGTAAAATTGCACCTCTTCAGTAAAACTTGATTTTATCATAAGTCTTTGGGAAAAAACAAAATTTGGGACAAGGTAACAGGTATGTGCAAACACTATTTTCTCCATCACGTCTACTTTTGATACCTGATCTTGTTTTATCATTTCACATGGTTTAGCTAGTAATGTATTAGTAATGTTGCAGGAAAGTGAATGCATTACAATATCAAGCATCTTCATCTTTACTTACTAGAATCTTTGCTGACATTTTCCCTACCTTATTTCACCGCTTTAAAAGGTTTTTCTTGCACGAGGACGTGCAAGAAGTTCAACGTGGGGGGATGTTGAGCTGCATACTTGTCCAAATTTTTATGATTTTTATCAACTAAATACATACTTGTACCTGGTGTTTTTAATCGTTATTAATCCATTATGTTGTTAATTAGAGGAATTTAGATACAATAGCTATTATTCTTGTTATTAGTTAATTTAATGAGTGTTTTAATAAATTGCTTCTTGGTTACAGGAAGGCTCGGTGCAGGAATGCAGTTGAGTACAAATGCACCGAATGCATAAAAGCAGCTGCTGGGTAGTTGAATTGTTGTAGGTGAAAATATCCAATTTGCGACCAAATGGAGTAGAATCTCTAAAGTTCGAGACGTGGGTTGTGTTCAGAGCACCATGTTTCCTATAACCTAGAAACCATTTGGCGAAATTTGGCTTCATGAAAGAGTTATCGTCAGGGGAGACATGAATATTTGAATGGTGGATGAGACTTCACAACATGCTCCACTTATAGATTGTATTCGTACCAGATGGCCTAGAGTTTTATGTTACAACAACCATTGCAAGAGAAATGGCAGGTGGAACAACACCTCGAATTCAGCAAGATCTACAAAAGCTTGAGATATATTGCCTTTGTTGGAGAATTTGGTTATGAGTGTTGAATCAGTGGGAGACAAGTACCAGATTCTTCAGTGGACCACCAATCTCAAAATACAATGGACCAATGCCTTAAATTCATCTCCTACCTTCAGTCTTGGGGGGCCCATGTTATTTTGTATTGATAATTTATGGTTTGAACTTGGGATGGCCCTTTTACTTTATGGTGCACTCTTGCATGAGCATGGTTTGGAAATGTTGAATTCAGATTTTGTTGAATCTACTGCCCTTTTTGGAAAGGCTGCAAGAGTTTATCAATACCTGTCCCAAGATGTATTTCCCCCCCTGGAACCTAAAGCTTCCACCATGCACTCCATATCAAAGCCAAACCTTCCAGACATGTCCAAGAAAAAAATGAGTCAGATAATGATATGCGTTCTTTTTTATCTGAACAAGTCAATCGAGATGACTCCTTGGGCAATATTCTAGCTTCACAGTGTATATCAAGCCACTTATCAATTCCTAGAGAAGACCATGCCTCTATGAATGAACGCATGGGGTTTTCTTCTGAAGCCAGTGAAGAACAAGGAAACTCAAGCACGAGAAGTGAACCTATGATTGAAATTGTACATGAGTTACAGTCAATTAAAGAAGCTTTCAATAGAAATCATGGTCATAAACAACTTAAAGGGCACAACCGAAGTGCGTTCCTTTCTAGTGTGACATCTAGCATAGATGATGGCCATGTGCTAACTACTGGAGGTGCTAATACTCACAAGGGGCTAAAGGCGTTGAGTGTTAGTTCTAATTATAAGCAGTGATGTTTCCAAAAATTTAACACCAACATCATCAGCTACTGGACCTCGATATAGAGAAATAGAATCTCCAACTAGATTACCTGAAAGATCAAGATTGGGTAGTTTGAATTTATGGAGGCGCCGACACGAGGACCGGAATACTGTGCTTAGGATTATTTTTCTTCAGTATCAGACACAAGGAGTGAAGGACCCAAGACATAGGATTAGATGAACGAAGCAGATTCAACTGCATCTGATGCTATTGGATTCATCAAGTAATACCGCTAAGGTGAGCATCTCATGGATCGATTTGTGGAGGCTCTCTACTATTACAGTGCCATTTTGGAACGCATCTTTCAGCAACAGAAGAATCCCACAAAAAGGGGAACGAATTCCTGCATTTGACATTCTGTCAAAACAAATTCTCATTTCGGAAATTTGTTAAAATAATAGTTTCTATATTTTTTTGGTTGAAGCCCAAGTTTGTAATTAAAAATGTATATATAACAATTTCTAGAAGGAGAAATGTAGTAGTTGTAAAGGGGAAGAAGTCGATAGATGAAGATATAGAGTGGCTGCAGAAGGAGGAGGATTAGATAGATGGAGTGATGATTAGCACTGAGCGCAGATATAGGTAGTAGCTGTGCATTAAAATGGGAGAGGCTGTGTGCATAAGACAAAGGGAGTTGTTTATTTGATAGATGGAGATCAAAAAGCGATGTGCACATCAGATAGGAGGGAGTCATCCATTAGAATGAAGGAGACGGCATGAGATCAAAGGAGCAATCAAATCGATTTCTCAGATGTAAAAGTCGACTTTCTCAGACTTAGAATTAAATTAATCTCTTCTGATTTGCAGATCCGACATCGAATTGCCCAACACAATAATTGTAATGCAGCAATAGATAATGTATTATTGATATTAGATGTTCTGATTTAATTTATTTTGGCTTCTTCATTTGTTTTGTTTTCATATAAGCATTGTAATTTTCTTTTTAAACTTTGAGTTAATTTAGGACTTGCTCTAGGGAGTGGTAAGGATCCACCGCAACCTAGAGTCGAGTCCTCATTCTTCATAGCTTTAGGATTTGTTTAAATTGTAGAATTATCTTTCGTTTTAAATTGTTTTTTAAATAGTATTTAATATTTCTTAATTATACTTAGATCATTGTTTTGTTTTTCAATTTTTGAGTTTGATTCAGGAGTTAGAATAGATTTTAATACTTCGAGTTTAGTCATGGTTTCCTGCCTTAATTTGTTTGAATACTTGTAGATTTAATGTTCATTTAATTTGTTCATTTGATTTAATGTTAATAATTAGATTTATTTTTAATTAGAATTATTTTTGTTTTTTGTATAAATCATTTCTTCATAAGAGCTTTTGATTGTTGATTTGATTATGTAGGTAGCACTAATTTAGTTTTCATTAATGATTTATCTAAGCGTGATTTAGTTTTAGTTAGTGAGTGACATGATTTTGATTATTTTCAGAGTAAGCTTGTTTTTATTTCATTTGAATTGAAGGTTATTATAGATTGTGTTCAATAGAATATTTTTAAGTATTTTTTTACATAAAGTAAAGTAGTTGTCCTTTAACAATAGTTAGGATTGTTTCTTTTGTTATTTTAGAATCTTGAATTTGTTTTAACAAGTAGTTTTAGCTAGTTTAAGGTGTGAATTTATAATGTGTGGTCTTTTGCTTATTTCAAGATTAATTTCAAGTGTTAGTTCTTAAGAGGAATAATTAGATTGAGGTTTTTAAGTTATCATAGGAGATTTTTAATGCGAGTGTGAGAATGATTGAGGATTGTCTTGAATTTCATTATAGTTTAATTGTATTTGCACTGAGCGAAACTGGTTTAGTAGGTTTCCTTTTCACGATTTCTTGTTTGTGAGCCAATGTGTGTTTCATTCCAGTGTTTAGTTTATCATTACAAAGGAACATATTTATACTCTGACCATTAATATGAGCCAATACGCAGTACAACTCGCGTTTACGACTCTCGGATTGATAATTAGTATTGAGAAGTTTAATCTGACAATTAATTCGACCAACAGGCATACCAAGCTCCCATGAATTGCAATATACACCTTGGTGATAAAATGAAAGAGAAATGACTAAGGACTTAACGTACGTGTAGCAAGTCTCCCCGAATGCTGTGTTCGGTGTATCATGGTTACAAGGCGACAAACTCGGCTTCCTATGGATAAAAGGATTGCAACCTAGAAGAGTTTCCATTTATATACACGACGGTACGGGGAGCACAGGTCCATACTAGCACTGTCTAAAGCCAAAAGGCGAATGACATCTACTAGGTTTTAAGACGCCGGAACACGTTGTTAGAGTCGGTCCTTACAGCCCTCTGTCAGAGATCATTTCGCTTTTTGCATATCATTTTTAGGTGTCTCGCTCGTTCCACTTCGTTGCATTTCACTAGGGGCATGCCATTGACTGACGAGGGGGTCTGGTTCTCTTGTGTTTCCTCATGCTTGTACCTGCAGAGCTAATTAAGATTCCTCAAAAATCACTGAAGTTCAGGTCACTTCATTCATGGTCATAAATGATTATTTTTGTCAAAAAGAGTCTTTAGTCCTAGATTCTAGGGTTTTTATTCTTTTGCTACATGTAATAAAAGCCCACAGGCCTTGAGGTTGGTTTCAAAAGGTTCCTATTTCATGTTTTTATTCTAAAAAAAAATTGAAGACATTTCTAGTCCAAAACTCTGTTTTGGAACTAGAAATTGTCAAATTTCATTTTTGTAATAATTGTGTATTTGTTCCATCATAAGAAGTTCAAAAGAAGCCTCTGATATTTTCCAAAGCCAAAATGCCAAATCCCTGCAAGAATCAAGAAATTTCATCAGTCCAAGACTCAGAAAAAGCAATGAAGAGCCAAAAGACAGCATGGTATTAAGTGATAAAGTGCCAAATTCCCAAACATTACAAAGTGGGTTATGGAGCAAATTAAAATCAAATTTGATTTTTATGAGATATTTTTCTACACATATAAGCCATGGAAGACAACTCATTTGCACAAATTCCCAAGGCAGAGTTCGAATTGGTGAGTTGAGGGGCGAAATATTTTTTTTCAAAGCCTAGACCGGAGGTGGAAGTGTGCACTACGCACAGAGGAGGCGCGCTACGCACACCAGGTGCGCGACGCACTGGGCTTCTCAGGCCCGTGCAAATTAGCAAGCGCGCTACGCACATGCTGCACGCAGCGCACTGGGTAAGCGCGCTACGCATATAATCTTAGAGCCAAAAAAATTTCGCTCCTTCATCCAAATTCATGCCAAATTGCCTCCAACTGCTTGCAAGTAGGTTTTTCATGATTGCTCAGTGAATTTTGGATATGATTATGGTGTTTTGAAAGTGGAGAAACAAGTGTTTGATGAGGAGAAATATGTAAACCCTATGTTTATTTACAAATTCACTTCTTAGGGTTTTGAAACAATTGATAGTGACTGTGTGGGTGTTTCCAAACTTATGTTGTTGATATATATGCCGGTGTCATCTATTGTCAGTAGTGTCTCTGCTTCCACGCCCTCTCTTTGCCATTACATCACTACTGACATTATGATTTCCATCATCATTTTAGCACTGCTCATCATTCATGTTATGACATAGTCCTATTTTCAATTGTCCACGTCCTCCATTGACATTGTTAAACACTTCCAGGGCTATTGTCATTTTGTTCCTAACAGTTGTTTTCCCCACATTATACTTTCTTCTACTCACTTGTCAAATCCTCTTATGATCAAGACAGTAACTGTTTTTCATGCAAAATCATTTGACAGAGCCATTACCACTATGGTTTTCCTATGATACTTTGATACATATGTGACATATTTGGGTTTTGAGCATACACTGAACTTTTGTCTTCACTACACCTATATCAGCATATATATTGTAGATATCTTGTTTTGAAAGCCATGTCAGAGACGGATTCAGTTTATGAGCAGGAGTATGACAGTGATTCCACGGTAGAGATTAATGTGCCACAGAGGTCTCACAAAAGTGGCAAAAGTGGTAAGCATCTCAGGGAGGAGCCTACTTCTTTGGCTCAATTGCAGGCTTGTCCGCTTGCAATGGATTGTTTTCAGCATTAGTCATGTTTCCACTACTGTGAGATGATTTCACAAACCCAACATCATCATGAGCTAGCTCGTCTATTTGTTCTACATTTACATGATGGCCGTGTAAACTTTGCCGGAGTAGATTTCATTTTGTCACCAGAGACTATTGCTCAGGCCACCAGGATACCAAATATAGGAGAGGAATGGAACAAACGACAGCAGTTAGAGAAATCCTACTATGAGCCATACATCAAACCTAGGTTTATGAGGCAGCTGAGCAGGGTATTTCCATTCAGATTCCTGAAGGATGAGTTTGCACCATTGATGAAACTCATCATTCGATATTTCAGTTGCGAGGGCAGATTCTCGCGTCTCTATGCGTACCATGTCCGTTTGCTGATGCATTTCACGAGGGTACGTATGATGAGCATTCCATACTTCATGTATTGCAACAGAGAGAGTGAAATTTTTTTTTACAAGGAAGACCCCAACACAACAAAGACAGAAGTATATCATTACGTTGGGATTTAAAAACTGGCGGCACATCGCCTGACACAAATAGTAGCATTACTTGGGAGTGATTTCATCTCCGTGCTTTTTCTGCTGCTGTCACAACTTCCCCTCCCGAGGTAGTTCTGGGTGATGAGGGAGAGCCCTTCACATCAGCCAGACATTCTTGAGATCGAGTATACTGCTCTGCATTGTATGAATATACCGGGCCGAGGCTTGCTGGTGGCCTTATTTGCAGCTACACGACGAGTACTATCTCCACCCGCGGTGCAAGGGGTCTCGTTGACTTCATCAGCAGCGCGAGTATTATCTACACCAAGTGTGGAAGGGGTCTCGCCTTCTTCTTCAGCACATGTATAGATCCAGGACAGAGGCAAGAGGCCTATGCACGATGAGGGCCCATCAAGCGGTCGAGATACTGATTTCACATTCATCGATGTTAATGCGAGCTCTCCTAGCTCGAAACTGAAAGAGATCATCCAGGAGAAAAAGGACGAGAATGACACGCTGAAAGATAAATTGTAGAGGGCTCAGTGGGTGATAAAATACCTGGAGCAGCGTAACAAACAGCTAGAGGATGAGCACACACTTTTAGAGCTGCGGCGAATTCGTGAGGATTGACAATTGGCCCGGAAGAGACCTGGTGATATGACACCGGCTGATCGAGATTCTTGCCTCACGCATGTTAACATTCACCTGGAGAAGTTGTTGGCAAAGGACAATAGAGACAAAGACATGCTTCGTCACATGAAAGGTCATTATTGGGCCCGCATGCACGTCTGCAAAGAAAAAATGAAAATTCTGAAGAGGAGGTTGAGCAGGCATCAAACGGCGGAAGAGGCCTGATCCACTCCGGATTTTGGCCGAGGCTTTGTTGGCTAGGCATGATACATGATGGAGGGTCTTCGCTCTGAATTTGAGCAAATTTGAAGAATTTTTTTTCATTTTGGAAAATTTTGGTCTCAAAACAGGTTTTTCAGCCCAACGCGTAGCGCGTCGACGCGCTCGCTTATGATTGGGACACTTGATGGAGGAAATATTTATATTTTTGGGTTTTTCATGGTATTTTATGAATGCTCCAGTAGGACCAAAGCATTTCACCAAGTTCTGGATGATCAAAGAGGCCGAAGCACCATGAAAATCACCGTTCTGCCACCTTTTTTAGCAGTAGGAAGTACTTGTGGGAGAATGAAGTTTTAGAGGGGAAAATGAGCTTCAAATTGGTAAATTCCACTTGGGATAGATAGCAGACATCCAGGGCTTTCCAACAAGCTATCATGATCTTGATTTTGATGCCGGGAAGTGCCCCAAAAGTAGGCTTAAAGGCGCGCTACGCATAGAGCTCAGGCGCGCTACGCATAGAGATTTTTGGTCCATTTTTCATCTTCCAGCTCAGGATTTCGGCCAGTTGGACCAGTGTTTCTTGTGGGTGTAATTTTTGAGTTATCTTAATGTAATTTTATGGTTGGCATGTAACTTGGACTCACTTTTACCTATTCTAGATGATTCACTCCTAAAAAAGTAAAAATCGAGTGAAAGAATCAGTTTCCTTCCTTTTAGAGGCAAGTTGTTTGGCTGCCTATATTCTAGCTCCTTGTTTAGAATTAGTTGGAACTGCCCCGTATTGAGGAATTCGACCCCTAGAGGTGTGGGAAGGGGTTAGGAGGTCTATATGATGTAATTTTTGAGACATTCTACAGGTTGGACTCTTGGGAAACTTTTGGCACACTATTGTACATATTTTTCATATTTTGGCTAAGGAAAGATCAAAAGTTTTGCAGCACCTGTTGGGATTCTTGTGGCTTTCAGTTCTTGATGGTGTTTTCTCTCAGTTTATTGTAAGTTATTTCATGTTTAATGTATTCCATTCTCTCTGGCTTTCCGGTGTCCAATGAATGAGTAAATGAGGTTGAATCCATCGTTTCCCAAACACTGCCTTTAAACTTGTTTTCTTCTAGTCGGACATGTTTTCACTTGTTTGGAGAGGATCCATGCCTAACCTTCCTTGCTCCTTCGGGCCCTAATCATTCTCGATCCATCCATACACCCGCATCAAAAGCATCGAAGACTACCCTACCTCGCCCAACTTAATTCTCTAAAGATCCCACCTTATCCTTAATTCTCCAAAATTGTTTTTCCCATTTTTTCAACAAAAACCCAAAAAATCAAAATCAAACTTTCCTATCTCTTTACTAGCCTAAAATCAGTACCAATTATAAGTCATCTCGCACCCTATTGCTCAATTTATCGAGATAGACCCGGAGATAGCCCTCTCCTGTCCTCGTAGGGCTAGCTACGAGGCTGAGCGTGGTTTGATGTAGCCTTGAATTTTACCTTATTTCAGCCTAAGGTATATTTGAGCGCTAACACACGTCTCTAGCCTAGAACACTAGAAATGTTGCGTTAGGTTTCAATGTTGCCTTAGGTTCATTGAGTAAATTTTAAAGTTGATCTTGGATTATGTTTCAATTTTAAGGCCCTATCGAATTTGGAGCTCAAATTCCTAAATCCAAACTATATGCAAATGAACATCACTTTCAACTCGATGAATGCTAGTTATGAGAAGGATAGAAATCTTTCAAACAATAACAAACAAGGAAAGTATGCAAAGAAAACCTCTAATGCCTCTAATTAAATCAATCGAAAATGAAACTCTTTCCTAGATTAACAAATGATAGTTATGCAAAATAATGTTTCAATTTTGATGCAAAGAAAAAGTGCAAAATACATATATATTTTTTAATTTTTCAAATGAAATGAAGAACACAATGCACTAATTCAATGAAAATAAACATGATGTTGAGTATGCGAATGTAGGAATTGGAATTGAATGGCTCAACAAAATGCAAAACAAACACAAGAGAACACTCAAACTAATGCCACAATCTTTCAACCAAAAAGAGAGTTTTCCAAAACGACCCAAAACAAGCAATGTAAGCGATGCCTGGAGCAATAAGGGGAAGGATCAATCGAAAAAACGAAAAGACAATTCAATCAAAACAAATAATCAAAAGGATCAAGAAAAATCAGTGCAATCGAATCAAGAATGAGACTAACAATAAGCGAAGAGACTTTATTTCCAACAGAAGGCTCAGTGCACAAAGACACGTAGAAACCCTAAGGCCTTAAACTACACTGACAGGAAGACGGACAAACGAATGAGAAAAACAAGTCTATAGTAGTCAAAACAGTCTCAAAGGCTTAATACACACAATAAATAACCTAGAGTCAAGCACAATTGATCAAAAAAATCATCAAGGAGGGTAAACCTAAATCTACAGGAGTTGGTGCAACTGTGAGGTTGTATTCAGCTCCAAACAGGGGTTGGCGCAACTGCACCAAAAGCAACCTGCGCTAATCAGTGCGACTGTTCAAATGAAAAACGTGCAAAGCCAGATAACTATAGGAAAAAGGAAAATCCAATGAGCAGAGGTCAATCTTGACACGTTGGAGCTGAACAGAGGATGGCAAGCAAGCTGGCTAACTAGAAAAAGACAAACAAGAAAACCAACGACCAAAAATGACCCAACAAGCTAAGACGACAAACTCACACTAGTCCCCAATGTAGTCGCCAATTTTTTATGCACGTAAATCCTCTCTGCAGACAGAGATGATCCCTCTAGCCCTATTATGGGTATAGAAACAAAGAGACATGCTAGAGTATAGGTTCCTAATTACAGAATGAATGAGGTGACAATAGGTCGACCTACCTGGAATCTAGTGCTATTGTTGCGGCTGTAGTAGTGGTGACCTCTCGCTCCTGCCTTAGCAAGTCACAATTTGTCTGCAGTCATGCTCGGATACCTACACATAACACAGTAAACAAGAGAAGCATACAACATAATAATTCCATTCGTAATCACTAACTAGTCAAAGAGGGCTAATCATATTGCATGAAATCAAACAACATAACACAAAATGGGAACCCAAACAATTTTCACATATATATATTGATAGAAGGAAGAGGTATAACCAATGCTTTGACATCGCAGTCTCTTCCAGTGGTTTTTAGCCGAAGCACGTCTCAGATACTCGTCAAGGGATTCAGATGAGATGAGGGCATGGACTTAAGCTCTCTCAATGAAATTCCTCCTTGTTCTATCTCTTCCAAAATTCAGCTCTAGTAGTTCAATCCTTCATGCTCAGTTATTCAGCTGTTCAGCTAGCTTATGCAAAGAGAGATAGCTTCTTTTTATAGAGGAAAAGGAGGAGGTTGGGATCCCTACAAAGGTGGGAGGGAGGCCTATCCTTTAGGAGGTTCTCATGGGAGGTGGAAACCATAAACTAAAGGAGGGAGTCCATGGTTATTCAGTCCAACCACTCCCAATGACTCATCCTCGAAGTTGTTGAGGTGGAATCTTTGCCTGTATTTTTAAAAAACATTCCATAAACAACTTGACATCGGTGCTTAACTGGGATAGAGTGCCAACTGGCGCGGGCCCAGTGTTAATTTTCCCATTCGGCGCGGGGGTGTAACTGGCTACTTGCGCCAAGGAAAAAACAAGGGTTTTTACAGTTCTGCTCAGGGAATTGTCAACAGAAGGAATATTTCTCTCATGTAAAGGGATGCAATGATGGTCTTTGCAAGGCACGACACTTCTTATTAATCACAGAAATGACCCTCCAATGTGTGAGTTGGGGATTGCAGGGTCAGTGACAAAATGCTGTGTAACACATGCCTTCTTCATCATCATCATTCTCTGTTTTAGTCTCCAACATTACACCTTCTTTCTTTTCTGATTTGTTGTCCTTGTTTTGAGCTTCATCTTCTAAACATATATCATTGTATAGAATGAATGGGTCCATGTTTGAATGTACAAAATAAACGAGATAATTATTGCGCTTATCTTGAATGCTTACCATGTACCTCATGAGAGTTTCCATATACAACTTTATTGGTTTTCCAAACACTGGGATAGTGGCATATGACATGTCCATTTGCAGCAAGCCTTTCAAATTTTCACCCCAAGATCTTGATAACAACATACCATAATTTGGTGGGATGTCAACAACATCCACATCCATAACCAGACTCTTGGTTGGAATTTGTGTGAGAGTGATACATAAATATTTGATTAAACCAAGACACTTTACCTTGCTCGAGTCAAAAGAAAATAAGCCTCTGTATGGTCTATTTATATCCAACCCAAGCTTGTCCATGATTACTTTAGGCATTAATTTGTGTGAAGCACTCGAATATACATGACATTATGCATTATCAAATCATGAATATTGAGGCTGAGATAGAATGGTGGCACATTACCTTCCTGAGGACCTCCTCCTTCAACTTCTAGACGAAAAAGTAATTCTGAGTGATCATCATTTAAATTGACTATGTCTGACACTTAACCCACCTTTAATGCTTTTAAAATTTGACTCTTATATGCATCCTTTTTCATCAACTCAAATAATGTAATATAAATTTTAATATTGGATATCTCATTCTCAAGACTAAAAGATGATTGAGATATTTCTACCTCCTTCACATTTATGTCTTGCTTTTGAGGATTTTCTTTGGGAGTGTTATCATCAATAAAAAATAGGTTGGTCATAGAGGTCATTTTGAGTTAGGTCAAATATGTTGATCAAATAAATTCATGAAAATTTTAAAATTTCATGATTAGTCTATAGTTTTAAAGGGTCCAAGGTGTTTTTGTGTTATGTAATTAAGGTCTTGTCATAAGCCAATTTCAAAAATTCACATAAATTAGGTCATATAAATCATTCTTGAAAATTTTCACCTTTTACTTGAGTCCGCAGCGATTTCTATGTAAAACAAGTGATTTTTGCTATAGACTCACCTTACAAGTCTATAGCGAATTTTCCAAATTTCTAAAAAACTTCGCTACGAACTCCTGTTTTTCTGCCATGGTTAAGGGATCAATGGGTTGTCAGTTTGTATAGGCTGGGGGTCAAATTTCCAGGACATGCCTACCTGTTATGAACCATAATTTAGTGTATCTCGCGCTTGATCATTATCACCACCACATCATTCCATTTTACCTTCAATTTCTCTTTTCTAAATTTAACCTTCATGCATTCAAGCCTAATCACTTACCTTGCCATCCCTGTGAGCTACTTTTGCCACCATTTCCCTGTTTTTTTTTTTTTTTTTCAGTCTAGGTGCTGTCATAGGCGATTTCCTAATTCTGTCAACAAGCAACTTGCTGTCAAAGGTCATCTTTTGCAGGTGTCAAAACTCAAACAAGGCAGTGTTGTTTTGGAGGAGATGGCCATACATAAGAAGACCAACAAGGGAGTTTTAGTGGTAAGGTATGAACCCATGGACCTCAAATTGGTCATGGAAGATCCTAGTTTTGTAGATTCCTTCACCAATGATGGCTGCATGCGTTTCTTCCAGAAGATACAAGGGGATTGTTGTGTTTTTTGACTGTTTAAGCATTCAACTTCAAGAGTAGTTTCTAGGTAAACGAATATGAATTATAGAAAACTAAGAGAGGTTATTTCCAAACATAGATTAAAGAAAATTAACCTCTTTCACTTTTCTCACAGGAGTTACAAATTGTGATATTCGAAGATGTCTTTGGCCTTTATTTTCAGAGTGTGTTTTTTCCCTGTTTTAGACATGTTTTTCAAATGAATATTCCAGAAATCTAGAGATGGTTTCCCAAAAAAAAAGAGAGGTTTTTATTTAGAATGATCTTATTTACAAAAAATCCTCTCGTTTTGTAACATCTATCAAGAATCATGAGATAGAAGCTCATTTATGACCCCTAATTTTCAGAAAAACAAGTCCATTTTTAATGGAAGATGAGCCACCTGCTGCTCCATGAAGAAGGGTAAGATGTATTTTGAGCCATTTTTGCCCTATCATGCTTCATATAATCATCTCACACAACCATGGACATTTTTTGGGAGGTGGAAGTCAAAATTTTGAAATCTGTAGTTTATCAGGCAAGTTCGTAGCATACTCCAGGCTTAAAGCCGAGTTTTCGCTACAAACTTGCTGAAGATTAATTTTTGCTATAAATTCAAATTTTTGTCATAAAGGGATTAATTAAAAGCATGTTTTTAAATGTTTTAAATTAGTGCAAACCCTCAAATGAGCAGAGAAGTCAAACAATTTGTAGGAAAGGTCAAGTGAAAAGTGCTACAAAATTTCACTACTAACTTGCCTAAAGTACTCTGTATTTGCAGCGAAGGATAATTTCAAAGTTTTTCAAGAATTTAATGCAGTTTTGAAGCACATTAACCATATGAATTAGTCAAAGAATATCAATGGAGACTTTAGTTAAGAGAACACTCATCATGGAACATGATTGGGCTGCCAGCTCATCAATTTTGGACACATCATCAACTATGACAGCACATCCCCAAAATCCGAGGAGCAGACCCTTGATGTACATTTGGTTGTTTTATTTTTTAGTTATGGGCATTTCCACCTCAGACAAAGTGGTTTTACTTGATAAGTGTCATCATAAATGGATCATGTAAAATATGTTAGTGAAATAAATATTGTTAGAGACCTAGTAGGTTTTGAATTATAGAAAGCAGTAATATCACTAGATTCCCTCCTTGTAATATGTTTCCTGTTTGGATAAGGTGCCTTTGGGATAATTTGAGGGTCTAGCTAGCTAGAAAACTACATTTAAAGATATATAATTTTATAAATAGGTAGATAGGAGGATTAGATAGGGTGGTTTGATGTCATGCTACAAGCTACTTTTGTAAAAAAAATTATTATTTATTATTTTATTTTTATTTTTATTTTCCAGTCAGTAATATACAGTTGCAGAAGAATTCTACCAGACTTGAGATTCATCATGTGTTCTAATATGTGTTTGTCTTATCTATATATTTGATGTTTATTCAGTTAGCTTTATCTATAATCACTTGGAATTCATGCTTAATCATGCTCCAATTTCCTGTATGCTTATGGTTTATTGGTCAAGTTGTGTTTTGATGGGAATACACACATGCCTCAGCTTCCATGTTAGATTTTTTTCATGTAATTGAGTTTCCTCTGACTCCTTGCCCAATGGTATCTATTTATTCACATCCTTTACCTGCATTAAAAAACATTCAAAAAACACTCAGAGTTAGCCATCTTTGTTTCCAAGCATTGTCTATTGAATATCATACATTACCTTGAGAGAGCCCTCTTAGGTTGGAAAGGTTAAGTTCCAAAAAAAATTGGTTTGAAATAGTTACTCTAAGTTGATTGTTGAAGCAACCCATCAACCTCAATTTAGTGATAACATTTTGGTGCATCTGCCAGGAGCTCGAAGCCAAATTTCCCCTAAAAGTTGTGCTCAATCAAAGAAACTGAACTCTTGAAGGTAGCAGGAGATTAGAAATATTCAAGGCTGTACTTCTACCTTGGCGTATCCATTCTAAAAAAATTCAAAAATTCAAAGTTTCATGGTGACTCCAATGCTTGAAGATCAGTAGCCTGATGAAGTTCCAAGATGAGTTCTACTGCAAGAATAAATCCCAGGTATGCTCTGATGGATCGATCTCACATCTATGGTTTTCCAAATCGTATGCCTCTTGTTGATTGGTCAACCCATGTTCCCATTTTCAAATATGAAAAGAAAGATGATGCTGTTAAACATTTGGTTAAATTCCACATACATGTATGTAGACTGAGGGTTGAGTTTCTTGAAGATTGTCTCATGAATATGTTTATGGTTACCCTAGAAGACAAAGCTAGATTATGGTATGAAGAGTTGAAATCAGGAAGCTTGTGTTCTCTTAAATATTTCCATAGAATATTTTTTGAACATTATGGGAAGTCTCATCCTTTATCATCACTTTTTCAAGATTGTTGCAATCTTTGGAAATGTTTCATTCAATATATTAAAAGAATTAATGATGATGTAGAATGGATGGATTATGAGGATATATTAAAGGAACTTTATGAATTTTCTTCATAGGCTAGATGTTATGACGATCAAGAAATTTTCCAACAAGTAGATGTCTCTTCTTCGCTTGAAGATAAAATAGATCAGCAATTTGACAACCAAGTTATATCCCATGAAATTTGTGAAAACTTGCAGTAGCTTTCCCAATATTTAGATGATAAAGAGGACCATAAATATGGTTAGCTACAAGGCTCTTCACTTTGTTCATTTTCTAAACCTTTAAATGTTGAGGAACATGACAATGGGCAGGAGCAAGGAAAAGCTTATGTGAAACATGTTTCTTTTCATCATGAGAAGGAAGTTGATTCTTTGAGTATGCTTGAAGGCTGTCATGAATAAGCACTAATAGAAAATAATCAACAACTTATTGATCTACAAGTTGCTGTCCCAGAATGTCTTGTTGCAGATTTAAATGATCAAAAATATATGTTTGTGCATAATGCTATGATTGATCCTATTGAAGATTTTCAGGAGCATTCAAAGTCCTATCTTGAAATTGATGTTACAAATCAAGGTATGAAACATGGACATATTGCAGTTGTAAATGAAGAAGATGTTTCTTTTTCTGTTGGTCTTCAAAATGAGTTTATATTTCATGATTTTGAAGATCCCCTGGCTAATCATCTACAACCATCAAGAAAAGTTATTTTCACAATAGTTTTGGATCATGGGGGTCTTTTCAAATGGAAGTTTGAGTTTCCATATTTCAGGTTTATCTTTCTTTTTGAGCAAAGTATGAGTAAAATTTTGTTGAATAGCCATCTATTTGACTGGTTGTATTGGAATTTTCACTAGGGTAGGTAGGTGTGTGTGTGAATAAGCTCAAGTATTCCGAGCATCTTTTTAGCATGTACATATTTAGTTTTCATCTTAGATTGTAGTTTTCAACAAGTTTGAGCCCAAGGATATGGCCATAAGAGTTTGGGAAAGATTGAATCAATTTCAGAAAATTTTAGTTTTTTCAAGAAAGGCACTAGAGCTACAGGTTCTTTGATGGACCTCAGGGGTGCATCATCCCTAGTTGTAATGTTTCCAAATTGGGATTGCATAGAAAGCCTGCTAAAATAACACACTCCTGGGATATTTATGTACATAAATGAGTTTGTAGCCCTTGTATCCCTTAGATCAGTAGATCTGGAGTGTAAATCCAAAAGGGGAGCAAAAAAAAAATCAAACTAGGTGTGGTAAAGAGATCTCCCACAACCTAGTCTAGCTGGAAAACACCCTACAAGAGGGGCTGCAGCTATGCACAACAAACTGCTTCAAGAATAACACAGTATTGGACAATATGAGCAGGAGGCCATTGAATATGATTAAAAAATGAATGTTTAGCATCAAATCAGAAGTAAAGTGAAGCTCTTTCAATATACAGTAGATTACATGAGAAAATAGAGCAAGATATCTTCAGAAAAGAGAGCTACAACACATATATATATATCAGCAGAAATGGCTCAAAAAAATTATTTTCAGGAGCTATATCATCTTCTTATTACAACTTAGATCTAGGACAGATCTGTGGACAAAACATCAGATCTGTTTCAGATCTAGAAATTAGATAGTTTTCTTTACAAGATTCCCTTGGGGTTTTTACCAAATCTTGCATAAATAAGAGTAGATCTAAGATACAAGTTGCAGATATGTAAAATGCTGCAGTAATTTCTGAATATAACATTACATTACAATATATCAGATCTAAACAGAACATGGATCAGCAAGCTAATCCATGGATCACCAAAGTGAAAGGCAAATCCCAACAACAGAGATCTCTGATCAAAACTGGAATCAAAACACCATAAAGAACCTCATATCAAAATAACGCAGTCAATCAATGGAAACAACACTATAGCTCAAAATGACATGGATGGCCACTGCCAAGTTATAGATCTGAAGTATAAACAGGAGAGGCACTCTTCCAGGAGGTTAAAAGACACACTCCATGAGAAGAGGCTCCCAAAACAAGCTAGATCTCTGCAGATCTAGAATCCCACTTGCTATAGCTTGCAAAAGCAGCAAAACCCTCTATGGATCAGTGCTGCCATTGTAAGTAGAGCTTATCCTCAAGCCTGATAGTGGATCAAACTAGAAAATACTCCTCCAAGAATCCTCAAAGGAAGAGGTGAAATCCTTGCATAGGAACTCCAAGAACTATCTTCCACTAAACATCAGATAATAGTATTTGTCTAAACAGACAAGATACTCAGAAATATGATCAATCAAAAACCTTCTCTTGTTTTCCTCCTCCTTATTTTATAGGATGAATGCCTTTTAAAACCCTAAACCACTTCAATGAGTTAACCCCTTTCACATGTGGAGCCTCCATCTAGAACTGTGCTGTGTATCCATGAGGTTCATAGAACCTAGACTGCGTTGTTGATTTGGTCAAGGTTGACCCAGTCTTGTGATTTAAGCTCATTCACACCTGCAAGATATTATTTACATGGCCCAGATATGTCTCTGTTTATATGGGCATTTATCTATTCATGGATTTTAGGATTTTTACATGTCCTCCTTCATATTTTATTCATAAACATGAAATGCAAGATAAAATAAGGCAAAATAAGATATTACCATTAGCTTGGGCTAAATGGGAATATTACATTCCTCCCCTCCAAAATGTTGCTTGTCCTCAAGCAACTGATAAGGTGAGTGTTGCAAGACTTCTCCTCCATTGGTGACATCATCAAAGATCAAGCTCCCATCATAAGCTAGATGCTCACCAATCCAAACCTCCATGAATTGTTTTCCCAAAGTCAATATGAGATGTGAAAAATCTATCCCACAAGGAAACAATATCTCATGTGAAACATTCATGGTTTGTCAAATGTCCCCTCTGAAATATATAACACATGACACATGGAGAACTTTCAGCTCATCAGGCACATGCATACCTCTCATCCTCCCTCCATAGATTCCCACAAAAAGTACAAGCATGTCATCAATGTATGGGAGAAAAATAATGTACAAACAAACAGAAAGGTGCACATATGGAGGTGGGTCATAGTCCCACATGTGGAACCAGCGTAATGCATCTCCTACCTACATTAAACCAAGGTGTGTTAAGTGGTCTTCCCACCACTTACTTGTAGCCCATGCCATCTCACTATAACTGAATGTGTGAGATATGTTTGGTGCCTTAGGAAAGCACCCAACATGAAACAAGATCTCCCTTTTTCCACCAAGGGAGTGGCCAAGTACAGCAAGTGTTGTGGCCCAAATTTACCATGAGATTGAAAAGATAAAACTCTCCTCCCAGGAATCATGGCTTGCATAAACAAGGTGGAAGAATGCCTATAATCAGAAAAAAAAACTTGTTTCACTTGAGCATATTCTTCACCAATAGTCCTCCCCATCAATTTGGAGTGGTGCATAGATCTGTCTCCTCCCTCAAGAGGAGAAAGAGAAGGCTGAATTAAATCTCCAAAAGAGCTATGTTTCTGCCCCATCTCCACAAGGTTCATGCATCTTTGACAATGCTGATAGAGTTCTTCTTCAAAGCCCTCCCAATAGTAGCTCTTCAAGATGGTGTTGTCTAGCTTTGTAAGATACCTTTGGCTGAAACAAAACTCCTCATAGGCCCATTGTAGTAACTTCTTCTTGAGCTTGGAGGCTCTAGATAAGAATATCCTACCATGATTATAGATGACTGCATCAAATATTGAACAACTCCCCTCTTGCAACCAGTCATCCAAAATCATGAAAGTATGAAGATCATTGGAATATCCTACCAGTAGTTGGGATTTCCAATAGGGATCCAATGTGTCCAACAATGACAGTGCTGTAAATGTGCCAACTGAAGTGGCTGCCATGTTTCTGCCCTTCTCATTGAAATCCTCCATGTCCAAGGTGTATGTTGGAAAGCTATACCTCCCACTCTTCTCCTTTTGGTCACCTCCCATGTCAAAGGTATGAGATGGAAGGTTGCTATTCCTTCCTTGCTACTCTCCTTGCTCATGCACATGATTTAGAGAAGAAGGAAGCTCTTGGGAGTTAGTCCTCCATGGAATGCTATCATCTGTCCAAGGCCTCTCTGTTTTTGCCAAAGCATGCATGTGATACCACCATCTCTCTTCCAGCAGGGAAGAGTATTCTTCAAACAAGTTTGTATGCTGATTCAAATCTTGCCTCCCATGCTTCATGATGGTGTCATTCTCTCTTCTTGTAACATATCTCCTCAATGAAATTTGAGAGGTGAGGATAGATAGTGAAGTCAAAGGAAAAATTCTCTCCCTTTCTTTGTACCTCGCCCATACTCTCAGCACTGTAGCATGGTCTCCCAATGCTCTCTTCCTTTTGGGATCTATGGAAGGAGCATCAATGCATGAAGCATATCCCATCAAATTTGAATCAGGTGGTCTTCCAGGGGGCACACCATAAGATAAAGATGTCTCATGGCTCATTCCCATGTGAAATACTGATGGGAACATAATATGACTACTTCCACTGCGCAAATCCATCTCTAATTGCTGTGTGGAAGTACCCGGATAGGGAGAGGTTGGAGCAACTCCTCCATATTTTTCTTCATTGCCCACCTTCTACAAGATTTCACAGTCTAAGGTGCTTCTTTGTTTTGTCTCCTTGTCTATCATCATAGACACATGCTGCTCATCTTTTCCATGAATAAGATCCTGGGGACCTCCTTGCAGAGATACAAGGGTCATCATAGTGGAAGCATTAGCCTCAACTCCATCTTTCAACAAAGTTAGATTCCCTCCTGTCAAAGGGCCACTGGGAGGAACCTTTCAAATGATCTTGAGCAGAGTAAGGCTCGCTCTCACAAATCATGTAGCAGATCTTTACCCCTCCCAACAATGTTTTGAAATGGAGTTACCTTCATGGATATTCTCCCCTCTTTGAGCTGAAAAAACTCAGGGAAACCTAATTGTTACTTGAATCTTTTAGACCGAGATTCATATTCTCGGAGGTAGTCACCAAGGGTCTCCTCCTCTAGTGTCTCTCCCTCTTCTTCTCTTCTTGCAAAGAATGCAGGCATGCTGCAACGTTGTAGATCAGATTGGTGGCTGCATGCTCACACACATCAGATGAAGTAGTGGGGCTACCCTCTTGTGCAAACCTCATCAAGATATCTATTCATCTTCCATTCCTCACTCCCCTAATTTCTCCCTCCAGCTCATGCAAGGCTTAGAAAGAATGTTAAAGAACTCTAATCCTTTTATTCTTCCATACAAAGGGGTTTCAATGTTGTAATAATTCTTCTTCTGTCTTCTTCCATGATACCTCTGCTCTCTGTCAATGAAAGGTTCTCCTCCCTATGAAGACATATTGGCTCCAAGAATGCACAGGCTGTGCCAAAGATCTTGCTCCGATACCACTGTAATGTTCCCAAATTGGGATTGCACAACAAGCCTGTTGAAATAACACACTCTTGGGAGATTGATGCACATAAATGAGTTTGCAGCCCTTGGATCCCTTAGATCAGTAGATCTAGAGTCTAAATAAAAAAGGGGAGCAAAAGCAAATCAAATTAGTTATGGTAAACAGATCTCCCACAACCTAGTCTAGCTGGAAAACACCCTACAAGAGGGGCTGCAGCTATGCACAACAAACTGCTTCAAGAATAACGCAGTCTTGGACAATATGAGTAGGAGGCCATTGAATATGATTAAAAAATGAATGTTTAGTAGCAAATCAGAAGTAAAGTTAAGCTCTTTCAATATACAGTAGATTACATGAGAAAATAGAGCAAGATATCTTCAGAAAAGAGAGCTACAACACATATATATCAGCAGAAATGGCTCATTAGCGTTATTTTCAGGAGCTGTAGTAGCTGCGTATTGCAACTCAGATCTAGGAAAGATATGTGGACAAAACATCAGATCTATTTCAGATCTGAAAACTAGATAGTTTTCTTTACAAGATCCCCTTGGGGTTTTGACCAAATCATGCATAAATAAGAGTAGATCTAAGATACAAGTTGCAGATCTGTAAAATGCTGTAGTAATTTATGAATATAACATTACATTACAATATATTAGATCTAAACAGAACATGGATTAGCAAGCTAATCCATGGATCACCAAAGTGAAAGGAAAAGCCTAGCACCAGAGATCTCTGATCAAAATTGGAATCAAAACACCATAAAGAACCTCATATAAAAATAACACAGTCCATCAATGGAAACAATGTTGTAGCTCAAAATGACATGGATGGCCACTGCCAAGTTACAGATCTGAAGTATAAACAAGAGAGGCATTCTTCCAGGAGGTTAAAAGAAACACTCCATGAGAAGAGGCTCCCAAAACAAGCTAGATCTCTGCAAATCTAGAATCCCACTTGCTGCAGCTTGCAAAAGCAGCAAAACCCTCAATGGATTAGCGTTGCCATTGTAAGTAGAGCTTGGCCTCAAGCCTGATAGTGGATAAAAATAGAAAATAATCCTCCAAGAATCCTCAAAGGAAGAGGTGAATTCCCTGCATAGGAACTCCAAGCACAATCCTCCACTAAACAACAGAGAATAGCATTTGTCTAAACAGACAAGATACTCAGAAATATGATCAATAACCAACCTTGTCTTATTGTCCTCCTCCTTATTTTATAGGATGAATGCCTTGTCAAACCCTAAACCACTTCAATGAGTTAACCCCTTTCACATGTGGAGCCTCCATCTAGAACCACGTTGTGTATCCATGAGGTTCATTGAACCTAGACTGCGCTGTTGATTTGGTCAAGGTTGACCCAATCTTGTGATTTAAGCTCATTCACACCTGCAAGATATTATTTACATGGCCCAGATATGTCTCTGTTTACATGGGCATTGATTTATTCATGGTTTTTAGGAGTTTTACATGTCCTCCTTCATATTTTATTCATAAACATGAAATGCAAGATAAAATAAGGCAAAATAAGATATTCCCATTAGCTTGGGATAAATGGGAATATTACACCAGTGGAGCCACTGTTATCATCAATAACAAATAAGTTGGTCATAGAGGTCATTTTGAGTTAGGTCAAATATGTTGATCAAATAAATTCATGAAAATGTTAAAATTTCACGATTAGTCTATATTTTTAAAGGGTCCTAGGTGTTTTTGGTTATGTAATTAAGGTCTTGCCACAAGCTAATTTCAAAAATTCACATACATCAGGTCAAATAAATCATTCTTGAAATTTTCACCTTTTACCTGAGTCCATAATGATTTCTATGCAAAACAAGTGATTTTCACTATGGACTCACTTGACAAGTTCGTAGCGAATCTGCCAACTTTCTAACATCATTCGCTACGAACTCCTGTTTTTTTGCAACAATTAAGGGATCGATGAGTTGTCAATTTGTGATAGGTTGGTGGTAAAATTTCCATCACATGCCTAATTGTTATGAATCATCGTTTAGTGTGTGTCACGCTTGGTCATAATCACCACCACATCAGTCCGTTTTACATTCACTTTTTCTTTTCTTAATTTGACCTTCATGCATTCGAGCCTAATCACTTACCTTTTCATCCCTGTCAGCTGATTTTTCCACCATTTCCCTATTTTTTTTCAATCTAACTGCTGTCATAGGTGATTACCTAATTCTGTCCATAAGTAGCTTGTTGTCAAAGGTCATCTTTTGCAGGTGTCAAAACTCAAACAAGGCAGTGCTGTTTTGGAGGATATGGCCGCACATAAGAAGACAAAAAAGGGAGGTTAAGTGGTTAGATATGAACCTATGGACCTAAAATTGGTCATGGAATATCCCAGTTTTGCAGATGCCTTCACCAATGCTGACTGCATGCATTTCTGCCAAAAGATACAAGGGGCTTGTTGTGTTTTTTGACTGTTTAAGAAGTCAACTTCAAGAGTAGTTTATGGGTAAAAGGAGATCAATTATAAAAAAATGAGAGAGGTTATTGTCAAAAATAGATCAAAGAAAATTAACCTCTTTAACTTTTCTCATAGTAGTTACAAATTGGGAGATTCGAAGATGTCTTTGGCCTCTATTTTGAGAGTGCATTTTTTCCTTATTTTAGACATGTTTTTCAAATGCAGATTCCGGACATCTGGAGATGGTTTTCAGAAAAAAAAGAGATTTTTTTTCTTTAGAATGATCTTATTTACAAAAACCTCCTCCATTTTTGTAACATTTATCAAGGATCGGGATAAAGGAGCTCATTTTTGAACCCTAGTTTTTAGAAAAACATGTCCATTTTTAATAGAAGATGAGCCACCTGCTGCTCCATGAAGAAGGGTAAGATGTATTTTGAACCATTTTTGCCCTATCATGCTTCATATCATAATCTCACATAGCCATGGAATTTTTTTGGGAGGTAGAAGTAAAGATTTTGAGATCTATAGTTTATCAAGCAAGTTCGTAGCGTACTACAGGCTTAAAGCCCAGTTTTTGCTACGAACTTGCTGAAGATTACTTTTTGCTATAAATTCCAAATTTTGTCATAAAGGGATTAAGTAAAAGCATTTATTTAAATTTTTTGACTTAGTTAACACCCTCAAATGAGTAGAGAAGTCAAACAATTTTCAGAAAATGTCAAATGAAAAGTGCTACAGAATTTCGCTATGAACTTTCCTAAAGTGCCTTGTTTTTGTAGTGAAGGATAATTTCAAAGTTTTTCAAGAATTAAATGAATTTTTGAAGCACATTAATCATCTGTATTAGTCAAAGAATATCAGTGGAGACTTTATTTAATGAGAACACTCATCATGGAACATGATTGCGCTGCCAGCTCATCAATTTTGGACACATCATCAACTATGACAACACATCCCCAAAATCCTAGGAGAAAACCCTTGATGTCAGTTTGGCTATTTTAGTGTTTATTTATGGGCATTGCCACCTCAGAAAAAGTGGTTTTACTCAATAATTTCCATCATAAATGGATCATGTAAAAGATGTTAGTGAAATAAATAGTGTTAGAGTCCTAGTAGGTTTTGAACTCTTCAAAACAAAAATATCACTAGGTTCCCTCCTTGTAACCTGTTTCCTATTTGGATAAGGTGTCTTTGGGAGAATTCAAAGGTCTAGCGAGCTGACAGAATATATGTAAAGATATATAATTTTATAAATAGTTAGATAGGAGCATTAGAGAGGGTGGATTGATGTCATGCTACAAGCTACTTTTGTAATTTGTTTTTGTTTTTGTTTTTGTTTCTAGTCAATAATATACAATTGTAGAAGAATTATATCAAACCTGAGATTCATCATGTGTTCTCATATGTGTTTGTCTTATCTATATATTTGATTTTTATTCAGTTAGCTTTATGTGTAATCACTTGGAATTCATGTTTAATCATGCTCCAATTTCCTGTATGCATATGGTTTACTGTTCAAGTTGTGTTTTGATGGGAATACACACATGACTTAACTTCCATGTTAGATGTTTTTCCTTTAATTGAGTTTCCTCTGAATCCATGCCCAATGGTAGCTATTTATTCACATCCTTCACTTGCATAAAAAAGCATTCAAAAAACTCTCAGAGTTAGCCATCTTTGTTCCAAGCATTGTATATTGAATATCATACATTACCTTGAGAGAGCCCTCTTAGGTTGGAAAGGCTAAGTTCCAATAAAATTGGTTTGAAACAGTTACTCTAAATTGACTGTTGAAGTAGCCCATCAGCCTCAATTTAGTGATAACGGGGAGGATAAGCCTTTTTCTAACTTTTATAAGGTTTATCATCTTCAAAATTTTTAGAAGGATTTGTTGGGACTTTCCTATTCCTCAAATTTTATTGTTTGTGGACTTCCATGATAGCATTATGATAACATTTTTTATAATCTTTTGATTTTTCAGGCATGTCTTGTTGTTGTGATTGTAGAAACAAATCCTATTCTTCCTTTGTCAAGAAAATATTATCCACTTCTTCCTCACCAAAGAGATTAATCTTATCTTGTTCTTGTTCCTTTGTTGCCTCTTGCTCTTCTTCTACACAATTCTCCTCAAAAGGAGGTCTAATCTATTGCCGATCTATTGGATTTCTTGGGTCCCTTTGCTTAATTTGGATATGATGTCTTCTAAAGTTCAGATTTCATATCTGAGGATCTCCCTGTGGCTCTCTTGCAGATGCCCTCTTTGAAAAAATCATCTTCTCCATCATCTTCTCCATAGTTTTTACAAAAATGTCAAATTTAATGTTAGATGTTGTAGAAGTCTCCTTCTTGATGGTCACCCTCTTTTCAGTCTTCATTTTGGATTTCTTGGCCATAAAATTTTCTTGTACATTGACTACAATTTTCTGCATATATTCCAAGGTAGCTGGGCTTCTTTCTCTTAGTTTGTAGGCCATGTCAGCATCAAATCCATCTGGATAATGAAGCAAGGCCAAGCCTGGTGTAAGTTTTATTTTTGAAGGAATAGCATTGTAAATATTGTTGAATTTGTTTGAATAGTCTTGGATTGACTCTCTCGAAGCTCTCTTCAAATTTTTATATTATGATAGAATTTGAAGTGCATTCTTTTTTACCTCCCACCGAGAAAGGAAAATTTGATGAAATTGTTGAATATTTGAAACATTGCCTGCTTCCAATCCTATGTATCATTTTCTGACTTCGACTACTAAGCTTTGGGCAAAGAGCCTTAGTTTCACATCATCATCATGAATTTCTTCAAGATCTGCAAAATCATTCATTTTTTTTGTGTTGCTGTGTTGTAGTAGGCCTAGTGCCATAAAATTAAGGTATTCACTGTCCATAATTCAGTAGCACAACATTCAATGGTGCTTGCAAAACCAATGGGGCATAATGGAATGCCATGATTATGGTCTGAGAGGTAGATGTACTAACTGTTGTGCTCGATGATGATGGAGGAAAAGGTGGTAAAATGGTTAGCTAATGAGCAGTTGTAAAAGGAGGAGTAAAGACAAAAAATGAAATAGGAGTAGGACAATGTGTAGGGGTCAAAGGAAAAGTAAATGAGGGGAAAAAAGAAGTAGTGACAATTTGCTAAAATATGGATGATTTTTCAGTAGCCTTGTGCATTTGATTGACTAAGAGCTCAAGTTTGTGAAACTGCTGCAAAATATATTTATTAGACTTAGAAATGCCAATTTTCTATGATGGGATATATGGTATTAGATTAGATTCATCAAGGACTGTTTCAACAACAAAGGTTTCAGATTTAGATCTAAACAAGATATGCTCAAATGGAATATCAAATTTGATTTCCTCAACTGTTATGATGCTTTTTGGAAGGGTGTGAGATCTTTGTAAAGGACTGTTACTTGCTTGACCTTCTTTGACCTTCTTTTTTCTAATCATCCTCTCAAGATCACTCACAAATTTAGGGGGATCAGGATTTGGATGTGATATTGTATGTATCTTTCTAGAAGCCATATTTTCAAGAAAGCTTATCACAGCTATATTTAAGCCTAATAATTTCCTAACTCACTATCACCCACAGGAACTAGGCTTTAAGCTTTTAAATTCAAGTTTTTTCCAGGGAATATTTAGCTTTAGTCCCTAGTATGGTTGCTAGAATGTTAGCACTTTGTGATTTCCCTAGGCTGAGGAGGAAAAAAAAAAAAGGTAATCACAAACCATTTTAGGCCAAAATATAGCCCTTCTAGCCCAGAGAGGGATCTCTCACTTATTTTACTCAAAAAATAGGAAATTAGGCTAGGTATTAAGCTCAAAAAGGGTTTTGATTTTAGAGATCTATTGATGAGAAAAGGGGGAAATCATTGGGCATGGAGTAATGATCAAAATCTCATTTCTGTCCAGTATGATGATGGGAAAATAGAGGGTTTCTCCACAAGGGCAAGGTAGGAAAATTTTGTGGTGGTTATAGATCAAATTGTTGTGGAAGGTGAAGGAAGAAAAAGTGAAGGAAAAGAACATTAGAGCATCAAACAATAGATGAATTCTAAAATGCTGTTTTAAAAGCTGAAAGCATTAATAACTTGGAAAACTAATCAGAGAATCATTTAGGATGAATTATGAAACAATCATCTCATTTTTTCCAAGTAAGAGAACTTGGAAAACACATAAGATAACTCACAAATGAAAGGAGAACAAGCCACCAAAATTCTGACACAAGAACCCATGCAAATGACTTGCTATTCCATTCATTCACTGGAAAAAGGTCTTCAAAATTACAGTGCACAAAAAGTATTCTCTCTAAACTCAACCAATATAACCTTTACATTGTTTTTTCTATCCTTATACATAATCAAATATTCGATCTCCTACCCTAGGTGGTCGAATTCATTGACCAAAACTAATTTTAACTAGATACATTCAAAATCTGGTGCATATACTTAAACTTAGGAACTATTTTTCTTACATCCAATCCAAGTTTAAAACATCACTAGCTTAGAATACTAAAAAATAAACACTAAACACAATCCCTAGATAATTTTCCAGCTATTTACATGGTCAAAACTATTACTAGAAGTCAAAAATTTGAATTTAATACAAAATATGGAAAAATTTCCAGACTCGTAGCGCAATTAGGCAAATTCACAGTAAAACAAATAAAATTTCATGAATTATATGGTTGCAGCCTCTATATGAAAAAATGAAGCAACTGGGTATTCCTCAAATGATCTTGTGATGGTGATGGTCCTCCTAAGAAAGTTTCAAAACAACTGTATACCTCCCTTTGGATTGTACCCCACTTTCACAACGCACTGTTTGTTTTGGTAGTGCCTTTAAAAAATGAAAACTTGATGACATTTTCCTCCATGTGGAATGCTGGAAACCTAAGAATAGGTACTGGAAACTTCATACAAATCCTCATGACAACGAAAACCTTTAACTTCACTACCCCATAGCTATCAAATTTACATATGGAAAGCACAATAATCTCCTTACTGCAATTCCGCCATTTTCATCAAAATTTATTTCTTTTTGATATTTTGAGCCAAAAATGAAGTTTTTAGGGCTGGGTTGAAGTTTCTTGTTGGAGTTTCATTTTTTTACTAGCCTTTGCGAGCAAGTCCAACTTACCTATCTCCCTCTTTCTTCCAGCTTCTCTAACTTCAGTAAGCCTTTTCTTCACCAACCTAAGTCTTCTTTTCAGGACCAAGTTTTGTACATATAAATTCTTCGATTTCCTATGCTGAGGAAAGTTCAAATTTAGTTTATACCTAGGTTTTTCAAGAACTAACATAACTGCCTCTACCTCTTTAAAAAATGCCATCTTTTCGCTATGGTATTTCTCTACAAGTTGATCCACTTGATGTTGTACACCGTCAAGTTGCTTTAATAGCTTCTCATATTCCTTTTTTTCATAAAAAATCACAGGTTGCACAATCTACTTTTCTTGTACCTATACCTTGGCAACAAACCTAGTCTTAGGTCTCCTTGAATATTGAATTAGCTCTTTCATATTTTCAACATCGATCACCACTTTAACCTTGTATTTGGCATCATGTGTCAAGGATTCATTTTATGGTTCTTCTCTTCTAGAATAGATAGTTTATTGAGACACTTTATGTCTAAGCTCCCTGTTCTCCTACTGCAAATAAGCTATTGTCACACGTGCCTTGTCTAATTGATCCTGTAATTCCCTAATTTGGTGGTATTTTTCATCAATTTCAACCTCTCTTTGTGTGCTTTCTAATTCCATGATTTTAATAGGAGATGATGAAGGGATCATAGGTAATCTCTTAGATGCAGACCTTGTTCTTGGAACCCTTCTCACCTTCTCTATCTCAGGGGAAAATTGTAGCTTCTTAGAACTTTTCTTACCATCCAATTTTCCTTTGGTAAAAGGTTTCTTGACTAAGCTTGCTGTAGGTGAAAATTCCTTATTCATGACTAAAGGAGTGCCTTTATTGTTCCTTTGAAAGTTTGACGACTTTGCTGCCCAACCTGAAGAGGCCAAAAACTCATGCCATCCCTGTTCTTTCTTCTCAAGATCCTTCAAGATCAAAAACTTAGTCATTGAAAAATGAAATAAACTTGCCTCCACTTGACTTCCTTTTGTTTGCACTCGATCAAACATCTTACATAAATCCTAAACAAATGATACAGAAGGCACATAACTTTCTTTCCAGTGAAATGCATTAAGAGAATGATGTGGTAGTGATAAATCATATTGAATTTTCCATCACATGTGAAGTACCTTTGGATGACCTCTAAAATTTTTCCATGATGGTCCTGTAAATAACTTCTAGGAACAGATGAACCATACCATTTCCTATGTTTAGGCTTGAGAAAATCCTTGAAGGAAACCTAATCAAAATTCATTCCTTTTAACCACTCCTCTCTACCTAAAGGAATCTCAGTTGCCTCTGATATTGTTTTGGCTAAAACTAGAAATGTCAGGCTTCACAGATTTTCTTTTACAACATAAAAAACTTTAGCAAATTCTTTAGTCAATTGAAAATGGTATCCCTGAATTATTTCACAAAATATCATGCAACCTACTTTCTCAAAATCTGCCCTGATGGCCGGATCTACATTGAAGGCTGAGATGTCATGTGGTTCAAAACACACAATGGCTCCCACTTTATGTTTTTGTACTCTAGTGATGACATATTTTCAGTTTTGTAGCAATGAATTGGGTAAGGTTATGAACTACCCTTTAGGAAAAAAAAGGAGGTGTTATGGATTTCCAAACCTTATTACAATGTTTTGTAACACAATCCAACAATTACATTAAATTTCACAATCGCATGCACTCTCAAGCAACCCTACAGAACTCAGAAACTTTTAATTTGTGGGAAAGGAATTAGGTTATGGATAGTCGCAACATAGAGGCTCAGAAACACAACGCAAATTAATTTTTTGGCTTTTAAAACAATTTTAGGCATAAATTAAGATGGAAAAGATTTGGTTAAATTCGCTAGGATAAAACAACAATTGCATGCAATTTTTACACAACAAAGAGAAAAATTGGCAGCTTAGAAGAAGGGGTGTGATCCACTATGTGGATTCACACTGCTTTAGGATGAAAACGCAGTGCCAGATAGGAGAAAATGAAACAAAAAAAAGAAACACAGCGATAATAAATTTCACCTCATTTATAGCTTTACATGGTCTATACTAGCTTCTAATCATAATTGCACAATTTTTTAAAGTCTAAAGGATAAAAATCAAACTGAATTTGCACCTGCAAGTGAGAATTTTACACCTGCATGCAAGAAAGGAAAAACTATCTGAACTTGAAGTGCCCCTGCCTCCTTTTTGCAGCGAACAAATCAATTGCACTGAAGCCTCCAATGAGAATGTTGAAGAACTAAGCATCGAGGAATGAATATAATAACCCAATTAAACATGAAAAATATTTTGGAGGGTGTAAGAATGGTGTCGATCATTATTTTGGCTAATCATGAAAACACAACCCATGTTTAGATTCATAGCGCTTGGGAAGAGAGAAGGATTTCACTCATAATCATTACGTCCTTTTCTAAGATCATTATTCTGCTATTGAAAATAGTTCCAAATTGAATCATCACTGCCTTCAAATATGTGCCCATTCCCTTGCCATGATTGGTTTTGATGTAGACTAGATTTCCATGCTTGGAATGTGATAACCAAAGTTTGATGACATTGATACCTAGACTCCCTTATATTGGAAACTTGCCTTTTATGATTACAACTTTGAATCAAGACTTCGTGTGACCATTAAATTTCAAATGATGGAAAAAATAATCTTTTGAGTCTATGATACTTTGACAAATCTAACATTATATTGCCATGACACTCATGAAAACAAAAACAAATATACTAACATAACCTTATAAACATGACCTCAAGTGACATTGTAAGAGTATCACAATCAAGATGCCTAGACCTAGGACATTAATAGATGGTTTGAAGGATGACATGGATGGTTTGAAGGAATACATGGAAGGTTTGACAAAGTTGTTGTAGGAAAGGCTTCCCGGTCGTGACAAGTTAGTCCATGAAAATCATGACGAGGAAAAAAGGAATATGAATGGTGATTTTAGAAACTCCAATGTTGGGTTTAAGAACCACCATATTCCAAATATCGACATGAGGAAGTTTAATGGTAAGGATCTGATAACATGGATACTACAAATGGAGCAATATTTTTATCTCCATGATTTTCAACACTCACAAAAGATACGCATTACAACTTTAAAATTTAGAACCCAATCAATTTGTATGGTATCGATGGATTTGTTCTCATAAAACACTTTTCACTTGGTCAAATTTTACATAGGAAATGATATCACATTATGAGGATACAAAGAGAAACACCTTCTTTAGCTAATTGATAAATCTCAAACAAAAGTGTTCAATGGTAGAGCACATTGAGGAATTCCAAAAATTGAATATCAGGTTAACAAACATTCCAAAGGAACATATGATTAATGTCTTCATAGGGAATTTAAAGGATAATATCCAACATGAGGTTCTCCTTTTGGAATTCGATTCATTGGAGAAGAGATTCAGGGTGGCAAGAAAAGTTGAAAGAACAATTATGGAAACAAGGAAGTCTACAACTAAAAACTATAAAGATGGAAGTGTTGTTGCTCCTAGTATTCCACAACCTACAAGGTTGACACCACATAAATTGGAGGAAAAAAGAGCAAAAGGGCTTTGTTATAGTTTTGATAGAAAATACAATAAAGGTCATAAGTGCAATGAGAAGAAATTATTTTACATAGATTGTGAAGAGGAGCAAGAAAAGGAACAATAAACATCAAAAGAAGAGGATATAAACCAGGAACACCCTAGAGAAAGAAGAAATGAATCAAACCATATCTTGTAATATATTGGATATAAGGATATATCAAGATGAAAAAGGTAATAGTGCTGATTGATTCGGGTAGTACCCATAATTTTATTCATTGTAAGATAGCCAAGGAATTGAATTGCTTCCTATGTCTAGCACCAGAGGTGTCAAGTGATGGTTGCAAATGGAGGAACTATAAATTTCTATGGAAAGTGCCATAATATCAAGCTAACCATGGGGGAGTATGTATTGAATAGTCCAATGCTTTCCATTCCAATGGGTGGTGCTGATGTTGTACTAAGAGTACAATGATTACAATATTTGGGGATGATAGCTTTTAATTTTCAAGAAATTTTATTGAATTTTTTTGGGGAAGGAAAGGAAGTTTAATTATGGTGTATCAAAGGGAAAATAGGAAAGATAATAAGCTCTAAAGTCATGAAAAAAATTCTAAAGAAATAAAAACAAGGCATAATTGCACAATTATGCTCACTAGAGGTTCAAAAATTGAAATCATCTATTTCTCCAGATCTCCAAAAAGTCTTGGACAATCATTCCAAGGCGTTTGAGACATCCAAAGGCCTCCTACCTATGCATGATCATGATCATGCTATTAATTTGATTCCAGGAAGTGTTCCTCCAAACATTAGGCCTTAAAGATATCCTTATGCCCAAAAGAGTGAGATTGAACGTATGGTTGTAGAAATGTTAGAGGCTCGTATAATTCAACCTAGTCAAAGTTCTTTCTCTACTCCTGTAATGTTGGTGAAAAAGAAGGATGGATCATGGCATATGTGTCCAGATTATAGAGAGCTCAAAAATCTCACTATTAAATATAAATTTCCCATCCCTGTCATTGATGAATTGTTAGATGAATTACATGGATAAATTTACTTCACTAAGCTGGATCTTCATTCTAGATATCATCAAATTAGAATGAAGACTGGAGACATTCTGAATAACTCACTAGGGTCATTATGCATAACTCAATAGGGTCATTATGAATTTTTGGTCATGCCTTTTGGCCTTATTAATGCACCTTCCACATTTCAAGGTTTGATGAATTCCATTTTCAAACCCTTAGAACATTTGTGTTAGTAATTTTTAATGATATACTAATCTACAACAAGTCTTGGAAGGATCATGTTCAACATGTTGATAGGGAGCTCAAACTATTGGAGGAGAAACAATTATATTCAAAAACCTCCAAATGTTTCTTTGGAGTACATGAGGTGGAATATTTGGGTCATATTGTATCTCATGAGGGTGTTAAGTTAGACCCTAAAAAATTAAAGCCATTAAGGAATGGAAAATCCCCACAACCATAAAGCATCTTTGAGGATTTCTTGGTTGAAAAGGTATTATCGCAAGTTTGTTAAGAATTATAGGTGAATATCATCACCTCTAACACCATTACTGAATAAAGATCATTTTTTTTGGACTCCAGAAGCAACTAAGGCCTTTGAACATCTTAAAAGGAAATGTTCCAATCACCAGTCTTAGCTTTACCAGACTTCACAAAAAAAATTATTGTGGAATGTGATGCCTCGGGAAATGGAATTAGTGCGGTTTTAATGTAAGAAAGAAGACCCATTTCTTTTGAAAGTCTCCCAATAAAAGGAAAGTATTTACAAAAACTTGTAAGAAGACACTTCAAGGTAAAAATAGATCATGATAGTCTTAAATACTTTTTGGAAAAAATATTATATTCATAAGAGCAACAAAAAATGGGTCACAAAGATGTTGGCCCTATGACTTTGAAATCACCTACAAAAAAGGGAAGCAAAATGTTGTTGCAGATGTACTCTCAAAAAGGATGAGGGCCTGGAAACATTTCTTTGTGCCATTTATGTTATCCAACCTGAGTGGATAACCAAAGCAAGGAATGAATAGAATAATGATGAAGAGGTGTGGACACTCATTCAAAAATTTCATCAAGATCCTTGTACATCTAATACATTTAGTTGGAAAAATGATTCATTGTGGTAAAAATATCACTTATATATTTGTAAGAATTCCCAACTCAAATAAAAGATTCTTTTGGAATTGCACACCTCTCCCTTAGGAGGGCACTCAGGATTTTTAAAAACTTACCACAGGGTCAGAAGGATTTTTTTTGGGATGACCTTAAATCTGATATTCAAAATTTTGTGGCAGAATGTTTGGTTTGCCAACAAAATAAATTTGAGACAATTAAGACCTCGGGTCTCTTACAACATTTAGCCATTCCAATTCAGCGTTGGGAGGAGGTCTCAATGGATTTTATAACAGTTTTACCCAAGTTTGAAGGATAGAGTGTCATCATGGTCGTAGTTGATAGACTTAACTAGTATGCACACTTTTGTGCATTATATCATCCTTTTAAAGCCAATACAATTGGTACTGCTTTTATGGAAACAATTCTAAAGCTTCATGGAAACCAAAATATTATAGTAAGTGATAGAGATCCCATTTTCATTGGAAATTTTTGGACAAAATTATTTTCTTGTCTTGGCACTCAATTAGCTCATATTTCAGCTTATCATCCTCAATATGATAAAAAAAACTGAGATAGTGAACAAATGTTTGGAAGGATATCTTCGTTGCTTTGTATATGATAAAAAAACACAATGGATCAAGTTGTTACCTCTAGCTGAATGGTGGTATAACACTTCCTTCCATACTGCAACAAAAAATACCCCATTTATGGCACTTTATGGATATAAACCACCATCCATCACATCATATTTAAGAGAATATTCTAAGGTTCAAGCAGTGGAAGAACACATCGAGCATCAATAAGTTCTCCAACTCTTAAAGGATAACCTCACTTTGGCGTAGAATCAAATGAAACAACAGGAAAAAAAGCATCGCAGTGAAAGAATTTTTGATGTAGGTGATTGGGTATTTTTACGACCACAAGCATACAAACTAATGTCCCTCAAGCAAGCTAAGAAGGATAATAAATTACCACCCAAGTGTTACAATCCTTATAAGGTATTGCAAAATATTGGTACTATGGCATACAAATTGGAGCTACCTGCATCTTCTTGAGTATACCTAGCTTTCCATGTTTCATGATTAAAGAAGGTCATTGGTGACAAGTTTCCAGTTCAAACGATGTTGCCAGAAATCGACGAAGAAGGAAAAATCATATTTGAGCCTGAAGCAGTCACAGAAAAAACAACCCAACGGATAAAAAATCGATCAATTTTAGAGTATCTAATTAAGTGGAAGAACGTACACGCTAAATATTTCACATGGGAGGATGATAATTTTATACAGAATCATCCTTAACTACTCAAGCATTGAAGACACCACTTTTTTGAAGGAGAGGGGCATGTTAGGTCCCTATAATACTAGTGTATCCCCTTATTGTTATTGTTATTGTAGCCCCCTTATTGTTATTGTTGTACCCATCTTGTCCCCACATTGTTATTATTGTTCCCCATAAAATCCCACTATTATTATTGTTGTGCCCTTACATTATTATTGTCATGTAGGCTCTGATTATATTGCGACCCCTTAGAATCCTATATATAGAAAGGAGGTGTTGTCATTTGTATCATCCAAGAATTTTTGATTTATGTAATGTAAAGGAGGTTTCCCCCTCGAAGAGGTTATTTATCAAGTCGTTGATCTATATTTTCTCAATTTTGTGAGATGGTTGCATAACATCCTCCAATACTATATAAGACTTTAATTTTCCACAATATCTAGATAATAGGTTGACACTACGTCTAAGTTTCAAAGAGTTTTTCCTTGATGCCACCATGAAGAAAACATGATGGATGACATTGCATTTCATGTGAATTTTGTTATTGTATTCAAATCCCTTTCCTTATATTGGGCTTCCTATATATTTTTCTTAATTTTTGCAACTAGTCCCTCCACGACTCGAAGAAATTTTGGCTTAAGAGTATCTCTATTTGATGGATTATCTCAACCCATTGGAGTTTTTCATCTTTTTCCATACAATAATTTGATTCTCTCATTCTCAATGCTGAATAATTTTCATTATTGCATTGAGAGGTGCTCTTCAGCCTAGTATGGTAGAGATGTTGTAATATAATGTAATGTATTGTAAGCATTTTAATGTCTGTCGAAACAAAAATAAAATAAAAATAAAAATAACTATATTTATTAATTAGTATAAATTATTACCGATGGTTTTGAGCTCTAGGTTATATCAGAACCAATGGTATTCATGTGGAATATAACCTATTTGAAGGGGAAATTAAATGAGCCTAGATCCATCTTAACTTTGAATCTACCAAACAATAACAAGGATCAAATCCCTTGAGATGAAAAACTCTTTTAGATTGAAAAAAATTTGATCCCTCGACATTTGGTCGATTTAGAGTTAAGATGGAACTAGGTTGTTATATACAAGCTGTTGGAATAGGGTCTCCTACAAAGATACGAATCTAGTCCATTTTGTATATTTTTTATTATATTTAGTCTAACACAGGGGTTTTGGGGTGGGTCAAAGCCCCTAATGCATTGTAAGCGGGTCAAGGGTAGACTAGGAGTCCACAAACCATAGTTTTCCAACCATTGGATGTGTAGGCTAAAGTAGTATAAATAGTTGAACCTTTTTGAGTTGATAGATAGAGAATGAATAGAGATTGATGCGAAGTCCGAATTGCTACATCTGGGTTGGGTTGTTTTGGGTTAGGTCTCATGACGGCTGTGTGCGCAGAGATCCTCTGTCCTGATGTGTGCGGACCCTGCTGGTTGTGTGCGCAGGTGGTATTCGGGGAATGTAAGAATATTTTGATAAGTAATATATGCGAAGTATTGCTGAAACATATTATGTTGTCTGGATATGTTCTGTTATGATTGATGCAAACTAAGATCATCTAATTAAGTTGCGAACTTGTCTATTTTATTTTTGTGGTATGAAAGTATTTGCATTTAGTATATTACTGTGATGTGACTGTTGTTACACTTGCTGATTACATCTCTGATAATGAACGCGAACTATCTGTGTTGACAATATTGGCTGCGATTATGTTGTTTTATGGTTTTAAATGATGATACACACGTGGATGCGAACTTGATAGAGCAGATCTGATAATAACTATAGTCTGGTTACATATGGAACCTTGCGAATCACCCTTTTGTGTAGATTTGATAATTGCGGGCCTGCGTTATTACCTTCTCTCTCTCAGGGTGCGGAAACCTAGTTACAACACCCTCCCATACTGCTTCGGGTGATACTTTGACTTGCGCAAGAAGGTCACTGCCGAAAGGGTCAGTAGTATAGGGGTTTGTTGGCAAAACTTCACCTCCGAACTTGGGTTAGGACCCCTCGAGCCAAAAAATGGTTATGTTGTTGGGACTGAGAGAATTTTTAGGGAGAGATTTAGTAATGCTAAGGTCGTATTGGAAGCCTGAAAAGAAAGAAACCAACGAGTGGTTTGAGAAGCAAGTTCAGGAATTCACAGTAAAAAAAAATCGCAGTGTGAAATTAACTGCAGAGAAGTGGAAAAATAAGTATATTTTGTTGGAAATCTACGAGATTTTCTTCGTAACTTCTGCAATTGTGTTGCAGGAGTGGCTCGTAAGACTGGTCGATTTTCAGAAGTGTTGGAAAGACGAACGAGTCATGCAGTGGACTCAAGAATTGATCTGGAAGTTGGAGAATACTGATAATACCATTACTCGCACGGTAGATCATTGATGGACAATGTGATAGGAGGATTTGTGACTCAATTTTCAATTGATCAATTTGTGTCCTACTCAAAAGTGGAGCGGAGGTTCTTCAAGGGTTTCCGGGGTAAGTTTCTAAAAAAATTTCTATTAATGATTAAGATCTTATTGTGCGAGAAAAGTATGCTGTGTACCCATATCGAGTGAATGAGCTCCGATTAAAGTGAGGGTACAATGTGTAGTGGTAAGTACTACAGAACTAATCAAGAGGGAGATCGATCTGTCTATAGTCCAGTGACCAATTTTGCTGTGCATAGCCCTCCATCAACACCATCTTCGAATCCTCGTAAGGGTAAGAAATCACCCCCGCCACCACCGAAAGATGATATGAATTCACAGCTGAAGTTACCCACCTTCAAGGGTGTGGGGGACAAAGATATGGATTGGTTTTGGTTTGTCACAGGGTCTGTATGGACTGCGCAGAATGTAGTGAGAGATGCTATGAAAAGAGCACAGCTATCTCTTGCTTTTGAAGGAAGGGCCCTGGACTGGTACATGGGATACCTAGACCAGCATGCGAACGCGAGCATTGAGGACATTAAGAGTGCCTTGAAGCAACCGTTCAAGAAGACTAAGGCCTACTCCCAGATAGTGAATGACCTGAAAGATTTCAAACAAGGTCCATTTGAGTCTATATGGGAAGCTGATTAGCAATTGAAAAAAATAATCAGAGAATGAGGATTCCAATATGATGACAGGCAGCAGGTGGAGTGGTTCATTGCTATGCTGCTACCCCACCTACGCGTATCGATGGGCCACCAATACATTGAGTCACAGGAGAAGGCCTTGGAGATAGCAATGAATTTGGAGGCTGCACCACAAGATGAAACCCAGTTGGGTGTACAACAGATACAAGACCAACTAGAAGCAATGCACATGGAGATCCAAAATCTGTGAAAAGAACGAGGAGCGGAGGCTAGCCCTGATAGGTGGTGAATACAATGCAGGGTGAATGGCCACACTAAGGATAATTGTTCGCTATTAGTAGACTACATGAAGGCTGGAGGACCTAGCCCACTGCACCCTAGAGAAGCTGCAGGGCCAAGTAGGCAGGCACTATGGTGTGATTACTGTCACATTGCGGGGTTGCATGACACCAACCACTACCCTTACCTTGTTGCTTGTATTCCGGAGGTTAAGCAACAATGGTGCAGGTTTTGTAGGTCTGTGGGGCATGATGAGTAGAACTGCCGAACTTATGATCTACTGATAGATCGAGGAAACAGCTATAGGGTATAGACAGATCCTTCATCACTAAGGACCCCCTCCGGTATCGGGGGCTCCCCCATTAAGGGTAGGGGAGGGGGTCAAGGCAGAAGCGCAGGTATGGGAAGAGGCCAACTAATCTGTTATAACTGCGGAGATATAGGTCACTTTGCAAGGGACTGCCCGAACCCTACAAGGCAATCCTACAGGTATTGCAGGCAACTGGACCATGTGATCGAGGACTACCCGATTTTGATGGCTAAGGTGCAGGAGAAACAATAGACACCTACGCAGAATGTGAAAAAGGTTATGATAGAGCCTCAGAACGAAGGACCAAGTATTAATATCATAACCCGTAGTGGCCTAGCCACCAGGGGGCGGAAGAAAAAGCTACAGCTGAGCCTATGATCAGGAAAGTAGTCATCAAATCAGAGGGCTTGGACCTACAAACAGAAAGGGAAACCTTTATCGCAGCTCAACAGGACTTCATAGAAGCATCTACTTTGTAGGTCCCTGTGGTCGGCAAAGGAGAAGGGGTCCGACCATTTTTACAAGCATGCATGAAACTGCTGCGCAACCAGGAGGCCGTTGAAAACCTCCAGGCACTATTAAACAGCTGCGTAGAGAAAACCAACCCGCCTCTAGAAGTAAAGTATGCAAACACATTGTACAAGTACAAGAAAAAAACTGGTAGGGAAATGCAGCTCACAGCACAAATCAGGGATTACGAAATAGAGCAAGTCATTTTGGGTCTAGGGTTGGACGCGAACATGATACCCAAGAAAACTTGGAAGCGCATGGGAGAACCCAAGTTGGAATGGTCCACTATCTAGCTGCGCATGGCCAATCAGCAGAAGATCATACTGTTAGGAAGGTTATCGTAGATTGTAGTAGATATTACAGGAGTTAAGTTTCGGGCCGACTTTGAGGTCATTCAGATTGCGGAAGATGCGGACCCTTACCCTGCGCTTCTATGGTTATATTGGGCCATCGACATGGGCAGTATTATCAACTTGAAACAGAGAAGCATGGTATTTGAGAATAGAGGGATATGAGTGATAGTCCCTTTAGACCCCAGAGAAGGAGAAAGGTATACAGAGACGGTGCATATCAACGAGGAGGTAGATCACATCTACAAGTTAACTACATAGAATGAAGATTGGATCAACCCTATGGATTATAGTATGATCTGCTGGGAAAAGGATAGCGAATTCTTTTCTAACTTCAATGGAGAACTAGAATAGTGGCAAAACCGGTTGCATGACATATCCGCACTGCGATGCCTTAGAATTACAAGGGATTTCCAATGTGTATCCTCAGAGGTAAGAGATCTACCCTAATTTGATGGTTTTGGTAGCATTAAGGAATTTTTGCAAGCATTCAAAGCTGAAGTTCCAAAAGGAATGAAGGTTATGGGCCCTCAATCTCGCCCTAAGCACAACACCTGCAAAGTGGTGAGATGAGTGTAACGCAACATTTCAGGAATGGGGGGCGTGTCGGACTATGTTACTCCTATGCTTCGACCCTCTGGTTCACTTATGTAGGGAATGATAGGTGCATCTCGTACAGACTTGCACAAGATAACTACCATTCATGCACCCTCTGGTGCACAAGATAACTACCCTCAATCCAACTCACCATCTTGAGAGAGTTTCTGTAGGAGATGCACCTATCATTCACGCACCATTACCCGCCAACGGTAGTTATCTTGTGCAAGTCTGTGTAGCTTCGGATTGAGGGTATTTATCCTGTGAAATAGAGGGTGCGTGAATGATAGGTGCATCTCCTACAGAAACTCTCTCAATCCAACATATCATTCAGAAACTCTCTCAATCCAACATATCATTCACGCACCCTCTGGTGCACAAGATAACTACCCTCAATCCGAAGCTGCATAGACTTGCACAAGATAACTACCGTTGGCGGGAAAGGGTGCGTGAATGATAGGTGCATCTCCTACAGAAACTCTCTTAAGATGGTGGATACTATGAAAGCTGCGATCTGGCAGCACCTACAACTAGGAAACAACTGCGCTAACTCCCCCACTTCACAGGCTACTGCAGAAAAACCAGGCAGGAGTACGCATTGATCACAACACCTCTGAAAGAGCTGCTTTTCAAGGAAATTTTAGTTCACAGGGACTATGTTACTCCTGCGCTTCGACCCTCTTGTTCACTTACGTAGGGAATGATAGGTGCATCTCCTACAGACTTGCACAAGATAACTACCATTCACGGACCCTCTGGTGCACAAGATAACTACCCTCAATCCAACCCACCATCTTGAGAGAGTTTCTGTATGAGATGCACCTATCATTCACGTACCCTTTCCCGCCAACGGTAGTTATCTTGTGTAAGTCTATGCAGCTTCGGATTGAGGGTAGTTATCTTGTGAACCAAAGGGTGCGTGAATGATAGGTGCATCTCCTACAGAAACTCTCTCAAGATGGTGGATACTATGAAAGCTGTGGATCTGGTAGCACCTACAACTAGGAAACAACTGCGCTAACTCCCCCACTTCACAGGCTACTGCAGAAAAACTAGGCAGGAGTACGCATTGATCACAACACCCCTGAAAGAGCTGCTTTGCAAGGACATTTCAGTTCACAGGGACTCTAAGTGTCAAGGGAGCTTCAAACTAGTAAAGAAAACAATAGTTCCACTCAGAACGTAGATGGAACGTTGGCTATATCACCGTGCGCACATGAGGCCTGTTGAATGCACACAGGCGCGCTGGGAGCGCAGGTGTGCGTTGAGCGCACCAGAGCTACAAAAACTAGCCATTGGGACAGTCAAATTGAGTAAAATGAAAAATATACCGTTGAATGGAGCGGGCGATTGGAATTTAATGAGGCAATTGCAGGAGATTTTTTACCATTTACATGATGGTAAGTTCCAAGTGCAGCTTTCCCAACCACTAATCGCTCATGTTAGCTATAAAAAGGGTTGACCAGACCAGACAAGGGTTCCATATCAGTTGTATAGATTGTACTTGGCATATCTTACTGTGAAGATTTGGTGCTGCAAGATGCTTTGTGTTTATAGTGTCTCCTTAATGTCCGAGCAACCTACCCCCTCGGATAGTAGCAACCAAGAGTTTTTTTTTTGCGCCAAGATGACAGCTACGAACCCCGCTGAGCCTTCTGAACCAATGACCTCGGTGGAACATGGGACTGAGGAAGTGGTGGAAATCGAGTCTAAGGCGAAAGAGATTCTCTCCATGTCGAGCCCAACCATGAAAAAATGGAAAGAAAAGGCACGTAGCTCCAGAAATCCCCCGAAGCCCACGAAATGCGCTGCAGGAAAGCTGCGAAATTCCCCATGAACCGAAAAATCCCTGCAGGCAGCTCGGGAGGAAGCACAAACCATCAAGCCAATTCACTGGTTACCTCCCTTTGTTCAACCACACAAGACATCGACGTGCACGCCAAAGAATCTCGATGGCCTGGTCACTTACCTACAGATGACACTGACCCTAGGCAAGGTTCCAATCATTGGCGAACCTTTTGGTAAGCTTCATGAGGTCAGGTTTGATGATCAAAACCTAGCCAACTTCGAAGCATTCCCTAAACTAGCACCTGTGTTATACCTCGACACAATTTGCGACGACAATGGATTTACAGTCGTCCCCCAGCGTTGGGTGCATGGTTTGGCTGGGTCCGGGCTCCTAAACTTGCTTAGGATGCCCCATTTTGGTCATTACAATATTACGAACCAGGTCGCATGGCAGCTGCTCGCCCTAATTCATGAAGGCTGCCTATTGTTACACATCATTTTGTCCCTGCCCCTACAATCCCTTTCCCCACATATTGGAGGGTCTTTCTCGTGACCTGTGGGCAATGTCATACTCTGCAAGTACCTTCTTTGCATCCTTCTGCATAAGGACATCATTTCTCTTGTTGAACATTTCCTCAAAAAACACACAAAAACCTATGTTTTGGCATTGGCACAGGTAGCCAGTTCACCCCTCGCACCAATGGGGAAGATTTGCACTAGAGCCCGTGCCACTTGGTGCTCTGTCTTTGTGTATTTCCCGTGCGAGCTGTTTTAGGAATGTTTTTTAACAAAAAGAGGCGAAAGTTTCCTTCTAACTACCTCAGGGATGACTCATTAGAAGTGGTTCAAATTGATAAGCCACGGATCTCTCCCTTTAGGTAGTGGTTTTTACCTCCCATTGAACACTCTTTGAAGATAGGACTCCCCTCCATGATTATAGGGATCTTAACCTCTCCCGCTTCCTCTATATAAACAGGACTTCTCCCTTTACAAAAGCTAGCTGAACATATAGCCAAGAAGATGAACTTGGAGAAGAGATACTATAGCTGAGTAATTGCTATAGAGAAGGTAGAACTAAGGAGAATTCCGTAGAGAGAGCCCCGTCTAAATTCTCGACAAGCGTTTGTGAGACGCACTTCGCTGGAACCCTGTTGGAGGTGACTGCAACGTCGAAGCTTGGTTGTACTCTTCCTTTCTTTTATTAATATACTCAACTATGGTGTTGGTTCCATCATTGTGTTATGTTTATTTAATGCATTTTATTTAGTCTTCTTCGACTGATTGATAGTTGCGAATGTGAAATATTATGTTGTATATCGTCGTTATTTCTTATGTGTGTGCAGGTATCCGAGCATGAAGGTGAGTGGATTGTGATCTGTCATACCAGGAGCGAGATGCAGCCATTATTTCCGACAACAACAAAAATGTAGGACCTCTGGTAAGTCATCTATCGAATCTCTGTCCATTCATTAACTAGGAATCAATGTTATAGCTTGTCTCGATTGTGGCTAGACCCACTCTAGGGCTAATGGGATCGCCTCTGTCCGTAGAGGGGATTTACCTCACCAAAAAATTGGCGACCATACTAGGGATCAGTGCGAGTTTGTCTTTCATCCATTAGGTCTTCTTCTTGGTCTTTGCTTGCTTAACTTGCCTTTTTTGATTATTTTTGCTGAGTCTAAGACCCCTGTTCAGACCCAGAGGATCAGATCTGACCTCTTTTTTTCCAAAATTTTCCTTTTACTAGGGTTTGCTTGATTGGCGCGGTTTCCAATCTAACAGTCATGTCCACTGGTGCTTGTTGCTAGTTCAGAACCCGCGCCATCCCCTGTTTGGCGCTGGTTACAGGAAAATAGTTGCGCCATTTCCTGTAGGTATTAGGGTTGCCCCGTTTTGGAATTTTTTGGTCAGTGCTTGTGATTCTGGGTTAGTTTTTGGCATGTCTTGAGTGCTTTGGGATTGTTTGTGACTATGAATGGCCTCTTTCCTTTAGTTTTTTGTCCATTTCTTATCAGTATCATGGCCCTAGGGTTTTCTAGTGCTTTGGTATGTTGAGCCTCCTGTAGGAGCTTTGGTCTTTTGTTTCACAACCACCTTCATTCTTTGTTTGATTGCATTCAGCTCTCTTGATCCATTTGAGTGATTGCATTTGGTGGAATAAGTCTTGAATGAGTCTTGCCTCTTTCATTCAGTTGTGCTTCTTGTCACTCCAAGCATAGATTACACTACTTGTATGGGTCTGTTTCAACATCTTTCTTCAATTTGAGAGATTGCAACATTGGTTTGAGTTTTTGTTTTGTTTGTTTTTGAGTTGATTGAAATGTTTCGTTTCGATTCATGCTTTAACATTCTCGAACTAGTGTGAAGGTTCGTTTTTCATGTCATTTAGTGCACTGTTTGCTCTATTACATTGAAAAAAAAAAAAATTTGTGCTTGCATTCTCGTTTGCATTGTGGAATTGGAAAATCTTTCACATAACTAGCATTGGGAATTCTAGGAAAGATTTCTCACTTTCAGTAGCCTGCATCAGATATTGTAGTGGATGCTTCTGTGTGTTCTCTTTGTTTTCTATTGCTTGAAAACTCCTAAACTTTCTTGTAGATATATTTTCATCGAACGAAATGGTATTTTATGGCATGTGGCTTGCAATTAGGGATTTGTGAGATCCAACATTCGGTAGGACCTTGGAATTGAAATATAAATACAAGATCAACTTAAAATTTATTCAATTAATCTACGGCAACATTGAAACTTAACGAAAAATTTAGTGGTCTAAGTTAGAGACGTGTTCCGATGTCTTTAAACCTAGTAGCCATCGCTCGCCATCTGGCTTCAGACAGCACTAGTACAGACTTGCACTCCACGTATCGTCGAGTATATAAAGGGAGACCCCTGTAGGTTGCAATCCTTTTATCTGTAGGAAGCCGAGTCTGCCGCCTTGTAACCGTGATACACCGAACACAACATTCAAGGAGACTACTTGCAAGTACGTCAAGTCCTTGGTTGATTCTTCTTTCATTTTATAACCAAGGTGTATATGGCAGTTCACGGGAACCTTGTACACCCTTTTACCTAGACTACCTGAGCAGTCATTTTTTATCTTTACTGACTCCATAAATTTGAAAAAGATCATCAAGCACTTGTCCTTTCGCGCTTGCTTAAAACTGAAAGTGACTAGAGTCATCTTTGACTGTTTCTTGACTCTTAAAACATGAAACAACAAATTTTTGGTTTCAATGTGGTAAAATAAACTACCTACGATTACACACCCTTTAAAGTTTGATTACTTGGCCTATCTTTATTTTCCTTGGTTTTGATCCAAGAGTCCTCATTTTCAATGTTTTTCCCTTCTCTGGTGTGCTACAGTCACAGTGGTGGAACCATCGTTTTCGTCTATTGGCGGTCCTTTCTAGGACAATTCATCTGAAACTTCCCAGACCTCTAAGTCTGCCAAGCTTCAACAACCTATCATCCTGTCAGAGTAACCCTTTGGAGAACCAGTTGAGTTCCATTGGCCTCTTTCAAACGCTTGGTTTTGGTTTGGGGTCGGGGAACATTTCCCCCCTCTTACATCGGGATCACCATTCTTGGCTGCTATCATACCTCCTAGCCCCCATAGCCTTTTACAAGATCTCATGTTGGATTCAGACATGGACTCGTCTAGTCCTAATGGTAGTGAGGGTATTCTAGTTTCTGATGAATAATACCAACTTTTCCCGGAAGACATCCATCAAGAGCCTGCTCAATATTCACTATCGATGTCGCTTCTAGCCAGATATAGGTCTTTGGGTCAGATTATAGCTGGTATTGCCTCCATGGCAACATCCAGTCCGTCGAGGGGGCTTGTCCTCCCATAATTAGGGATGTTGCCAACGACACTTGTCTCGTCAACGCCTTTTGTTACGTCTGCCCCACTAGGCCTATTGTATGTGTGGCTGCATCAACACCGGTCGTCATTGCTCAGTCGTCAGGAGTTTCGTTTCGGTAGAGACTTCGATTGCCATGGAAATCCCTGACGACCTTTCTTTTGAGGAGTTTCGGTTGGCTATTCAGCAGCAGAGCTGCCAGACTAATTAGTCCCCTCAGGATCCTAATCGTCCTGATTCTTCTCATTATGGTGCAAATGGTACCTCAATTTATTCACTTTTGTTTCAATATGATGAGCACGACAACCCCATCTATTTTCCTGCTCCTGAGGCTTATCAGTTCATTAATGGTTTTATACCTACCTTGCCTGGGAAACCTTCTAACCAAAAAGGACAACCCTTTCAGGGACAACCTTCGGTTCAACAAGGGTATGTTTTCGGCCCACAAGGACAACTCTTTTAGGGACAACCTTCGGCCCAGAAAGGGTATGCATACAACCCACAAGGGAAAACCTTACAGGGACAACCTTCGGTCCAATAGGGATTGTTTTACGGCCTATAAGGGCAGCGTTACAATCCTCAAGGTCAACCTTTACAAGCTCACCCTGTGGTCCAACCAGGGTAACCTCAAGGACCGCTGGGCAACCGGTATATCAACCTGGACCTTTATATGATCCTGGGGGTCAGATCCATTGATCTAAACCTTTGGTGCAACCACAACAACCATATCTTCCAATTGGTCCAAATTTTGCATAGCCTGGGCCATCTTATGGTCCTGCTCTGGGTCAACCTAGTTATCAGGCACAACCTGGCCCACCTCAGCCATTAGGCCAACCTGTTCAGCAGGGGAAACCTGGTGGCCCTCATTAGTCAGGTCAACCTTTTCAGCCAGGCCAACTTGCACAAAAAGTTCACCCTGCTCAACCCCCGCTCTACTCTATGCCGTAGCCGAATCAACCTCTGTGCCCGACTTATCCAGCTTAGCAAGGCCCTACCTATCAGCATCCCGTACGACCCCAAGGTGGTTATTACCCTCAAGGTCAATATCGACCGGTAAAAAATGCGTCTCAAGGTCCAGCTTATTACCCTCAATCGCCAGGCTATACTTATATTCCACAACAAAATCCTTATGCTGCTTAATCGGGACCCTCGTATACTCAGAATCTGTATCCTGGTCTTCAACCCTCGTATCCTGGTCCTCAGCAACCATATCAGCCCAATTATCTAGCTTATACCCCTTATGGTCCGAATCCTCTGGGATAGAACCAATGGGGATAGAGTTATACTCAACCAGAGTGGAGAATGGGTACGGGTCCTTATCGAGGACCTGCTATGCCTTTTAACCCTCAGTTACCATTCCTTGCCACGTTGGAGTTACCGGATGTGTCCAAATTGAAAAATGATCTCATTCTTCATAATCCATATCGGCCTCGGGTTCCAACGAAGGTTCCTGGTGATTGTCCCAAGTTTGAGGGCAAATCTGGAGAAGATCCCCAAGCACACGTCATGACATACCATTTATGGTGTTCTTCCAATTCTTGGTTGGATGACTCTGTCTGACTCCGCTTTTCCAGCGCACTCTTACCGGAGCTGTTGCTAAGTGGTATATTGAACTGCCTCATGGTATCTTTCAAGATTTCAACACTCTCTCTATGGCATTCCTTACTCATTTCCAATTGCCAGTTCGTTACGAAGTCGGGATGCATCTCCTAACATCCTTGAAACAGGACCAGGCCACCCACATCTCAGACCATATTCATGAATGGAGACAGCGTCGTCGCCTAATCAAGTTTGAATTTCCTGGTTAGCTTCTTACTCATTGGTTCACTACCTCTTTTGTCAATCAGATTGCGAAAGACATCGCCATGGGGGCATGTGTAACCGAGGAACAAGCCATCGCTCATGCCTAGTGCCTTGATTTAGTGTACTCCCAATCGAGCATTTTGTATGACATCTTGACAGAGGCTCCACGACCTGGGACCTCTAAAGTGCCGGCTACCCCATCGGTCGACGACTTTATTGGTTCCGTGTCTCCGACTTTACGCAAGTCTTCCAATGGGAAGAAAAAATCAAATTCTTCAATAATTTTGTTCCTCAGGCTACCTCGGATTCTGGTAAAACCTCAGAGGTCAATGCCATTCAGGCCAATCCTGTGGAAAAGACATCCAAGGGGAGAAAGAAGGGCAAAGGCAAGGCCAAAGCCGATGCCCCAAAACTAAAATCGTCTAAACCTCGTGCTGATGATGGTTCACAGCGAAAGCCAAAGTATCCCTGTCTAATTTGTGATGAGGAACACCACACTAAGGATTGTCCTAGACGATACAAGGTTAGTCAACTACTCAAAGGTGATAAGGGAACTACGACGGTCCTTAAAGAACCTTTCCCATCTCAGCAAACCCAGATGGTCAAGCAACCTCCGCCATTTGCATCGTTTGGCTCTCAAGTATTCATGATGAATGGTTTTGCACCCGTTTCCATTGCTACTCGGTCGAAATATTATGCTGGATCATGCCAGGAAGTCGGGAAAGAGGTCGTCGACGGTCCTCCTCCCCCACCTGCCTCTGGTCCTCTTGAGATTGAAAGGCCCCGCGCTGAACCTGTTGTATGACCACCTTCTAAAGGTGTTCTCCGGAAATCTTCTTTAGCACAGGTGCCATCCGCGATGTCCACGTTAGAAGTGCTTCAGAGTTGTCTGTCTCAACGGAAAGAGTTATTATCTGTGATCAGCGGGATTGATCCTGCTGATTCTAGCCTTCTCTCTTTCATCTTAGAGAATTTCGTCCCCTGACTTCCGCACCAGATTGCGCTTGTCATACAAGTCGGCATTAACGATCTCAACATCCATAGAGCCATTGTGGACAAAGGTGCATCTACCTGTGTCATGTCATCTGCTTGCTGGAAGGCTATTGGCTCTCCAGCCCTAACTTCCTCACCCAATGCCCTTGAGGCATTTGATGGAAGGGAATTGAAACCCTTGGGTGTTCTTGCTAGCTTTTCGATCACGCTGCAAAGAAAGACGGTCAACGTTGAAGTAGAAGTTGTTGACGCTAATCTCAATTACAATCTTCTACTCAATCGCAGTTGGACTCACGCTATGCTGTGCATTCCGTCCACCCTCTTTCGAATTCTTAAGTTTCCACATGAGGGAAAAACCATCACTGTCGACCAGTTGTCGTTCTTTACCTCGTCTTTTGAGAACAACGTACCATACGTGGATCAAATGCCTTCTTCCCTCAACAGTGTAGCGTCAGATCTTTTCAAAGATCTCACTCTCATGGGTATCTTTCCCCTTTCGCCACCAAATACTGTTCAAGTTAATATGGTCTCTCAGTTAGATGACCCATGGATCATCCCTTTACCTGAAAATGTTGATTCATTTTGGGATTCAATGATGCTTAGTCCCATTGAAATCAATTATTGTGAGCTTACAGGTGCATCTGATTTTCCCCCTCCTGAAGGTGCTCCTTTGAGCATGTCTCTCGACGTTTATTCTCAATCCCCTTGGCTCGGCGATGTGGATTCTCCTGATCCTTTGAAAGAAGTGTTTCCATCCGATGAAGCTATAATGGAAACCATGTCTCTCGAAGACCTACCGTGGAGCGATGGGCATCATCGTTCCTCGTTTATGCCTAGCCTCGGGGGAATGTCTAACTGTCTTGAGCGTTTTGCGTCTCAAGTTCATTCTCCACCACTTCAAATGCCTATTGTGACTCATGAAGTTTTCACTTAAGGTAACTTGGGTAACATTACTAAAACGATGCCTATTGACATTTCCATGAAACCGGGAATTGTCGAGAACATCCATGTGGGAGTCACTTGCTCTTCCGATGAATTCCAAGTGTATACTAGCCTCTTTCACAAATTACGTGATGTTTTCGCCTGGTATTACGAAGATATGCCTATAATTGACCCCAGTATTGTGGTGCATGAGATTCCCACCTACCCAGGTGCGAAGCTTGTTCGCTTGCGTCTTCATCCAGTGCATCCTCGGAAAGCTGCCGCCATCAAAGCTGAAGTTGAAAAAATTCTCAAAGCGAGATTCATTTATCGAATTCCTCTGACAGAGTGGGTTTCTAACATTGTTCTTGTGGATAAGAAGCAGGGAGAAATTCGTGTCTGTGTTGATTATCACGATATCAATTGGGCCTGTCCTAAGGATAACTATCCCACCCCTTTCAATGATTAGATCATTGACAATTGTGTAGGGGGTGAATTTTTTCTATTATGGATGGTTTTTCTAGCTATAATAAGATCAAAATTCTCCTGTCTGATCAACACAAGACCGCTTTTATTTGTCCTTGGGGAACATTCACATATAAGAAACTCCCTTTCATCTTGAAGAACGCTGGGGCTACGTTCCAGCGCGCGATGTATTATGCCTTTCACGATATTCGTCATATTGTTCAACCATACCTGGATGACCTTCCAGCTCATTCAGCTGTGCGAAAAGACCACCCAGACCATCTCTGCCAGATCTTTGTTTGTTGTAGACGCAACAATATTTGGCTCAATCCACATAAATGCGTCTTGTGCGTCGATTCCGGTAGAATTTTAGGGTTTATTGTATCTAAAGATGGAATTCGCCTTGACCCACTTAAGGTTGAGGCTATTGTTAATCTCCCCTCTCCATCCTCGTTACACTAGCTCCAAAGTCTCCAAGGGAAAGTAAAATTTTTACGTCGTTTTATCTTGAACTACGCTGAAGTAGCCAAAGGATTCACACGACTTTTAAAGCAGGATGCCCCTTTTGTTTTGGGATGAGATCGCTCAGCAATATTTTGATAGGCTTAAGACGTTGCTTTTCAATGCTCCTCTATTACGTCCTCCGAATTACCATTGTGATTTCACCCTCTATCTGGTTGTTGCCTTCAGTACGATTGCCATGGTTTTGGTTCAAGATGATGATGACGGTACCGAGAATGTCATTTACTACTTGTATCAGAACCTTCTCGACCCTGAAATACGTTACGCACATGTCGAGAAGTTAGCGCTGGTTGCGGTCCCAACCATCCAACGTTTTCATCATTATATCCTTTTATGCATGGTGACCGTGATTTTTTATTGTAACCCCATGACCTATATTCTGTCTCGGAAGTTTCTGGGGGGAAAATACTCGAAGTTGATTATCATCCTCCAAGATTTTGATTTGGAGTTTACTACTGCCAAATCGAAGAAATCGCTTGTTTTCGCTGATTTGATTTGTTCTCTCCCCGCCGACTCTACTCCTTCTTCTTCTGAGGACTCTGCTCCTTCTTCTTCTGAGGATCATATTCCAAACGAAACTCTTTTCTTGATTAGCACCCTCGATTCGTGGTACGGTGATATCATCTTCTATCTCCAAACTTCTACTTTCAGGTTTGAGTTAATGAAAGATTCCCGACTCCGAATTTGGCATCAGTCGCAACCTTATCATATTATCGGAGATACCCTTTATCGCGTTGGAGTTGATTCTGTACTCCGATGATGTCTGACCCTCGAGGAATCTGAGAAAGTTTTAAATGACTTCCACAGTGGTGCCTGTGGTGGTCACATGTCTGGTTATCCCACCGCATAAAAGATCCTCTGTGCTGGCTATTTCTGGCCATCCATTTTTAAAGATTGCATTGTCGCAGTATGCAAATGTCGTGCGTGCCAGATATATCAACGCAAGATGTGTGCGCCACCTGTTCCTTTACACCCTGTAATTACAGTTGGTCCTTTTGCCAAATGGCGCATCGATTTTATGACGTGTAACCCTCGCTCGTTCGGGGGGCATGCCTACATTATCGTCGTCGTCGATTATTTCACAAAATGGGCCGAAACAATGCCTACACTAGCTGTAGATGGTAAGACAGAAGCACAATTCATATTCAATCATGTTATTACTCGGTTTGGTGTCCCTCAAGCCATCGTTACTGATCATGGTTCTCATTTTTGAGACTAGATGATGGTGGAGTTGATGTCTAATTTGGGTCTGCATCACGACAGATCAACGCCTTATTACCCTGAAGCTAACGACCAAGTTGAAGCCGTAAAAAAAGTCCTTGTTACAATGCTTCAACGAACAATCAGGATACATAAATCAAATTGGCATCTTATGTTGTTTTCAGCTCTTTGGGCTTACTGACCGTCGACTAAGAGTGCAACCGGATTTACCCCGTTTTAGTTAGTATATGGTCTGGAAGCCACTCTTCCAATTGAATGTGAAATCCCTTCACTCAAACTAGCTATCGAATTACTACCTAATAATTTGCCTGAGGAAGAGCATCTCCTCTACTTAGAGAGATTGGATGAAACTCGTCACTCAGCTTCCTTGGTCATCAAAGCACAAAAGAAGCGAGTCAAAGATTTTTTTGACCAAATAGTTTCCCCTCGTTCTTTTATCGAAGGTGATATTGTTCTCCTATACGACCAAGCTCATGACAAGCTGGGGGTAGGTAAATTCCAACCCATGTGGCATGGGCCCTACATCGTCAAACGTGTGTTACAAAATGGGGCTTATGAGCTTATTGATTATGAAGGTTATCCCTTAGCACAACCTAGAAATGGGTTGTACCTCAAAAAGTATTACGCTTGAGTCATTCATGCGTGATATGTGTACATAGGTGATTTTTTCATTTTTGTGCATGCTTTGGTTTGATGTGCTTTGTGAGATTTTTTCTACTTATTGGGTCTTGTTTTTTATGTAGATGTCTATTTCCCCTTATATCCGTTTCGTGGATGGTGCTTCTCGCAGTACTAGGAACTTGTCTTTGGCAGCCTGGGTAAAATATGATCCTATTGGTGAGTTGAATAAACTACAAGGTATTTGTCTAGGACAAACTACAAACAATGTCACTGAATATAGTGCTGTTTTGGAACTATTAACTGAGGCAGTTAACCTAGGCATACGCACATTGCTTATGAATCTGGATTCATAACTTGTTGTTCTTCAACTTAAAAATCATTATTCGGTTCGAAACCCATGCATTTTGAGATTGTATTTGCGTATTCGTTTACTTGAAAGACATTTTGATTTCATCACATATCAACGTATACCAAGGCAAATGAATACATTAACTCATGAAATAACTAACATTGTGCTAGATAGACATTTGCGAAATTTATAAAACATCATCATATGTAAATAGATCCATGTAGAAAATAGATGTGTATATATATATCGATTGTTTGCAACGTGTGCATCATAAAACCAAAAAAATATATGTCTATTTCAGTTACATCGCGAGACAACATGTCTCTAAAAAATGTGCAGAAATAAAAGCCTAAGTGCCTAATTGGCGTGGTGCTCATGATAGCACGTCATAGCCCGTACCAACCACCTCAGCAAGCGGTGGATACAACTTGGCATTCCTATAGTGTGCCTCTGATAATATCGAGGAACATCATTGAAACAAGCATAGTTTGGAATCCCACGGGTGATCCCCTCCAGGTTCTGTAATATCTCCCCATCGTTGCCCTCACCATGAGGATCGAAATCATGAGGAGTTCACCTCGCTATCGGCGACATACCTGTAGGACGCTCTCGGCCAACATCTGCATACATATAAGAGTAGCTGTTAGAACATGCATATATACCAAAAAATCATAAACTCATGAAAATAAAAAATTAGTCTCACCTAGCTCTTCGTCCCAATCCTCTCCCTTCGGGAGCAGGAGGTCGGGATCATCGGCGAAGTCTGTGCAAGCGTAGGACCAATCCTCCATGACAATCAGTTGTCGGTGGAGTCAATAAAAAAATTTGGCCTCCAGGACATCTGTTGGCCACCCCTTGCTCTAGGCATCAGTGCGGCCCATCGAGCCATTTGCGGCTCTCTGGGTGATGGCATCGGGACAATAACCTCCTAACGCTGGAATATGGGTAGTCGTTCCAAGAAGAACGATACCAGAATCGATCAATACCCAAACTGCTTTAGTTTGGTCCTCTTGCACTTAGTGAGTTGCTGCTTGATGTTGATAGTAACGGCCTCGGCCAAGTTGAAGAGAGTCGGGTTCATGCACTCTGAGGCAAGAAGTAGCTGGGTCAATGTGGTCTCATGCGGTGCTTGCGATCCTGCAGCCCGCGTGATAGTATGCAACACTACTCTTAATGCCAAATCAGGAATGGTTTGGATGTCAACTTTTCCACTCCCTGTTCCTTTCATGCCCCTCGGCACACCCTGCCAATTACCATTCCCATACTTTCCCTGGAAGGACGAGTATTGGTCAAGATAGGGACTGCACCTCTACGCGACAATCCAGTGATGAAATATACATCAGAGACTTCGAGTTCAAGTTCCTGATCCTGAAGCACAAAATTTTCTTGATCCTCGTCCCAAATACTTATCAAATATTGAAGCAATTCGGGCTGAGCCCGAAGGCATGGTGTCATGAAGAATTTCTTTAGCCCACAGTTTCTGAGGGCGTTCATGCATTGTTCATTCTCCATGGCTAGTTCATCCTCCTCACTGTGTTCTCTCTCTTTCCACTCAATGACCATCCTTTTTCTTCATACTTGCACACATTGTTCATATGAGCATTGTAAGTCTCCTTAGGCATCAAAATTTGCAAGTAAATGGTTACTTTTTCTTTAAATTTAGGCGGATTTTGTGTTGCGCAGTTGGCGCAACTGTTTCGCTAACATTCGCGCCAATGGGTGCAACCCTTGTGTAAAAAAGGGTCGATTGGCGCGGGTCCGTGCCCGAAACCCACACTAACCGCAATTCCCTAGTTTTAACAAATCCTCCTCGAAGGGATTCAAAATGACAATTAAAGGTAATAAAATTTAGCTCAAAAGATGGCAAATGGTGTTGGCTCTTACCTGAAACTGAAGGAATCAATATTGGTTCACTAGATCACTCGCAATCATCGCCACAAGATAGCAAGGAAAACAGGTCACTGTTTCTCTACAAAGAGGTAAAAGTGAAAAGTAAATAATTTTTACCACTTATGGTCTTTTATAACTTTCTGAAATCTTAAATTAGGTTTTAAAACAGATTTGTCGATTATTTTATCATATTATTCTCGAGGAATACGTTTTACACGCATCTTTTTGTGCAGCACCAGGTTTTCACATGTTTATGACGAAGAAACAAGTTGTATTTTATACTTTTTTCAGACTCGGTAAAAACATGAAAAAGTCACTACTAGAGTCACCTTTAAGCTCTTTTATGACTCTCTAAAACTGAAAATATTGTCGAGTCACTTCTCTTTTTGAACTCATTAAATTGGCTGTGAAATGATATCTACTCAGTATATGTTTACCCCTTTTTCGGGCTGGGATAGATTATTTACGAAAAAGGAATACCTTAGCCTATCACGACTAAGAGGTTCTCTCAGACACACTTTTCTACCTTTTCGGATCTGAGAGACTACCTAAAAAAAGGGACTGCTAGAGTTTTCTTTTCCGCCTTCTTTTCAAACTCTCTAAACATGAAAAGATGTCAAGTTCTCCCTTTGTCAGACTCGTTAAAACTGATGACATCGGACTCTGTCTTCATGACGTTACTCAAGTTCCTCCTTCCTAGGGCTCGTAAAATGTACTAGGTTAGATTTGTCTAAAGGAAAAATGTACATCGCAAGAAAATTCTATCCCCTTCAAGCTTGTTGTCAAAAATAATTAGGGTAATCGCCAGAAATGGTGGGGGAAAATGGAACCAGATTATAGTTGTGTTGGCAGTATGTCGCTCTTGAACATGGCACTTGTCTGCATTCGTGTCGGGTTGGGGACATCTCACTTCGTCATTTGTTTGCCTCCATGGGTTTGGGTAATATCTTTTGACTGCTCATCTGCTCTTTTCCACGTCGCCATGACCTCAGATCCATTGATTTCAAATACTACCAAATCTAGTGTCGTGCTACCGATATTTTCAAGAGAAGTTTTCCTCTGAAGTTTTCAACCTCCCTCTGATTCTCTGTTGGTATTGATTCAAAAACATCACATTCCTCTATCTCGTATCGATGATGTGGGAAAAATTATGGCCCACCTTTGATTAGGTCACTTCCTATTGACTCCAACTCTTTATCTATGAATTTGATCTAGGGACTCCCTTCAGGTACCTTAGAGCCTGCATGCCTCAATGGCAGGTTATTTGCATTCGATGCAAGGTCCACATCATTGGCCTTCGCTTGACTGACTCTGTAGGTGTTCAACATCAGATCACTATTAAAATTCCATGGAGTGTACCTTTCGTACCTTGAGATCCATTTTCATTATTGGTGGTTTCTCTCATGTCTATTAACGGCTTCCATCATTGGCTAGTAATCAAACGATTTTCTTGCATGTTTGACTTCAGCTCACATATTCGCATGCTCGAATTTGCACTTTGTTCAGGTTGAGATGGAGTGCAAGACCCTAGGTTTTGTCTGATGAAATCTAGGCTGCGGGTTCGTCGTGGATTACTATGAATTACTATATGGCTCTTCTGATTGGATGGCTGCGACCATACCTGAGTCTGTTTGTTGATCCCTATTGCTAGATGGTTGTGTCCATACCTCGGATATTACTGTTTATGTACTCTATTATGGATGGCTGCACCCATACCACATGTCATGTATCATAAGTATCAGTTGTACTTGTACTTGAAGGTCTTCTGATAGTAGTGTTTGGGTTGAACGTGTTCTGATAAAGAATTTCACCCCTCCCTCTCTCTCGGACCTCATGCTTTAGGGGGCATCTGTTACACAACATTTTTTCACCGTCCCTGCAATCCTTCACCCTGCATATTGGAGGGTCTTTCCCGTGACCTGTGAGCAATTTCATACTCTACAAATACCTTCTTTGCATCCTTCTGCATAAGGACATCATTTCTCCTGTTGAAAATTTCCTCAAAAAGCACACAAAAACCTATGTTTTGGCATTGGCGCGGGTAGCCAATTCACCTCTCACGCCAATGGGGAAGATTTGCACTAGAGCCCACACCACTTGGCACTCTGTCTCTGTGTATTTCCCGCGCCAGCTGTTTTAGGAATTTTTTTTAACAAAAAGAGGCGGAATTTTCCTTCTAACTACCACAGGGATGACTCATTAGAAGTGGTTAAACTTGAAAAACCATGGATTTCTCCCTTTACGTAGTGGTTTTTACCTCCCATGGAACAATATTTGAAGATAGGACTCCCCTCCATGATTATAGGGATCCTAACCTCTCCCTCTTCCTCTATATAAACAAGCCTTCTCCCTTTACAAAAGCTAGCTGAACATATAGCCGAGAAGCTGAACTTGGAGAAGAGAAACTATAGCTGAGTAATTGCTATAGAGAAGCTAGAACCGAGGAGAATTCCGTAGAGAGAGCCCCATCTGAATTCCCGACGAGCCTTTGTGAGACGCGCTCCACTAGAACCCTATTGGAGGAGACCGCAATGTCGAAGCTTGGTTGTAATCTTCCTTTCTTTCATTAATATACTTGAATATGGTGTTGGTTCCATCATTGTGTTATGTTTATTTAATGCAGTTGATTTAGTCTTATTCGACTGACTGATAGTTATGAATGTGAAATAGTATGTTGTATATCGTCGTTGTTTCTTGTGTGTGTGCAGGTATTCGAGCGTGAAGGCAAGCAGATCGTGATTTTTCATACCAGGAGTGAGAGGCAGCCATTCTTTCCAACGAAAACAACAACATAGGACCTCTGGTAAGTCATCTATCGAAACTCCATCCATTCGTTAACTAGGAATCAATGTTATAGCTTGTCTCGTTTGTGGCTAGACCCACTCTAGGGCTAGTGGGATCGCCTCTATTCGCAGAGGGGATTTACTTCACCAAAACCAATGGATCTAGGACAGGACTCCTATTGATGATGCGTTGATTCATAGGATTACTGGTCTCCCGATGAACGGACCAAGCCCTCTGGAGCAAGTGGGTAAGAAATACGAAGCCGAGACTGCTAAATTGATGCGCCAAAAATACAAGGTGGAGCAGAATACCCGAGGCTTTATCATCAAATCCATCAATGATCCCGCTATGCAGTTGGGCACGATGTTGCTGGCGTGCAAGTTGATGCGAAAATTCCAAGTCGCGACCATCCCTGCCTACGTGATCCAGCTAGTAGGCCAATGTGCGGAGGGAGTCTGTTTCAATTGGGCTCAGTACTTACGTGAAAAAATTTTGGCCAACGTCCAAGAATCCCAGGACTTAGGGCGTGCCTTTTGTTACTCATGGTTGTTGTTCCTCATAGCGTTAGTCATCTGGGAAGCTACTGCAGAGTCTGTCATCCCTGAGCTTACCCCAGATATGTGTGAAGGAGCCTGTTATGCGCACTTGTGGGACTCCAAGGATGCGTAGTGCATAGAGGACAATCAATTCTTCTGGGTCCTCTTCCAGAGCAGCGTGGCAGCTGCTATCAACTCTCAACCATGCCTATCACCCATAGTCTACGACAGGTACAAGTGCATAGCGACCTTTCAGGTGACTATGCACAACATACAGATTCAGAGCCGAAAGGAGAAAGCTTGGACTTCGCTCCCCTATATGGTCATGGATGAGGAAATTGATAATGTTATTGCACTATGGCCCTCACAGTGGAATATTGGCTTCAAGACTGGGGTGCAGGGCCTTAAATATGCAAGCACAACACAACTAATTCCCCCTGTCACTATTAAGGATATTGGAGGCTCCAGTAAAAGTATCGGGAAGGACATGGAACCGGCTGTGAAGAAATATGTGCAGCATAAATGGACTCATGAGAAGGATGCTGAAGTAGCAACACAGAAAGATTCATGGCCCGACTTAGGGATAGAAGGAGGGGATGCAGGGGGAACTGTATCCGCTCACGGAACAAAGCACACAGGCGAGCCTGCCAAAGGACCCCGGAAGAAGCAGCACGCTCAGCGGATAGAACACGATGAAACTTTCACCTTGACCGACGGTGACCTTGAACAGATACTTGATGCAATATCTCTAGCCATGTGGGATTGATGGGAAGCCCTCGAAGCACAACAGAAGGCTACGCTCGTCGCATTACAGGCCAAGCTCCTAGAGCTGCAACTAAAGACAGACACATTGCACACCAGTGTGACTTTGGTATGGACGTCGCAAACCACTAGCATTGATATGCTCACAACAACAGAAAGCCATCTCTGCCCTTTGCTTGGCACCTGTAATGCCTTATGACTTGTCCATTCACTTGAGCACACAACCATTAAGGGAGGCACAATCAGACTTGGCTGTATCACCCAAGATGCTTGTAGGGCTCCACATAGGTATATTTCAGGAGATTCAACACCGGGACCTATAGATTCACCAACAATTGGGCTTGGCTGAGCAAACGATCATTGAAAGCAATGCTGCAATCACCCTTGCCACCACACAGCAGAAGGAGCTCGAAAGCTTCATTCACTAGCTCTGCGCAGAAGTTCCAGTAGAGATTCCAGCTACCTCTACGCCCCAGGCAAAGGTTGAGGGGTTGGTCGCCGCACTGAAGGCATCTCGAATAGAGGTTACAGAGGTTAAGTCATGGATGGAGAAACAGATTGCTGATTTGCAGGCTAAATTATAGCCTGAAACACCTCTGGAAGTGCAGGCCCAGTGATCTGCGCTGGTCACCGCAGCTATGAACGTCATCACAAGGCAGATCACGCAGGGTGCTCAACTACTGGAAACTGCCATGCAGCTATGGACCAAGGTCCAACGCAATCCGCTCCTTTGTGAAATAACCCATGCGCTGCGGCAGAAAGAGGATACATTTGAAACATTGGAAGCCACCCTACCCATGTTGGTTCCTGCTTAGCGCCTGGCACGATTACGAACCAGCCAAGACCTCCAAGCTAAGATAGAAGAGCTTCGATAGAAGAAGAAGGCCCTCATCGACTTCCTGAAGCCTTGGACCGTTGACGCCCTTAGACTGTCACAGGATGCTGATGTAGCCATGAAGCAGCTCAACCAGAATATGGAAAGTGTCACCACTGCGATGGAAGGCCCGATTTCATAGAAATTGGTCGATATCACCCAGAATGTTGCTGCCCAAAGTGAAGCCGTGCTACCCCCATTGGCTGAAGTGATCAAACTATTGCAGGTGTAGGTGGAGACCCCACCATCTTAGTGACTCGTGACGAGTCGCAAGATTGTGTTGGGGGACTGTTGGAACATGGTCTCCTACAAAGCTGTGAATCTAGTCCATTTTGTATATTTTTTATTATATTTAGTCTAACGCAGGGGTTTTGGGGTGGGTCAAAGCCCCTAATGCATTGGAAGCGGGTCAAGGGTAGACCAAGAGTCCGCAAACCACAATTTGTGGACCATTGGATGCGTAGGCTAAAGTAGTATAAATAGTTGAACCTTTTTGAGTCGATAGGTAGAGAATGAATAGAGATTGATGTGAAGTACGAATTGCTAGATCTGGGTTGGGTTGTTTTGGGTTAGGACTCCTGCTAGTTGTGTGCACAGAGATCCTCTGTCCTGCTGTGTGCGAACCTTGCTGACTGTGTGCACAGGTGGAATTCGGGGAATGTAAGAAGATTTTGATAAGTAATATATGCGAAGTATTGCTGAAACAGATGATGTTGTCTGGATCTATTCTATTATGATTGATGCAAACTAATATCGTATGATTAAGCTGCGAACTTGTCTGTTTATCTCTGTGGTATGAAAGTATTTGCATTTAGTATATTTATATGATGTGACTGTTGTTACACTTGCTGATTACATCTATGTTAATGAATGCGAACTATCTGTGTTGACAATATTGGCTGCGATTATGATGTTTTATGGTTGTAATTGATGATACGCACGTGGATGCGAACTTGCTAGAGCAGATCTGATAAGAACTATAGTCTTGTTACGTCTGGAACCCTGCGAATCACCCTTCTGTGTAGATCTGATAATTGCGTGCTTGCATTATTACCTTCTCTCTCTCAGGGTGCAGAAACTTGGTTCCAGTACCCTTCCATACTACTTCGGGTGAGACTTTGACCTGTGCAAGCAGGTCATTGTCGAAAGGGCTAGTAGTATAGGGTTTTTTTTTCAAACCTTCACCTCCGAACCTGGTTCAGGACCCCTCGAGCCAACATAAGCTCCAGAAAATCTAGTCATTCTCCCCATTTGAATAAATTGTTAATCACAAACATCCATGCCATATCTTCAATAATGAGAGCCTTTCTAATTTTTGATATGTCTAGGGATGGTAAGCCTTGTTGAAATTTGGCTATGTGCCTAGAGTTTGGAATAAACACCTCCAAAAGTATGATATGAACTTTGTATTTCCTTTTGGATCGATTGCTTTGGGAATTCCATGTGCTTTGACTATTTCCTTCATAAGCACCTTTTTTATATTCACAACCTTATGTGTTGTTCAAATTGGCATAAAATGTGTGATGTTTATTAACTTAGCCATCACTACCATGATAGAATCATCAACTTCATTGTCTAGGGTACATGAGTGTTAAAGTCCATTACAAGTACCTTCCTTTTCCATTTTGAAAGAGGAAAACACTTCAACAATATTGATGGATGTTGATGCTTTGATTTTACCTACTAGTGTTTCGTACACTTAGAAAATGTATTCAACCACATTCATTTTCATCCCTTGGAAAAAATGTAGTTTTCTCATCACTGCAATGGTCTTTTCTTAAATTCTTTTTCATCTCTTGGAAAAAGTACATTTTCCTCATTATTGCGATGGTATTTTGGTAACTTGGATGACCTATTTAAGGTGCATTATGTATTTCATTTAAGATTAACTTCCTCAAATCTGAAGAGTTTTTACATAAATTTGACCTTTCCATGTAAGAAGTATAAAACTTTCTCACTATTGACCTCTCTTATGCTTTGTTTTCTCTTTCTACAACCACTCCTTTCACTTCAATGGAAGTAGTTTTTGTTGCCCCAACAACCCCCTTTAATTTTGTGAAAAATAAAGGGTCCCTCATATAAAATTTTGAAATATTGCCTTGCTTTGCTTTTGGATTCCTATTTTTAATGATTTTTTATTTTCTTATTTTTTCATTTCTGAGGTTTTCATCATCTCCGCTTCATTGAGACGTTTCCAACGATATAAAATTTATTTGGGAAATATTCCAGTAAGAATCACATTGAAATTGTTGGGTCTACGTGTTTCGAACCACCTAGTGTGGTTCATCAACATAGTCTAACTTATAGTGAAATAACCTTTTTCACCATAATTCACCAAAATCCGGCAATATAATTTCAAGATTTGTTGTTATTTAAAATACATTTTTGAATGCATAAATGGATTTTGAACCTTGAAAAATCCCATGGGGCACTCAAATTATGCAGATTAGACAATTTAAAATCAAGTTTTTAAAAATCTTTGTCAGATTTTGATTAAAATTAACCAGGAAAAATGTTGTGAAAAAATTGATTTGTAACGATTGGAATATAACAGTAAGAAATAAAATTTAATAAAAAATAGTCATTCAAAAGTAAAGTAACATTAAAAAAATAAAATAAAAAAAATTAATATAAATTATGAATAAAAATATTCCAGAAATTATAAACAATAATAATAATAAATACATATAAATAAATAAAATTTAAATAAATCATAATAATACGGCTAATAGAATATCAATATCAAAATATATAAATTTATAATCAAAAGGCAAACTATACTAATAAAAATATATAAACTTCTAAAAAATAGCCAAACTTAATACTAAATATATGCCCATACAGTAAAATGAAATATCATTTTCTAATGAATAATAAAATATTAACTATACTAATAATTAAAAATAATATAATTATATGACTCTACCATCCAACTAAAATCTACTTATAAAATTATCAATATCTTAAAAAAAAAGAGAGAATAAAGAAAGAAAGAGTCAAATTTAAGAAACTAAAACCAATACTTAATTAATTAAATAAACAAAGAAATAAATAAATAATAAAATTAAGAAATTATTATATACAAACTGGTAAATAAATAAAATTCAATTATATATATAGATTCTATGTTTTTACAAATAAGTAAATATATTTGACAATGAAAAATATCAATGAAATTTGTAGAATATAAATAAGTTAAAAATAAAATGAATAAATAATTAAAAATATAATCAAACCATTATTTAATTAAAATAAAATTTGTGGATTAAAAATATAGTTATTTGAAATTTTGTATTTTTTAATTGTTTTTTGTTTGAGGGTGTATATACACGACTCATATTCACCTCACCTCATGTAGATCTGATTTCTGCTGTATCACAAGTTTGATTTTAACCCATCTATTTTGCTTGATTTTATATATATATATATATATATATATATATATATATATATATATATATATATATATGTCATTTCATGTAAGTTTGATTTTTGTTGAATTATTCATGTAGGTTTGATTTTTGTTATATAATAATTAATTTTGGTTGTTTTAGATTGAGATTTTAGCTTCAAGTTTTAATATATTTTTAATGATAAAATTTGTAAATGTTTTATGTAGAATTTGTAGAAGATTATTGTCACTTGGAGCTCAAGATTTATGGATTTGAATTGCAAATAGGAAAAGAGGATTATTCAAAATCCCAAGAAATAAAAAAATCAGATTTTCATGAAGCTGACAAGAAATAAACTTCTATTGAACTCTATAATTAGAAATAGAGGACTTGTAGAAGAGTTTAGAGGAGGCTGAACCAAAGAGAAGAAACTTATATTACTGTGGGATATTTCTTTTCAAATCACAAACCTAAGAGAGTTGGAAATTGTTGTACTTTAAGACTCTGGTTTTATAATCAATATTTTACAGTCAGTTTTTTAAATACCAATTAAGTATTGATATTTATTGAATGATGTGATCTGAGTACTATATGATCTTTTAATTATTTAAAAGACATTGATGATATTTTCCTCTATCATTTTTCTTTATAGTGATACCAGTTGAATGTTGGAATGTGCTTATATCATTTCTTTTGAAATAGTCAAGTATATGCACTATTGAGTTTTTTTATTAACACAAATTTGTTATGTGTTTAATATGAATGAATCATAATTCATTTATGATAATAAAAAATATAATTTATTAATCTTTCTCTTGTTATTCAGATAGATTTTTTTTTTTGTCACTTAGGTTAATTTCATTAAATGCAAATTAACATTAAAAACATAAAAACATATAATAAGTTTTTCATAAGCTCCTTAAAACAGAGCCCAAAAATATATTTAAGTGGCTCACTAGACCCATATTCTAGTCAGGGTTTTCACTAATTGAAACATATGTTGTATTTTATTTAAGTGTTGCATTTGAGTGATTTCCCCACCCCCTACTATTAAGTTATTCAAACAAATCCATTCAAACACAACAAATTGTATAATTGTTTATATTTCTTTGTAAGTATTTGGGATAATTAGATTAGATTAGTTTTCTTTTAAATGATTTTTATGTATATATTTTCAAACTGTTAGATTAATATAGACAACCAGGTCTTTGTTCCAAAGAGTATATAGCCACACCAAATGAAAATATGTGTAATTGGGACCTTGATTGGGCCAATACTCACTAGTTGCAGGAGGAATTCTTCTGTCTATCAACAATTTGGTGTTAGGAGGACATAACAACAAGATAACCCATAGAGCTTTGCAAATTAACTTATTTAATCTTAATGGTTTTGTCCCAAACCCCTATTTGGAGTTGCATCTCTAGAAGAGTATCTTGTAGCACTCCATTAAAGATAGTAAATGTTTTATCAGATAAATAAATTTGATGTTGAGGGTAAAATTATTGCATATGAGCATCTTAATCAAATCTTTCAAAATTGTGTTTCTCGTAACATGCTTCATCATGGTGTCATGTGGAGGATTCTCACCCTTACTTTCAAAGGTCGCTCAAATATTTGGTGTGAAATATTGCCAGCCACATCTATTCATTCTTTGGACTAGTTTATAAATGAGTTTTTGTTTGTTTTTTATTATTATGTTTATGCTAGATGTGAAGAAATTAATAATGAGTTTTTGTTTGTTTTTTATTATTATATTTATGCAAGAGAAAGATCTTGAATCTTCTCATCTTGATATATATAATGATATGGTTTTCCCTAATTTTTTTGATGATGAACGTGATAATGCTTTAAATAATGCTTCTTGTTCAAATTTATTAGAAGAGCATATAATGGAAGTTGATCAATTAGTTAACTGTTAAAGAAGGAAAATTTAAATTAAATTTGAAGGTTAGTGATTCACAAGATGTATTTCATTTTATTTCATCTTGCACCTATTTTTCATTATATCCTGATTTATTTAATGATTATGATTATCAGGAAGATGTTTTAAATCCTACACTTTTGTATTCTATTGAATCAAAATTTAATCAAGAGAAAAATGATATTAATGGAATATTTTTTTTTCTAAAATCAAAATTTCTCAACCTTATGGATGGGAGGAGGGAATTCCTATAGCAAATACATTTTCCAAAGAATTTTATGATGATTCATTTTCTTTTCCAATTAATAAAGATTCTGTGATTTAAATAATCAATTTGGTGAGATGATTTTTGTAACCAATCAAATAATGTTAATAGTTGTCATTCTACTTATAACAATTTATCTGATATATTTAAGGATGACATTCCATATATAATATTTTATTCTACTAATCCACCACTAGATGATTGTTCAACATTTCAATTTTGAGAGACTTGTCAAGAAAATTAGACATGTCAGTGGCAACCTCTAGTTGTGACAAATTCTAATGATCTTACTAAGATCTCTGATGTTATTCACAACAATATTTTTTCATTAAGTTTAAATCATGATAATTTTACACATAATCTAGAATCATCTCTAATTTTTTTCCCATTTTTTCACACTAGCCATTGTATATATCAGGAAAGAATAGAAGATTATTTAGAAAAATCTTGCACAATTTAGTGGGAAGAGATGCATTTTTTGATTCAACCAATTTCCTTCAAAATTATGAAATAAAACTATAATATCTAATCATGGTTATGCTTCATCATCTTGCTATTTCTTTCAAAAACCATTCCACATAGACTTCAATATTTGAAATCAGTCCTAGTTATTCCATTAGCCAAACTATTCACCCATAATCCTTTCTCTTTCTTTAATACATCTTCAACTTATTTTTTGCAACTCAACTAAATTTTTGTTGGAAGAAATATTGCTCAAGAAACACTTTTTACATAATAATTTTCATGATAGAATTGAATTGTGGTTGGAGGAATATTTTCACGCAAAGTTTTATGTAAATGACAACAAAAATTTATTGTACATAATGCATGTAATTGTAAATAGCTCAATTATTTCTTTTCCTCTTATTATTTTAGTTTTTTCTCTAAAATTGATTTCTAATTTACATATGTTTTCAGGTTTAAAGCTACTTGAATGATTACATTGACATTATGATTTCACCTAATTCATTTTCAATTAGTGTAGAATAGGTTTAGAAATAAATTAGTTTCTTTTTTTTTAATAATTTCATGATGCTTACGTCAATATGCAGATTTGAATTATCTAGTTAAATCTTCATAATAAATTCATTATTTTTGTAAATGAGAAGATGAATTGATTGAGAATTTCTATATAGATTTTCTTTAATTAATAAACTTTTTCTGATTCAATTTGATGAAACATTTTTACATTTGGATTCTCTTTCTTTTGACCAAGATTTGTTAGAAATTACTAAGTTAATATCATTTTTAGATGTGATTTATAAGAAAATTCCTATCTTAATTCTCCAATCACATTTCCCTTTGATAAACAAGAAATCTCTTACTCCTAAATTTCGAGGTACTTGATTGTTCAAATCCCTCTAGCATAATTAAATCTAGAAATTCATGCATGTTGATGATGTGAAATTTCATTTGCAAGTAATCATTATGTAAGGCTCTTATCATTCATTTATAAACTAGAGTGAAGATAGGAGGAGAAAGAACCAAGAATATATGTTACCCCTTTTCAAATTTGACACTTATTTAGTAACATTTTTAGGGAAGATCATTCTCTTGTAATCAAGAGTATGATTTATAATAATATTCTTTTGTTATAATTTTAATGAGTGAAGATGAAATTGTTTGAAGTTACATTCGTGGAACTTTTTATTAATTATCTATTCAATTTATTATTATTATTATTATTATTTGTTTTTTTCAGATCTTATTATCTTCAAAATTTATAGGATTCTTAGGTCATCGCCAAAAGGTCTAAGATACTAAATAGAAATTATGGTTGGAAGGTTAGTCGTTGTTGGACCCCCTCAATTTTTTCATAAGTGTTATTTATTTATTTATAATTATTTAGACAATAACAATAATTATTGAAAAAAATTATTTTAATAACAAAAAATGAGTTTATTTTTATTTTTTAATTCACCACTCTATGTTAAATAATAAATAAATAAATTTCCCAATTTTATCACTTATTTTCCTTTTCGTTGACTCTTTTCTTTGAATTAGTATTTCTATTGTAAGTATTATTAATTTTGTTATTATATTTTTTCTTTTCATCATTCATTATTACTTGACTTTTAGTTACTTTGCTTTTATTATCTTCCATTTTTAATGTTTAAAATAAATAAATAAATAAATTTATAAATAATAATAATAATAATAATAAATAGTTTCTAATTTTCTTCTTGTTAGTTTTAATTTTAGTCTTTAGTATTACCTATTTTTACTTCTTATTTTTAGGGTTTTTTTCTTCTTATTTTCTAGTTTTCACTTTATTATTTTTCTAGTGTTCAATTATATATAGGGGGACTAATCTGTTGCATCTCTACTATTTATTGGTTCTATGCTTAAGCTCTCCACCCATGTCCCGATGATTAATCACAATAAGTGGTTCGAAACACATCGACTTAAAGTCTATATGTGATTACATCCCAAAAATATTTGACATAAATCATGAATCAAAAAAGCCTGCATTTCGATATTCCTCATGCTCTTTAACTACTTGTGAATAAAATCTTGACATAGAATCTTTTGAATTCCAATATATTGAAAGAGCATGGGGAAAATATTATTTTGTTAACAAAATAAGTTATTTAAGATCTACATGATAATACTTATTATTATTATTATTTATTATTTATTATTATTATTTTTTATCTTGTTGTTGACAATGCTGGACCCGCCAACATTCATGGGATCTCCCTGATATGAAGTCCCAACTATACCTCACACAGTTTGGAGTAGGAGTCCCAACAATGGGGTGTTTAATGATATGCATTGGATTTCAAAACACATAGAGTGGTGCACGGTGTCTTTATTTGAAGAAAGTGTGTCACCCTGCGGAAAGTCAATATGATGCATGAGAGGTTATAACACATGAAGGAAAAAGGAAGTGTGCTCCTTGGAAGAATGTAATAGTACGTAGATTGAAATAAACACACGAGATGAAAGACATCACACAAACTAACAAGAAGAATATTCCACAAGTTAAAGGTGATGGGTTAAAACATGATCACACATTCAATAGGATTCGTACAAATGAAAATGAAATAGTTTATAAGCATATGCGTAAGTTAAACAACATACATAAAAAATATAACAAGAATAGTCCTAATACATTAACAATATATGCATGAAGACGTGCCGACTCTGATTTTATTATAAGTGGAAGTTCCATTCATACATACAACATGACGAACTACTTGTCCCAGTAGTGGAACGTGAAGTCAACAACACCTGCTCCTCCCAAAGAAGTATACTCCCTCTACGCTATGGAGAAGCAAAGGCTCACACAAAAATCCTAAGCCCTTTCTAAGCCTAATCCTAGCCAAAAGCTTGGCTCCCAAAATATTTTTACAAGAGTTATGAGGATGTATTTATAACAAAGGAGGGTGACTCTTGGCATGCCCCCTTTATGACCCTTGGAATCCCCTCATGACTCCTCACATTACATATGACTCTTCACATTCCATCATGGACACATGAAATTTAACATATACAATAATTACAAATAATATTACAATTTCCACTCGTACCCATATAAGACGAAATAGGGTAGTGAAAATTTGACATCCTAACAAGACAAAACACTATGATGCTAAAGTTAGGGTGAACTAAAGTCAGACATCTTGGAATTGGTGTCTCTCGGTCACATACTCATGCCAAGCTTGCTACTATGTGATGGTCTCCCCACACTGCAAGATAGTGTTAGGCTGGAAGCAAACCCTTGCCTCCATAACGTCTGGGTATAATGTCTTGGAACTGGTCTTAACCTGTTTCTAGATTAGGAGAAACATTGTTCTACTTTGAACCGAGCCACCGTTGTAACTATGCAAGATATGTATTTTCACCTGCAAGTCCTCCCAGGTGGCCATCTGCTCCAGCTACTCCAGGTACTCAGCAATCTCTTGCCAGACTTGCGATTTATGTTAGTCTCAGTGAGTGTACCAATTGATGGGATTCGGTGGGTTCTCACTATGAAATAATATCTCTACATATGATGCCTATATGTTTCCGATGAATGAGGCAAGTTTCTTGTTGTTCTGGTTCAACATCCGAACTCTGGCTCTTTATAACTCCACCTGTGACTTCATCTTCTTCACTAGTGTAAGCAGTGCGACCTTGTATCCCATTTTCCACTCATGCATGGTGGTGATGGAAGTCTATACATTCTTAAGGATCTTGACAAAATATCTCCTCTGCCATTGCAAGTCGTGTAAGCAGACATCTAATTTATGTATGGTAAAAAAATCCTCCTAAAGATGTGGCAGCTTCTACCCCCTAAATACTCTGATCAATGTGCCATCTGGTAAGGCGAACCAATCTGTAATCTCTGATATTTCCTCCATAGCTTCTCGTGACATGCAAGGTGGGTCCTGCTGAAAGATGAGCCTATAAAGAAGGATGATGAAGTGATCAACAAGGATCTCCATGAATCCATGATGAATGCAATCTGAAAGTAGCTTGGAATAGATATGTACCATAGTTTCTCTCGGTGTCCATGTCTAGTTCATTCCATGAAACTGATTCTACGCATAGATTGCATCTAGTAAATATGCATACATGTAGAAGCATTCTTGATCACCCTTGGGTGGATTCAGAGCTTGTGCCACATGGAATCTCAGCTGATGAGCCAAAATATATGACCAGTTGAATGGATTCCCCTCATTCAATACCTAGTTCAATAATATAGCCCACCCCTCAAGAAAGGTATCTGTTTTGGGTTGGCCACATATATTCTGCAATCTAGTATGACCAAAAGATGATAGGATTTCCTGAGTGATTTTATCTTGTACGTATGGGTGGGTGTCTGTCTAAAATTCATTGGCTCCTTCAACCATATCTTGATGATATATATTGTGTTCATGTAGCTGTGATTGGCATAGAAAAATGAGTCCATGTTCTTCACTGACCCAGGAAGATGATAAATCTGCTGCCAGGAATGTAGCAAGCTTCTGCTCGCTAGTGTTGCTTAATGTCATAGTTTTCTCATCAGTGTTTGAGAAAACCCAACTGATCACATCCACACATGGGAAGGCTAGATACCTCCATGTAACCTTGTAAGGCCCCGACTGCTTGATGCTGAGATACACCTGACGGTCCTCCAAGTCTGCCTGAAGGTCCTTTGTAAACTCATCTTTGAGCTATTTCCATGTCAATTTTAATCCCTTCTCTACAAATAGCTGAGTGTTCACATAAACAGGAAATTTAATTGGAACTTGTTCAACTGATTCCCTAATACTTCTTTCAATGGTTTCCTATGAGGAAACTCTCTTAGGTTCCATTGTGAAAGTGATTGTTGGAGATATGCTCAACAACTGATGTACCTGTGGAACATAAAAGACACTGACGATAAGAAAGTATTAGTTATAAGTAAAATTATTTTAATGACATGTTCATGCAGCACACTGGGAAACTGAATCGAAGGATTGCACAATTATTGCTAGGAAGAGGGTTTGACTGGATGAGGGGACTATGCACTGTGCAGTCCCAATAGCCAGTGGCAAAGCTTGAGGAATGAGACTGCGCAATGCGTAGTTCATCCTGCGGAGTGAGCTGGGAGAGATTGTGCATTGCACAGTCTCAGTGGCCAAGGATGCAGTTTGAGGCCTAAGACAATGTAATATGCAGTGGGGCCAACCTATACTATGCATTGTGGAGTTCCATAAGCCAAGCTATGAGCTTATGCCTCAAGATTGTACAATGTGTAGTTGGGGAAAGTGAATTTTGGCAAGGGGAAAGGTTGATCTGCCCAAGGGAAAGGCAAATCTGCCCAAGGGAACTGTGAAAAATGAGCAGATATGATAGATGGTGAAGGCTTTAGTGGAGATATAACTAAGTTTGATTGAAACAAGACAAATCGAGGGAAAATTCTGAACAAACAAGAAGTGAACAAGATCGGTAAGGAGAGTCGCCATAATTACAACCATTGGTGAAAAATGAAGAAATCGATGTGTAAATTGTAAAAGAAAAACAAAAACTTGAGAAAAAAACTTCTATAGGCTAAAGCAAGTTAAAATTCCATGCATGCAAAGAAACAACCAAAACAACACGCATGCAAGCCAAACAACAAAATGCGATAGAAAAAGCAACTAAAGGCAATAAATTCAAAACTAAAAAGCGATGAAAATCTTACTGAAGGTTCCTTGATCTCCTAGGGAATGTTAGAGCTCCAAGATCGAGTGTGAGAATGAGCTCTAGGGGCATTGATTAAACAGATTTGAAAAATTAGGGTTTATGACACGCATGCCAAAAATTAAGGGAAATGCGACACATGGAGGAAGTTTCCAAAAATAAAAAGTGTGCTTCCTTTGGGTTACTAAAAATAGATCCCTAAATTTTAGGGTTTCTTTTTTTATTTTTACCTTTTTTATGTTTTTTTCCCTAAAAACTTGCCATGCACATCATCGGGAAGGGTTGCACAATTCCAGAGAAATGGCAGCTCCCAGCTCAGTGCACTACACAATTTCTAAGCTCAGTGAAGGATTACACAGTTTCTAGGCTTAGTGCTGGGATGCCTGTCATGACTGCAAAATTTTCAAGATCAGTCATGACTGCAAAATTTTTAACATCAAGGTCAAGACCGACTCCATGAATTGCGCAGTTTCTGGAGGCAAGCCGAGAACTGCTGCACAAGGCTTAGACAAGAGGTTAGCTTATGACTTAGAAATATTTTCTAAGTGAAGAGCAAGTGAAAACAAGCATGACTAAAATATAAAAATCATTCAAAGCATGGATACCTGATAGCAGTGCAAGGTAAGCTCTTGTGAAAGAAGGCTAGGCTCTAAAATCTAGGCAAGGGAAAATTTTTGGAGGGTGGTTGTACTCGCTATAACACTTGTCTAATAGAAAGTAGAATTTATTTTAGAAATATTGATGATACTAAAATATATCCTAGATAAAATTATTTCAACGGTAAAACTAATAATGATTTAGGAAAAGATATTTCTTTTGAAGAGGTATTTGATACATTAAAAATAATCTTACTTTTATTTCCAATAGCCATTAATATTTATGTCCTAATATATTTATGCTTCTCATGTGTAGATAATTGTATCGAATATTATAATGAGGATTTAAATATCAGTGACTTGAAAATGGGAAAGATGAAGTGAAACAAATGCAATTCTTGAGAAAGACATTATCAAGATGAAGATGAAACATCATAAAGATTCTTTCAGGGAAGTTTACTTTAGCTTTTCATCTCCCTTATATTTTTATCATCTTGCTCATGATTACATTCATCAAATATTTCTATTTAGGTCCTTATCCATTAGGGAATATAAGGAATTAGTTATGTAATGTTTAGTTAGATTAATTTTTATGATTATGAAACAAGAGTCATTTTAAGAGAATATTGATTGAACTAGATTTATGAAGATTTTAACATTGATATCATAACTATGCATTTATTTTCAAATTTATTTTTAGGATAATTTTTTTTTTGTAATATTGGTGGGACTACATCTTCATCATGTCTAATATATCACCCCGATCAGGGCAGGGAATTGAACTGGTGACTTCACATCAAGGAGTTTCTTAACAGAGCACCCAATCACCGTCTATCCAAGACCCCGTGGACAAGATAGATTTAATTTTTATTTTAGATGCATTTGTTGAGATTCAACAAGAATATCCCAGTGAGAATTATGCACCTACACTAGGATGGAGCCTCAGGCTCTTTTTAGGTGGATGCCTATTTATAGATGCACGAGCAAATTATATTTATAGATGAGGTCTATTTAAAGACGTATGTTCATGTTCTATTTATAGAAGCATGTCGGCTATTATTATCCCTTAATATTAGTTGGACAATAAACAATAATCTATTCTCAATGAGAACTTGGAAATAGTTAACTGAAGTGGAAAATCATTTAGCTATAGGAATTTCGAGTTGATTGGTTGGTTGGTGGGACATGCAAGTGGAATTAGTTGTAACTGAGTGATTCGAAGTTGTAACAAAGTTGGAAGTGTGGTTATGAAAGTTGTAAAGTATTTTAACTCAGTTAAGTGAGTTAAACTTAGTTGTGCTAGTTGTAACTCAATATAAACTAGTGAGAGAACAAGTGAATTAATTATTAATTAATTCACAATCAGTGGGCTCACATGCAACTGAATATTTACTACTGTTAACTTCATGCATGTCAGATCCAGTGGAGACCCAGTTGAGATGTAGGTGAAAGGGACAGTTTGACTATTATTTATGACATTAGTGGTTGCACACATGCGACCACACACACATTGAATGTGAAAATGAGTATTGCACATTCAAGGCAAGTAAGATTACATTCATTCAGGGATTTCAATCAGCTAGGATTACGCAGTGGAGGCAGGATGTTTGGAGGCAGTAAATTGGCTAAGGAACTTGCCAATTTTTGTATGATAGTGTGAGACAATTGTATGATGTATTGAGATCTCTTGGATTGGAGCTTTGTATGATATTGTTTCATGATCCATGATATATACATAATATATGATAGTGGGGTTTTTATATTTATGCTTTCTTGGTAAATTATCTGTGTTATGTGCGATTGATCTTTCTTCATGATATTGTGATTGTCGATTATGTTTTAAATTCTGAAAATATTTTGTAGAACTAATTCTGTATTTAAAAATGGAATATAATTTTTATATCAGGAGAATATAGGCAATACATATTTTGTATTAAATTTATACATGGTATTAGAGCACAGAAAAATGCAATTTTGAAGCAGGAGTTGAGTTTGTTGGTGGAAGAATTCGAATTTACAGAAAGACTTTCTTGTTGCTACAGTTGAGTTAACATTGAAATGGATTTCAATGGCTTGAGGTTAGAGTATGCATTTGAGGGCAGCTCGAACTACATTGCTTGGAAGGACATGATGGAGGTGGTGCTCGAACATAATGGCTTGAGGGAATTCATTGACAATGATGTTCCTAAGCCCACTTTGACAGATGCTGCAATACTTGATGCATGGAAAAATAAAGTGGCAAAGGCAAGGAGGATCTGTTGGAAGGAGTACGAGACCACATTGTCTCAAGTCACACCATATGCTATGTGGAAGGCTTTGAAAGATATTTTCCAAAGCAGCAACGACCATAGGAAATTGGCGCTCAAAGATAAACTCAGGAAGATCAAGATGGAAAAGGGCGACATCATTCCAAAGTATCTCACAAAGTTTGTCCAATGTCGGGATGAACTGGGGAGTGTGAAAATAACTATTGCTGATGATTATTTGGTGAGCTTGGATCTCTTGGCACTTCCTGAGAGTTGGCATAGTTATGAAGACTCTGTCAACGGATGGGAAAATTTGCTGGATTGGGAATGACCGTGGTTGGATCTGGTGCAAGAGGAGTTGAGGCGAAACACCAGAGATGGATCTTCATCAAAGCATGATGAGGAAGAGGATTGTGCTTTGGCTGCCAAGGTAAGGAAGGGGAAGGGGAAGAAATTCCATTCTAAATCTGAGTCTAAAGGAAAGAAGCTGGATATGTCCAAGGTGAAGTGTTTTCACTGTCACAAACATGGGCACCTTGCTACTAAATATTCGCAGAAGAAGAAGAACAAGAAGGTCATTGGAGCTGCAGCTGGTGAGGCCCTTGACTCACAATTTGAACTTGACTTCTCCTTGACATGCATGGTGTGAAGTGCATTGGGATCAGTGTGGTATTTGGATAGTGGCGCTTCCTTCCACATCACAGGAGATAAGGAGCTTTTCAGTGACTTGGAGGAGAAAGATCTCCAGATGCATATAGAGATGGGCGCCGATAGAAGATACAATGAAAATGGTATTGGTACCATTACCTTTAACAAGGAGTTAGGTAAACCATTTCAATTGAAAGATGTTATGCATGTTCCAGGTTTGAAGAAAAACTTGGTCTCAGTTGAAATATTGGAGGACAAAGGCTATGACGTTGTTTTTAGCGATGGAAAAGCTTTCCTGTGACATAAAAAAATGGGTCAGGCCAAGAGGATAGGGATTTGAGTTAAGAATCTCTACAATCTGGAGGTAGATGGCTGTGCTTCCATGACGAGCAAGGTGTAAAAGGTGGTGAGCTGGGATGAGGGCGAATTATGGCATAGGCGATTGAGCCATCTTCATCATGGAGCCTTGAAAGTCATGCAACAAATATCTACTGGAATTCCAATGGGAACACTTGCTCAGTTAGATCAGTGCAAGGGTTTAGCCATGGGGAAGTATGTAAATTCCACCTTTCATGAAAAGGAGAACCATGCTTCGATGATCCCGGAGAGAGTTCACATAGATGTGTGTGGACCATTCTTGGTTGCTTCAACAACAAAAAATAAGTACTATGTTATTTCGGTTGATGACTTTCCTCGTAAATGATGGATCTTCTTCGTGTAGAAGAAGGATCAAACATTCTCAAAGCTCTGTGAGTTTAAGTAATTGGTGGAGAAAGAGTCAAGGAAGCAAGTGAAGGCTTTGAGGAGTGATAATGGTGGATAATACATCTCTAAATAATTCAAATACTTTTGCAGCAAAGTAGGAATTCGAAGAGAACTCATAGCGCCTCATAACCCATAAAAAAATGGGGTCATAGAGAGGAAGAATAGAACAATCATGGGTGCAACACGAGTGATGTTTCATGATCAGGGCCTACCAATGCATTTGCAGGGGGAAACATGCAACATTGCGGTTTATGTGCAAAACTGTTGTCCTCATAGAGTACTTGGCATGAGTACACCTGAAGAATCTTTCATTAGTAAGAAATTGGATGTTTCAGACTTTAATATTTTTGGCTCATCTGTTTATGTGCATGTGACCAAGAATGCCAGGAAGAAGCTGGAGCCCATTGCTGAAGTTGGGATTTTTTTGGGGGTACACAGAAACACCCCATAATTATCGTGTGTATTTTCCTAGTAGTAAGATGACTTTTATGCGACATGATATAAAATTCGATGAGGGGAAAGCCATGCGGTTGTCGCTTGAGAGGGAACTAGAATTTCATGCAGAGGAGGAAATATTGGTTCCCAAATATGAGTCTCTAGATGTGGATCAACCACAGAAGAAGGTTCATGGAGTGGAGGAGTCCACTCACGCAAAGCCAAACATCAGAACTGGTAGAAGGCATACCAACAAGGATAGCCGAGACTTACGCGCGCGCGTAGTTGAACACCGAAAGATACTGGAGACAACATGCCACGAGTGCCACTTCAAGTGAGAGTTTTCTGGAAAAGACAGAGTCGAATAGAGTCATCCACCCAAGAATTTGAAAAACACCATAAATGGTGTGTCATGACATGTGCTTGGGGGTCTTCTCTAGCGTTGCACTTAAACTTGGGGCAATCACCAGGAACCTTGGTTGGAACTGAAGGCCAATACGGGTTATGAAGGATTGGATCATTCGTTAATTTGGACACATCCGGTAATTCCAACGTGGCGAGAAAGGGTAATTGAGGGTTGAAAGGCATGGCAGGTCCTCGATAAGGACTAGTACCCCCATTCCATCCTGGCTGAGGGTAAATTTTCCCCCATTGGTTCGATCCCAAGGGATTCAGACCATAAGGGGTATAAGCTGGATAGTTCGGCTGATATGGCGGGTGAGGACCAGGATACTGATTTTGAGTATATGAGGGTCCTAATTGAGTAGCATAAAGATTTTTCTATGGAATGTAAGAATAGCCCAGCGGTTGAGGGTAAGAAGCAGAACCTTGAGGCACATTGTAAACCAGTCGATATTGACCTCGAGGATAATTAGTGCCTTGGGGTCGAATAGGCTGCTGATAAGTGGGGCCCTGCTGAGCTAGATAAATCAGGCGCACTGGTTGAATTGACTGCAGTGTAGAGTATAGCGATGGCTGATCAGGATGAACTATCTGTGGAGGTTGTCCCTGCTGAGCAGGTTGACCTGACTGATGAGGGAAACCGGGTTTCCCCTGCGGTGCAGGTTTCCCCAATGGCTGCGATGGGCTAGGTTATGCCTGATGACTAGGTTGACCTAGAATAGGACCATAATATGGCCTTAGTTGTGGTGGACCAGGTTGTACCTGATAACTAGGTTGACCTGGATTAGCACCATAAGATGGCCCTAGCTATGAAACATTTGGACCAATTGGAAGATATGGCTATTGTGGTTTCACAAAAGGTTTCCCTTGAGATGGATAAATTTTCCCTCCAGGACCGTATAAAGGCCCTGGTTGATATATCGGTTGCCCAGCAGGTCCTTGAGGTTGCCCAGGTAGGATCATAGGCTGGGCTTGTAAAGGTTGACCTTGAGGATTGTAAGGCTGCCCTTGTGGGCCGTAAAATAATCCTTGCTAGATCGAAGGTTGTCCCTGAAAGGGTTTCCCTTGTGGTTCGTATGCAAACCCTTGCCGAACCGAAGGTTTTCCCTGGAAGGGTTGTCCTTCTGGGTCATAAGCATACCCTTGCTGAAACGAAGGTTGTCCCTAAAAGGGTTGTCCCTGTTGGTTAGAAGGTTGCACAGGCAAGGTAGGTCTAAAACCATAAAGTAATTGATAAGTTTCAGGAGCAGGAAAATAGATAGGGTTGCCTTGCTCATCATAATGAAATGGAAGTGAACACATCATGTTACCAAATGTGTCATAATGAGAAATATAAGGCTCACCAGAATCCTGAGGGGACTGATAAGTCTAGGAGCTCTGCTGCTGAACAACCAGCCAATACTCCTCGAAAGAAAGGCCGCAAGGGATTTCCATTACAATCAAAGTCTCTACCAAAGGCGAAAATCCTGACGACTGAGAAGTGACAACCAGTTCCAATGCAGCCATGCAGACACTAGGTCTAGTCAGGACAGATGTAATGAAAGGTGTTGACGAGACAGGTGTTGTTGGCGACATCCCTAATGATGGAAGGACTGGCCCCCTTGATGGATTTGATGTTGCCATGGAGGCAATACTAGCCATAATTTGACCCAAAGATCTATATCTGACTGGAAGGGACACTGATGGTGAAGATTGGGCGGACTCTTGAGGGATGTTTTCTGGGAAAATCTAGTATTCTTCATTAGAAACAGGAAACCCCTCACTACCAATAGGACTAGACGAGTCCATGTCTAAATCCACCATGAGATCTTTCAAAGGACTACGGGGACTAGGAGGTATGATAGTAGCCAAAAATGGTGATCTCGACGTAAGAGGGGGAAAATGTTCCCCGACCCCAAACCCAAACCAAGCATTTGAAAGAGGCCTAGTGAACTCAACTAGTTCTCTAAAGGGGTACTCTGATGGGATAATAGGCTGCTGAAGCTCAGCAGACCTAGAGGTTTGAGAAGTTTTAGATGAATCATTCGAGAAAGGACTACCACAAGATGAAACCGATGGTTCTGCCACTGTGACCATAGCACACTAGAAAAGGAAAAGAGATTGAAAACGAAGACTCTTGGATAAAAACCAAGGCAAGAAAAGATAGGCCAAGTGAAAAAAATTTAATGGGCGTGTAATCGTAGGTAGTTTATTTTACCACATTGAAACCAAAATTTCGTTGTTTCATGTTTTAAGAGTCAAGAAACAAGAAAAATATGACTCTAGTCACTTTCAGTTTTAAGCGAGCATGAAAGGACAAGTGCTCAGTGAAATTTTCAAATTTATGGAGTCAATAAAGATAAAAAATGACTGCTCGGGTAGTCTAGGTAGAACCGTATACCACGTTTCTGTGAACTTCCATATACACCTTGGTGATAAAATGAAAGAAGAACGACCAGGGACTTGATGTACGTGCAGGTAGTCTCCCTGAATGTTGTGTTTGGTGTATCACGGTTACAAGGTGACAGACTCGGCTTCCTACGGATAAAAGGATTGCAACCTAGAGGGGTATCCCTTTATATACTCGATGGTATGGGGAGCACAAGTCCGTACTAGTGATATCTAAATCCATATGGCGAGTGACAACTGCTAGGTTTAAAGACACTGGAACACCTCTCTAACTTAGACCACTAGATGTTTCGTTAGGTTTCAATGTTGCCTTAGTTTAATTGAGTAAATTTTAAGGTGATCTTGTATTTACATTTCAATTCCAAGGTCCTACCGAATGTTGGATCTCAAAAATCCCTAAATGAAAGCTACATTCCAAAAAATACCATTTTTTTGGATGAAAAGCTATCTACGAGAAAGTTAGGAGTTTTCAAGCGATAGAAAATAATGAGAACATGCATAAACATCCACTACAGTATCAGTTGAAAACTAATGAAAATGAACAATCTTTCCTAGAATTGTCCAATGATAGATATGCGAAAGAATTTCAATTTCACAATGCAAACAAGAATGAAAACAATATTTTTTTATTTTTCAATGTAATAGAGAAAACAATGCACTAAATGACATGAAAAATAAACCAAAACACTAGTTCAAGAACGTTAATGCGAGATTTGAAGCGAAACAAATTCAATCAACCTAAGACAAACATAATAACACTCAAACCAATGTTGCAATCTCTCAAATCAAAGAAAGATTCCCAAACAGATGCATACAAGCAGGGTGATCTATGCCTAGAGTGACAAGAATCAGAATTGAACAAAAGAGTCAAGAATCATTCAACCAATGCAATCACTCAAAATGGATCAAGGGAGTTGAATGCAACCAAACTAGGAATGAAGTTGACTGCAAAACAAAAGGCTCAAACTCCTAGAGGAGGCTCAGCATACCAAAGCACTAAAAAACCCTAAGGCTATGATGATGATAGGAAACGGACAAAAAACTAAAGGAAAGAAGCCAATCACAATCAAAAACCATCCCAAAGAACTCAATTCATACCTAAACTAACCCAGACGCACAAGCACTGACCAAAATCCTCCAAAACAAAGAAAACACTAAAAACTACAGGGATTAGCGTGACTGTTTGGCTACAATCAGCACCAAAAAGGGAATGCCGCGGGAAAAACACTAGCAACATGCGCCAATCAGTGCGTCTGTCTGAACATAAAATGCACCAAGCCAATTCACTCAGGAAAAAGGGAAAAAATTGAAAGACAGAGGTCAGATCTGATCCTCTAGGGCTAAACAAGGCTCTTAGACTTAGGAGAATGATCAGAAAAGGTAAAACAAGAAAGAAAATACCAAAGAAGACCTAATGGGTGAAAGAAAAACTCACACTGATTCCCCAGCAGAGTCGCCAATTTTTTGGTGAGGTAAATCCCCTCTACAGACAGAGGTGATCCCACTAGCCCTAGAGTGGGTCTAGCCACAAACAAAACAAGCTATAACATTGATTCCTAGTTAACAAATCGATGGAGATTCGATAGATGACTTACCAGAGGTCCTACGCTGTTGTTGTTTTTGGAAAGAGTGGCTGTTTCTCGCTCCTATTTTGACAAATCATGATCCACTCACTTTCACACTCGGATACCTGCACACACACAAGAAACAATGACAATATACAGCATACTAATTCACATTCATAACTATTAGTCAGTTGAAGAGGATTAAATAAATTGCATTACATAAGCAACATAACACAACGATGGAGCCAACACTATAGTCGAGTATATTAATAAATGGAAGGAAGAGTACAACCAAGCTTCGACGTTGTGATATCCTCCAGTAGGGTTCAAGCAGAGCGCGTCTCACAAAGGCTCATCGAGAATTTAGACGGGACTCTCTCTATGGAATTCTCCTTGGTTCTACCTTCTCAATATCAATTAATCAGCTATAGTACCTCTTCTCCAAGTTCAGCTCCTTGTCAATATGTTTAGCTATCTTTCATAAAGGGAGAAGGCATGTCTATATAGAGGAAGAGGGAGAGGTTAGGATCCCTATAATTATGGAAGGGATACCTATCTTCAAGGAGTCTTCCATGGGAGGTGAAAAACCACTACCTAAAGAGGGAGATCCGTAGCTGATCAACTTAACCATTTCCTGTGACTCATCCCTGAGGTGGTTAGAAGGAAAATTCCACCTCTATTTGTTAAAAAAAATCCTAAAACAGTTGGTGTGAGCACTACATTCAGACAGAATGCTAGGTGGCACGGGCTCTAGTGCAAATTTACCACATTGACAGAGGGGTGAACTGGCTACCTGTGCCAAGGCCAAAATATAGGTTTTGTGTGCTTTCTTGAGGAAATGTCCAACATGAGAAATGATGTCCTTATGCAGAAGGATGCAAAGAAGGTGTTTTTAGATTATGACATTGCTCACAGGTCACGAGAATGATCCTCCAATATTCGAGACGAGGGATTGGAGGGACAGTGATAAAATGTTGTGTAACAGTTAGGTTAAGGTTAAGGTTAAAGTTAATGGGAATATTAAGGTTAAGGTTAGGTTAAGTTAAGGTTAAGGTTAAAGTGAAGGTTATAGTTAAGGTTAAGGTTAAGGGTAAAGATAAGGTTAAAGTGAAGGTTAAGGGTAAAGTGAAGGTAAGGTTAAGGTTATTGTTAGGTTATAGTTAAGGTCAAGGTTAATTTTAAGGTTAAGGATAAGGGTAAAGTTAAGGTCAAGGTTAGGGTTAGGTTATAGTTAAGGTTAAGGTTAGGTTAAGGGTAAAGTTAAGGGTAAGGTTAAGGTCATGGGTTTAGTAAGGTTAAGGTTAAGGTTAAGGTTAGGTTAATGTTAAGGGTGAAGGTTAAGTTTATGGGTCCTAACCTTAACCTTCACCCTTAACCTTAACCTTAACCTTAACCTTCACCGTAACCTAACCTTAACCTTGACCTTGACCTTAACTATAACCTAACCTTGACCTTAACCTTAAATTTACCCTAACCTTAACCTTAACGATAACTTTAGTCTCAACCTCACCCTTCACCTTAACTTTAACCTTGACTTTACCCTTAACATAATATTAATCTTAACATTGACTTTACCCTTAGCATAACCTTAACCTTGACCTTATCCTTAACCTTAACTTTACCCTTAACATTACCCTTAACCCTTAACCTAACCATAAAATTAACCTTAAAATAACCTTAACCTTACCCTTAACCTAATATTAACCTTAACCTTGACCTTAACATTAACCTTAACCTAGCCTTAATCTTAACCTGAACATTACCCTTAGGTTAACCTAACCTTAACCTAAGGGTAACGTCAAGGCTAAGTTTAAGGTTAAGGTTAAGGGTAAGGTTAACCTAACCTAACCTTAACCTTAACCTAACCTTAACCATAACCTCACCTAACCTTAACCTTAACTTTACATTAACCTTGACTTTACCCTTAACCCAAACTTAACATTAATATAACCCTTAAACTTGACAAAACATTTGACCTTAACCTTAACCTTAACTTTACCCTTAACCTAATCTTAACCTTAACCTAACCTTAACCTTTACTTTACCCTTAATGTAACCTTAACCTTGACCTTAACCTCATGTTAAGATTGTGGTTAAGGGTAAGGCTAAGGGTTAGGTTAGGTTAAGGTTAAGGTTAGGTTAGGTTAAGGTTAGGGTTAAGGTTAAGGTAAGGTTAAGGTTAAGGTTAAAGTTATGGTTAAGGATAAGGTTAAGGTTAAGGTGAAGGTTAGGTTAAGGTTAAGGTTAAGGTTAAGGCTAAAGATAAGGATATGGTTAAGGTTAAACTTAGGGTTAGGTTATAGTTAAGGTTAAGGTTATGTTAAGGGTAAGCTAAGGTTAAGGTTAAGGTTAGGTTATAGTGAAGGTTAAGGTTAAGGTTTTGGGTTTGGTGAAGGTTAGGGTTAGGTTATAGTTAAGGTCAAGGTTAAGGTTAGGTTATAGTGAAGGTTAAGGTTAAGATAAGGTTATGGTTAAGGTTATGGTTAAGGTTAAGTTTAATGTTAAGGGTTTGGTCAAGGTTAGGGTTAGGTTATATTTAAGGTTATAGGTTTAGTCAGGTTAAGGTTAAGGGTAAGGTTAAGTTAAGGGTAACTTTAAGTTTAAGGGTAAAGTCACGGGTTTAGTCAGGTTAAGGTTAAGGATTTGGTCAAGGTTAAGGTTAGGTTAAGGTTAAGGGTAAAGTTAAGGTTAAGGTTAGGTTAAGGTTAAGGTTAAGGGTTTGGGAAGGTTAAGGTTAAGGTTGGGTTAAGGCTAAGGTTAGGTTAAGGTTAGGTTAAGGTCGAGGTTAAAGGTTTAGTTAAGATTAACATTAGGTTAAGGTTAAGGTTAATGTTTATGGTTTGGTCAAGTGTAGGGTTAAGTTTAAGGTTAAGGATAAGTTGATATTAAGGGTAAGATAAGGTTAAGGTTAAGGGTAAATTCAAGGTTAAGGTTAGGTTAAGGTTCAAGTTATGGGTTTTGGTCAAGTTAAGGTTAGGTAAAGGTTAACGTTAAGGTTAAGGTTAAGGTTAGGTTAATTTAAGGTTAAGGTTAAGGTTTGGTCAAGGTTAGGGTTAGGTTATAGTTAAAGTTAAGGTTAAGGTCAAGGTTAAGGGTAAGGTTAAGGTTAGGTTAAGGTTAAGATTAGGTTTAGGGTAAAGTTAAGGTTATGGTTATGGTAAGGTTAGGGTTAAGGTTAGGGGAAGGTTAAGGTTAACGTTAGGTTAAGGGTAAAGTCAAGGTTAAGGTTAGGTTAAGGTTTAGGGTTAGGTTATAGTTAAGGTTAAGGTTAAGGGATTGGTCAAGGTTAGGGTTAGGTTATAGTTATGGTTAAGGTTAAGGTTAGGGGAAAGTTAAGGTTAAGGTTAAGGTTAAGGGTTTGGTCAAGGTTAGGGTTAGGTTATAGTTAAGGATAAGGTTAGGTTAAGCTTAAGCTTAAGGTTACAGATTTATTCAAGTTAAGGTTAAGGTTAATATTAGGTTAAGGTTAAGGTTAAGTTAAGGTAAAGGTTAATGTTATGGTTATGTTTAAGATTAGGTTCAGGTTAATGATAAAGTTAGGTTAAGTTTAAGATAAGATTAAGGATAAGGTTAAGTTTAAGGTTAGGTTAAGGTTAAGGATGAAGATTAAGGATGAGGTTAAGGTTAAGGTCAGGTTAAGGTCAAGGTTAATGTTAAGTTAGGTTAAGGTTAGGTTAAAGGTAAAGCCAAGGTTAATGTTAAGGGTAAGGTCAAGGTTAAGGTTACAGGTCTTAACATTAACCTTCACTATAACATAACCTTAACTATAACCTAACCCTAACCTTAACAAAACCTTAACCTTAACCGTAACCTTAACCTTAACCTTACCTTTAACCTTATCCTTAACCTTAACCTTAACCTAACCTTATCCTTGACCTTAAATATAACCTAACCCAAACCTAGACCAAACCTTAAACTTAACCTTAACTTAACCTTAACCTTAACCTTCCCATAACCATAACCTTAACCTTAACTTTACCCTTAACCTTAACCTTAACCTTATCCTTACCTAACTATAACTTTACGCTTAACCTTAAGCTTGACCATAACTATAAGGTAACACTAGCCTTAATTTTAACCTTAACCCTAACCTTAACCTTAACTTTTCCCTTAACCTAATATTAACCTTACCCTAACCTTAATCCTAACCTTAACCTCAACCTTGACTTTACCTTTAATGTAACCTTAACCTTAACCTCCCATGACCAAACCCTTAACCTTAACCTTAACCTGACCAAACCCTTAAGGTTAGGGTAAAGTTAAAGTTAAAGTTAAGGTTAAGTTCAAGGTTAAGTTTAAGTTAGGTTAAGGTTAAGGTTAGGTTAAGGTTAAGGTTAAGTTCGGGGTAAAGTTAAGGTCAAGGTTAAGGTTAGGTTAAAGGTAAGATAAGGGTAAGGTTAGGGTTAAGTTTAGGGTAAGGTTAAGGTTAAGGTTAATGTTAATGGTTTTGTCAAGGTTAGGGTTAGGTTATAGTTAAGGTAAAGGTAATGTTAGGTTATAGTTAAGGTGAAGGTTAAGATAAGGTTAAGGTTCAGGTCAAGGTTAAGGTTAAGGTTAAGTTAAAGGTTCAGGTTAACGTTAAGGTTAGGTTATAGTGAAGGTTAAGGTTAAGACCCGTAACCATAACCATAAACTTAACCTTGAATTTACCCTTAACCTAACCTTAACCGTAAACTTAACCTTAACCTGATCTTAACCTTAACCTAACCTTAACCTTAACCTTAACCTTAACTTAACAATAAAATTACCCTTAACCTTAACCTTGACCTTAACTATAACATAACCCTAGCCTTGACCAAACCCTTAACATTAATCTTAACCTTAACCTTTACTTAACCTTAACCTTGATCTTAAACTTAACCTTAACCTTACCCTTAACCTTAACCTTAACCTAACCTTAAACTTAACCTTACCCTAACTTTACCCTAACCTTAACCTTAACTTTACCCTTAACCTAACCTTAACCTTAACTCAACCTTAACCTTCTATTAACCTTAACTATAACCTAACCCTATCATTGAAAAAACCTTAAACTTAACCTTAACTTTACCCTTAACCTAACCTTAACCTTGAATTTACCCTTAACCTTAACCTTCACTATAACCTAACCCTAAACTTGACCAAACCCTTAAATTTAACCTTAAATTTAACCTTGATCTTGACCTTAACCTTAACTTTAACTATAACCTAACCCTAACCTTGAACAAACCCTTAATATTAACCTTAACCTTAACCTTAACCTTGACCTTAACTATAACCTAAACCTAACCTTGAGCAAGCCCTTAACCTTAACCTGACTAACCTTAACCTGACTAAAACCTTAAGGTCAGGGTAAATTTAAAGTTAAGGTTAAAGTCAATGTCAAGGTTAAGGTTAAGTTAGGTTAAGGTAAGGTTATAGTTAAGTTAAGGTTAAGGTTAAGGTTAAGGTTAGGTTAACATTAAGGTTAAGGGGGTAAGCCTTAACCTTAACGTGACTAAGCTTGTAATTTTAACCTTAACCTTAACCTTAACTCTAACCTAACCTCAACCTCAACTAAACCCTTAACCTTAACCTTACCCTAACCATAACCTTAACCTTGACCTTAACCTTCACCCTTAACCTTAACCTAACCCTAACCTTGACCTAATCCTTAACCTAACCTTACCATTAACCTTAACTTAACCTTAACCTTAACCTAACATTAACCTTAACTTTACTATTAACGTAACCCTAACCTTAAGGTCAAGGTTAAGGTTACGTTAAGGGTAAATTTAAGGTTATGGTTAGAGTGAGTTAGGGTAAGGTTAAGGTTAAGGTTATGGTTAAGGTAAGGTTAAGGTTATGGTTAAGGTTAAGGTCAAGGTTAAGTTAGGTTAAGATAAGGTTAAGGGTTTGGTCAAGGTTAGGGTTATCTTAAGGTTAAGGGTGAAGGTTAAGGGTAAGGTTAAGGTTAAGTTCAAGGTTATGGTTAAGGTTAAGGTTACAGTTAGGTTAAGGGTAAATTTAAGGTTCTAGTTAAATTTAAGGTTAGGTTGATATTAAGGTTAGGTTATAGTTAATGTCAAGGTTAGGTTAAGGCTAAGGTTAGGTAAAGGTTAAGGGTAAGGTTAAGGTTAAGGTCAACGTCAAGGTCAAGGTTAACCTTAAGCTAACCTTAAGGTCAAGGTCAAGGTCAGTTTAAGGTTAAGGTTAAGGGTTTGGTCAAGGTTAAGTTTAAGGTTAAAGGTAAGGTCAAGGTTAAGATGAAGGTTAAGGTTACAGGTTTAGTAAGGTTAAGGTTAAGGTTAAGGTTAAGGTGAAGGTTAAGTGGTAAGGTCAAGGTTAAGGGTAATGTTAAGGTTAAGGGTAAGGTTACGAGTTTAGTCAGGTTAAGGTGAAGGTTAAGGGTAAGGTTAAGGTTAAAGTTTCGGGTTTAGTCAGGTTAAGGTTAAGGGTAATGGTAAGGTTAAGGTTAAGGTAATGTTAAGGTTAAGGTTATAGTTTTAGTCAGGTTAAGGTTAATGTTAAGGGTTTGGTCAAGGTTAGGGTTAGGTTATAGTTAAGGTTAAGGTTAAGGTTAAGGTTAAGGTTAGGTTAAGGTCAAGGTCAAGGTTAAGGGTAAAGTCAAGGTAAAGGTTAAGGTTAAGGTTAGGGTAAAGGTTCAAGTTAAGGTTAAGGTTAGTGTTAACTTTAAGGCTTTGGTCAAGGTTAGGGTTAGGTTATCCCTTAAGGTTAGGGTAAAGTTAAATTTTAGGTTACGTTAAGGTTAAGGTTAAGATTAGGTTAAGGGTAAAGTCAAGGTTAAGGTTATGGTTAAGGTTAAGTTAAGGTTAAGGTCAAGGTTAGGATTAGGTTATAGTTAAGGTCAATGTTCAGGTTAGGTTAAGGTTAAGGTCAAATTAGGGTTAGGTTATAGTTAAGGTTAAGGTTAAAGTCAAGGTTAAGGTTTTGGCGAAGGTTGGGGTTAGGTTAAGGGGGTAAGGATAAGGTTAAGGTTAAGGGTTTGTTCAACATTAGGGTTAGGTTATAGTTAAGATTAAGGTTAAGGTTAAGGTTACAGGTTTATTCAAGTTACCCTCAAGGTTAAGGGTTTGGTCAAGCTTGAGGTTAACGGTTTGGTCAAAGTTAGGGTTCAGTTATAGTTAACGTTAAGGTTAAGGTTAAGGTTATGTTAAGGTTAAGGTTAAGGGTTTGGTCAAGGTTAGGGTTAGGTTAAGGGGGTAAGGTTAAGGTTAAGGTTAACGTTTTGGTCAACGTTAGGTTTAGGTTATATTTAAGGTCAAGGTTAAGGTTAGGTTATAGTTAAGGTTAAGGTTAAGGTTAGGGTAAAGTTAAAGTTAAGGTTAAGGTTAGGCGAAGGTTAAGGTTAAGGTTAAGGGTTTGGTCAAGGTTAGGGTTAGGTTAAAGGGGTAAGGTTAAGGTTAAGGGTTTGGACAAGTTAAGGGTTAGGTTATAGTTAAGGTTAATTTTATGGTTAGGTTATAGTTAAGGTCAAGGTAAAGGTTAGGTTAAGGTTAAGATTAGGTTAAGGGAAAAGATAAGGTTATGGTTAGGGTAAATTTAAGGTTAAGCGTAAATATAAGGTTATGGTTAAGGTTAAAGGTCAAGCTTAAGGTTATGTTAGGTTAAGGTAAGGTTAAGGTTACGGTTAGGTTTAGGTTAAGGCTAGGTTAAAGTTAAGGTTAAGGTTAGGTAAAGGATAAAGTTAAGGTTAAGGTTAGGGGAAGGTTAAGGTTAAGGTTAAGGTTACGATTAAGGTTAGGTTAAGGTGAAGGTTAAGGGTAAGGTTAAGGTTAAGGTCAAGGTGAAGGTTAAGGTTAAGTTAGGTTAAGGTTAAGGTTAAGGTTAAGTTAAGTTTAAGGGTAAGGGTTTGGTTAAGGTTAGAGTTAGGTTATAGTTAAGGTCAGGTTGAGGTTAAGTTTAAGGTTAGGTTAAGGTTAAGGTTAAGTTAAGGTTAAGGTTAAGGGTAAAGATAAAGTTATGGTTAAGGTTAAGGTTAGGGTTATGTTATATTTAAGGTTAAAGTTAAGGTTAAGGTAAGTTTAAGGGTAAAGTTAAGGTTAAGGTTAAGGTTTGGTTAGGTTAACGTTAAGGTTAAGGTTAATGTAAGGTTAAGGGCAAAGTTAAGGTAAACCAAAACCTTGACCATAACCTTAACCTTAACCTTGAACTTAACTAACCTTAGCCATAACTTTAACCTTAAACTTAACCTTGACCTTAACCTTACCTTGACCTTAACCTTAACCTAACCTTAAACTTAACCCTAACCTTAACCTTGACCTTAAAATAACCATTAACCTTAACCTTAACTTTTACTTAACCTTAAACTTAACATATACCCTTAACCTTAACCATAAACTTAACCTTAACCTTAACCTTAACCTTGAATTTACCCTTAAATTGACCTTAAACTTAACCTTAACCTGACTAAACCCATAACCTTAACCTTACCCTTAAATATAACCTAACCCTAAACTTGACCATACCCTTAACCTTAGCCTTAACTTTAACCTTAACCTTCCCCTAACCTTCACCCCAACCTTAGCCTTAACTTTACCCTTAACCTAATTTTAACCTCATATTTACCCTCAACCTAATCTTAACCTTACCCTAACCTTAACCATACCCTTAACCTTGACCTTAACCTTAACTTAACCTAACCTTAACCTGAACCTTAATTATAACCCCCTAACCTTTACCAAACCCTTAACCTTAACCTTATCTTAACCTTAACCTTACCTTAACCTTAACCTTAACCTAACTATAACCTTACCCTTAACCTTAACGTTGAACTTAACTATAACCTAACCCTAACCTTGACCAAACCTTTAACATTAACCTTAACCTAACCCTAACCATGAACAAACCCTTAACATTAACCTTAACCTTAACCTAACCATAACCTTAACCTAACCTTAACCTTTACAAAACCTTAACCTTAACTTTTTCTACAACCTAACCTTAACCTTGACCAAACCCTTACCTATAACCTTAAAATTAACCTAACCTTATCCTTATCTTCACCTTAACCTAATATTAACCTTAACCTTAACCCTAAACTTAAGGTTAAAGTTATGGGTAAGGTTAGGGTTAGGTTATAGTTAAGGTCAAGGTTAAGGTTAGGTTAAGGTTAAGGTTAGGTTAAGGTTAAAGTCAACGTTAAGGTTATGGTTATTGGAAGGTTAAGGTTAAGGTTAGGTTAAGGTAAGGTCAAGGTTAAGGTTAGGTTAAGGTTAAGATTAGGACAAGGGTAAAGTTAAGGTTAAGGTTAAGGTTAAGATTAGGATAAGGGTAAAGTTAAGGTTAAGGTTAAGGTTAGGTTAAGGTTAAGGTTATAGGTAAGGTTAAGGTTAAGGTTAAGGTTAAGATAAGGTTAAGGTCAAGGTTAAGGTTAGGTTAAGGTCAAGGTTAAGGGTAAGGTTAAGGTTATGTTAAGGTTAAGATTAGGTTAAGGTCCTTAACTTTACTATTAACCTTAACCTAACGTTAACCTTAAACTTGACCTTAACCTTAACCTAATCATAACCTAAATTTAACATTAACCTTCCCATAACCTTAAAATTTACCTAACCTTCCCATAACCATAACCATAACCTTAACCTTAACCTTACATTAACCTAACCCAACCTTATCCTTAACCTTAACCTTACACTTAACTTTCACCTTAACCTTAATCTTGACTTTACCCTTAACCTAACCTTAACCTTAGCTATAAACTAACCCTAACCCTAACCTTAACCAAACACTTAACCTTAACCTTAACCATATCTTTAACCTTAACCTGACTAAACCCAAACCTTAACCTTACCCTTAAATTTACCCTTAAAGTTAAGGTAAGTGTAAGTTTAAAGTTAAGGTTAAGGTTAAGATAAGGTTAAGGTTAAGGTTATGGGTGTGGGAATGTTAAGGTTAAGGTTAAGTTTAATATAAGGTTAAGGTTAAGGTTATGTTAAGGTCAAGGTCAAGGTTAAGGTTAAGGTCAAGGTTAGGTTAAGGTTAAGGTTAAGGTAAGGTTAAGGTTAAAGTTAGGGTTAAGGTTATGGGTAAAGTTAAAGTTAAGGTTAACCTTAACCTAACCTTGTGGGTAAATTTAAGGTTAAGGTTAAGGTTAAGGTTAAGTTTAAGATAATGTTAAGGTTAAGGTTAAGGTTATGTTAAGGTCAAGGTCAAGGTTAAGGTTAAGTTTAAGGTCAAGGTTAAGGTCAAGGTTAGGTTAAGGTTAAGGGTAAGTTTAAGGTTAAGGTTAGGGTTAAGGTTATAGGTTAAATTTAAAGTTAAGGTTAACTTTAACCTAACCTTAACCTTAACCTTAACCTTAGCCTTATCTTTACCCTTAACCTTAACCTTAACCTAACCCAAACATTAACTTTACCCTTAACCTAACCTTAACCTAACCCTAACCTTGACCAAACCTTTAGCTATAACCTTAACCTTAACCTTTAATTAACCTTAACCTTAACCTTAACCTTCCCATAACATTAACTATAGCCTATCCCTAACCTTTACCAAACCCTTAACCTTAACCTTAACCTTAACTTAACCTTAACCTAACCTTAACCTTAACCTTAACCTTATCTTAACCTTAACCTAACCTTAACCTTGACTTTAACCTTAACGTAACCTTAACCTTAACCTTATCCTTAACCTTATCTTAACCTTAACCTAACCTAATATTAACCTTAAACTTAACCCTAGCCTTAACCTTAACTTTAACCTTAACCAAACCCTTAACATTAACCTTTACTTAACCTTAACCTAACCTTTACCTTGACCTAAACTATAACCTAACCCTAACCTTAACCTAACATTACCCATAAATTTAACCTTAAGGTTAGGGTTAAGGTTAAGTTTAAGGTTAAGGTTAAGGTTAGGGTTAGGGTTAAGATAAGGATAAGGTTAAGGTTAAGGGTAAGGGTAAGGTTACCACCTTACCCCCTAAACCCTAGTTATGGTTACGGGTCTAAACCTTAACCTTCACTATAACCTTAAGTTTAACTATAACCTAACCCTAACCTAGACCAAACCTTAACCTTGACCTTAACATTACTATGACTTAACGTAAGGCTAAGGTAAGGGTAAGGTTAAGATTAGGGTAAGGGTAAGGTTAAGGTTAAGGGTAAAGTCAAGATTAAGGTTACGTTAAGGGTAAGGTTAAGGTTAAGGTTTGGTTAAGGTTAGGGTTAGGTTATAGTTAAGGTCAAGGTTAAGTTTAACGTTAAGGGTAAGGTTAAGGTTAAGGTTAAGGTTACGTGTTTAGTCAGGTTAAGGTTAAGGTTTATGTTGAGGGTAAGGTCAAGGTCAAGGTTAAGGTTACGTTAAGGGTAGAGTCAGGGTTAAGGTTACTTTAAGGGTTTGGTCAAGGTTAAGGTTAGGTTAAGGTTAGGGTTAGGTTATATTTAAGGTCAAGTTTAAGGTTAAGGGTAAGGTTAATGTTAAGGTTAAGGTTAAGGTGAATGTTAAGGGTTTCGTCAAGGTGAGGATTAGGTTATAGTTGAGGCCAAGGTTAAGGTTGGGTTATAGTTAAGGTTAAGGTTAAGGTTATGGGAACATTAAGGTTAAGGTTAGGTTAAGGTTAAGGTTATGGGTTTAGTCAGGTTAAAGTTAAGGTTAAGGTTAGGTTAAGGGTAAAGTCAAGGTTAAGGGTAAGGTTAAGGTTAACGTCAAGGTTAAGGGTAAGGTTAAGGTTAAAGTCAAGGTTAAGGGTAAGGTTAAGGTTAAGGTTAAGATAAGTTTAAGGGTAATGTTAAGGTTAAGGTTAGGTTAAGGGTAAAGTTAAGGATGAGGTGATGGTTAAGGTTAAGGTTACGATTAAGGTCAAAGTCAAGGATAAGGTTAAGTTAGGTTAAGGTAAGGTTAAGGTTACGATTATGGTTAGGGTAAGGTCAGGGTTAGGTTATAGTTAAGGTTCAGGTTAAGGTTAAAGGTAAAGTTAAGTTCCAGGTTAGGGTTAGGTTATAGTTAAGGTTAAGGTTAGGTTAAGGGTAAAGTCAAGGTTAACCTAACCTTGACCTTAACCTTAACCTTACCTTTACCTTAACCTTAACCTAGCCTTCCCATAACCTTTAACTTAACCTGACTTTAACTTTAACCTTCCCCTAACCTTAACCTTAACCTTAACCTAACCTTAACCTTAAATTTACCCTGACCTTACCCAAACCTTAACCTTAACTTTACCCATAACATTAACCTTACCCTTAACCTAACCTTAACCTTGACCTTGACCAAACCCTTAACCTAACCTTAACCTTAGCCTAACCTAACCTTAACCTTATCTTAACCTTAACCTTCCCATAACCTTAACCTTAACCATAACATAACCTTAACCTTGACTTTACCCTTAATGTGACCTTAAACTTAACCCTAAGGTGAAGGTGAAGATTAAGGTTAGGTCAAGGGTAAGGTTAATGTTAGGGTTAGGTTATAGTTAAGGTTCTGGATCGAGTAAGGTTAGGGTTAGGTTATAGTTAAGGTTAAGGTTAGGTTAAGGTTAAGGTTAAGGTTAGGTTAAGGTTATGGTTATGGGAAGTTTAAGGTTAAGGTTAAGGTTAGGTTAGGTTAAGGTTAAGGCTAAAGTTAAGCTTAAGGTTAAGGTTAAGGTTTTGGTCAAGGTTAGGGATATGTTATAGTTAATGTTAAGGTTAGGTTAGGTTATAGTTATAATTAAGGTTAAGGTTAAGTTTCAAGTTCACGTTAATGTTAAGGTTAGGTTATAGTGAAGGTTAAGGTTAAGACCCGTAACCTTAACCTTGACCTTACCCTTAACCCTAACCTTAACTTTAACCATAACCTTGACTTTACCCTTAACTTAACCTTAAGCTTCACTATAACCTATCCCTCACCTTGACCAATTCCTTAACCTTAAACTCAACCTTACCCTTAACTTGAAGCTTAACCTTCACCTTAACATTAACTATAACCCAAACCTAACCTTGATCAAACCATTTACCTTAACCTTGAACAAACCCTTAACCTTAACCTTAACCTGACTAAACCCATAACCTAAACCTTAACCTTAACATTAATTTTAACCTAAACCTAACCTTGACCAAACCATTAACTTTAACCTTAACCTTCCCCTAACCTTAACCCTTACCTTAACCTTAACCTTAACCCTTAAACTCAAGCTACCCCCTTAACCTTAACCTTAACCTTAACCTTAATCATAACCCTAACCTTGACCAAATTCTTAACCTTAACCTTAACCTAAACCTTTACCCTAACCTTAACTATAACCTAACCCTAAACTTGACCAAACCCTTAACCTTAACATTAACCTTAACTATAACCTAAGCCTAAACCATACCAAACCATTAACCATAACCATAACCTGACTAAGCTCATAACCTTAACCTTAACCTTACCTTAAGCTAAACCTTGTCTTAGCCTAACTTTAACCTTAACCTTCCCCTAACCTTAACCCCAACCTTACCCCTAACCCTACCCTTGACCAAAACCTTGACCAACCCCTTAACCTTAACCTTAACCTTAACTTTACTAAACCCGTAACCCTTAACCTTAACCTTAACCTGACCCTTCACCTTAACCTTAACTTTGACCTTACCCTTAACCTAAAATTAACCTTAAATATAGCCTAACCCTAACCTTGACCTTAACTTTACCCTTAACCTTGACCTTAACCTTAACCTTCACCTTCACCTTCACCTTAACCTAACCTTAACCTTAACCTTAACCTTATCTTATCCTTAACCTTAACTATAACCTAACCCTCACCTTAACCTAACCTTAATCTTAACCTTAACCTTAACCTAACCTTAACCTTCCCCTAATGTAATGTTTCCATTTTAGTACATGGCTAAATGGAACATTAAAATTTTTCTTTTATCATATTGCAGCTAAATAAATGGGTAAGGAGGCCAATGGTTATGGAAAACATCAATAAAATCCCTCACATTATGAAATAGGAGCAACATTGGAGCTTGTTTGCACACCCCATGTGTGAAAAGTGTTAATTACAAAGAGAGCTAGGTCATGTTGACCAAGTCAAACTATGCAATAGATGGAGGTGTGGCTTGCTTGGGAAGCCTATGAAATTGAATGAGGAAGAGGAAACCCTAATGTGTTGGGTCCATGGCTAAGGAGCCTTCATTTTCATAAAAGGAGGGGAAAGCAACCATTTTTGGGTTAGCTTAGATATTTCAAATTGCTTTGCTTTCTACAGTTGCACAACTGTGATAGCTGTGATGTTTAGCACAAGGGATTTCCTGCTTAGGATTCCCTCCCTTCTTGAGAAGCTCTTGAAGGTTTGATATTCATCTTCTTCACATCTTGGCTCAAGGACAAAGCTATTCCTTTCAGTGCAGTGATTCTTGCAACAAGAGCCATTGTGCTGCTGGGGTTGCAGTGGAGGTTCTCACATCATCATTCTGGAGCTCAGATTTCAGAGGAGGAATATTTTATGCATCCGGGAGATCATTAGGGGAGATATCAGCTCCATTTCTCATATCTTGGCAGGAGGCCAATCTCTTCCCATCACCTACAGTGTAGTTCCAATCCTTGACTGCGTAGTTCTTGAGTGCAATTTTAGTGAGGGGTTGCACTGACATTTTGGAGGGTGAGATCTTTGGTGAAAGGATCAGCCTTTCACTCTAGATTTCCATTGGAGGAAGTATATACATTTTATGCAACATTATTCAGCCATCTCCTTCATGTTCTCATTTTAGAGTTGCAGTTTCTCCAGCAACTCCGACATTTCTGCAGATTTTCCATTTTGTATGTATTGTAGCCAATCCCTTTAGGGATTGTTTATTATAGTTTCCAGGGTTGAGATTCATCTCCCCCTTCTTTATTTGAGCTTCATAATGACATATCTTCATTGTATCATTATTTTTCTTCAGTCCCCCTTCATAGACTGTGCAGTCATAGTTGGGCATAATATATGTAGGAGTTTATGTCATGTTCATTGTACTTGTGTCTTTAGTGAAGGATTTGCTTCAGCTTGAGTGATAATTTCCTCAAGATATTATATACATTTCTGCTACCATATTATCAATGAGAAGGCTATGAGGGTTTATTTCATTTTCTAAATTTTATGCATTCACTACTATTTTCCAGCTCATGTTTATGTATTTCTATAGCTCATCCCTTTGAGCAAGATCTTCTTGAGGAAGAAATATTTGTGTAGCTATAGGCAGAGCCTGAGAAAGGGCTAGATAGCCTTCGGTTCTCATCCTCTCCTTAGAGGTGACATAACTGGTAAAATCCCTCTTAGTCCATCTCTGACATAGCCTTGTTCATATTTCTGACAAAGGAGTTCTCCAGTGGTGTAAAAGCTGCTGATTTCCATTTTGGAATATTACATTGGTATCAGAGCATCAAACTTGGCACAGCCTGTGAAATTCGAATTTCAGAAGCAGAGAGCCCAAGGGTGAAGAAGATGAGATTGCTCTCATCTTTTTTCATATCTAGATGAGACCTCTCCGAGGTCAGGAATATTGAAGGAGGAGAAGAGGAAGGACCATGCACTTCCTATCCTCACAAATAAGCAGAGCAAAAGCATGGAGGACACTTGGAATTCGAAATTATAAGTGAGTAACTAGCTGAATACCAAGAAAACCCTAGATTCTCTCGAGAGACTTTTCCACAATTTATTCATCAGAAAGAATAAGGAAGACCCCACAGCCATGGGATGATGAGAGGCAATAGATTTCTATTGTCCACATTTGATGGATCTCTCACATATGCAGCAGAATTTTGGGTGAAGAAACTAGAGGCTTTCTTCCTATTACACCCTGTAGTAGATAGAGAGGCTGTAGAAATTACATCACTGCACCTTGAAGGTGAAGCAAGGAGTTGGTGGATAAGCCATCTGAGCCATACAAGGGTTTCTACTCTTGTTGAGTTTTCTCAAATATGGATCAAAAAATTTGGAAAAAAGAGGGAGGAGCCCTCACCACCATTTGATGAGGCATGTACCAGTGCTGTTGAGACCATGGAGGAGCTGCCTTCATATTCAACAGTTTGGGAGGCCAATACTCATGAGGAAGCAACACTTGCAGCCTTGCAAGGAGCTTCCAAGTTTCACCAAGGTATGATTGGAGATCCATTTCTTATCATTTCAGCAAACACCTTGGATGGGTCTACGTCATTGCATGCAGGTTACCTAGAGCAACAGAATAATACTGCACTGTAAAAGAGTAGTGATGCAAAGGAGATCTCACAGAGAGATTTCAATGGAGGTGCACTCCCACACTTTTTGGAGTGCAAGGTTCTTCAAGAGTTGGAGGAGGGTGTTTCCTTCTCACAGAAACAAATAGGAGATGTGGGACATCTTCAGATGGATAGCTTCTCTTATGACTGTGGTGGGCATTCATTGTGCCACAAATATCATGATGGGAGGTTTTTGCCTACCAACTATTTGGATCCTCACAGGGTCAAATTGATCCTCAGGAAATCTGTATTTCAAAATCCCATGAAATGAAGAGGTTTGATTTGGGATGAGGGTATTCCTCAAAGGAGGAGTACCAGGATGAAGGAAGGAAGGAGACATCCACACATGGCTAAGTGGATGTGGTGGAGGAGGAGCCGGGGGCTAGTGAACCACTTGTAGATTTATGATACCGGGCAACAGGAGGCTTGACTGCACTGGTTACTCTTGAAGGAGTTTGGCCATCACTTGGCATGCTCTCTTTCTAAGAGAAGGAGGAGGCAGCAAAGGATTTTGTTGCTTAGGTGTTGTTGGAGATAGAAAAGGAATATGTGCTCTCACATGATGTACAATGTTGCAGGAGTAGGAGATGGCACTATCATGGTGCAAAGGGGATACTACTTGCCTTTTTATGATCAGGAACTCCTTCCACTTTGGGAGAGATTCCATATTTGCTGCAGAATTGTTGGAGGGTTGCCCATTTACGTTGAGAGAGCTATAGGCAACAATGCAGTGCTATCCAGAGACTATCTAGTGCTTCATGCAGAGGAAGGAGGAGCTCTTGCTCCAAGTGTATGGATTCTTGAATCCTTGTAAGGAAGTCCCCAGGATCTCATATATGGAGATCAAGGCACAACTCATGTTTTACATGTGCCTTTGTTGAGGAGGTGTGGAACCTTGGAGAAACAAGGAGGAGATAGGGGGAAGACCCAACATCATGGGATGAGAACTGTCAAGGCATAAAAGGTATATTTTTAACACCTATTTATCTCACATTAATTATCAATCCAAAGGCGATTTTTTATTTCAAGAGTGTACTCTGTCTGAGGCAGCAATTTATCCAAGAGTAATGCCTTGCAATATGTAGTACAGTGTTCAAGATACAAGAGTAAATGGATGATTGTAAATAAATATAATTACAGTAACATAAATGGAAATGCTCTGAAACCTTAATTAAACCAATCTGCAAAACATCGATCAGGGATACAGTAGCAATAACTCCTTCCCTTAGAAATCGATGCAAGATAACCAATCTAGGAACTTGGAAGAAATAACCAGTGTCCTCTACAGTTGGTGATCTTAAAGCAATCGAAATGAAAGAAAACTCAATCTTCGTGCTGATGAAAATAACTGTAAGGAACAAAATCTGGAAACTAATGAATTGAAACTAAACAACACATTGAAATCGAACAACAATGTAAATGAATAACAAACTAAAACTAGAAGAATAGAACATCAAATATTAAATCAT